>OU618556.1:6825000-8025000 GCA_914829495.1 Eilema sororculum
TGCCCGCGGCTCCGCCCGCGTGGATGTCGGTTCCCGGCATTTATTCGAATTTTTCTCGCCGTAAATACCTTCCCTGGAATTCCACGAATAATTCAAGACCAAAATTAGCCAAATCGGTAAAGGCGTTCTGGAGGTATATCGTCAGGAAGGAAAACCTGACTTATTTTAATATACTCGTAGTAGATAATCATAAACTTAAAAAAATTATAAACCCCTGACACTACCCATCCACACTTTAACTCCCATAACTTTTAAACGACTTCACTGATTTTCTTCAAACATGTCTAAGAACACTTGCACATAAGTAATCTTTAATACAAAAACAATAAATTGAAATCACTTCATCCGTTCGGGAGCTATGATGCCACAGACAGACAGACACGTCAAACTTATAACACCCCTCTCTTAGCGTCGGGGGTTAAAAAATACAGATACTTTATTGGTATTAGTGCTTTCATCATACTCGACTATTAGATACTGCAATACAGACAATTGATCTCACCTTATAAACAGCCTTCTAAATATCTAAACTTACAATTATTTGATCCTATTATAAATATGAAAGTTTAGAGGTTTCATTGTGGGGACGCCGGATGGCCGGACGGATCTCCATCCGCGACTTTTGGAGGCAATTTCATCCATTAAAGTTTGGAGGTTTATACACGATCATGCTCAAACGGCTGAACAGATTTGGTTGAAATTTAGTACTAGGATATAGTATAGTCTGTAACCATACAACCTTTTACTTGTTTTCCTTTTTATCCCTGAATAGGTACCCATGGGCTCAGAACAGGAACAGAATTCCATCACAATACTTTAAAGCTATAGCAAAAGTTTTTATGTCTTATTTTAATGTGTGCACATGTTGTGTAACGTTTACAAAGTTTATTTCCTTCGAGTATAATAGAAAAAACCTCGGTTTTCGGCTCGCTGCCACGACTCAAACCGTCAATGATCTCATCTTAGTTGCTGTGCTCAGTAAATTCACTCAAACTTCACACAAACAAACATGCAAATCGTAAATTATTATACTGAAGGTTTACTGAGAAGCAAATAATCAATTCAGAGCAATATAGCTACAGGTATTTCATAAAGTTCGCTTGCAGACTCTCGTGATAGTTATCCAATATGTGGGTTGAATTCTAAATGATTCTTGTAAATCATATTTAAATAACGCACGTTCAAGCTGTGGAATGAACTCCCTGCTGTGGTTTACCAAGCACCGACACATAAGGTTCTTCAAGAAGGATATTAGAAGGTTTCTACAAGGTCAGCAGCACGAGTGTAATGCCCCTCGTGTTGCATACGTCCATGGGCCACGGTAACCACTTTGGATAAGGTGGACTTTGTGTTATAATGCGATCACAGACCGTGTTTGAATGTTTGATAACCCTCTAATCTTCTTTTCATTTGTCTCTTTCTATTATTTGGGGTCGGCTTTCCTCGTTACTCAGCGTCAGATGCTCTACCTTGGGTTATTAGATTGTCAATATGAAGGGTTTTCTACTCACAGGTCACAGTAGAGAACCATGAGGCGAGAGGTCGACCTCACCTGCACTTTTGATCTCTTATGGCTTGTGTTTGTGGGTTCACAGAATGATCGTTTTTTTTTTCTTATTTGTGTGAACCATTTTAAGCGCCTTACTCCAAGCTTATCTCTAAGAAGGCCAACGTTGAAACTTTCTTCTTCTTGACTTGGAGTCTGGAGTCTGTTTAACCAGTCCAACAGCTAAACCTCGATATTTTCTGTAAAACAACTGCCATCCACAATCCAAAGGCGATATCGAAGTATCGGGGATCGAATCCGCGCCTCTTGCGTAGCAGCTGCGTTCACTGCCGCTACGCCACAGAGGCTGTCCGCCAAATATGTTACACTATATTGATGATATAGAATAAAGTTTATTTGTACTACTCTTTTCGTACTTTGTTTAGTCTAGTAACTTCACCGATGGTTCGAAGGAGTAACTAGACTCAAATAAGCATCTTCAATTCACTAGTGTACAGTCAGTAACTCTCTAATAACTACTCTTAAATCTGGTTCCTATCAGTCAATCAAAAAGCGTATTGCCGTCCTTTGCTGGACATAGCCATCTGCCAAACCAACTGACGTGACGGTTAGAAACCTGCTAATTGACGGATGAAGCTATTACGCAGGCCTTTCTCTCGGAGTTTAGGGCACAGACAGTCCTGTAAAGTCTGAACTTTCGTTCAAACCTGTGAAGTTGATCCAAACATAAATGTGTAGATGTGTTTTCAAAATAAGTATAATAATGAGTACGGTTTCCGGTGAAGTAAACAAACAAGTATTTAACTAAATATGAGAGAATAATAAGTAAATATATAAGAGAATTGTTACTAAATATTTAACACACCGCGTGACCTCAAAATAAATGTCGTTATTTGTCCATGTTGAAGTTATTTAAGTTTTTCACATTTTATTTCTCAATTCGTTTTTTAGGAAAAATTATAGCTTAGTCACGTTTGGCGGGTTTGTAAGTTTATTTCAGTTTACCAGGATTTGAACCCTGGACAGATATTATAAGGAAGACTACCAACAAGCTACCGAGGCTTCATTACTTTAAGTAATTGATCACTTCATCAGTTGAATACAAAAAGCTCATTTATTATAGTTGATTGCTATCAAATATGTATCATCAATATTTTTATCAAAATTATCTGTTAATTGTTCGCTCACTTTATTTGTGAGATGGTGACTATCTAAAAATAATAACGAATCTTACGTCAAAACGTTGAATGTCACAAAGTGTTCACGTGTGCAATAAATCGTGTGACGACATTGCGCCGGCGCCGGTAGACAGATGCGGTTGTGCTTACGTTGGTTGTGGTGGTATGACAGTCTGGCACAGATAATTATACATTTATGTAAACTACCAAATGAATGTTACCAAATACTTATTTTTTATCAATAAATTAAATTATCCGATGAGACCTATTTTTGATAAGAAAAGCGGACCCCTGACTCCGAGGTGGAAACTTCGAATGCGACTGGCATTAACGATAGGATAAAGAAGGACTTTGACTTCGAATAGTAAAGTTTATAGTTAAAAAAGGTCAAAGTTCATATTATTAAAAGTAGCATAGAAATAAAAATATAGCCAGGTAACATAGAGCTGCGTGGTTCCCTGTAGAGCAGAATTTGGGCCACCCGATCACTTCCCATGCAGTGTCGTACAAAGTGAAAAAGGGATGTTTAACATCAGACAGATATAATATAGCCCAGAGTCAGTCTCAGATGCATTGCTCGAGTTATAATGGTGCCCGGAACACGGCAATAGGCTCACCTCCTATTACATGGGACCAAATACAATGATTGGTGAAATATGCGTGTTAATTCACCTCTGTCTAACCCTCCAGGGATAAATGCGTGATTATACGTATATGTATGTAACATAGAAACAAAAAATTATGGTTAAATTTATGGGTCCAATAGTCAATGCCTATATATTTACATTGACGTCACTTCACACAATTTAATATCAAATTGTACACGAACTTCTGCAGCCCACTGTACGTCATTTAAAAAACAGCATATCCTCTGTTCTTTTGAAGATATTGTGAAATGGAAAACTATGCCAAATTACAACAGCCAAACTACAATTATGAGACAGATACAAATGGCGATACGTTAATAAAATTATCTGGTAATTATTATACAGAATTAACTGACCTGCTTTGCACAATATATTTTATACATACATACTATAATATAATGCAACACTACTTACCTAGCCCAATAATTGTACTATGCCTAATAATTAAGTAACCTTTGCACTATTATTTTCGTCCTGCCCATATCCCATACTTGGATTCAGTGGATGGCTTATTGCATTGTCCTAAGTTATGTACAGAAGACAGTCGCTCCTGTGAAAACCCAAATTGGGTCTTTGGACTTCAAAGTACAAGCTTTAGATACAAACAATTTCGGGACTCCTTGATGACAGTTATTTCTACTGTGCAGATAGGTAGTAAAATGATTTTAGTTTGACCCAGGATATGTTTTATAATCGGTGTACATACATGAAAAATACCCATCGAATTGAAAACCTCCTCTTTTATGAAGTCGGTTAAAAATAAGCTATCACAGATCCAATTAATTACAGTCAAATTGAGCAACACCAACTCATAAACTTCGCATTAATAATATCAGTGCGATGTTTTGACTTCACAATCAATGCACTGTCTGTATGTACATGCGTGGGCGCAGACAGATGTGTACCTGTGCAAATATACGGCGCACGTGGAATTCTGTTTGTTTACGTTTATATTTTAGTGTTTATGTTCTTTCAATGAGGTGGAAGTGGCAAGAAAACGAATTTGAGAGCTGATTGAAAATTTATTTAACATTGCTGATTGAATTAAAATTGTTAAATATTTAGATACATATACACTTTGCGCCTGTGTATTTACGAAGAGATATTTTTATGTTTATCTTTTTTTCCTTTGAAGAATACTAGTAATTTACTAGTACTTCAGTAGTCCCTCGAGCTAACCTATACATATAGTTCGGAGTGGGTTAACGTAATATTGAAAATAAAATTTGAATGGAAAATGAAATACACATACATACATATACATAAACTCACGCCTTACTCCCCGAAGGGGTGGGCAGAGATGCTAGCACCCACATTTCGCTAGTTTATGTTTAGGTCCCAATGTAATAGGTGGCAGCCAATTGCCATTATCCGGGCACTTATAAACCTACGATAAATACACACACAACTTCGAAAAGCATCGAAAAGTCATGGGTGTGTGCCATGGCAAACCTGGGATCGAACCCGAGACCTCGTCTCAGCATTCCATTACCCATACCACTAGACTACCGCAGATTATCCTTTGAAGAGTACTAATAATTCATTAGTACTTCAGTAGTCCTTCGAGCTAAGCTAAATTGCTAGTATTACGAGTGGGTTAACGTTTTGGTGAAATGGCCAGAATTTGAACTTTTACCCTTAAATAGTAATGTTAAAAATAAAATTAGAATGCAACATACAAAATATTGCGTTCTAACTATTGTATTAAACACAAAAAAACACTAAATGTGTATATTTGTGACTTCTTCACGCTATTATAGCTGAACCGATTTGAGTGAAATCAGAAATGGAGATAGTGTAGCGCACACCTCCGTCAGTAGCTAGGTAATTAAGAAAATGGTTTTCTTATGTAGTAAAGTTTCCAATGTAACAATTTTCTTCGGCTATCAAAATAACTGAAGAAATATATTTTAAAAGTATTACAGAAATTAAGACTAAAATACAGTGTTCACTGTTATTAATTCGAATGATCTTCAATTAGGCTCTGGCTCTACTCCAAAGATTTCAATGTAAAATAATTTACAGATATTTTTATTGACAATATTATTGACAATATTATTGACAATATATTGGCCAGAATATCTCTTAATAGTTTTTACTAATTGAACTTACTTTGCTTGGACCTACCTACAAGCGGTTTATTCAATGCTAGCTTTTGCTCACGGCTCCGTCCGCGTGGATGTCGGTTATCGCGACCAAACATAGCCTGTGTCCTTTCTCAAGGTCTAATCTGCCCTTATACCGAATTTCATCAAAATCGGTTCAGTGGTTGAGGCGTGAAAGCGTAACATACAGACAGACAGACAGACAGACAGACAGAGTTACGATTATGGATGTGTAGCAAGTTTCACCAAGTTCCATTGACCAACTAATATTATAAATGCGAAAGTAACTCGGTCTGTCTGTCTGTCTGTTTGTCTGTATGTTACGCTTTCACGCCTAAGCCACTGAACCGATTTTGGTGAAATATGGTTTAGGGGTAAACCATATTTCACATGGTGAAATATGAGAAAGGACATAGGCTATGTTTCGTCGCGATAACCGACATCCACGCGGGCAGAGCCGCGGGCAAAAGCTAGTAGTCTTATTCTAGCGAATCTTCGAATGTTATCCTAGAAAATTATGTTTGCAAGTACATCGATCTTGATGAACAAAGTACTCAAAATGATCTTAATGCCTTGATTTTCCGCCCTTCCTCTTGACTGATAGTTGAGATTTTTGGTACACACCTTTAGTTAGCTAAATAATACAATAAAAAACAATAAAACACTTTGATTTCATCTTAATACGAGAGATTCAAGATCATTTTGAGGCTTCGTCGTCAAGATATTTATGACACTGACTGTACAATGAAACAGGTTAAGTTCCCGTATTGTCATACAAATATGAGAAAATTTACGGAGACAAAAGTCAAGATTCATTTGTACTTGTGACAGAAAAGTTTTATAAGTTGCGAATAAGAGAATTGAATAACTGGACCGTGCTTGAAGCTAAGTAAACCCTTGTTGTTTATGAGATATGAAAATATCTCTTTCTTTATGTTAGTAAGATAGTCGATAAGAAGACAACTACTTATAAACTGAGATACCGTATACCAACAACTATTATTAAAAAAAATAGTAGCAACTGAAATTACCCATCCAGTTCAGCTATTTTTTTTTTATACAGGATACGTCAATTTTTTTTTTTTTTTTTTACACAGGACACGTCAATTTGACTTCACCTCGCCTGATGTTAAGCTAAAGGCAAAGTCTCGGAAAGAGGGTCACCATCGTAAACATTTACCATGTTAACAGTGGTGGCACTCAGCTTGACGGCCTCATTAGATGCCTTTTCACGCCCCGCTTAAAGGACCCGGGACTGTAGGAAGAAGGAAACACGTGAGCTGGCAGGGAATTCCAGGTCTTAGTGGTGCGGCATAGGAATGAATCACTGAAACGCTTGGTTCTAGCAGGTATACTCTGCACCGTAAATGGATGACATCTTAGCCCTGCACGTGTCGTCCTGTGAAGGAAAGGGGAGGGTGGGACTAATTGGAAGAGCTCGTCAGAACATTCACCATGGTAGAGACGGTAGAAAACTGCCAAAGACGCAACATCTCTACGCATCTGCAAAGGCTCGAGGGTGTTCGTGACCTCAGGATCCCCAATAATGCGGACCGCACGTCGCTGCAACCTGTCGAGAGCATCTAATAAGTACTTTGCGGAGCCGTCCCAGAGATGTGAGCAGTATTCCACGCAGGAACGAATTTGGGTCTTGTATAGAAGACACCGCTGCTCCGGCGTGAAAAAACGTCTCACTCTGTTCAGGACTCCGAGTTTACGCGAGGCTGATTTGATGATACTCTCGATATAGTTTTTGTTATTCAGTTTGCAGCGAACATCCATACCGAGGATAGTGAGGTGATCCTGCAGTGGCAGTGGTGTGCTCTGAAGAGTGGGAAGGGGAAGGAAAGGAGATACCTTTGCTGTATACGCACATGCCTGGGTCTTCTTGGCATTGAACTCGACCAGGTTCCTAGCGCCCCATTGAGAAATGTGGTCCAGGATCCGGTCCAGCTCAGTGACAAGAAGCTGCCTTTTTTCCGCGATATCAGACTGCTTGGCCGCAGGATGTGCGTAATAACTCCCGTGTAAGGTGCTGTCGTCTGCATAGCAGTGAATGTTTCCGTTACAGAGCTTGTCATTGATATGCAGAAGAAAGAGAGTGGGAGATAAAACGGAACCCTGCGGCACGCCAGCATTTACCTGCAAGAACTCCGAAGATCGTCCATCACAAAGGACGCGAATACGGCGCCCCTGCAGGAAGCTTGCAACCCAGTTACACAGTCCAGGAGGCAGGCCGAAGGCTGGTAGCTTGGAAAGAAGCGATTTGTGCCATACCCTATCGAAAGCTTTGGCGATGTCAAGACTAATTGCCAGTGACTCACCGTGCTTCTCCATAGCCTCACCCCAAAGGTGGGTCATGTACGCCAGAAGATCACCCGTTGACCGTTTCGGTCTGAAACCGTATTGCCGGTCACTAAGCAAGGAGTGATCCTCTAGGTGGCGCATGAGCTGTGTGTTAATTATGTGCTCGAACACCTTGCACAGCACTGAGGTGACGGCTATGGGTCGATAGTTGGCTGGGTCCGAGCGATCCCCCTTCTTGGGGATCGGCTGGACATTAGCCTCCTTCCAAGCCGAGGGCACTGTACCCGAACTGTAGGACAGTCGGTACAGCCGCGTTAGCATAGGAGATAACTCCGCTGCACATTTTTTAAGTACAACCGCTGGAATACCATCAGGACCACTGGCTTTCCGGACATCGAGTGATTGCAGTACTGCACGGACATCGCGTTGCCTGATACGTATATCAGGCATTGCGTGGTCACCAGTGGGCATTGTCCGTGGTTGCATACCACAATCATCGACTCGGGAGTTGGCCGCGAAGAGATTGACCAGCAAATTTGCTTTCTCTTGCGGCTCATGGGCCAGAGATCCATCGGGATTGCTCAGCGGGGGCAGCGAGGGCTGGCAGAAGTTGGCTTGCACGGCTTTGGCTAGTTGCCAATAGCCACGGCTACCCGTGGGATGCGCCACTAGCTCTTGGCCCAGCCGTGCTATGCGCTGGGCATCCGCCCTGACGCATGCCCTCTTGCAGACCTTTGTGGCTCTGTTGTACGCCGCCTTGAAGTGACCCACGTTGGGATCGCGCGTGGCGCGCGCCCGCACCCAGGCGCGGTACGCAAACTGTTTATGCTCAACAGCCTCCGCGCACTCGCGCCCGAACCACGGACGCGCTCCGCGGACTCCGGTGACATCGGTGTATGGGATATAGTATTCCATACCTAGACCGATCTCACCGGCGACGGCAGTAGCGCTCTCAGATGGGTTCTTACCCTCAAAGCAGCGTTCAACCCACGGGATGGACGCATAATAATCGCGCAATCCATCCCAGTCCGCTGACGAGTAGTGCCATAGCCGCCTCTTCCCTTGCACGGGTCGTGGGGGCGCTACAATGGGCACGGTGGAGCGGACCAGACAGTGGTCGGAGTTACCTAAAGCAGCAATCACCGAGACACTGTACTGGTCCGGGTGACTCGTCAACAGAAGGTCTAGCAGAGAGGGCTCTAGGCCGGACTCTCTTGGTATCCTCGTGACCTTGTGCACCAATTGAGTCAAGTCATGCGCCAGGGCAAATGCGTGAGTGGCTCTTCCCGCATGGTCTGTTATGGCGGAGCCCAACCAGGTCTTGTGGTGGGCGTTAAAGTCCCCCAAAAACACCAATTCGGCGTTCGGAAACCGCTCCTGCGCATCATCTGCCGCCTGACTCAGGTATTCGAATAGTCGAGTTATCTCCGCATCTCCTGTATGGGAACGGTAAAGGCACACATAGATCTGACTCGTGGAGCCATGGTCTACGTGTACCCAAAGGATGGAAAAGGATGGGTCCTCTAGACAGCGCAAACGGCGACAACAAATATCCGCCCTGACAAACACGCACACCCCGGCTTTTGCTCGGAAATTTTCCTCGATAACATAGCCGGGGTAAAGCAGGTAGGTCGTGTCGTCAGGGCGGCGTATTTGTGTCTCCGTTAGAAACAGCATAGCTGGTTTCGCCGTCTCCAGGTGTTGGTGGACGGCGTTGAGGTTCTTATGGAGCCCACAGATGTTCGTGGACTCCACCTCAAATAGAGTTTTTGTGGGAGAGTCCCTAGCCGCTGTTTCAACAGTTTTGGTTGTGTGCGCTGCCATGAGGTGAAGGGTAAGGGAAGGCGTGAAAAAGAGGTGATTGTCGCCGCAGCACCGCGTGACAAAACATGGGAGATTGGTTTTATCTATGAATGTGAGGCGTGACGAGAGCCGACGCGCCGAACGGAAGGGCCCCCGTACCCTCCCGAATATGGTCGCCGGGCTCCCGTCCGGTCGCCAACCGGCACGACGAGCCATATCGGGATTATGCGCGACCTGGTGGGGCAGCCTCCCAGGGTGGTTAGTCCCAGTTGGGCCCCTGTACTATGCCGCGGGCGGCCAGCGGCACCACCGTTTCTACGGGTCTCCCTGCCCGGCGCGGCGCCCCGCGTCACCCCCCACTAGACTACGCCAAAACCCACCGGTCCCACTAGTGCTGCGACTACCATCACCTCGGCCCGGCTATGCACTTGCTGATCCCTGAACGCAATCCAACCGAGATTGGATTACTATGGAGGGTTTTTCGCACTTGTGCACGGTGGTACCAACCCGGTCGAAATAAGTGTCAAATTTGTGCCATCAAATTTGACACTTATTTCACCTTACTTATTTCACTTATTCACCTCGCCTGATGTTAAGCTAAAGGCAAAGTCTCGGAAAGAGGGTCACCATCGTAAACATTTACCATGTTAACAGTGGTGGCACTCAGCTTGACGGCCTCATTAGATGCCTTTTCACGCCCCGCTTAAAGGACCCGGGACTGTAGGAAGAAAGAAACACGTGAGCTGGCAGGGAATTCCAGGTCTTAGTGGTGCGGCATAGGAATGAATAACTGAAACGCTTGGTTCTAGCAGGTATACTCTGCACCGTAAATGGATGGCATCTTAGCCCTGCACGTGTCGTCCTGTGAAGGAAAGGGGAGGGTGGGACTAATTGGAAGAGCTCGTCAGAACATTCACCATGGTAGAGACGGTAGAAAATATATAGTTTATTGGCATTGTAATAGCTAGAAGTTAAATCCTTAACAGCTGGTAAATGTTTCACCAGTAATGCGCCATTTTCACTTAATCTGCTGAACGAAATATAACTTCATACCTAAAGTCATACGGTTATATCACTACATAATATACAGCAAAGTCGCTTTCCGCGTCTGTCCGTCCCTATGTATGCTTATATTCAAAACTACGTTACAGATTTGATGCGGTTACTTTTAATTGATAGAGTAATTCAAGAAGAAGGTTTATATGTTTAATACCATGTTTAATATAGTAGAGTGTGTAGCGGTAACGGGATTGAATGCCACGCAGGCGGAATAAAATTGGCGGTACGTGGTTCGCCGGGTCATCTAGTTACTAAATAATATTAAAAGAAATATAGGTTGAAAAGATATTTTTAAAATGAATGACAAAAAAGTGACCGAGGCAAGATTCTTTAGAAATCACAATTTTAGACCCTAAGTGACTTAGAAATATTTAAGGCCTATGATGAAGTAAGCTCTAAAAGGTACGCTTGAATGACATTTTCAGATTCCTATGAAATATTTTTCCGATAAGTTTGTTCATTTTTCATAACCTGTCTATTCAGGGAAGTGACTGTCAATTCCTTTTTAATAAAACGTCATATCGTCTGAGAAATGTAGTGTACGGTTAGAAGGATCTGTTTTCTTAAAGGCCGTTTCGGTGTTTAAATTTCGAGAGAATGGTGTCATGAGGTAAATATCATCTGAGAGATAGTTTGTTATAGGTCAACGGTTCATTTGAAATTTAGAATAGTTGACTGGGAATATTTTGTACTAGCTGTTGCTCGTGGCTCCACATAGAAATCTGATGCTTTTCATCGCTGATAGTAGAATGATGATAAATAATTATATAGCCTATGTTGGCAAATATGTATTTTTCTTCTCCTCTTTATAATATTAAGTATATTTGAATGAATTTTATACTATTAAGTATGCTAACTATACAAATCGAATACATAGGGAAAAATTTAATGTTCTCGACTGGGACTCGAACCCGCGATCTTTTGCTTACAAGGAATACCTTGACCAACTAGGCTACCAAGATTCGGCAGCCTAGTTGGTCAAGGCAATTTAGATGATGGTTCATGATTTTTGCCGATAACTTTACCCGGGTTTTGATTTACGCACATATCGGTAAGAAGAGTGAGGATCTGACGGCTTGATTCGGTTATGTAGAGTGTTTTCCCTATAACACATACTGAAATATTCAAACTGTAATTTTGTTTTTAACTACTCTTAAAAGATATCAAGCTGTAGACATGCTTGTTGGGTTATAGAGAATGCTTTTTTTATCGTGCGAAGAATCCCCACGGGTACCACCCCCACGGAACCGGTGGAGGTGGTTATGTCGGACTCGAGCCGACTAAAACGCACGCCGTCTTAGGTCTTTAGTTGCCGGAGGTGAGATTGAGAATGCTTCACACAAGCGAAGCAAATGTAGTGGCAAGGCATTAAGTAAAACATATGAGAACAGAAACGGGAAATATTTTTAATCGTGTAGATGTGTAAGATACATGCATATTGTACACACACATAGGCATTTAAGCTCCGGCATTTAATTCTAAAACCGCGCAATATATGAAACCTAAGATACATTACGTACTCATAAATATCCATATATCTCAGTCTAATAATATCTCGTAAAAGGCGTCATCAATCACACCGCACTATGATTACTCGTTTCATGTATTACATTCCGGTTGGTGAATGGGGCATGGGTCTTTATGTACGGTCTGGCTGGCAGCCAAAGTGACGTAGGCGGTATGAGGTGATGCAGGTGTGGACGGTTTCCTGCCAAGTGGTAATGAACTTATGGAGTGCGTCTACCTCGTTTTTTATTGTTACGGACGTTCGAAGTTCCGTAATATGTCTGCGAAAATGTTTAAAACGATGTAATTAAAGTAATATAGATTAACAATCAATTATTTTATAATATGTTCCGTTTCAAAAAATGACTTTTCGATGCTTTTCGAAGTTATGTGTGTATTTATCGCAGGTTTATAAGTGCCCGGTTAATGGCAATAGGCTCGCCACCTGTTGGGACCTAAACTTAAACTGGCGAAATGTGGGTGCTAGCACCTCTGCCTACCCCTTCGGGGAATACAGGCGTGAGTCTATGTTATGTAATGTAAAAAAAATGAAGATTCTTAGATCTTAAGCTAGCGTAGGCCCTTATTGGGCTTGAGCAACCCTAACATAATTATACAAATCAAATCAAATGAAATCAATTTTATTGTTACGCGCGTACATATTAGCTGATACATTTAAGAGGAATAAAAATGATAAAACTGGTTTTCAGGCGTACGTTTAGAGACCAACTCCTTTTTTATTTGTGGACGTATTTGAAAACTGTTTACACTGTTTTATTTGTTGATTTCTTGTCTACATTTGGTACATTTTTAGTTATTCTCACTTTATAATTACTATATGAAAATCATTCTCTAAGTAAAAAGGTCACTCAAAAGAAAACTCGCAACTACTTCTAAACGGAAAATAATTTGTACGTAATTTTTTAACTAAAAGAAAGACAAAGATCTGGAGTATAAGTGGTACATTTTTCCGTTTAATACATTGACTTTTGAAGTCACAGGCCACGTTTTTGTTACGTTCTCGAGAGTTTGGCTTAGCGGGTGCCTATGCGGGGGCCGGGCGGCAGTGCCGTGATGGCTGTTGGACGGGGAGGTTGTGCTTCACGTTTTCGCACCTTTGACAGCAACACAATTCGAGACTAATGCATAAGTGGACAGATAAGACACTTCTATGAGACGCCGAAAATAAATTCGGTAAAAAAGCTAAAGCTTTAAACTCTCAAGAAACCCGAGTTCCGCAGTCGGCGGCTTGGGCGCCGCCGACGTGTCTTCGCCGAAGACCATCGGCCTCCATGACCGGGGGCCTGAGGACGGTGAGTTGGCTGCTCATCGTCCTTACAGAAGCAGGCCCATGACGGCAGCGTGACGTGACGGACTCACGCACGCCTCCCCCCTCCTATGAAGCGGGATGATACCCGAAAACCCCCCCATAGACGCGGGATAGCACCCGAACCCGAAGGGAAACCCCCTAGACGAGGCCGCATTAAAGCGGTAGGTCTGTTGGGAGCCCTGGGACATCCTTCCGAGGGCTTACCCGGGGCTCCCAACTATAGGCTGCTGGGCGATACCGTGGGGGTTTTAGTCGGTAGGAGTCCGGCATAACATCCATGAAGGATTTCCCCCAAGGTCAAAAAAAAAAAATACATGAAAATGTTGTGTTGATTATTTTATTCACACACTTTATTTGTTATCAGCTGTTGCCCACGGCTCCAGCCACGTAGATTTTGGATGCCGTTCCGGATGGTGATCCTCACTCGTAGTGTAATGATATAAAACCTATGACACTGACAAATAGTGTGGGTTTCTATTGGTGAAATAATTCCTAGAATTGGTTTTGTAGATCCAGAGATTAACCTAATTAGAATACTATACATACCTATAGCTACATATATAAATATATAATATTATAAAAACATGATCACTACATATAATCACTAGTATAAAATAATTCACTTCCCGCTCTCTGTCTGTCTCTATGTATGCTTAGATTTTATAGCGGTTTTCTTTAATAGATAGTATCATTCAAGAAGTGGGTTTATATGTACAATACAATCTATTTAATAAAAAAATGAATCCCTATTTCCCAATAGGGATTCATTTTTGGCTGGACTTGGTGAGGCAGGACCAATTTCTCTTTTTTTGTTGCGTTTGTTATTGTCTCGAGAAGGTTTTTATGAACGAAAAAGTAAAAAATATGCGCGGAAAATAGTAACATTTAAGACTACTTAACCATTATATAAAATATCTGACCCGAAAGACGTTGATATGTCCTATTGGTGACAGGATCTCCGTGGGCGTATGGAGTCCCTGTCGTAATGCTTTCTGTTCTCAAAATAATTAGGACAACTTAATACAGCCAATTGAAGTAAATTCGAATTTTTAAGGTGAAATGAAGTTTGCCGGGTCAGTTAGTGAGATCCGGTTCTTAGCATTCCATGGATTCACCGTGCGGTCGCCGGGTCCATGGCGTGGTACAGAGAGGAACACTGTGACGGCGCCTGGGACTTGCGACCCAGGTGTAGGTTTAGGGTGGCCACCTTGTGATGCATCAGCGCTCACCTCCACCGTCAGTCGTGTTCCCCCCTCTACCTATCCAAATTTGGTAAGATCCTATCAACGCCGTTTTAGATATTCGTTTGAGTAAAGAGCTTACTGAAGCTCTTGGCAATCCGAGGTCTTTAAATAAGTTATACAGGGATTTAGCTGGAATTCCCCTTGCTCCTACTTCCACGGCGTAGAGTTTAACCACATAGCCATTTTTGGTTAACTCGTTGGTCAGGTCAAAGTATTTGTTTATTTTTATAGCGTGGTCTTTAGGTATGTTAGTTTCCCACGGTACTGTGAGTTCTACTAGTACTGCACGCTTTTGCTGTTTTGAAAATAGGAATATATCGGGTCTGGATGACGAGGCACAAACATCCTCCGGTATTTTATAGTGTTTCTCATACGAATCTGCGAGTAATGTCCAGTCAGCGGCTGCTATCAAAATTGAGTACGGCTTTTGATTTGTCTTTTTTGAGCAGCCTTCCTTTACAAACGCGACGTCATTTCTTTGGTTTGTGGTTAAACCCTTTTTCGCTCTAGCTACCGCCAAACTTACCGCCTCACGTACGATTTCTAATACCTTATCATGTCGGCGCGAGTAATGACCCCGGTCTAATAGCGTCCTACAACCCACCAGTAGGTGCCTAGCAGTACCAATTGCTTCACCACATGAGTTACATGTTTTATCTGTGGCTTTTCCCCATCTGACAAGATTGCTTTGGTCGGGGAGGGTCAACTGGAATGCATTGAGATAGAATTTAAGGAGAGCCGGTGACCAGTCGTATATTAAGGTACGCCATTTTAAGGCTATGGGAATACAAAATTCACCTAGTGTTAACCATTCGTTTTGTACTTCTAGGTTCATTGCGTGCACTTTGTAGGTATTATTTTCATCTACTTGAAGAAAAGATTTTGTTATGTCTTTGTCTGACTGCCTCCTAGTATTACCCAAACCTACCCTACCAGTCTGCGAGCCTATCATGAATTTTTTATGGAATTGGAGGTTTGAATGTGATGTCATTTAGATAAACACATTTTTTGGGCTTACATTGCAAACGATGGCACTGTGAGAATGTGTAATGTGTGTGAGTTGTTATGCCTATAGGATGCTTATAGCTTTCATATTCACCTACCTCAATGTATCTATGCAATAAACACCCTAACCAATAGAAATATATATTCATGTCTTAGATTATTAATAATCTAAGATTCATGTAATTATGAATATAAGTGCAGAGTGGGCATCAAACCCATAATCTCTGAATGCTCTACCGCTACGCCATAGAATTTGAACCTTTTGAAATCGAATTTGTCTGTTTATTCATAATGGACACAAACGCTACTTAGTACACGGATTTTGATATGGTATTTTTATTTAAAAGGTTTTGGTAGAATGGTACCAGAGATAAAACCAAAGTCGCGATAATAGACATCCATACGGGCGGAGCCGCCGACCTTAGCTACGAGTATAATAAAGAATCAATCAACATCGATGTCAAAAAAATACCAAATCAGTTAGGTACGTGAAGTTAGGCAGAATATGATGTGTCCACTCTGTACCCTTTTTACCGACATCTTTTCCCATATTTTTATATTATAATCACTTTAGTGACATGTGTGCGGGGTGGTGCGGGGCTGCGATTATTACGTTCGTAGACTCCACCCATTCGCTCTAAGGGGTGAATTTCAACAAGTCCATTAAAATCTTCATTTCCGTGGATATTTTTACCTTAAGTGTTATAATAAAAATACATCGCGTTAATTAAAGGGTTTGATACTATATGTATTCTTGCTTAATATCAAACAGATAACTAAAAAAACTAACGAGATATACAAGATTAAAAATTACATGCCACGGCGATGAAACATGCGTGTACGGCAATGAAACAAGCGTCCACGGCAATGAAAGCCAAATGTTCCATCATTTTGTAAGATTAACACGGAAACATCTTTTTATAATTGACTGTACAGTAAAAAATTAATCAAATCGGATTATATCGTATTGCAGAAAGTTTTCGAATCCTGTAATGTCAGTATTCGGTGCTACCCTTATAACAGGTAATGATGTTTATAATGCCTAATCATACTATGGCGATGAAAACATAAGTCACGGAAATGAAACATCAGGCCACAGCAATGAAACTAAATCGTTTTACAATGCATGGCAATGATTTTTTTTTCATTGCCGTGTTTTTTTTTTCATTGCCATAGCAAATTTTGACCATGGAAACTACGGCAATGAAAGCACAGCAATGAAAAACAAGACCAAAATATAAAATAACAAAAAATCTAATAATTGTTCGAAGTATTAATCACTTCAAAAAAATAAACAAGAGAAATGGCGTTCTATTGAATGTTTAATCAAGAGGATAACTTATTAAAATAGAAAGTTATACCTATCCACGGCGATGAAAGAAAAAATGTCCAGTAACATAAAAATGGTAGACTTACATCTATGGCGCCAAAACGCAGGTACTTGCGTACGTTCTTCCGCGTCGAGCACTTAGGCGGCACCAATATGCAACGTTTAGCGCATATAAGGGAGGACGCAAGTCGTTAGATAAGACAATATTCTAAAATATGTTTAGAACACGGCGATGAAAGGTAGTTCTGGGACAAATGTATTTTTTTTAGCCATTCGTTGTATTGTTTAAATATTTGAATAAATGTATTGCGTAACAATACTTTAACTATTCACGTATCAAATAAAAATAGGTATTAATAAAAATAACCAATAGATTTTTATCAATGAGGTATCACGACACAATAGGTGACGTGTGGACAAACACGGCAATGAAAGATTTCGGTGTATTTTGTTTTTTTTTGGAGTACCTATAATCCTATATAATAGATTATTTAGTGCCACACATAGATCACTATTTCACCTAACTAGTAAAAAATATTAGAGCATTATAACTATGATTTTTAGTACCGATTTCATCGATGCCACGCAATTCTTGGTCCCGGGAAATTCACCCTAAGGCATCGTCTCTAGTAAGGACCTTAAGTTAGTTTTATGCGAGTTTTAAATTAAACAATTGAAATCTAAGTATCGTTTTCTCACGTTAAGACTGCTTTTAAAATACATTCATCATGTTATTTTGTAAAGTTTACGCGAATGTGACTCATTGAAATAAAACCACTTATTACGGATTCTATCGCGATATACCTATTTGTTATTATTTACTTTTTGAACCGACGTTTCGGCTGCTTTGCAGCAGCCATGATCATTGCGGTGTGCTCATTCATCATCTTTCTCTGAACCTTTTCTCATATAATTTGGGGTCGGTTTTCCAGTGTAACAGTGATGCGGCATAATTTTGATATTTAAACTTAGTTTTTAAAACTCAAGTAGAATAATGTGCCTGGTTAATATTGCATGTCTTCAATCAATTCTCACTGAGCTCACGGCTGGACACAGGCCTCTCCAAATGTTAGGAAGGCTTTGGCCTATAGTTTCCACGTTGACCAAACGGGTTGGTATAGGGTTTAATTTCAAATTTTCCTTCTCTCGTGGTGATATCACCTACGTATTTTGCCGTTAGTCGCCTCTTACTGTGTAATGAGAATCTTTGTGCACATATTGAGAACACTTGTACTTTTTCCACTGTAATTATTCTATTACACCTGACCTGATATATAGTTTTGGATGTTCATCCAAAACCTTTGGTAAATGTAAACGTTTGAGAATGCCGTAAGTCGAAACCGGTCAGGTGTAATAGAATAATTACAGTGGAAAAAGTACAAGTGTTCTCAATATGTGTAACAATGAATTCCACCAAGTGTCATCAATCAACAGTATAAATAATATCAGCTTTGTGCCTTTGAATAAAGTGGGGTGGTGATACTTGTATTCTTTCTCCGTCATCACACGGATTAAGCGGCTCGTGATTTAGAGGTTATCGCTAAAATACGAACCTCATGAAGCTCCTCCGAGAGTTTTTGTACAAGCAAAGCAGCTTATAAATACCACAGAATAGATAATAGTACTAGCGTAAATACTCAGCTCGTAACTCATGACATTATGGGATAGAGCGAGAAAAATCATACTATCTCGCTCAAATATTGGTTACAATTTCAAATAATGCCAACCCTAACATTTTGAAGTCTCTCACACATCAACACTACCGTGCAGGTGCACGATCTACGAATGTTGTAATTACAATTCGAATTTTTCATACATTTTGTGGAGAGCTTCCGAGGTGTGTAAATACTCAGCAGCTCTCCTTTTAGCCCTTATGCCAAGGTTCGGTTCGCGTTCAAATTTCTAACTAAAGAGTTCATTTATCAAACAAGTCCTATTTCAAAGCCGGTGTTTGTAGGGCAAGTTGTGAGGATTACATTACAAGAAATATCATTGTTGTGTAATAACAGCCTGGATCTCTTGCCAACTGAACTGTCTTATAGTATAAATGCTTCACGTTTAATATTATTGTCGAAGAAAAATAGGGACAAAACTTCTGTGTGGCTGTTTGGAATAAAATGTTTGGTAGCTTTGGTTACTGTCCGCAGTTCGCGTGAACGATACACAATGATGGTAATTCTGTTGTGTGGAAAACTGACTAAAATACGCTCAAAATCTCTAAAATATTAGTACTATACACCCACATTGTAAAGTCGTTTCGTAAAAAAAGATTTTGGACACAGTTTAGATAGCAAAATCGATAGATTTTATGTGGGACTCCAACCGACTACAATGTTCTACTAAGAAAAACGATTTTCGACCTTAATAACATTTTCTTAATTATATGTCATTTCGCATAAATAGATGCCACTGATCACGAATATAGGAAAAAAAAACTCTGTTCTATAAGATGCCAATAAGGTAGAAAATTGCTTGCACTAGTAGGCCGGCTGCCTGCTAATTGTGCATTTATTTGCCTCACGGCCATAGACTGTCCGGAGAAAATCTGTCGGCGCTGACCAGAATCGGGCCACACACTTATCTTTTTCTACAAAACGACTATACAATCTGTGTGTATAATATTTTTTTTAGATTTTAGTGTATTTTAGTTTCGTTTGACACAACAGAATTAGCATCAATAAAAACTATTTTTAACGTTTTCTATCGTGATTTTCTTTTGGTGTTATTTTATTTTAACACTGATCCCGATGTTTCGCTTGCTTTTTAGTTGCAGCAGTCATGATCACGGAGAAAGTCACAAAATTGCATACTGCAATTTAATATCTCAAACTTTAACCGGTTTAAAGTCGGTTTATTGCATACAATTTGAATATAACTTAATTGAACAAAGGGTCCCTTCACGGAAAATATTAAGGAAATGAAAACTTCACAATGTCCTGGGTTCTCGGAATTATTAGGGCAATATCCTAGTTGAATTCATGACTTTCTAACGTTACTTAGAAAATCATTACGCACGGATTGAGGGTCTACGGATAATGGACATAATATAAAAATAAATAAAAAATAAGGTATTATTTTTTTTGTACCACTGTGGTAGACAAACACACGGCCCACCTGATGGAAAGTGGTTAGCGCGGCCTATAGACGTATACAACACCAGGGGTGTTACACTCGCGCTGCATGCCCTGAAGAAACCTTCTAATTAAGTGTGAATGATTGAATAGCTTTATTAAAAACTAGCTTTTGCCCGCGGCTCCGCCCGCGTGGATGTCGGTTATCGCGACCAAACATAGCCTATGTCCTTTCTCATGGTCTAATCTACCCCTATACCAAATTTCATGAAAATCGGTTCAGTGGTTGAGGCGTGAAAGCGTAACATACAGACAGACAGACAGAGTTACTTTCGCATTTATAATATTAAGTATGGATTAGCTGATGACTGCGGCTTTGCCTGCGTTTGTATCGGTTACCGTGACTTTCAGCCATATATTATTGTCATGTCTTTCGATTCTACCGATTTGCGACCAAATATACGGGATCAGAATTCTACGAGGGCATAAGTTATATACAGGGTGATTTTATAGTCGTTTCGAGAAAAAAAGAATTTGGCCACAGTTTTGATAGCAAAATCATCTGAAAGTATTTTTTTGGCGAAAAAAAAAAATTTTTTTTGATCATGTATGGGAATAATGTTCTCGTGAAAGGTAAAATGTATGGGGGTTGTAAATTTTTTTTTCTTTCACCAATGTAATACTTACAGATTATTTTGCTATCGAAAATATGATTAAATTCTTTTTTTCCAATTCTCCAAAGTTGTAGCACAGTCTTAAGGCTTGTAGATAGTAATACTGTAGTTGTAGTATACTATAATGCACCTATCAGCTTTTATGATTTAGCGTTTTCAAGTTAAGTTTCATATATTTATATCACATTAATATTTTGATACGTACAATTTGCTGTTAAGCCTCAAACGAAACTACGTATTTATTATTAAAAGGCGATTTGCGTCTTCAGTTTCTTAATGACGTTGATTTTAATCTGTTTTGATACTAAATCCATACTTAATATTATAAATGCGAAAGTAACTCTGTCTGTCTGTCTGTCTGTATGTTACAGTTTCACGCCTAAACCACTGAACCGATTTTGATGAAATTTGTTATAGGGGTAGATTAGACCATGAGAAAGGACATAGGCTATGATTGGTCGCGATAACCGACATCCATGCGGGCGGAGCCGCGGGCAAAAGCTAGTTTGTCTATAAAGGCAGTATTATAGATTCATTTTCATCGACTGACTATAGATTTCAATAATGATACAATATTTAACTATATTATACTGTACTAGCTTTTTCCCGCGGCTTCGCCCACGTGGATGTCGGTTATCGTGACAAAACATTTCTCAAAAGACGTAGGTGTACGAAGTTCCATGCTTCTAATTTTGAAAATGACGAACTTTCATACAAACTTTCAACACCGATTTCCTCCTTTTCTCCCCCTTTTTCGCGACCAAACATAGCCTATGTCCGTTCTCAAGGTCTAATCTACCCCTCTACCCAATTTCATCAAAATCGGTTACTTTCGCATTTATAATATTAAGTAAGTATGGAAGTATGGATAAACATAGTATTTATTGCTAACAAATTGTAGCCCAAAATATGTTTCGAAAAACGCATTAAGTGTGAGTAATAACTGTCAATATGTGCATGCTATGGTGTCTATATTACAAACTTGTACCCAAGTTAGCTATTTTTTACGCCGAATTGTAGTGTTTGTATACTTATTAGTTAGTCCAAGGTTCCAATGTCGGCCTTCAGTTCAACATGATGCTATAATGGTGGAACAATGTCTGTTTTCCCCAACTGAAAAGAGGCGTTTGTATTTTATTTAATGTGTATCCTGAATCTGTGACTAAAAATAAATTTTCATATTAAAGAATGTAGTCGCTTTCCAATGCGTTTAGAAGCTTGCGTAGTATTTCAAATTGTATCTATATTGTAGCCTGTACAGGGCAAGCAAACAATAACTAAACTATCAAACAATGACTATGACTATATTGACTAACTGACTACACAAAGTAGCGATACTGGTTTCCTTCTACCAAAATATTTTGCCACCGAATATCAGGGCCGGATTTTGGCGAGGGCATCGGGGGCAATTGCCCCGGGATATCCCACAGTTGGGAGGCCCCACAACAGAGACATTTTTTTGTCGTGTGAAAAATCGCACGGATACCACCCCCACGGAGCCGGTGGAGGCGGTCATGTCGGACTCGAACCGACTAAAACGCACGCCGTCTTGGGTCCTTGGTTGCCGGAGGTGAGATTGCCAAAAGCATATCTCTCGCACTCCGGCAGCCACAATAGAGACTTGGAAAAAAGTTCCGATGAGTAAACACTAGTTAATAACTTTTGCTTTAATACAAACACAATTATATCGTTCTTCAATATTACAAAAAAGAAGATTGATATATTTTTTGGACGTGAAAGCTATAGGTTGAATTGCTAGAACCAAGCGTTTCAGTGATTCATTCATATGCCGCACCACTAAGACCTGGAATTCCCTGCCAGCTCACGTGTTTCCTTCTTGCTACAGTCCCGGGTCCTTTAAGCGGGGCGTGAAAAGGCATCTAATGAGGCCGTCAAGCTGAGTGCCACCACTGTTAACATGGTAAATGTTTACGATGGTGACCCTCTTTCCGAGACTTTGCCTTTAGCTTAACATCAGGCGAGGTGAAGTCAAATTGACGTGTCCTGTATGTAAAAAAAAAAAAAATTGAAGTTTCAAGCCCGGAGGCCTTCATTCTTACGTTGCCCCATGACCTTCTCTACTCAAAACCAGCCCTGTCAAACATATATTAGTAGGTAGTAAAACCGTACACATAAATAGTACAACAAGTACTCAATATGTAAGACATTTTCTGTACGGACTGTTACATAACGGTAACATTTCAGATTCGATTCTGTTACATGTTTGGCATATCAAAATATTTATAGACATGCCAATAAAATATTCTACGACACTACAAAGCGCTGTCTAGACCCAAGGTACACTCAGCGTCCTTTCCTGTAATAGGCGTTCTAGAATGCGAATAAATATATTTTCTATTGGCTATCATACAGAGTAGTACAAAAATATAACAGGTATTAAAAATATTACAATGATGGTATCAGCCTTCAGCTGGATCATGCTTGACGGTTTCATACAGATGTTATTTTGGAAGAACGAAATACTTCTGATGGTTAAGAATTCCAAATTTTTATGGTATTTATTTAGTCACCAAATTAACATGTCCTATACACGTTAATTTGACTTGTAAAGTGGTCAAAAAACTTAATGACTGAATGGAATTGATTGCACTGTATGAGGTTAACACTTCAGCCTTATACAGAACATCCAGAACATAATAAAGGAAAATTTACTAGTCTAGAAACCGGTGTTTAGTACGTCCAAGAATATCTGTTCATTTCATAAATCTATTGTAGCTGTAAGGCGATGGACGAGGTCGAATAATTCCAGAACTGTGCACTATTACACGCATATATTTATATGGGCAGTTATAATTACGCCGGCCGATGTGTAGCGACGATAAAACATTATGTCCTATGTGTAGTTTGCGTTCACGGCTTTTGTACAATCGAGTGCTATAGTCATTGCTGGTATTTGACAGCTTTGAATAATTGAGCTGTTATACACATTACAAAATACGGACTTGTTTTGTTTTCCCTCGCTAAGATTTTGTCTCCAGTCCTCTTCATCTACCGGCCCTTGTCACAATCATTTAGCGTCGGCGCAATATGACATTCACCTACATACATTCTTGTCAGATGTCATTTCGTCAGTCACTCCCTTCTTTGCCTATCCTCTTTCACGAAATCCAACCATCATTTTTTAAATTTCTGCTCTTAAATGGTTGTACAATAATTTTTTGGACCTTTTTGAAGTTTTTGTTTCCAGTACAATAAAAAAATTACGCCTCTCTTTCTGTTCGTTTCACTCATGTAATTAGCCCTTAAGAATGTTTGATATCTTTTGGGCACTTCCAATTTGTCATACTAAGCGTGCCAAAGTAAGCAAAGTGGAATGTTAAAAAAATGTATGTATTATACCTGTTTAAATTCCAAGTGTAATCGTCCCCACTAATGTTGGAACTTTTGATGGGAGAGGTGTTTATAAATAAAATAAAAATAATGATTAATTTTGTTTTAATCGCTAGTAATAATATGATTAACTTTGTTTTAATCAGGTATTCAAATAAAAAAACTTTAACTTCTGAGGTAAAAATCAAAAGGAAATAATTCTTCGCCCTTAAAGACGGATATAAAGAAAAGGGAAATTCGAAGTGATTGAGGTGTGGCTCAATAGCTCAGTTGGAAGAGCATTCCCCTATAAGGGAAATGTCTTGGGTAAGTCCCACTTGAGCATTTCATTTTTAACGATGTATTCGAATTCTTCTTAAGCTTAAGAATAATAAGTTGTATTAACTCTATGAAGATACTAAACTACTAGTCCGAAAACTGAAGCCAGCTGAATTCTGCTTGGCACAGGATTATGTCTATATATAGAAATTTTGCTGCGTTTTTATATGAGTTTAGAGAGGCAGAAAACAGACGTGAGGAAATTTATTTTATCGCTTGACTTGAGTCAAGTCGTTATTATTTTAATTTTATAGCATTCATAATTCACAGTGCATTACGTCTGCAATTTCAATAAATACCTACGTAAATACGCTTTAAATATACACATAAAACCTAAATACATATACCAGCACTCCACCTACTCCTTTCTGTGTTGGCAAATCGTCACAAATTCCTACATACTTCGACCACATTAGATAAAGTCAAATGAGTTCATACAAAATGGTATGAAAGGTCGAAGGTGAAGGTTGTCGGTAGGATTTTAATTAGTTACTAATAAATAATGAAACGCTCCTAAGGTTATTTTATCGAAGAATATAAACGCATTTAATTCAAGTAAACTTGTACAGTCAGTGTCAGAGAGATGTTGACGGTAAATGAGTTATCGCCATAGAAGAAAAAAAAATGAGTTATGTATGGTTTTTATAACAATTCAGGCACGCGATAAATCTTTACCATAAGTTTACACCGCGATAGTTTAAAAATAACATGAGATGTGTAAAAATTATGAGTTTAAATTAAAGTCATTATTTTTTCACAAGTATTATGAACTCATATCATAGTCATAATCTTTCATAAAGTACTAGACTTTGTTCCATCACGTCACATCCCCTGCCTCCTGTAAGGCCTGGTAGGGTCATAGCAAGGCAAAAGTTATAGGCTGAACTTTTCCCAATGACAGCTACAAAAATATTTTTAATAGTTAAAAAATCATTTTAGGAGTACACTCAAAATATCGATATGTTATTTAATCAACACACAATTCATGAGCAACAAAATACTTAAGAAAAGTGAATCGCATTCAGAAAACGTAGATTGTTATAAAGTTTGACTGTCAGGAAAATTTACCCAGACAAGTTTTATAAAAGTAGAAACTTTGACATGCAGTTATAAAGTTCACAATACTTACAATTGGTATAACTTTTATGACTTCTAATGTGGATGTCATCGTGAATAGTTATATCAGACTCAAACCAACGTCTTTGGGTCTACGGTTGCGGGAGTGAGATTTTTGGAGACATATCTGCCGTCGTATCCCGGCTGACCCAGAGCCATCTACTAGGCCACTTCAGCCTGCTTCTGCTAGGGTGTCAGGCTGCTCCACCCGTCACCCCCAAGACCGCGCTCATCGAGGACGGAGATCATCCAATAATATATTATAAACTATAGATATGTTGTTCACACTTTAAAATGTTAACAAAAAAATGATGACCAAATAGTCACCATTTCTTCCACCCATCACAGAGGCGACAGTGCGCTACTCAAAAAAACGTCTTTAATAAATTAATTACTAACAATAATAATATTATTAAAATAAATAATAATATAATTTATTTATTAAGAAGCTATAATTTTATTATAATGTTGGGTTTGCACCTTTTTGAAAGAGGCCATGTTCCTGCATGACGTATCTACAGTTTAGAAAACATCACTGAGGTCATCTCACGATTTCGTGCGTAAACTGCTATCTATGATTGATATAACATACCATCGCATTTATCGAGAAATTTGAAGTCTTTTGATATTTATAAGTGCGTTAATGGCGATAAAACGATGTTAAATTTGAATTTCAAACATGTATCGATCGATGTTTCCAAATAATTCTAAAGTCCGCTGTTACAACGCGGCATTAAAACAATGAATAAATTACTGATTCAAACTTACAGTGAATTTGGTTTGTGTAGGTGCTTTTGTTGCTTCGTTAAACCTTGTGGTTTGGCAAAGATGTACATTAATTTACTGCTGTAATGATGAATCTGAACTGGAATAAGTGAGCCGTATTGTGAATTGTACTTAACTGCCAGAGGGATAAAAAAATCGGTTTTGGATTTTGTTTATTGTAATTACTTTTCATAATTTCACCGTGAATTATTATTCAAGTGGAGTAATCTAATGAAAAAATATTTAAAAAATTTGGACTTCAGACATTTTGATATAAATGCGATTTGAATTTTAGGCGTATTGACGTATCAGGCATTTTGGGAATAGGGTGTAATTTACCGAAACCAACTACACGTTGGAGTCGTCAATATTGGTGACTGGGTCAGTCAGTGTCTCTGGAATATCCTTTTTACATTAGAGGCACATTAGATTTGGTACAAAAAGGGTATAGCGGAGAGACGTCAACAGAAAAAATAATCATTCCTTTTAGAACAGCTGAGATATTTTGGTGTAGGCAGACTAAGTTGCAAACTTCTAAATACTTATATCAGCTTTTGCAAAAAAGTGGTTACGAAATGCTGCATTCAATAGTCGTAAGTATCATCATCGCTATCATCATCACTACATAGTATAAAACAAAGTCGCTGTCTCTGTCTGTCCGTCGCTATGCATGCTTAAATCTTTAAAACTACGCAACGGATTTTGAAGTGGTTTTTTTAACAGATAAAGTGAGTTAAGAGGAAGGTTTATAATGTATAATACACGCTTAATATAGTAGAGGGTGCAGCAGGAACCGGATCAGTTGCCACGCGGGCGGAAAAAAATTGGCGGTACGAAGTTTGCCGGGTCAGTTAGTCAAGTAAATATTTTATTGTGGACTGTTGAACAACTTTGTACGCAAGTGTATTCCTCGCTTGGTTTGGGTGGCAACCTAGGCACAACCCGCACAACACATCGTGGCACAAGGCCAGAACTCTGAAATGATTCGTATACAATAACACATTATCTGTCTATTATATTGTACTTGCATGTACCTAGTTAATCTGGAATGTACGAACATTGGATCCGTGTCAAGTAATAAATAGTTCACGTTTTTAGCTGGGACCTATAATTACTTTGTTGTGCTAGTATTTCATATGTTACAGAAGACATTAGTTTGGCGGGGTGTCAACCGAATAGCTATCATTCATTTGTTTAGTAAATCCACTGTTACATTTTATGCAAATGATAATAAAACATAATTTAGGGGTGCAAGTAGGTATATTTATTATTAAAACGTGTTTTAAACTTTCTAGATTGGAGAATGTTTATAATATAATCATGAAAGTTTTTACTTTTTTTTCGTGTGGAGATCCCCGCGGATACTACCGACAGGCGGTGCTTAAACCTAATGACTTTTTAGCTTATCCGTCCATTTAATACAATGTCATAATAATACTTATATTTACATACTTCAAAACGGAGAGATTTCATATTTCTTGCAATGTACCACGCTAGGAAAATCATAACTGGCGAAATGTGGGTGTTAATACGCCTCTGCCTACCACTTCGGAGATTGACAGGCATTTATATTATACTAGCTGACCCGGCGAAATTCGTACCGCCAATGTTTTTCCGTCCGCGTGGTGTCTGGTTCCTATCCCGCTGCACCCTCTACTTTATTAAGCGTATATTATACATACAAAACTTTCTTTTGAATCACTCTACTCACACACTCTCACCTATCTATTAAAAAAAATCGCTTCAAAATCCGTTGCGTAGTTTCAAAGATTTAAGCATACATAGGGACAGACAAACACGGAAAGTGACTTTGCTATATACTATGTTGTGATAATGAAGCTGGTGGTCTACAACTGTGCGTTTCTCGAGAAACTTTCTGCCTCGCACAACTAAACTGTGGAATGAACTGTCACCAGCGGTATTTCTGAACCAATACGACCTTCAAACCTTCAAGCAAAGAGCGTACTCTCTTTTAAAAGGAAGGCAACGAACTCGTGACTCCTCTGGTGCTGCGGGTGTCCATGGGTGGCGGTGATCGCTTACCATCAGGCGATCTGTCTGCTCGTTTGCCTCCATATTATTTAAAAAAATGTTGTGTATCTCATAAATAAAGTAGCTCGATGTTGTTAACAATTTTCATCTCTGTAGTATTACTATTGTCACTTTTTTGTCATATCTGCATTGAAACTGGCGCGAAGCAATCAATTTAATGAAAATAGTGGGTTCTAAAACAATTTTTGGATACGTCAGCCTAAAGCTTTATCGATATCGCTCGGTGATGGTACGAGTCGTAAATTCCGTTATCTCGTGACTCCTGCTCCCGATATTTAATCTTGCTTATCATGTTTTATCTTTCGCTATGATAACAAATTGGACACAGAGTATTTTGCTACTGGAATTTGGTAAAATAATTTAATATATCGGCTAGGTACTGTTTTAGGTACCTCGCCTGATGGTAAGTTAAAGCCAAAAGCTAAGAAAGAGGGAAATTATAAACACATACCATGTTAACAATGTGTGCATCTGGACTGAGGGCCAAACTCGTCAAACGAAATAAGACTTATGTGGGCATTTAGTAAAAAATTAGTAAAACTTAATACAAGCAATCATAAATTTCTAAAACGTAAGGTAAAACTGTTATGATCAAATAACTGTGGCCCTCAGTCCAGACGTTTGCATAAAATGAAATAGCCCATAGCTCAAAAAGTACTAACCCTAGGTTAATAATTTTTATTTTAGAAAATAGGTCTGAATTTCTAAAATGTTTTACTAAATTCCCATATTTCTATTGGTTATAGTTAAGGAGAAAATCAATATTGAATTTTACCAAAATGTCTGAACTGAGGGCCCAAGATTTTCTGACTTACTGCCCAGGCTTAACCTTGTAGAATAACGCAAATTGTATTAAGATTTAGTAAAATTTTTTACTAAAATATGAGATATCTCCCGTTCCCCTAAGTTTAAGAGAAAATCGATTTTTTACTTTTCCATAGAAAGAAATTTGGTAGGGTGCATATGATTTTGTTACTTTTTTTTTAATACATATTTTGTTATTTATGAACAGATCAGTATGTACTCTCATCTTCTACTTCATTCTAGCGTTAATCCCGCTCGCATCCGAAGCTGTTACCTCGCAGTGCACTTTCTCCAGTTTTAACTGTGCTTTTAGCGGAATTTCGATATTTTCCATGAAGCGACTGGGATCTGACCTCTCCTTTGGCGATATCGAAGTTACAGTTAGACCTTAGAGCTTTTTTGCCAATTAACATGGACTTGATTAAAATTTTTGGATTTACCAGCCTCGAAGATGCAATTTGCATTGGGGATGAGAATAAAGTATGTAAATTATGTGCATATCCAGAAAGTTCAAAATATCATCTCTCTAATTTAATTTCTGTAGATTTGAACGGGACAGACAAAGTAATGTTAAATGAACTACCCAAAAGAATAAATTCAAAAGGAAAATGTTTCAAAATATTAGGTGTAACGGAATATGTACCCTCGGCTGGTCTCGGCCACTACAAGGGGCATGGCTTTGTAAACGGTCGCATGGTCTGTTATGATGATTTAATACCAAGTTTTCATGATAGTAGTACTGCCTATTTATTTACACAGTGCGACATACGGTTTGGTTGATCCTATTACTGAAGAATAGACACAAAGTTCTAAGATCCAATTGAAGTCAAGTAAATTGTACCGCCTTTTAAATCGTACCATACATACCTACATACATATAATCATGCCTTTATCCCCGGAGGGTTAGGCAGAGGTGAATTAACACACACATTTCACCAATCAATGTGTTCGGTCCCATGTATTAGGGGGCGAGCCAAGTTTATTTAAAAATAATTTGTAAAAACTGTAGGCCTAAGTTCCCGAACATCGGGAAAGGCTTATGTCACGCAGTGGACTGCAAATAGGTTTATTGATTGATTGATTGTTATCAAATAATCATCATACTATCTGATTAGGTAGTAGCATCTGGTTTAGTAGTTTAATTGGGAGCAATACTTGTAGATTAAGGGTTAATTATCATTGATCGGTTGCTGACGACGACGTAAAAAATTCATTCAAGTCAATCTCCAATTGTTGACGACATTACAATCTTATCTCATCTAAATTTTTGATGCCTTTTTGTCGTATTCAATATGTTCGTCCTATAGCCTGTAGCTTCAATCCACTTCTGCCGTAAATTCGTATTTTCTGGGAAACTATAATACAATTACGAACATTACTAAACATAACATAACATACATAACATAAACGCCTATATTCCACGAAGGAGTAGGCAGAGGTGCTAGCACCCACATTTCACCAGTTTATGTTTAGGTCCCAATGTAATAGGTGGCGAGCCTATTGCCATTAACTGGGCACTTATAAACCTGCGATAAATACACACATAATTTCGAAAAGCATCGAAATGTCATTGGTGTGTGCCATGGTGAACCTGGGATCGAACCCGAGATCTCGTCTCAGCATCCATACCACTAGGCTACCGCAGATCTTACTAAATACATAAAAATATTTAATTATATTTACAAGAAGTATAATTAGTAGCTACCCATAATTACGGGCAAATAAAAATTCAAAACTTGACAACATCGAACAATATTTACTTCGTAGATTATGTTTATTTGATGTTTGGGACTATTTTATCTATAAAATATACTTCATACGAAATAATATTATTTATTTACTTAGAATATAAGTTTGCATGGGTATGAAATAGTTATTATCTTTAAAAAAGTCTAATACTTACGTGTGAAAATATACGTTCGGCAGTTTCCTTTCACTACCAATTTTACAACTGAAAACACTACACCGTCCCATATTTCCATGTATGTATCTGTTCACTAACTGTTACAAAACAAAATTGAGAATATTACTTCACGTTTGAAAACAATTTTCACTTTTTCTAAACATATAAATAACAGTAAGCTGAACATCTGTAATTTTTTTTTAATTTCGTGCAATCGTTTGTTTAGTGAACTAGTTCGCGGACATTTGAAAACCGGCACGAGAGAGGAGACAGAAAATTTAGTCACTCTATCTCATTTCTTTACATGCCATACATCCTGAATGACGTACATATCTATAAAATATCACAACATTGGACCTATACGATACGTTCCGAATTAAATTTATGGTCACCCTGCCAAAAAACAATTTCAATGAAAAGTGAAAGTATCAATTTTCTCTTAAAGTATAGTAGTTAGGACAACGGGAGATATCTCATATTTTAGTAAAAATTTTTACTAAAACTTAATACAATTTGCGTTATTCTACAAGGTTAAGCCTAGGCAGTAAGTCAGAAAATCTTGGGCCCTCAGTTCAGACATTTTGGTAAAATTCAATATTGATTTTCTCGTTAACTATAACCAATAGAAATATGGGAATTTAGTAAAACATTTTAGAAATTCAGACCTATTTTCTAAAATAAAAATGATCAACCCAGGGTTAGTACTTTTTGAGCTATGGGCTATTTCATTTTATGCAAACGTCTGGACTGAGGGCCACAGTTATTTGATCATAACAGTTTTATCTTACGTTTTAGAAATTTATGATTGCCTGCATTAAGTTTTACTAATTTTTTACTAAATGCCCACATAAGTCTTATTTCATTTGAGAATGATATAAAAATGGCCCTCAGTTCAGACGTTTTGGTAAAATTCAATATTGATTTTCTCCTTAACTATAACCGATAGAAATATGGGAATTTAGTAAAACATTTTAGAAACTCAGACCTATTTTCTAAAATAGAAATGATCAACCTAGAGTTAGTACTTTTTGAGCTATAGGCTATATGATTTTATGCAAACGTCTGGACTGAGGGCCACAGTTATTTGATCATAACAGTTTTATCTTACGTTTTAGAAATTTATGATTGCTTGTATTAAGTTTTACTATTTTTTTACTAAATGCCCTATAAGTCTCAATTCGTTTGACAAGTTTGGCCCTCAGTCCAGATGCACACGTTAACAATGGTGGCACTTAGTTTGACGGCCTCATCCGGAGTTTTTTCACGCACCGCGTAAAGGACTCGGGACTGTAGGAAGAAGGAAATACGTGAGCTGGCGGGGAGTTCCAGGTATTAATGGTGCGGCATAGGAATGAGTCACCGAACAGCTTGTGTGTGAATTAGTTGGTGAATTCAATCCTTGCAGTGAAGTTAATAAGTAAAGTGGGTACATCGGGCACTCCAAAATCTTGCAGACTCAACCCCCTCCTTACCTGTAAGGCAATAGACCGGTTGATTGACGGATGAGGATCTGATAAAGACTTTCTTTTCGGGTTTGGGTGGACAGGCGGCATTCTCTCTCATAAAAGCATTGTTGATCATTATTGCAATGCAATTAATTAAAAAGATGATTCAGATGATAAGATGAGAGCTTTAGAAATACTTCGCAAAAAGTACAGATTCATACTCCGTGATTATGGCTGCTAAAAAGCAAACTTAAACTTTGGAATCAATGTAAATACCTAATAAAGTAATTAATTAGGATAGAAGCCGTTGAAAACCATTTTATTTCAATACTAGCAGACCCGGCGAACTTCGTACCGCCTAAGAGATACCATAAGAGATGGTCCTGGGTCTACCGGGGTGCGAGAGATATGCTTTCGGCAATCTCACCTCCAGCAACCAAGGACCCAAGACAGCGTGCGTTTTAGTCGGTTCAAGTCCGACATAACCGCCTCCACCCGTTCCGTGGGGGTGGTACCGTAGGGATTATGTGCAAGATAAAAAAAAAACAATGAAAGAAAGAAGTACATTTTTAAGAGGACAATAACAGTGTATCGTGTACATATTGTGTTTGCTTGTGCTCATGATTTACGAGCTAAGTTTGGATTACGTTATATAAATCAATGTGAAAAGACGCACATACTTGTTACTTTTTTGTTCGACACTTTTTCTGTAGGTATAAACAAAAACTTCTAATATGGCCATTGGAAATGAATAGGTTTTTGATATGCTAACAGTATATACTACTAGCTTTTGGCCCACTGCTCCACCCGCATGGATGTCGGTTATCGTGACAAAACATAGCCTATGTCCTTTTTCAAGATCTAATCTACCCTTATACCAAATTTCATCAAATTCGCTTCAATGGTTTAGGCGTGAAAGCTTAATATACAGACAGACAGACAGACAGAGTTACTTTCGCATTTATAATATTAGTATGGATGTCCTTTCTCAATGTCTAATCTACCCCTATACCAAATATCTTCAAAATCGGTTCCGTGGTTCAAGTGTGAAAGCGTAACATACAGACAGACAGACAGATAGAGTTACTTTCGCATTTATAATATTAGTATGGATATCAAAATAACCTCTAAAACCATTGAAACATCCCGCAATAAAAGCTTTATCTCACACATACAAATTGAATGTAATCCGCCATTCAATGTTCTAAAACTTCCGATCTGTGTTCAATCCATTAGATCGAATCTTCTAGATTCGCTGGCAGCATCACATAAATCAAGACGCATTAACCTCACCCGACCAGACAATAGCTCGGAAAATGCAATAACATTGAACGTAATATGAAATAATATTAGTATGGATTTTATTTATACGTGCCAGCTTTTACCGGGACCACGTTCCACGCGAAAGTTACGTGCGGATTTTAAAACTTACAATACACCAATATGACTTCACCAGACCTGATGGTAAATAACAGCTTATCATCAGAAGGAGTAAGTTGTTAGTAGGTTAAAGTAGAAGGCTAAGAAAAAACAGTCCACTGCTGGAAATACTTAAGCCACTTCCAATATGCGCCATTGCGCCCGACACTCCGCCTTTTTTTATAATATTTCATCCAATTTCATTAGCGTGTGGCTATCAAAGCGTGAATATATTTTATAGCGATCACAGGCAATGGAAACCAAGATTATAGCAAATAATCGGATTAACTTATCAATATGGGATTAATATCAATATAACCGCGAATATGAGATTAAAACTGAAACCAATTATTTTTATTGATATTTTAGTTTCGAAGTTTCAAACATTTGCAGTATGAATTTAAATCGAAAAGTCAACAAAGTCCTATAATGCCACTAAAATGCGGATAAACATACATATATTTTTTTAGAAATACTCATTTATACATTTACATGGAAACACTCAACTCAATGCTAATACACGTAGTCATGCATGGAAATATTTGCACTAAGCGGGAATCGAAGGTGCGACATGATTTATTTTTAATTAGCTTTAGCCCGCGGCTCCACCCGCGTGAATGTCGGTTATCGCGACCAAACATAGCCTATGTCCTTTCTCAAGGTCCCTTTTCCGGTTTAGTAGATAAAGGACTTATTCGCAAAACGCCTTACCCCTAAAAAGAGGACCTATTCGTCCAATGCCTTATTCTTATAAAGACTAATTCGCAAAATGACTTATTCTTAAAAATACCTATTCGCAAATTGGCTTATTCTTATAAAGACTAATTCGCAAAATGACTTATTCTTAAAAATACCTATTCTTAAAATGACCTATTTTTATCCGGCTGCAAAAAGCAAAGCTAATGTTTTTCGCGCGTATATAGGTATGTATGTATTTTTCTTCGTTACCGTTTACTTCGTTCGTTACAGGCATAAAATGTAAAAAAACAATATGGCGGACGAAATTCACCATATTGTTAAAAAAATAAAAAATAATTTCAACGAACTATATTAACTGGGGTATCGCTGAATAGTTTAAAATTTTTAGGTTTTAATCTCTTCGCAGTTGGGTATTTTTTAATTTTTTAATTGTTATTCAACTAGTCCGCCGCAAATCCAGCAGATGGCTTTGTTAACATGTTATTTTTTTTATTCCTTGAAAAACAATAAAAACTAAATACAATATTTATGTAATAAAATAGAATATATACCGCTTATTATTTATTATTGTTCTCTTTATTCATTTAAAAATCTTATAAATTATATTTTTAAATACATATTAAAAAAAAAGTTTCATTTAAAAATATAAAAAATTGTATCCCACCGGCATCGGGTACAGGGACCAAGCTACCGGTGGTTAGGGCTATAGAGAAAGAAACTTCCTCACGATGCGCGCCTTGACCCAACCATCCAACCCGAGCCTCTTCAGATGTTGGTCGAGGCTCTTTGCTATCAGTCCGTTGACTGATACGACTATCGGTACAATGATTGCTGAGTCAACATTCCATATGTCGACAACCTCGTGGGCCAAGTCCAAGTATTGAACTTGTTTATCTTTCTCAGCTTTCACGAGATTCTCGTCATGAGGAATGGTGACATCAACAATTAATGCTCGGCGTTCGGATCGGTCTATCACCACAATGTCAGGCTTGTTAGCTACAACAGCCCTATCAGTGATGATAGATCGATCCCAGTACAATGTGATATGGCTATTTTCTAGAACTGGCTCAGGAACATACCTATAGTACGGCACCTCAACTTCCACAAGGTTGTATTTCAGAACAAGTCGCTGATGGATTATCCTAGCTACTTGATTATGTCTGTGCAAGTACTCACCGTTAGCAAGACGAGAACAACCGGAAGTAATATGCCTGAGGGATTCACCAGGTTGGTGACACGCTCGACAAATGTCAATTGTGCCATCCCTCATGATATACTTCCGGTAGTTATTCGTCTTAATAACTTCGTCTGCAATTGCACAGACAAAACCTTCAGTTTCCCCAAAAAGGTCACTGAAACGAAGCCAGGACACAGACGCCAGTAGATCTACTTCGGGCCTGTGCAGGGCCCGATAGAACCTGCCATGTAGCTCCTTACTCTGCCATACCTCCCTGCGGCCGTCAGTGCTAACTATTGTAGGCCTGCGCCAGTTCTCTTTAGCCAAACCGAGCGGGGTGAGTCCGGTATCTACGTTGACTACATCACGATGCATGTCCACGTTCGACTTAAGAAAGTAGTCTCTGAGATTACACACCTCGCGATTATGAAGGGTCTTAGCATTTAAAAAACCTCGACGCCTACATCGCTGGTTAAATGCCAAAGGGCCACATTACGGAAATGGTAAATTTTACAGGAGAGCCCATCAAAGTTTTCGCCGCGATATTTTTAATTTTTTTACAAATCTATAAGTGCTACATGTCTGTGTTATACACTTAGACTATGGATTATTCCTACATCTTCAAAATCGAGAATAGGGTATTTTGCGAATAGGGTATTTCACGAATAGGATATTTTACGAATAGGGTATTTTACGAACAGGATATTTTACGAAAAGGGTGTTTTACGAACAGGGTATTTCACGAAAAGGGTGTTTTACGAATAGGGTATCTCTCGAATAGGCCCAAAAACGACTGCAGGTCATTTTGCGAATAAGTCCTTTGTCTACTAAACCCCTTTTCCCAAATTTGATTAAAATCGGTTGAGTGGTTTAGGCGTGAAAGCGTGACATACACACAGACAGACCGAGTTAATTTCGCAATTATAATATTAGTATGGATAGAATAGAAGCCTAATTTCATGTCCGTGACATTACAGTCTAAATGCAGGAGAAGGGAGACGATTCTTCCTTTTGATAATATTATTCCGTGGTACATACCTACTACATGGCTTTCATTAAATATTGTTTTCAGCATAATATATTATCTTTTGCGCGATAGAAAATTTTCTAGAAAATTCCTGTGTTCTGAGCGAATTTACAAACATGGAATTTTCGAGCACCAATTCCGGTTTGTACTAGGTTATCCTATGCATTATGGAGGGTAGATAAAATGGAATACGGGCTAGAAAATGTATAAATGAATGATTATGAGTGGGTACGATGCATCAATTACAGCCTCCGTGGCGTAGTAGTAGTGAACGCGGCCGCAATGCAGGAGGCACGAGCTCGAGCCCCGCTCAGTGCAAATATTTGTATGCATGAATATGGGTGGTTACATTGGTCTGGTCGTTCCTCGGAGAGCACGTTAATCTGTTGGTCCCGATCGTCATACGAAGATCTATGACAGTCGTTACGGGTAGCTGGAGCCCTCTAAAGTCCAAAAACTGGTCTAGCTGCAATTCTTCGATATCGCCTTTTGGGTTGTGGAGGTCTTCACAGAAAATATCGAAGTTTAGCCAAATCCGCAGTTAGACTGGTAAAGCGAACCCCAGACTCCAAGCTGAAAAGCTTCAGATGCGACTGGGATTAACGCATTTACCATCATCATCCAATCTTTATCCCAATACATTTGGGGTTGGCTTTCCAGTCTGACTGCGCAGCGACTCAATTTAAATATCTTGCCATTTGATCTCCTCTATCCATTGGTGATGCAGCCAAGGACCCAAGACGGCGTGCGTTTTAGTCGGTTCGAGTCCGACATAACCGCCTCCACCGGCTCCGTGGGGGTGGTATCCGTGGGGATTTTTCGCACGATAAAAAAAAAACAAAAAAAGATATCGATGTCCTGTTGTTAGACAGTTGTCGGACAGTGGTTATCGCTGCCTATGGAAGTGTGCATCACCAGGTGTGCCCACTCGTGCTCCTGACCCTGTAAGATCCTTTTGATACCCTTCCTGAAGAATGCTTCATTTTAGTCACTTGGGAAAACCACAAGAAGGTGAATGAAGTTCCATTCGTACCTTCACTTCTACTACTGGGGACGCTGTTTGTCCGTCAGCCTTTCTATGTGGGGCCATTTCACTCAATTCCCCTATAACAACTGCCATACCTTTTCGTATTGCAACCGGGACTGACGGCTTAACGTGCTCTCTGGTACACGACCAGACCAATACAAATACCCATATTCATGCATACAAATATTTTCACTGAGTGGGGATCGAACCCGCGCCTCCTGCGTAGCGGCCGCGTTCACTACCACCATGCCACGGAGGCCTCACTATGTCGTACTTCATTATGCGTGCCGTTTTTGGTTGCAACATGTACGGGTGAATTTGCTTACTGTTATAGTATTTAATTTACTTACTCGAAACTAAGAAGAAGCAAAACACAGCAGTACAATTTCTTTAGCGTAAATACACATTAACAAAACAAACTCCATGCTGCAGTTCTTTTAAATAACAAGTATTTTCAAAGTTACTATAAAAATATATCCATATTATTTAGTGCTAACACAAGATAGCTTAGATTCATATTATGCAGGCGGCCGTCAGCTTTAAAACGAAGAACAGAATTTGCCTTTCAAACTGCGAGATTTTTCCGCAAGGCATGACATTATTTGGTACAAGTTACTGCCTCGGTATCCGCCGCAAACAAGCGCAACGAAGGGTATTTCCTTGCAGCACCCTGAACCATATTTTATCAACGCTATCTTTTAAAAGCAGAGCAAAAAGAGCTCTGCAAATCGTCCGCTTGTCCACTGAGTTATGAAATAGTGCCCTGCACTATGCGCGCGATTTATACCAGCTCTCGCCGATCTATTTTTAAATTCTTTTTCTAAAAAATTGTTTATGATATATGAAGTTTTCAATTTCGATGTACAGTCAGCAAAGGATATAAGTATTACGCTGTTTGAAGTTTAAGCGTGAAGTTTAAAATATAATAATATGAAATATGTAACTCGCAATAAAATGCTTTTATACAACTTTAGGTATATGAAAAGGTGAATATATAATGTCCATAATATGAAAAGTTTCTTCCCGTTGTCTGTACGCTTAGATATTCTAAGTTACGCATCGAACTTGTGGCTTTACGTGGATATGGATAATTCATTCCATATGGTTTTTGATTATTTGTACTGTTCACAAATTCAATATACAAATACGCTGGTTCCCGTAAATCTCTCTAAAATAAAAACCACCTTAATATTTTGTTAAACTGGTGTACGTAGTACCTACTGCATAGTATATATTTTTTGTATCGAAAATTAGGTGAAAAAAATTTGTTTTTTTTTATACCACTTAGGTGGCCATTTATGTGCCATTCAAATTATTCCATTTTCAAATGTGAAAGTGTTGCAGTCAGGAACATATTACTCGAAAAATAAAATAGTGCTGCACCCATCTGGTAAATAACCTTAGCGGTTATTAAATTTGCTCGATGGCGGTACCGCACATGAACAAGTTTCAAGAAAACATTATTTCATTAATTTATTTGGTAACTACTAGTTTCTGAGAATTTGTTTACTGAAAGTCGGTGTACTCTTTGAATATGTTACAAAAATTTATTACCTACTCCTTCGTTATAGTGAAACGTTGTTTGTTTACAATTTCATATGTAGGTGAAGTTTTTCGCGTTCCACATTTGAATAATGTATCTGTTATCATACGGTTAAATGTTTTTTTTAGACATGTTTATTTTTTTTTCATAAGCTACGGAAGACATAGTTAACGATTGACTGCTTCGTTGATTTATGACTGAATCAATAAGTGTGTTAGTCATGAGGTTTAGCTTGTAGACAGTGTTTCATCGTCGCGTCGGTCCAGTGGGGCAATGGTGAGAGTGAGAGTTACGGTATACATTTTATTGTTTTACAAATTCTTGCCCACGGCTTCCTTCGAAGTCATGATCTCGTTCTCGCAGCCCATGAAAACCTATTCCCAGGGTAAAGCCGTTGAAAATATACTTTCAATTAGCTTTTGCACGCGGCTCCACCCGCGTAGATGTCGGTTATCGCGATCAAATATAGCCTATGTCCTTTCTCAATGTCTAATCTACCCCTATACCAAATATCTTCAAAATCGGTTCCGTGGTTCAGGCCTGAAAGCGTAACATACAGACAGACAGAGTTACTTTCGCATTTATAATATTAGTATGGATATCAAAAATAACCTCTAAAACCATTGAAACATCCCGCAATAAAAGCTTTATCTCACACATACAAATTGAATGTAATCCGCCATTCAATGTTCTAAAACTTCCGATCTGTGTTCAATCCATTAGATCGAAGCTTCTAGATTCGCTGGCAGTATCACATAAATCAAGACGCATTAACCTCACCCGGCCAGACAATAGCTCGGCAAATGCAATAACATTGAACGTAATATGAACATGTTCGCACATACACGTAACATTTTGTCCGGCTCGAACATTTTCAATATTGGTAACTTTGTAAGCTTTTTTTCCAATATTTGCCGAATAACTTTTAGCATTTCTACATTTTGTTTTAGTTTTTGGACTGTACACTTTCATTACATTACTGCACAAAGTACTACTACCCTAAATAAAGATAAAACTTATTCATATTGACTATGGTGTCCTACATTTGTAATAGGTTTAGTTTAGGTTTAGTTATAATATGAAAAGATTTTCTCTTGTTATTGCATTGTTTAGTGTACACAAACATGCAAAATCTGGTGAAATTTAAAGTACACAGAAATATCACTGCAATGAAAATGTAATAAAAAATTTGTAACATGTGAAAGCACGACTGAGTTTCTGTAAACAACTTTAAAGAAAACCGTGTACTCCGTAGTAAAAGGAAAATATATTATGTTACAATAAAGTGTTATAGCAAGCGAACATCACTATTTTAATTTAAATAAATAAAAATAATATACCTAATTCGATATTTGTTGAACTTAACTAGTTGGATATGGAACCAATATCCTTGCGATAATCGGATTAAGCTTCAAAATATCGAAACATGATTTTTTGTAGAACTAATTGTTCGGGTGCAAAATAAAAATAAATTGTAGACGATAAGATCTCTGTCAACAGTGATAAAAGTTGTCTGTCTGTCCTGCTATCCGCTGCTGTTACAGCTAATATACCACATAGTGCGGCCGATATTGACGTGATTATCAATAGTGGATTGCTGATGTTATACTCGTAAGCTGTAACTTCACCTACTTTTCCTTTAGAAGAAGAATTGAAATCCGCGTCATAAAAAAAATTACAAGTGAGGTTACGGCACAGCTTATACAAAATATTTATTAATCTGTATTTCTTAATTTGAATTTAGAATAGAGCATACTCTATGCTTCTGAATTCAAATTAATCTCTGACATATCAGAGATTCATTTCAAGACTTACCTTTGGCTTTGTAATCTCAACCAGAATTAATTAAATGTACAGATTACAAGATAATGGAGAGCAAAATGCCTGGAAATGCCCGGGAACTATGAAATAAGGTCTGTGGGAGAGGAAACATTAAATTCAAAGGTCATTTGGTGGGTATAAAAGTTAATTTTGTCCGTAAACCTTGGGATTATTGTGGATATAAATCTATACGAGCCATTGGTGCTAAACTCCGTGCAATAATACTATAACCCATAGTTTTAGCGTGAATGCTGCAATTGTGTGAGCCATAAAATGTCACGGGTGATTTAAATCAAGAGGAGAAACTGTGTTGATTGGGGAATATGGGCCCCATCAAGATATTTAGGGCCTAAATCAACTAAATCTGCAAGGTAGTATACTTCTGAATGACGGATGAGGTTCTGATGTAGGCAGATAGACAATATAATGAAATATCTTAAGCAAAATAACAAAAGATCCGAATTGCAGCAAACAAAATGGCGGTGGGAGTGCAATTCGTCTGCAAAACAAGTGCACAATTAACAACGCAAATATGTATTAGCGATGGCAACAATGCGCGAGTTGTGTGTTCTACAGTGCACAACACATTGTGGTTGTTTATATAAGTTTGTTACTTGCACTTGAATGCAGTTGATTTGTGTTCTAGTGACGTCACTTTCCTTAAAAATACAGTCAGGATCAGATAGATCTTGACTGGCGAAGTACTCAAAATGATCTTAATACCTTGGCATTGCCCCTTGCTGTTGACTGATTGTTCTAAAATTTGATACACACTTTTATTTCGAACGATATTAAATTTTAAATCAATAAAACAGTTTGATTTTAGAAGATTTTACTAAAATAATTTGAGTACACATATTGAGAACACTCTTGTACTTTTCCACTAGTTAGCAAATGTTTTGGATCCAAAACCTTTGCTAAATGTAAACCTTTGAGGAATCGGTCAGGTTCAATATAATAAATACTGTGAAAAAAGTACATGTGATCTCAATATGTGTAACAATGAATTCCACCAAATGCCATCAATCAATAGTATAAATAGTAATTTTGAGTACTTTGCTAATTATGATCAATTTGATGCTGACTGTACGTACACATTATACATGAAAATATTCTACACTTGTAAATGGATGCGAGCTGTGAAATACTCTGGTAGAATTTGATTCACGAGGAAGAGCATAGTATCTTCTACATTTTTCTTTATAAAAGTACTTAAATAAATAATTGTAACTACGTAATATAATCTTAAAAAATAGTATTGGACTTACAATAATGTTACAGTAGAATAAAAATTTAAGTAATCACGGATGCACTCTGTATAGTATCCGTGATTATTTCATGTCAAATAACCACCCTGTATCGTTCTCGGCGCAAAGGTACTGATGCTGGCAGCGTTGCCTCGTTGAATCGCAATGGCATTCTTTGCCCAAGGAATGAGTCGGAACGGGAGTCACCGCTTTGCTCGACCAATTCCGGATATAAAATCCTTTGCCTCCGATACACAAAATGAATAATACTTATTAGTGTGATATTTACTCAAACGAGACAGTCTATTCGAGTTAGCAAATGTATCAACTGTTTTTTCCTAGTCAAGTGATTATGATTCAAGGGAAATTGGATTTTGTTCCCATTATAATTGAGTTATAATCTTCTGATAACTGTGTAGATATACATTGCACATACCTACAGTTTTATTACTGCCGTCACGCCAGATTCATTTCAATCTATAATAACCTGTAATAAACGGGAGCTTTGGAGCTTACTGCTAGCTACTGTAAACAAATCCGCCGTAAAGCTAATATTAGTATGTTCTATGTCTTCCGCATTTAGGAATTTTTAATGTCCTAATTGAAATTCGTTGGCACATACGCCAAATTAAGAGAAAGAGTAGGAGAGGGACACTGGGCCCGAATATAAGGGTCTTTATAGTAATCGGAAAGAAAAAAAAAATGACCAAGAAATAAAATAGTGTGGGTGTCCCCCTTGTCACTTAGGTGTATAAATATAGCCTACAACTACTCAAGGTGATTTTCCACTTGAGTGGCGCGACGAGACGAGGCGAGAAGAGAATTGAAATAGCACTGACCGTTTTCCACTATAAAATAGACATCGCGAGCTCGCGCGTAGGCTTCATTAGATAAAGATATAGGTACAGTACTGTTTGAGTTTCTGTATTATGTCCCGGAAATTAGCATTATTAAATATGTTATGCAATCATCTACGTCTCGCACAAATAATATTAAGCAGGTATGAGTTAGTAGCAACGAACGACAATAAACCTCTCACGAGAAGCGTATTTCTATTACAAATTTAATTTATACTCTATGTTGGAAGCAATACGGTTCATTTTTACACAAACAAATATTCAATTCACGCCTCGCATATCTCGTTAATCCCACACTGTTTCCACCAAAGATGCGCTGGGAGAGAATGGAAAATTTGCCATACAAATTTCAATTCTCTCCTCGCCTCGCTTCGCCTAGCCACTCTGGTGGAAAATCACCTTCAGACCCACCAAAAAAAAATAGGTCAAGGAGGAGTTTGGAACAAAAACCGCGACACAAGAATTTATTAAGTAGGTATATTAGCAATTTTCTACGACTTCGTCCGAGTGAACTTCTATTACCGCATTTACAAATATATATAAACCTGCCTCTTGAATATGTCTATCTTTTGCTGAAAACTGCAGTGAAATCCGTTGAGTAGCTTTAAAGATTTAAGACAATAGACAGTGGAAGTGACATCATTAGTCTACCTAATCTACCGTATCTACCATGGTGAATGTTCTCCTTTCCTTCACAGGATAACACGTGCAGTGCTAAGATACCATCCGTATACGGTGAAGAATATAACTTCTAGAACGTACGTCGTTTCAGTGACCCATTCCTATGCCGCACCATTAAGACCTGGAACTCCATGCCAGCTCACGAGTTTCCTTCTTCCTACAGTCCCGGGTCCTCTAAGCGGGGCGTGAAAAGGCATGTGATGAGGCCGCCAAGCTGAGTGCCACCACTGTTGATATGGTACAAGTTTGCGATGGTGGCTCTCTTTCCTAGACTTTGCCTTTAGCCATGGAGAAGGAAATGATAGCGGAGTTGTTGCAAGGCAATCGAGTCTCGTGCCATCCAAACGTCAAATGGACTCATTCGGTAGGAACGTTATACCTATGAAGTCTTTCGACTTTTGACACCCCGCGCGTCTCTCTTCCTACACGCATTCGGCGCACGTTTTTATTAGGAGAAATATCAATGGGGCATCTCCGTTACCTAATCATATTCTGTCCTCCGTGCCTTTAGCTTACCATTAGGAGAGGTGTAGTCAAATTGACGTGTCCTTTATAAAAAAAATCATTTTATACTGAAGATAAGATACCTTGTATCGGGGTTCCGACCCGGAAGATCCACTAAGGTATTTCCGTCTAGCGTAGCGTAGGCCTTCGCCTTTTTACCGCAAACGCACCAAAGAACATTGTTGCAAGCTTTGTGCGTATTTCAACATTAGCTGCTCCGTGGACTATATTTATCTTAAAAAGAACCACAGTGTACAAAGGTTGCTCAACCCACTTCTTTTGAACAGTTGCTGAGTGCATGTTTATGCAATAATGTTATATTTGTTTATTTTAGTCTTAACTTTAACTCAGTAGTTGAGTTACTGTTATTATTTCTAAACTATTTGCTTGTGAATTTGCTAGCGTTAGTACTATACAAACGTTTATTTTTTTTATATTGATAAAGGAACCGATTTTGTGCCTTATGTCCTTCTCTGCATCCTTTCCAATATAGGTCTATGCATCGTTTTATAATGATCAAATGATGGTGGAAGGACATAACATGTATAAAATACGGGAAATAAACTGCAATGAATTCGCATGGGACATCCTTGCTAGAATCCAGAGTAGTATGATTGATTGTAACATAATTCATTGATTCCGATAGTTCGTAACAAAATCGGTACATGACTCATCCGTCGCCTTAAAGACGTATAAGATGGGAAATTTGAATCACATCTGGCGTGTCTCAGTAGCCGAATTGGTCAAGGCATTCCCCCTGTAAGGGAAAGACTGCGTGTTCGAGTCCCGCCCGAGATGATTCTTCTTTTTCCCTATGTATTCGATTTGTATAGTTAGCATACTGAATGCTGTAAAAATTTATTCAAATGATTGAGAAAGTGTCTCTATAATAAATAAAATAGACAATATACTTTCAGCTGATATATAGGATCACCAAGATTATCAGGAAGTATTAAATTACTGATACTAGTAAAATTTCGTTATCAGACAAATACTTGCCACGTTAGTAATAAAAAGAAACCGATTAAAATATACTTAGCCTTACTATATTTTTAAAACTTTGCAAATTAATATAAGTATTGGAACAACTGTAACATTTGATAAGAACAAAGCAGTTCGTAAAGCAAACAGTTTCTAAGAGTGTTGGTAGATGACTCCATAGTCGCCGTCGCCTTAAAGACGGATATAAAGAGAAGGGAAATTTAAAGTTGGAAGAGCATTCCCCCTGTAAGGGAATGGTCGTAGGTTCAAGCCCCACCTGAGCTATTCATTTTTCCTGGTGCAATCGAATTGTAAGGTTAGCATAATAAACGCTATAAAATTTATTTCAAAGAACAAAACATTTACTGAATAGAAATACCGCATTGCAAAAAACACTTCCATTCCACACACCACGCACGTATCATCAAAATCGGATTAACCCTACACCCTAAAAGAAAATCTATTAATCCAAACGAAACGGCAACTAATTGTTTTTATTCCGCAGCCAATTATTACCAAACCTAGCCTATTTATAGGCAACAAATTACCCAATCTTATACACAAATAGGCCGAAATAGGTCGATCCGTTTAGAAACAGTATTAACGTTATATTTGTTTGACGTTTAACTCAACATATTTCTTGGATGTTAGGGAATATTTTGAGAGAAAATGTAGAGAACGCTTTCGTGTGTTTATTTGTGGATTTGATCTGTCTCTGATGATGTTGTAGGGTTAACTATTAGAACGTTTTGTTTCTGCTTTATGAGAAGATTAACTTTTGTCCGCGGCTTTGGTTGCGTTGATGTACGATTTAACCTTATTTATCTAGCTGGACTGGACTGGACTGCGATAGGCTAGTTTATTGATTGAATTATCAGCGCTTTGTTATATGTCTTGCTAACGTGTTGTTCAGTTTGGTATTTTGGTAAAGTAACGAACAAATGTGTAACGCTCCGTGTCGCATTCATAATAATATTAGTCATATTAAAAAACAAAGTTAAAAAAGACCCTGTTCCCGTAACCTACTTCGATCTATATAAGGTTCAAGAAAAAGCCATTTTCCCATCCATCCAACCAAACTTTCGTATTTTTAATAGTAGATACTCATATTACTTTCTTTTGTTAACAGAATGGCGGACACAGGAGAATCCGTGAAAACAGAAGTTAAAGTAAGTATTCTCAGTTCCATATGCATCAACTTTAACGGTAACTCTTGCATGAAAATAAGTCTTTCGTACATTTAAAACGCCATAAATATGTGTAACAGACAATATCAAGGCTGTGTTTTGACGTAGGCAAGTAAAGTAAAGCCAACGAAGCGAGAGAAAAAAGGTAAACAAACCAGCGGTTCCAAACATTTATCACTTCAAGCGCATTCAAGACAGGAATGAAATTGCTCATAACATGGCACTCTGACAGTTTAGAATCGCTGTGCTGACAGCTTTCCTGTACTACGAAACACGCAACGACATCTGTCGCTCGGCCGTTATCGCGTACGTGTGGCATGTGCGACAAGGACAGAGAAAATAATCGCTAGTTATCGCATCGTAACACAGTAATGGTCGCTTTGTGTGCCTTTTGTCTCTCCTCTCGTTGGCTTTACTTTAGACATATAAGTATGATGGTCACTAATGTAAGATTAATAAATAGATCAGCCAACGTAAAGGGCTTCCTACACGGCAGCTATAATGGTACATACATCATAGCCCGATGCGCCTTATTACATCTTTCAACATAAATTGTCAGACGGCCACACATAACAGCTAAAATTTATATTTATATGGCAATGAGATGTATCGTGCTATAATATTTTATAGCTGCCGTGTGTGAAGCCCTTAAGGTCCAGCAAATTGACAAACTGAAGGAAACTTCCTCTTGGAGGTAAAGCGTCAGAGGCGACCCAAAGCGATGATAAGCCAAATCAAAAGGTAGGAGTTCTCCGAGGAATTGTTCATATTGATCCCCACCGCCTCTTTCCGCCATCGTTCCACGCGACAGCTGGCGGTCCACAACTGTGCGTTTCTCGAGAAACTTTCTGCGTCGCACAACTAAACTGTGGAATGAACTGTCACCACTTCCGAACCAATACGACCTTCAAACCTTCAAGAAAAGAGCGTATTCTCTCTTAAAAGGAAGGCAACGCACTTGTGACTCCTCTGGTGTTGCGGGTGTCCATGTGCGGCGGTGATCGCTTACCATCAGGCTATCTGTCTACTAGTTTGCCCCCCTAATCCATGAAAAAATAGGAGAATGAACCCTGGGCTTCAAAGTACAAGCTTTGGATTTCCTCGGAAGGGTTTGCAGGAACAAGATCAGAATTACGTGCAACAGCTAGAACATAATAACAAAGCATTTATTTTCCTCACTCTTTCACTTTATGGTTATTGTTAAAGTTCAAACTACAATCCTTGAGTTTCGGAGATGAAAAACTCAATTAATGGCCGGAGTTTAAGTGGAAAACTTCTCCGATGTATACACTCCTTAAGCACCCAATTTGCATGGTTAATTAAAAAGGCTTCTTTTTGGAAATTGAAAATTATTAGTATTGCTTCTAACCCTTGATAACGATAAAAATTTCTTTCGAAGAAAGAATAGGGGCCTTTCTTGGTGTATTGTGTAAATTTGGATGTCAGGATCATAGCAGGTGAAAACATCAGTACCCCAAACACGACAAACTGTCGTAATCGTATCGTTAATGAATCGAGAGATTGGCCGGCTTCACACACACACAGGTTCACTATAGGTACTTTACTGGTCTCTGCTTACCCTACTGGAGAAGAAGCGTGTTTGTATGTTATTATATGCAGTACCGACGTAGAATTCTGATCCCATTTCCGCAATCCAAGTAAACATATTTTATACCCCTTCCATCATATTATTGTATTTTAGACAGATGGAAGTAGTGATTGCATGAAAATTTAAAATATCGATAAACTTAAAAACCTCGTTTAAAAAAATATTAATCGATAAATTAAAATATTATGATAAATATATGATTTCATGTGGAATTATAATCTATCATCCTTCTGTGCATAGTAACAAAGCAGTAGATATTTCGTGTCTATACCTACAATTTACAAATGTAATAGAAAACGATGGTGGGCCATAACGCACACGCTAATCTCCAAAAGAAAACAACTGACTTCTAGAATAATATTCCAACATGCTGATTTCCTGGTATTTATTGAAGAATTCCGTGGTCTGTCTCTGAAACCCATCATCAGATCTTTATGCAATTTAAATGGGACCATTTTGGAATGACCTTTTTTAAAATAAAAACGAATTCTGACAATCCGTCTACATATTATGACGGAGTTACAAAATCATTTTCCGTAAAAATCATACAATTATAAAAAATTATAAACATCTGAATTGTTGTTTAGAAATCGGTTAAAAACCGCCAGTAATGTAATATTTTTTAGAAGAATTATTTTCTGTAGTCGATATCGATTGTGACATTTTCAAGTTATTATACCTAATAAAAACACAGCCGATAGACTAACTACATCCCTAAAATTGCTTTCTGGCTGACGTGACGTTGTCCATGAAAAATGACGTATTGGCGCCAAATTTTTATTAGGATTTTCAGGTGTTGACGCTAGAACAAGGTTATACCGACCACTGTCAGTGAGCTGTCTAAAATACAATAATATAATGGACGGAGTATAGGGTTAAACACGATAATAGTAATAAGGACGGGGTTCACTTACCCGTTGTCCTACGTAAGCGACAAACGCGACAGTGCGCGCAAGCGACGCCTCGCGTGGTATTACGTTTTCACGCGACACTACGTAGGACACATTAGAGAACACCGACCATTTGATATTTACGCATGGCGTCGAAACGCGTCGCGTTAACGCATTTGACGCTCACGTAGGACAATGCCTTACTTTTGCTTAGGTTATACACACGAAGGACAGTATATCACTATGGTAATACAACTTCTATGGGAGTGACTGGATCTGAACTCCCCAATCCTTAGAGGAAAACCTCTGTTCTCCTGTTTGGTTCCGAATGCCATTTAATAGACTCGGGATGAACAAATCAAAAGTATTTTATTCAGTATAAACATTTACTGTATTATTTATCCCTTATATTAAGATCCTTATAAATTATTTACGAACCATATTCAGGAATGGAGGGCAGATTCGGGTCAACGTACCCCCTTGGGCCACAGATTATATGTTACTCATAAATATTGAGAAGAGATACTGAAAATATTCGAGCTATCAACCGAAAATACCTGTCCGTTAAATATGTCCAATGGGTAGTGTTTTTGTGGGATTTCTGTGGAATTGTTGAATACAGGTATTCTGTTGAAATATTTCCAGAATCTTGCTCAATGTTTTGATATTCGAAAATGTTCTTGATTAATTTATGGGTGATATATCTAGTTAAATGTTGTTGTTTAAGTAAATTTTTAGTGTAATTTATTAAATCATAAAAAAGTGTATACTTGTTTATTTTATTTATTATCATCTTTGAGGAATATAACCTATCAAGAAAATATGATGAAAATTTGTGGGGTACCGATAGAAAATTCCACTATACTTTTTTTTGCAGTTCATGAATAATACTAAATTACATGTTAAACTACTATGCACTCAGTGCTCTGCATCACTATCAGTACTATTATTTAATCGAGGCCCATAGTCAGCATAGCTTAAGGCTGGGTTGCAGTGCGACGTCCGTACTCTTCTTACTGCTAAAATCCCGAGAGAGAGAGAGAGAGAGAGAGAAAGATTTAGAGAATTTATATGTTTATCAAGTTTCTTGAAACAAAAAAAAAATTGCGTGATGAAAATAAATAAATGTAACTTTACCAGTCCTTAGTATTTTTATACTAAGTATATTTTTAATACAAAAATCGGCATTATTTCATAATGGCATCTTCGTGTAAAACGTGCATTTTAGAGCCTTGGTTGACGCTAATTTCTATTGAGGCAAATATTATGAATCGTGTTTCAGTCTTCACATGTCCCTATTCGCTTTAGCCTACTATAAGAATATGTTTTTTAATGGGGGAATTTGCTATTATAACTTGATGATAAATGTATTTCAAAATGTTCAAATTACTACAACCGGGCCTTAACAACTTTCATAGCGTCTCCAAATAGTGTTATAATGTTATCATATATGGGTTTCAAAATTTGGTTTTCAATAATAACATAACAGCAAATAAACCTTACAGTTAATAGAAGAAACCTTTAAAATAAGCTCACATTTAACCTACTTTTCTTTTAAACTCGACAATCTTAAAGGATATCATAGTCGACGTCTTGTAAAAGGGTGTAGTACGTATTGAATTAAAAATTGAATGTAATACACGGCTAAGCACTTGTGTAAGTTGTGTACAGTCGGTTATTTCTGAGTGAAATATCGCTGAGAAGCATTTAAAGTCTTTAAAGTCTTACTGAATCGTTTTATACGAGAAATGTAGTTTATTCGGATTGCAGGAAAATAAAATGTGAATTTTATTTGAACATATTTACACTTTTATGATAATGTTAAGTATAGGGGCCCTACTGATATCTTTGGGGTCCCAGTCAACATCCCGCGGTGGCTGCCATCCTGGAACCGAGTTGGGTACTCCGTTACTCCGGTACTTCCGAAGAAGGGCCAGACCGATAGGGATGGCCCTGGGTCAGTTCGGGAACGAGGGATATGCCGAAGACAACCTCACCTTCGGCCTAGCATAGCGACCCACAATCTGTTAAACAATAGGCTCTGACACAAGCTTTCCTTGTAGGTTTGAGAGGTCAGATGGCATGGATGGATGCAAGACAAGCTTATTTTTACACTATACAAACAAAAATACGAGCTCCGAAATAAAATCTGTGAGAAATCATTATGAGGATGATGATTATGATACTTTTATGATGATCCCGGTGGAAGAACGTTTGACTGTTAGGCCGGAGATTGCGGGTTCGATACCCTCTGCAAATATGTGTAGCCATGAATGTCTTATCTCAAAACAAACACACAAACAACCTCTCACCCCAAACGCATATACCATCTCCGTTCCTTCGTGGGTAAAAGTGAAACAATTATTTCAGCAACATGTTGTTCTTCGAAGTTCAAACAAAATCATATAATTCCCATTTTACAGCGTTTTTATGAAGAGAAAACTTTTGTATTTAAGAATGTTCAAACACAATGATGACCTAATTTTTTCAGCACAATTCGTACGACTAGGCTATAATTATATATTTTAAGAACAAAGCTCTAGTTTCTTATAATTAGGTCGTCGGAGTAATTTTACGCTTATTTTGTTCTATAATTTTACCGAATATTTTTGTAAGAAAATTTTAAATAGTCATTTAGTTTACATTTGATGAAATTATCTAAGTAACCGCGAAAATATAATTGAAAAAAAAATATATATATTGAAATGTACCTAATATATGAATGAAAATAAATATTTTTTTTAATGGACGAATTTTCACATGTAATCTAGACCCCAAATAACCGTTTTAGAGCGCGGATAAACATACTTAAATACTAGCATTTATTTTTCGTAAATAATTACAATGTTATACCTACATATAAGCACCCAGGCCAATTACAAATAGACGATACATGCACAAATATTTGGACTGTGTGAAAATCAAACTCGTGACTCAAGACATAGCAGAAATTAAAAAACTGAATGAAAATCTATTCTGTGACTTTTGCGAGGGCGACTGACGTTTGAACTTCCAAATTCAATAGAAAAGCCTTTCATCTGTCCATCAGCTAGTATTGCTAGCAGATTAGGGCTACTCAGGTCCAGAATCTATTTAGGCACCCAAAAAGTCAGTCAGCCAGAAAGTCAGTCATCGAAAAGTTGTAATAATGTTACACAATTATGAATAAATGTCTTTGACTTTGAAAAAGACCCAAAAACATTATAGAAAATAAATAGTGCTTTGGATTAATAGTCGCCTCACATTACTCTTCATTAGATCCTATGAGTCTCTGGAGCTTAAGTTAACGGCATGGCACTTAAAGCTGTGAACTTTATTCCCGACACGAAAGGCACTATTAAAGCCTCTGGATTTACGTTACTTTTATTTGACAACTCTTTAAAACAGAGTAAAATTGTCTCAGTTTTACTGATGGTAGTGCGTGACCAAACGACTGCTTCTTAAGGCGGTTCTCCACGGTATGTGATTATGCGGATTTTTGTCACACATGACAGACATTCACGGACGAGACACACTGTGCAGTGCCTCACTAGCTTTCCACGATGAGTATCGGTCTGTTTCGAAGCTGTGGGTTCGGATTTGTCTGTCCATCTAAGGATTCTTCCCACAAAACAATCTAGGCGCAGTTACTGTTGTTTAATTCATTCACACAGTAGTTAATGTATATGTTTATATAGAAATTACGAATTTAGATCTTCATTTTAAAAGTCTAACCATTGCCGAAATTAAAAAAAAAATAGACAAGCTTGGGAATGAATCAATATAATTTAGGAATGTATCTCTTAATTTTAAAAGTCTTACTTTTACCAAATTTTTTGTTTAAGCTTGGGAATTAACTTTTAGCTTTGCTACTGAAGCAAAATATTTTTATGAAATTATGAAATTAAAATGTAAATAGACCAAAAAGATGGCTAAGTTTCTTACCGGAGTCTTTCCCGATGGGCCAGGGCGCGCAAAGGGACCAAACGGGCCGTCGTCACTGCGGTCCGCTTGCCAAACTTTACTCTAGTTTATTTTATCATGTTTTATAAGTTCCGTTTCAATGGTCTATAACTCTATAACATAATAAATTATAATGTCAACTTCAAGACTAGTGCGTTGGTTCAGACTGTGCGCCCGCCTGCAACGCACCGTGGAAAACAGCTTTTAGTTATCAACTCAAGATTTTTATTATTATCTACCATAAAGTAGCTCACACAATAAACTAATCCAACGATGAACATATTAAATTGTAGTCGTATCATGAAATTCAAAGTTATGTTCTTAGAGTTCAGGTAATTGGTATCATGAACATCTTGATTGAGAAGAGGAGATACTATGTTTTCCTACCAAACACTTTCGAAAGAAAACTGAAGTTACTTCATGGTTACGTACTATTGTTTGCCGGGGTGCGAGAGATATGTTCCCTGCATTCTCACCCCCGGCAACAAAAGACCCAAAGACGGCGTGCGTTTTAGTCGGTACGAGTCCGACATAACCACCTCCACCGGCTCCGGTTGGGGTTGGTATACGTGGGGATTTTTCGCACGATAAAAAAAATAGCACGTAAATACTTCGTCTTTGGTTCTCAGAGGTTCTGGGTTACAAATATTTGAATTTGAATGCATGAATGTTTACATTGGTTTAGGTACGTATTTTTATGTATTATACCTACCTACGTGGATATAAAAAAAAAGATTATCCGCATTCTAGAACCGCAATACAAGTTAATTAAGCTATGCTTAATTAAGTTATGCTTACTTTGGGTTTAGAAAATGCTACATATTAGTTGTATTTTGTGATAATTGTGCAGAATACGGAAAAATAATCGACATTTCATTATGTTAAAGTAAACATTGTAACATCGATACTATAAAGATGTATGGTTACATCGATTACCATTCGATTCAATAGCAAATGTGAGCAATGTCGAACCAGAAAGTTTTGGTTTGGAGCCAACATTAATAGCGGGGTGATATTTGGACGAGCTACCGCTGTCGGTTGTAAATCTTGGGATAAAGCCGCATTTAAATAAATATTTTAGTTTCAACATCCAACTGTATTCCGTCCGATAGTGAGAAAATATGATATGTCACTTATCCTGAATACATATCTTGTACTGCAACAATTTAAGTCAGGATCGGGACTAAAAAAATTCAAGATCATTTTATTTCAAACTCATAAAAAATATAAAAAGATATAAAGAGAAAATGGAGCAATGTAATTTACTTCATAAATTGGCAAAGGTGGATGAACTGTAAGTCGAAATTTATAGTAACAAAACTATTAAACAGGTGTGCGCGAGCGATAGTTGCAATACGAACGGTGTAAATGAGATAAACGTGAGTTGCATCGAAGATGAATGGAGGTGTAACACGCCATAAATAATAATCGCGAAACTGTCGGAAGTATTCTGAATGTTGTTTTGACGATTTGCTCAAGACAAATTGTAGACGAGGCGCCCGTTATTGGGGTCGGGCCCAAAATACATAGCGGCGGCCGAGCAGACGGCAGTAGGCGGCAGGAGGCGCACGCGCCGACCGCGCGCAACACCTCCCGGATTCAAATGTACCGGCTCATTTACTACACCGCTGCTATATTTAACCGCTGTGACCAGATTAATATCTGCATATTCCGTCACAAAAATAAGTTATCTGTCTTCGTGAAGTTGTGATGTGAAAATTGATTTACGACGAGTGTGTTAACTTCAGTGTCGTAGTCTAAATGTGTTGACTGGATAAACAAATACGCTTCCAAGTTCTGTAATTCACAGCAACTCAGGAAGTAAATATTATATTTTGGTGGAAATATCAGAGCCTCGTGAGTATTTCGTATCTATTTCTACTATTTTGTCAATTTGCCAAAACACGTCCAGTAATTTTGACGTTGAAATATGTTATATTATAATATAATATAATATAAAATCTGGTAAACTTTGTGATGACAGAGTAGTACAGTAGAAATAACGTGAGTAAACTTATTTCAGCGAGATGAATCCACCGTCAGCTTTGCACAGCGCTATGAGCCGGGACCGTAAACCATTCACATATACGCCCGGCGGGATCAATCTCTCCGAGATCAAGTCCCAGCGCATGGCGCAACGGCTAATGAGAAATGCAATGAACCCAGGGGTCCCAGAAACACCCGTACACCCAGTACTACCATCGGCTACACCAACAGTTCCAATAGCTCTCCCAAACTATAACTGTTTGCCAGTTCAAGTGTTTCCTGCTATGCCAGCTAATCCAAAAACGTTATTAAGGTCAAGAAGTAACCCCGATCCACGAGATTCGGCAATTTATAGACCGATACCACCTACGTCTGTAAACAACGGAAGGTTTGAAGATAATAATGATACGTTGTATAAAAATAGGCTTTCGTATCCGCAGCCTATAAACAATAACAGGAAGTCATCTTTAAATGAATATAATAACGCAGATAAAGATTATAATGCACCAAATTTAATGGCATATAATAATGATGGATACACAGCTCCGGCAGCCGTGAATTTGTATTCAAACACTTACAAACCCGCTTATGGGTATGCACCCGTAGTAGCACCAGTGCTTTCACCTATTGCGCCTGTAGCTCCGCCTGTAATCTCTTCAGTATTTGCACCAGTACCTGCAAATGCACCAGTATTGCCAGAAATTAGTGATGAGAAAGAGATTTCTTACGTTCCACAGTTTTACAGTGCACCAATAAGTGAACAGTTTTCAGAAGAGAAAGCATGTGAAGAAAAAGACACGATTACTGATAATAGCATTGTAGAAACCAATGTATATCAGACAATAGACTTAACAGAAGATGTAACAGTCAATCCATTTGAAGACATAAACATAAAACAAATTAAAGAAGATACTCCTATTGCTCCCGTGGTAACAAAGCTTGTAGAAGAAAATGCAGATATTTCTAATGAACAGGTTCAAATAAAATTACTGTATACTTATTATATCTATATTTGTATGAGTGTTTACATTGTCTGTTACGCATATTTACTATACAATCTTAAGGAAGTATAGGACCATACTAATATTTCGTGAGTTCATATCTCATTTTGTGTTGTAATATTTCTTATTAAGAACAGCAAATTAAAACCTATCTAATTATTTGTTCTAACAAGTTCTTGAATAATAATTACAAGGAGGCTGACAATGTATTAATAACAACTTTGTATTTGTTTTCAGAGTGAAGTCAAAGTAGTAAAGAAACAAGTTACAAAAGAAACAAAAGTACAAGAACAAAATGGAAACCAAAATGGAGATACGAATGATGAAGCTGAAATGACTGTAAAATTGCCGACGAAGAAATCGGCGGCCAAAACTGAGACAAAAGTAGAAGTAGAAAGAAAGACATTACCGGATGGAAGTATTGAAGAAGTTAAAACTACCACTACAAAAACGACAATAGATGGTCGCACTGAAATTAAGACAAGAACAGAAACGACAATAATCCCAAAAGATGACGAATCTGAAGAGGAAGTTGTAGAAGAGGAAGAAGAAGAAGAAGAGGAAGCTATTCAAAAAACTGAGAGTAAACAAGATTCTGAACGAACTGAAACAGTAACTTCAACAGAAACTGTTTCTGCACCAAAACAAAACGGCAATATTGCTAGAACTGAAGAAAGGTCTGAGGTTACAATAACAAAGAAAATTGCAGTAGTGCAAGAGTCTCCTAAACCAGAGCAATCCGAGGCAACCGAACAGGAAGAAGAGCTCGAAGAAGAAGAAGAAGTGTTGGAAGAAGCTGAACCAGTAACTATTGTGCTAAAGAAACCAGTAACGCCAGAACCTAAAATTGAGTCTAAGTCTGATGAAGAAGAATTTGAGGAAGAGGAAGAAATTGTAGAGGAACCTGAAGTTACAGAACAAGAAATAATTCAAGAAAAAGTAAAAACAGAGGTAAAAGAAGTAGAACAACAAGAAGAGGAGGAACAAGAGGAAGAGGAACAACAAGAAGAGGAACCTCAAGAAGAGGAGAAAATTAAAGCGGAAGTAAAAACAGAGGTCAAAGAAGAAGAAACACAAGAAGAAGAAGACATTGAAGAGACAATAACATCACCTGTTACACGTAATAATGAAGAGGAACAAGAAGAAAATCAGGATTATGAAGAAGACGAGAAAGAAAAGCAAGAAATTGAGTTAAAAGTAGCACAAAAGACTGAACCTGAAGAAATTGTAGAAAAGAAGGAAGACGCTCCTGTTGAAGAACCTACAGAAGAAGTAAAAGAAAAGACTGTTTCTGAAGAAGTATCTAATGAACCAAAGGAGGCACCATCAGAAAAAGAGCACGTCATACCAGTAAAGGTAGAATTATCTGATGAATCAAATTTAAAAACTAAAGAAGATAAGCCTACAGAAAAGGCAACCGAATTTACAATTCCACTTAGAGAGCCATCTGTCCCTCTTGATAAAGTAGAAGATATTGAAATTAAGCCCATTGGTATTACACCAATCATTACAAAAACGCACACTGAAAATACTGAAATAATAACTAGTACAATTGATCCATCAGGGGGAGTTAGTAAACAGACAGAATATAACAAAATTGAAAACATTATTACAGTTAATCGCACCACGAAAATCCTAGACCAAAATTATGAAAGCCTAACCCAGCAAGGTATACCCACTGTGAAGACATACTTCCCACCACCGAGCTTAGATAGGTTTGCCCCATCTCCTCAGCCTTCTCGACCTTACCAGCCTGTATACTGTCCTGAGCCAGCACCCGAAAGACGCCACAGCTTACTTTTAGAAAGACTGAGTATGGAACGACAAATGCCTTCAGATATTTACCAATATAGTAATCAGGGCTTTGATCAGTCACAATATCAAAGTGAACCACAATCCGAAGTTTTAACTGTTAGTAATGTGAAGCCAAGTACAATAACTAACCAACAATGGTATCAGCAGACCAAACAAAGTGAAAATGTTCTTTACAATAATGTTTCTTCTAATCCAACTCCCATAAGTGCGCCTTGGACCCAGCCCAAGTCTCCACAACCTCAACAGCAATATCAACCACCAGTACAGCCCCCACCGCAGCCCCAACCACAGCCACAGTATCAAGCACAATACCAACCACCTCCACAGCCACAGTTCCAACGAGGCACTACACCCCAACCGCAATTCCAACGAGGCACAACGCCACAGCCTCAATTCTTAAAAGCTACTACTCCTCAACCTCAATACCAACCATCTTATACAGACTCTGTACGAGACAGAACACCAGTGAACAATTACTCTTCATACTCACCTAAACCAACATGGGTATCCAATACAATAGAATCTACTCAAACACCTTACTCTTACTTAGGTCAAGACAGTACACAAAGCTATCAGTCAAATACACTCAGTTCTACCACACAAACACAATACTCTTCAGGTTATGTTCCTCCTCCATGGGAACAAGATTCTAGTTACACATCAGTAAATAATATTTCAGAGAAGTACTATCAAGAAGTACCTCAATCAAATGCATTTAGCCCTACTCCCACCCAAGGCTGGAAACCAACTACACCACCAGCTAAGTTCACTAAAAACGCTCCTATTGCTTATGTGCCTCCAGCACCTAATCAGTCTTTCGTTAAGCCTGTTGTGGAAGTTCCAAGGCATCCTGGACGTAAGACATACTACAGTGAATATGAAAGACGATACATTACTGTACCAGAATCTACCTATATTCCAACAGAAACTAAGTTCCAGCCACAACCTGATCCATCACCACAGTATTATTACGACAACAATGAACCGTCTGAAACAGTGGAGCCACAATGGCGCAAGGAGCTAAGAGAGTTCACTGAGAAAACTTCTCAAACACAAACTATAGAGCAAACTAATATTCAGCCTCCTTGGGAGGCAGACTCCAAGTATGGTAAGACACCATCAACGACATATACTCCCACGCCGACGTGGAGTCAAACGTTGAGGCCGCAGTACAACCGTGAGAGAAGTTTCGAATCGGAATATGTATCTCAAGAATGGCCGAAGACGAACACTTTGGGTCGTAGAAGGCCGCTGAGTACAATGGGTGTAAGCACAGATGGTAAGGTTACTGAGAGAGTCAGGGGTGTATCAGTGGATAGGTACAACCCGAACAATTATCAGCCGCCAGCGGAGCATCCTCCGGTGCAGACTCATACGTTGACGACGCCGGTTCCTCACGCGAGTTACCATAATCCTAACGTGCCTGCGTATCATGCTCGTGCCTCTGCTGAACCAAGGTACGTAAAGCTGTATGTGTTAAGAAATTTGAACGTATCCAACTTTTTTTATGAATCATGAAGCATGAATGAGAAGTTGACCTTGCCAGTAAAAATAAGAATGGTTTAATAGTATTAATTGTTATGCATTTAGTATTTACAACATTTTTTTATTTTACCTTACGATCATACATAGTTTTAAATGTGTAGTTTACGATATAGGTCTCACTGAATGTGCGCCACAGAGCCAGATAATAATGGTGTTCTTTCTTTAAATTTCAGAGAGCAACCAATCCCCTACCAACAACGCGTGTACAGGGAATCCCGCGCCAGCCCGCTTCAGTCGCGGTCCTTCAAATATTTGCAATGGATCACTGGCACTGAAAACTAAACAAATATTAGGTCTAACTGTAACTTTAAGTCAACTTAGAAGTGCTGTTTATAACTTTATAGACTGTAATTTTAAAATTACAGCAAGAATTATGTTAATATTTGAAAAGCTTTCGAAGTCAAATTTATTTAAATTTAGAATGACTTCGATAAAACTGATTTTTGACTTCGAATAATAAGTTGCAAAATAATTTAAAATTGGAATTTATAATTATGATACTTAATTTATTTACATTTATATAACATCGAGAGTACTAATTTATGGTACTTAAATGTAATAAATATCAATATAAGATATAAACAACACTTGTAAAAGAGCTCTATTTAATATGTAAATTGAGGTATGTGATGACATCTAGTATAAAGAAATTCCTTCTAATCCTAAAATTCTATTGACCGAATTCATAGCGATTTATAGAAGAAGTGATATTATTAGAAAATGAGAGTCGTGTGATCCGAAGGAGGACGGAGTTGAAATTAAAAATAAATTACACATATGGCACAGCATAATTGACATAATAATAGGCCATTAAGGCTGATCATGGCCTCATGGGACTAATCCCTATGCATAACTCTTATAAACTAGGATCAATATCAGTAATCAGTAGAAATGTCTCAGAACACCCGCTTAGAATACTGATCCCGTTGCCGTAACCTATTTGCTACTTCAGACTACAATCTATTTCTGTGCTAAATTGCATCTAGAACCATTCAGCCATTTTGCTGTTAATCTGTTACAAACTTTCATCATCATTAATTTTTAGAGTATTAATAGAGTTACTTAATGTCCTGTTATTATGCGGTATTAAAGGTTAAATAACTTAAATTTAGTCTTTTTTACGTGGTGATAGACTTATGCCATCGTATTTGAAGTACAAAACGCTTCAAACTCACTTCGGATCGAAAGATTTTTAAGTGTAATCGTGTATAGGTTGTATTGACGAAACGAATCGATTGTGTATATTTAAGTTAGAATATTTCTATTTTCTGTAATAAATTTTTCACTTCTATATGTACAGTCAGTTTAATAAACGGGCCTTTAATAAATAATAAATGCATGTTTTAAAATATTTATTGTCTGTAATCACACTTATATCGAAAATGGCGGCGTGGTATTGTGATAACTATTTTATTTGACCCATTGTCCTATACGGAGAACATAATATGAAACTACGACACAAAATTTTTGTGATAGTAATAGAAAATCACGGTGAGTTGTGTGGCCTGTTGTTATGCACGTTGAATTTGTCTCTTGTGTAGGACAATGGGCGATTCTTTCTAACCTAGTCAACGGAGACGATTTGTCGCTAGTCTTAGTTCTTATATAGTATAAAACTACACCAATTTTATCATCAATGCATTTCAGTTTCACTTTTGTACTAATTTATTTCAAAAATGAGGTATATATTATTACTATTTGCATTTATATTGTTCGATATTTAAAATTTATTATGCTTTATACAGAATTGAATTTCAAAAATAAAGTAAAAATATGCGAACTATGCGAAAATGTTGTAATTCGATGTTTCAATGATATTTTGCTTTTATTGTGGGTTCGGAATTCAAATAAAGCAGTTTAGTTTTAATTTTCAGTAACAATATCTTTAGGCAAAAAATAATAGTAGAGGTGTACCTTTGACACATTGCGTCTTTTTAAAAAAGAAATGACGTTTTATGTTCATTAGTTTGTACACATTTTGCTTTAATAATTTACTAAGCCTGAATATTCTTATTTACTTATTTAAAGCTAATAATAACTGCAAAAAATCAGAGGTGTGTTTAATAAAGTTCCTTTTCTATATTATAACGTTAAAATATGTGCATGGTCCTTAAGTTGTAACAATATATTGTTTCATTTTATGTTATTTGTGAAATCATTGTTGAGTTTTATTTAATAAAAATATTCAAGTTAACATTTTTATTTATTTTGCTGAAGATGTGCGAAATGAATAGTTAAATTGAAAGTTGGATGCTAATAAATTCAATCGATTGTATATTATTTACTGAGAGGTCTTCGAAACCCGGTATGTACAAATGCAGCACGGTGGCAAAAAACATGTCCTATTGAAAACAACAAAATTCTCATAATCATTATTTTTTAAACATTTGAACAAAGAAAACAAAAATAAAGATATTAAATCTCAGCTACCTTCATACTAATTACCCTAGAATATTCTACGCAAAACGAAATAAAGTAGAATACTCCATTAAGCTACTTAACATACATTAAAAAAAGTAAATCCCTCTGTGATTCACCACACGAAACCTTTTAGAATGCAAGGTTGCGGTCACGTGCTAGTAAATAAAGATATACGTCTTTCCCCACTTCTCCCCACCTCTCCCCACTTTTCTCCCCTAAACCGTAAAATTCTTTCTTTACAGCACTAGTACAGGAAAACGCTCTCTTCCGACAAACTACTCTGCGCCAACCACGTGCTTCTAACTACATTACGCGGTTTTAAAAAAGGCGCGGATTTTTAAATGTGGAATAAGATTTTATACGTATTCTTATTTTTTCCCAGACTGCCAACGAATAGTAATGTTTTTTTTTCGTGTGTATTTTGTATCTGTTAATTTCTTTATTTAGGATTAGGATGGATTTCGATGGTTAAAGTATCGTTAGATTTGTCTTAAAAACAACCAAGTATTAGTGTTCTTAGATAGGTTGTATAGTCTTGTACTGTGCATATTTGGCTGACGCAGCAACCTGCCTGTGTCATTATTATATTTTCATGTATTATACATCAGTAGTGCAATTACTGCCACGCGGTAAACACAATCGAGAAAGGAAACGCCAACTCGCCTTTATTTTTGTAACCTTTACATTATTTACTACGTAATTAAAGTGTGTGTGAACCAAGGTATCCTTTCTCTAAGCACTCCTCAACAACAAGCTTAACAAGCAGACAAGTGTAGAAACTCTACATTTTTTGGTCCTTCGACGGAACAATCTTCAGTGCTTCAGTGCTTTTCACGCGTTAGCGAATCGGTTTGACCGGTCTCCCACCAGCGGGTCGCCCCGGTCGGATTGAGAAGGCGCAGAGAAACGTGAGAAAAGCACTTGAGTGCGAAGACACAGCGACTTTTCGAATTGAAAAATAATAGTTTCAAGACTTGAAACCGTGAAGATTATCGGCAACGCAGTAACCTTCACAACGCTCTCCAATCACTGTCGACGACGTGGAAACTTCTGGAAGCAACAACATCTTTAAGAAACAAGCAATATGAGTACTTTAGACCAACAGTTGGATTGCTTCGAGAATATCAAAGCAATATGCACAAACTATCGCAAAGATTCTTCTACGCGAAAAACGGCGGAATATTTGAACAAACGCTTGGCTTTACTAGAAAACGAGTGGAAGAATTTCGACAACAGGCACGCTCAGTTGTTACTGGAAATCAAAGACAAGTCTATTTCCTATTTTGCAGATGACACCTATGAAAAAACTAAAGACCTGTACGTATCAACTAAAACCGATATCTCATCGAGATTAGCACATTTTGAAAAACAAAAACGAGAAGTGAGATTCGATTTGAGTGAATTTTCGAAGGAGGAAGATAACAACAGCTCGAGTGTGCAGATTCTGCTTGACAAGCAAGAATGCAACTTTAACGCTATTCAACGTGCTATTTCGAAGGTTGACATCTCGTCTATTTCTGAAAAGTGGGAACTGGAAGACCACTTATCAACATTAAAATCGAAATGGGACGCCATAGACAAGCTTCACTGGAGTATCGATTTTCAACTAAAAGGATCCAATCAACAATATACCCAAATGTTCACCGACATCGAACAACAATATGATGACCTGAAAAAGAAGATTAATTCAAAAATCTGGTCGTCGATTCACTATCAAAAATCTGCACCTAAGATTGACATCCCTGAATTTTCGGGGAAATACAGTCAGTGGAATTCATTTAAGGACCTTTTTTTAGAAGCGATACACAAAAACCCTATGATCAACAATGCCCAGAAGATGCAACACTTGAAGTCCAAACTAAGAGGCGAAGCAGAACGCTTAGTGCAGCATCTGACCATCAGCACTGAGAACTACAACTGCTGCTGGGACATTTTGACACAACGATATGATAACCGACGTCTACAATTCACTTCATACATGAACACGATGTTAAACCTGCCGGTTATACAGAATCCGGATTCCTCTAATCTGAAAAAAATGCATGACGTCATAACAGAATGCCTAAACGGGATATCTAACATTGGAGTCGAAACATCTTCTTGGGGTCCTATTATCGTGCACATTATGTCACAAAAACTAGATGCCTGCACCCTGGGTGACTACATGAAGGAACTCCAGGATCACAGAGAACTACAAAGCCTACAAGACTTTTTGTATTTCCTCGAAACGCAATTCATGGCTCATGAAACGATGAAATCTGCTAAGAAGGGTATCGCTTCTGCTGCTTCTGAAAAATTTACAAATTCTTTCAACAAGCAAACCCAAATGAAGAAACGAAGCTTTGGTTATAATAAAACTAATAACTATGTAACCATACGCGGAAAGTGTCCACATTGCAACGGAAGTCATGTATTACGCCAATGTGACAAATTCCTTGCAATGACGTTTGACAAACGAAAACACACAGTTTCGAAACTGCAGCTCTGCAAAAACTGTTTATATTCGCATGGCGACAGCGAATGCACTTCTACAAAATTGTGTAAAGAATGTAACCAGAGACATCACACATTATTACACAACCCTGACAAAAAACACGTGGCTTCACCTGTTACGAGAGGTCACGTTAACGAACCCTCAACATCGACCTCTACAGAACACCAATCGTCAAACCACTTGTCAAACGACAACATGGAGGTTTTACTAACCACTGTACTACTGAGGGTTAAGTCCATAAACGGGACTTATGTAACATTGCGTGCGCTACTTGATCAAGGCTCGCAAGTAAACTTGATCTCGGAAAATGCAGCGCAAACACTTCATCTTAACAGAAAAGGGGTAAACGCCTCAATATCGGGAATCGGCTCTGTTTCCAGAGAATGCAGGGGTAAAGTGACACTCTCTTGTCGTTCGATTCACTCCGATTACAGCTTCGAATCTGAAGCGCTCATTATGACGAAGCTTACTAACAACTTGCCCACTAGAACATTTGAAAAGGGTCAATGGACGCATCTTGAAAACTTGAAACTGGCGGACCCTGACTTCAATGTTTCTCGCAAGATAGATATTTTACTGGGAGCGGATGTCTATTCAGAAATCATCCTCGACGGTGTCCTGAAGGATAACTCCCAATCCCCCGTCGCACAACAGACACAAATTGGGTGGATTTTATGTGGCAAAACAAAACAAACATTTGATTGCCACGTCACTACGTTCAACATAGACGAGTTGACAAAATTCTGGGAAAACGAAGAGATCCAGAACACTAAGGATACTCCCAAAGACGAGCACTGTGAACAATTTTACAAAGATAACGTGCGACGATCAGCTGATGGCAAGTACATTGTGAGAATGCCTTTATTACCCGACTACAAAGAAAAGTTAGGCAATTCAAGATCGACAGCTGTTTCTCAGTTTCTACAGTTGGAAAAACGGCTAGATAAGAACGAAAAGCTATCTTTAATGTACAGAAAATTCATTAAAGAGTATGCCGAACTAGGACATCTGAAACTTGCATCTCACATACCAGCCGACAGCTACTATTTGCCTCATCACGGCGTCTTACGTGAACAGTCTACAACAACCAAGTTAAGAGTCGTGTTCAATGCGTCTCAAAAAACTACGAGTGGCTACAGTTTGAACAATGTTATGGAAAAAGGAGCCAATTTACAAAAGGACATTCAGACACTCATACTCAAGTGGCGAACCTACAAATATGCATTTACGGCGGATATTGAGAAAATGTACCGCTGTACATGGCTAGAAGAAGACCAACAACATCTTCAAACCATTGTCTGGAGGGAATCACGAGATCAACGTTTACGTGACTACCAATTACGCACAATAACCTACGGTACAAAGTGCGCACCGTGGCTTGCTATGCGCACTTTGAAGCAACTAGCTACAGACGATGGCCACAAATATCCCGAAGCCGCCAAGACTCTTCTAGAAGAATGTTTCGTGGATGACGTAATAAGTGGTCACAACGATCTCTTAAAGGCAAAACAACTACAACAATCATTAATACAATTGTTGAGAGGCGGCGGTATGAACCTACGAAAGTGGACAGGGAACCATCGTGCCATAGTAGAAAATTTACATGAAGATCAAATTTCAAAACAAACTACGTTTGATTTTAAAGGCGATGAATGTAGTAAAACATTAGGACTTGGCTGGAGTCCTAACAGTGACACTTTCTGCTTCAACTGGCCTTTAAAAGAAGCTAAAAAGCTGACGAAAAGAGCTTTACTCTCAGCTATATCAAGATTTTATGACCCATTAGGCTGGCTGTCTCCAATCACGGTCAAAGCTAAACTACTATTTCAAAAACTTTGGATGAGCAATCTCAAATGGGATGACATGGTACCTGACGTCATCAAAACAGAGTGGCTGAGTTTACAAGCAGAACTGCCGTCCATCAAGACGATAACACTATCAAGATGGATAGGAGACACCAAGAATGGTGTAGAGTTATTAGGCTTTTGCGACGCAAGCGAAAGAGCTTACGCTTGTGTTATCTACTGTCGGGTGTTCAACGAACAAGGTTACCCGAAAATAACTCTACTTGCATCCCGGACAAGAGTGGCTCCACTGGCACAGAAGGCTACATTGCCACGACTTGAACTGTGTGGCGCGCAGCTACTTGCTGACCTGATGGAAAAAACTAAACAAACTTTCCATGGATGCAACGTATCCACGTTAGCCTGGTCTGACTCGCAAGTTGTACTGGCGTGGATTCAAGGCGAAACGACGCGATGGGAGACGTATGTAGCCAACAGGGTGACAAGAATCAGAAACGTCATCCCGGCAGATCATTGGCAGTACATCAAGTCAGAATCGAACCCCGCTGATTGCGCATCGAGAGGCCTGTTACCAAGCAAACTTGTCAATTTTCAACTATGGTGGCAAGGCCCTGAATTCTTAATGAACATGAAACAACCGATACGAAGTCTCTGCACATTTACAACGAATTTCGGCAAGATAAATCACGTTCAAATAAAACATAATTCTCAAGAAAATTATGAAGACAATGTAATAACATGCTTATTAAACAGATGCAGTTCATTGACATACGTAAACAGTGTAATTGCATGGATATTGCGCGCCACTACAAATATGCGCACTAAGTCGAAACCAGAAACCGCATTCCTAACAACAAACGAACTAAGCGCAGCGAGTAGAAAGATTATAACTCATGTGCAGCGATCAGCATTCAATTCCGAATACAAACAACTTAGCAAAATGGAATTAGTGTCACAAAAGAGCGCAATTTTCAAACTGAATCCGTACATAAACGAATACGGGATCATGTGCGTTGGAGGTCGTCTTAAACACTCAAGTTTACCAGCTGGAATGAAAAACCCTATGATTATCCCACACAAGGGACGCTACACACAGCTACTCATAGAACAAGCTCATTCAAAAACGTTGCACGGTGGAGCACGGTTGACGCTAACTTATATACGTCAGCGGTTTTGGATTGTCGGTGGTAACCGGGCTGTCAAAACGCAACTTCGAAACTGCGTGCGTTGTCATCGGTTTAACACAACAGACAACCACCAATTGATGGGCGATCTACCGCAACAAAGAATTACTCCATGCCGCCCCTTTACGCATACGGGAGTCGATTTTACGGGTCACGTGGATGTCAAGCACAACAAAGGAAGAGGTGTGAAAACTTCAAAAGGATACGTAGCTATATTTATATGTATGGTGACGAAAGCCGTTCATATAGAGCTCGTCTCCGACCTCACAACAGAGACATTTATGGCAGCATTCCAGCGACTCTGCTCCAGGCGTGGCACCCCTCGTCACATGTACTCAGATTGTGGCACAAACTTCATCGGCGCCGCAAAGGTACTCCAACAAGAATATGAAGAGTTCAAACAACTGCTGACTCCGGATATATTCAATGAGTTAGCCAAATTGGACGTGGAGTGGCACTTCAACGCTCCTTCATGGCCTACGGCTGGGGGTCTGTGGGAAGCTGCAGTCAAGTCGATGAAGCACCATTTGCGACGTGTACTTGGCGAACAAAAGCTTACCTATGAGGAATTCGCAACAATGTTAACAAAAATAGAAGCCTGCTTGAATTCACGACCTCTGTGCCCACTAACGGAAGACCCAGAGGAATTTTACAACTGCCTGACTCCCGGACACTTCTTAACAGGAAGCCCAATTTTATCTATGCCGCTCTCCGATTACAAAGACGAAAACAACATCGATTTACGCCGCAGGTGGCAGCTCACCGAGCACCTATTTCAACGATATTGGAAAAACTGGTCCAATGATTATCTCGCCACACTGCAAGCGCGTTCTAAATGGAACAAGCCCACGAAGAACGTTAAGGAAGGCGACGTGGTACTGCTAAGAGAGGACAACTTACCTCCGGCAAAGTGGGCCTTGGGTCGTGTGTTGAAGACTCATCCGGGAACCGATGGATACGTTCGGGTCACAACCGTCAAAACACAAGCAGGAGTCATCAAGCGCCCTATAACGAAACTATCTCCTTTGCCATTAAACTCGGAAGTTGAGGAAACCACGACAGGTGCTAGCAAAGAAGATTCTCAACGTCATTCTAAAAATAAACTTACAGAGAAAGCTACACGGCCTATCTCTACTTTATTGCTAATGTTATCATTGTTTACATTAGTAATTGGAGCTCAAAGCGCCACAGACAGCACACCGCTAACATTCAAGCCGGCTGCGCAGATAACAAGTTTGGAGCGCGAGCGGCCCGTGTACTACGATACCGTAGGAAAAATGCAAGTAGTTCACGATGAGTGGTTATTAGTCATGTACTACAATTTGACTAATTATTGGGAAGGCACTCGTCGCACTCAAGCTTACTTTGAAAACATGAAGAACTTATGCATCAAAACTGAAATAAAACAATGTGAACCAATAATGGAACAACTAAGTCATGAGATGAATCATTTGATATATTACAATACTATTTTACTAAACCCGCATAAGCACCTGAGCAACAGAAAGAGAAGAGGCTTGGTAAACGGAATTGGTTCCATTGCAAACAGTCTATTTGGAATACTGGACCAAAGCTTTGCCGACAAGTACCAGGACGATATAAGGTCACTTCAAACAAACGAAAACTATCTGTTACAACTGATAAAGAACCAAACTACCATTGTGGAACTTGAGAACCAAGTCTTGAAGCGAAGCGAAGATAACATTCAACGTCAATTTCGCTACCTTGACATTTTCATCAATCAGACAAACACAAGCTTCAAATCTATCAAAACAGAGCTAGAGATACTCTCTGCCACTACTTATATCAATTCGGCTGCTCTAACAACATTTCTACTGATCAACAGCTTACGAACTTTCCAAGAAATGCTGTTTAACACTTTAACAAACGTCTATCAAGGACATGTAGACGCACATTTGATTACTCCTGTTCGACTAATGGAAAGGTTGACTGAAATTTCCGGTAGCCTGCCGAAAACTTTATCGCTACCTGTACAAAACTACAAAGAAAACATCAAGGATGTCTACAAGATAATCAATGTGAAAGCACGTGTCACTGAACAACATTTCATATTCGAGGCTCACATTCCTTTAGTATCAAACGATGAGTTCAACTTATATCAAGCAATACCCTTACCAGTTGAAATAGCTACAGGAGCGACCTATGTACATATATCACACAAGTACATTGCTGTCAATTTTCAGAAGAATGTCTACGTTTCTCTATCAGAAAACGATCTAAAGGGATGTATACAACAAAGGTCAACAAACTTTATTTGCAAGAAAAATATGTTATCCTTTGACCTACAAAGCAAAACAGCACCATGTGAAGCGAAACTTTTATCGCATAAAAGCACTGGGCCCTGTGACGTCAGCCGCACGTCATGCAGTGACGCCTGGATCGAATTGCAAGCACCGAACAGCTGGCTAGCAATTTGTTGTCATTCGTTTAATTTTCGAACAATATGCGATAACGAGGTGACGTCACATGCCATCACTTCTTCGAGCATCGTATTACTATCTCCGGGATGTATACTACAGTCAACCGACGTAACTATACACTCTCAACGACAGTATAGAAGTCGCATGAAAATGGATTACGAGCTAGCAGCGCCAGTGTTTGATACATCTATAAACAAGATTGTGAATTTGACATATAGCTACGCTCCAAGCAAGCTTCAAACCATGGCAACGAACCAAGACGCTGCAAGTATTGATCGACAAATCGCATTTCAGAAGGAGAGTGAAGGCAGCCTGCCAGCGATGACCACTCACGACATTCACCACTACACTATTAGTTACTTTTTGCTGACTTCCGCAGTCGTGGCTCTCCTTGCTGTGGTTGGAAGGAAATATTGTCATTACGGTCGTAAGAACAATACTACGAGACAAACAACAAACGACAGAACAGAGGAGATTGAACTTGAGATTATCCGGAACCCAGAGCACCATCGAGAGGTAGCCACTGAGCAACCATCAAGGGACGTGAATTTGGAAACCGGTGTGAAAAACGGAACCAGAAATATTTCTTTCACATTTGATTGATAGCTTTTACCGTTTATACTTACAATTTTTTACATTTACATTTTTGTACTTTTAACGTTTTTACTTATGTACTATTTTTACTTATACTTGTGATGGCTCTTGCTTTCTCTTTTGGGGTTGCCAAGATGTACAGTCTTGTACTGTGCATATTTGGCTGACGCAGCAACCTGCCTGTGTCATTATTATATTTTCATGTATTATACATCAGTAGTGCAATTACTGCCACGCGGTAAACACAATCGAGAAAGGAAACGCCAACTCGCCTTTATTTTTGTAACCTTTACATTATTTACTACGTAATTAAAGTGTGTGTGAACCAAGGTATCCTTTCTCTAAGCACTCCTCAACAACAAGCTTAACAAGCAGACAAGTGTAGAAACTCTACATAGGTGTTTTTTTAATAAATTAAATTAACGGAAATTTAATTCTAAATTAAAGTTGTTACGTTTTTGGTAATAATTTAAGTCAAAAAATTTAGGATAAGAGGACTTCTTTGCAGCCGGGATTTATAATCTAAAATAATTAATTTAAATTTTCAAGTGGCGCTTGTTCTTATTTTAAAAAGTTATGTATTTTTTTTAATTATTGATGTTTAATAATCATTATAAAAGTTGTTCTGTGGCGTGACGGTAGTGCACACTGCCACGCAGGAGGCGCGGGTTCGATTCCCGCTCAGTGCAAATATTTGTATGCATGAATATGGCTATTTGCATTGGTCTGGGTGTTTCTATGTATAATATGTAGGTATTTAAAAAAAAAATATATAAGTATGTTTATCCGCATTCTAGATTCCATAACACAAGCTATAAAAGCTTACCATGGGTCTAGATGGCGTTGTGTAGAATGTTAAAAAAAAAAAAAAAGTGTTCAAATTGTGAATTTGGACACCAGATCAGAGGTATATTAAGCATAGTACGGTTTTTGTGTGTAATGTTTTGTACTGTATGAAATATACAACAAAAATATACATAAAGGTTACCTTGGAGTCATTCACTATACCAATCTCTCGATCGTAAGGCCGACTCCTTAACCACTAAGCTACCGAGGCTTTGAGGGGCCATTACACCTATTTCCCAGTAACGACTGTCATCAATTTTCGTATGGCAATCGGAACCGACGGCTTAACGTGCTCACCCAGGCACGACCAGACCAATGCAAATACTCATATTCATGTATACAAATATTTGCATTGAGCGGGAATCGAGCCCGCGCCGCCTGCGCAGCGGCCGCGTTCTCTACCTAAGTTCTAAGAACGCCGATCTTACTTTAAAAAAAAAATGAAAATTAATCATTCAAGTAACACAAGGCTTGCCCCCTAGTTCGTGGGACTGAAGATCATTGTTGGTGAAATGTGGGTGTTAATACACCTCTGTCTACCCCTACTGTGGGATTTAGAGGCGTGAGTAAAATGTACGATGCAATGTTGCTGCCGAATTTAAAGCTTAAATTACGGTATTATATTTTAAGCATTTACCTCCCAATATACAGATAAAACATTCCATCCGTATTCAAATAACTTTCTCACAAAATGAAACTCCTACAGTCAAAATATTGCACGCAGCTTACCTGCAAATGCGTCCCTAACTTATCCAAAAACAATTTCATGAAAGCATTTCCATACTCCACCAAATAAGAACACCGATAATAACCCTCCGAGCCCCAAATTCGATTGCATATGAACCCCTATCATTTCATATAGGTACGATATTTGGTCCCTGAGGTGGTGGTGGAGGAGGTGAGGTCTTTGTATTGTGTGAGCTCGGCTACACAAATACGAAAAATGTTTGAGAAATAAACGTTGTCGCTATAGTAGATCTTTATAGTACCTCTGAAAGGTAGAATAGTACCTTTTTGTTTGTTTTTTCGTGTGGAAATAACCAAGGATACCACACTCGTTGGACGATTATTATTTCGGAGTCCACACGTCCTTTTGGATTTAAGCCGCAGGTGTAACAGCTATATCTGTCACCCCAGGGTTGCGCTCGGTGATCATCCCACCGCTGCACTGTTTCCTCCACTAGTCAGTGGGACACGTGGGTAGCCATCAGCAGCATGAGCAGCATCGCATCTGCACGGAAAAGAGGCTTCTAATATTGATTAGGTAAGATAGGTTGTTTTTGATCGGTCCAGCCGGGATGCATACCCGCGATACTTCTCTTACAGGGAGAATACTTTGACTAGCGGACCCCTTCCGAACTAATCCAAATCTTTCTTATTCTTCTATTCTTTCTTATTATTCTAGTCTTGGGGGCGATGGTGGTGCAGTCTACCTACCGACATTCTTACGAACTATCGGAACCAATAAATGATTTTTCAATTCTTAAACATTGATTTTTGATTATTCCGCCCATTATGATGATTGATTTATGATTACTCCGGGTTATAATATTTTAACCTCTGATTAGGGGAACTAACATCCTTGTTTGGCAAATTTATATATTTAAAGGAAGTCGTGTTAGTTACAATGTTTATAACTCAAAACAGCTGTACCGATTGGGCTGAAAATTGGTGGGGATGTAGCATATGATAGAACCAGGAGACGGACATAAGATACTTTTCATCCCGTTCGTATCCCAGGTATAGGTTTCTGTGGGTCGCGGTCACGGGATCAGTATCCCTGTGACCTTGTTACATTTGCATGAAGTACCAGGCTCACAGAAACTTTAAGGAACTTTATTCGGGTCGCGGGAACAGGAGCAGTATGTCCTATACCTTTCTATTCCGAACTTAACGCGGACGAAGTCGCGGGTAAAAGCTAGTAAAAAATAAAGAAAACATAAAATGTACGCAAAGTCTTTACGATTCATACACTAGTGTGCATAGCTTTAGGTACCAAGTACAACGATGGTACGAGTTTTCGCCAAGCCACGATAGTCGGCTCTCCTGCTAACTAATTGAATTCCAGGAGCGATTTCCCGAAGGCAGGCTGTCAGTGCTGAACGTAACCCGTTCTATCGCTTAGTGAATAAGCCTGGGAATGCAGCACTGATTTATCACTAATTTTTAATTATTTTACCTTAAATTTCAATTGGATTATTTGTGTCATAATTTAATATATCTGAATTGTATATCAAATTGTCACTTGAAAGAGCATTCATCAATATTCCACAGTTAAAGGTATAAAATAGAGTTGAAAGGTTTTTAGGGATTACATTTCTTCTTATAAATGAATACATTCTTCATAAGAAAGATAACTTATATTCAAGCCTATTATATATTTACAATCTAAAGTGAACTTCAATTTATCAAGGATTCACCTTGATATCTCACAATATGACAACAATAAACCTTACATACACATTTTATCCTCCTTCGCACTCAATTCTTTGTGTTCACCAACGTAACAGAATACTTTCACGCACGGGGTATAAATTAGAGCAATTTTCGGCATTTCTTTTCTCCTCAAAGATAATAGGCCTCCCTCTGGTGGGAGATAACGAAGCTCCATGGGATCCGTCCCGGCAAATTGTCCGGAGGCCGCAGAATAAAGGTTCTTTATCACAAAATCGAAAACATTACAGACCTAATCGCTTAACGAGAGGTTTTTGAATATTCCCACGAGTAAAATCATTATTTGAATGAGTACTCGAGTAGAATTATTTTTAGGAATGTTTTATTCTTTTATAAAATCGCTGATTACCAACTATATATGATTTGAGATTGACATGGTCATTAACATTAATAGTATAACAATCACCGGGATATTTATGGTATGGTAAATATCCCGTTGAGTGTTGTACTATTATGATTAGCAACTAGTCAACATCAGCTCTTAAATTGACTCTCTGATGATTAATTTGCCTCAATATTATAATGTATATCTTGGGACATATATCTTGGACCTAAAATATGCTCTATACGAGCAGTACACGTTTCTTGGGAATTTCTGAGGATAGCACGTGGTGTGCAAGACGAGCTCAAATTCATCAAGCATAGATTATTACAAAACAAACAACGTGAACCAGTTTCACTACTAAGTTCCAAGACATGTGTAAGTAACAGTTCCAAATCATCATCCTTACGTTAGTTCCGGTTGTTTCCAAGGGCTTCACCTCAGAGTCCGTGGTCCACTTATCCAGTCTAAACGGGATGCGACTGGATTGAGATCCTGTCCGCTAAGTGATTGCTATATGACCTCCACATCCCATTGGTGATATTGATGTTCTGAAGTTAGAAGACTAGTGCCCCTAGCACGATAAACTATCGTAATCGTATCGTTGGGGTGCGGCCGGCTCCTTCTGCGAGCAAGTAATGCTCGAGAAGGCGGCGGCAGGTCTAGACTCCGGGCCCGGGAAGCCCGCGATGAGTGAAGGCGAACCGAACGTCGGAAGTCGCAGAACGACCTCCATCCTCCATGAGCGCTGGTCTAGGGTTGACCGATGGAGCCGCCTGTCACCCTAGCAGAAGCAGGCCTCGGCGGCGGCGCAAAGTGCGCCTCACCGTACCCGGCTAGTTGGAGACACCGAGGTCCCCACAACCCGTAGGGACCATCTCGAAAGAGATGGCCTGGGTCTGCCGGGGTGCGAGAGATATGCTTTCGGCAATCTCACCTCCGGCAACCAAGGACCCAAGACGGCGTGCGTTTTAGTCGGTTCGAGTCCGACATAACCGTCTCCACCGGCTCCGTGGGGATTTCGCGCACGATAAAAAAAATCGTAATCGTATCATGAACAGAGTATTGCGATTGGCCAGTTCATACACAGATAGGTTCACAGCAGGTGGCCAATTGCAATGCTCCGTTATCACAATACGGTACTCCCTGCCAGCTCACGTGTTTCCTTCTTCCTACAGTCCCGGGTCCTTTAAGCGGGGCGTGAAATGGCATCTGAGGAGGCCGTCAAGCTGAGTGCCACCACTGTTAAAATGGTACATGTCTATGATGGTGACCCTCCTTCCTAGACTCTGCCTCTAGCTTACCATCAGGCGAGGTGAAGTCAAATTGATGTGTCCTTTTATAAAAAAAAATATGATTTCGATGGTTTTTTGTGCTCGGGATAAAGTTGTCGGACTATTTAGGGTTCCAAATTAACCGAATAGTACCGTCTTCGATCGAATCCTGAGCATGATAACACAAGAAACTTTTTGTAGCAAGATTCGGTAATCACTTAAAGATCACAATATAATATCAACATTAACCACGCCGATGTTGATCGCGTTTCACATATAATTGGATAACACACGCGGCTTGCAGTGATGGATGGGCTGGCTGGCTTCCAGCTACCGCCGATACATTTGTTATGGGGCCCATAGTTATTGCAATTTTATTGCTATCGGTTTGTATTTGTACGGTAATGGTGCCAATTCTGATGTGACATCTCTTAGCTAAAAATAGCTAAAAATCTCTAAAATTTAGTTTACGCCTGTCAAATGCCGTTTTGTATTCTGTGAACACACGACTAACCTAAAATTAGCTTGACACGACCAAACTTAGCGAAGTTACTAAATTTAGTTCATTTTTAGAGAATTTGTATTCTGTTGTACGTTTTAAGTGTCAAAAATTCACTATAATTAGAAACGTCACACTAAAATTAGACGGCACCTAAATAACTGCCGACTAAGTTAGAGATAGGTGTAGTTCTACGATATACTTGGTCCAGAACCTCTATACGGGCATGCTAGGCAATGGAGATGGCGGGCGCCTCTCTTCCAGAGGGCAAACACTGCCACCTAGAGCAAATTCGACCGAGGCGCTGTAGAGGGTGGCTCGGAGATTTTCCTCGTGTCCCTCTCGGCCTTGGTCACTAACATTGGCGACTTCAACATGATATTGGAGATAAAAGGTTACCCTTCACCTGGAGAGTCACACCACCGCCACCCTGGGCTTGCTTCTGCTGGAGTAACTGCTAGCCCTAACCGTTACCTCTAGGCTCTTCTAGCAAAACCGCCGACCATATGGCAGCATTAATAGTAAAAATATGTTAGGCATCACTGCACTCTGATGCCCAGCGGCCTCTGGCCTGGCAGTAGTTCATTCGACTGCTACATCAGGGGACACGGGTTCGATTCCCGCCCAGTGCAAATATTTGTATGCATGAATATAAGGTCGAACTTGTCATACCTACGTCTATTTAAATTGTTCTGGGTGTTTCCGTGAGCATATTAAGCTATTGGTCCTGGTTGTCATACAAACATCTAAGGCAATCCTTACAGGTAGTTGTAGTTCTGAAAAGTCCAACCACTGGCAACTGCAATACTTTGATATCAATATGCTACTATTTGTTCATGAAACTAATTAGTTGTGGTCACACGGCAGTCGCTTCACTTATCGAAGTTCAGTGGCATTGGTAGACTGGAAACAGTGGACCCCGGACACCCAGGTGAAGACTTCAGATGCGACCGGGATTACCACAAGGATGATGATGACTAGCTGATCCCTGTGACTCCGCCCACATATACATCGGTTATAGATTGTTCACCTCTAGTTTTTATCAAACATGATGCAGGTTTTATCATGATCAGACTTAAAACCTGCTGCATCAAATTGACTACATTTGTGTGAATTTGTAACAAACAGGGTGGTACCCATAGACCAACTCGATTGCACAACTGGTTGTGAGGACAGACATGGATTAAAAACATGGGTTCAGAATAGTTTAATTAACATAAAACAGGGATTTTTATAATTATTAGGAATCTTCTTTTATCTTCAGCACCGTTCTTTCTCAAAACAACAGCAATCACTTCAAGCAACAGCAATCACTTGAGCACTGTGTCGAATCTTCGGTACTTCTCAGCAAGTTATCATAGGAAAGATGATGTAAGGGCCTAGGCAAGCCGTGTTAGTTCCTGTAATGAAAATATAAGTATTACGTTGGGTTTTAAAGCGTTAGGTAGTAGATACTTAGTACAGTTTAAATTGACACTTTTTTATTGCTTCAAGACTGGCAAACCATTAAATAATTGAGGCGGTCCTAAGTATAACTGAAATCTTCTACTTGATATAAAAAAGATTTAATAGCGGGTCTCCTCTTGTTGCCCTCTTTGAATAAAAAACATTTTGTGCCTTTCTTTTCACTGTATAAAGGCATTAAGCATGCAATACCCACTTCTTTCTTTCAATTATGGTATAGGTTTCTATGCTATGCTCTACATTTCCCATCACAAAACTTGTAAGACACAATAGGCATATAGGCAATCAAATATACTTACATTAGGGACATGCTCCCACCGTTGCATGATCTGCAGTCTATGTTGTTTAGGCTGTTTGAAAGTCCTGCCTTAAGTCCTTACAATTTGAACCAGCAACTGTTGTGGCCTCTTGTGGGCAGTCTTGTTTCTCTCGTCCGTGTTTACTTTACTTTGTTTCTTCTTCTTATTGGCTTCTGCAGCGAATCGCCGCAATTTGCCAATGATGCTAGTGAAGTACAATGTAATGGCGAAATGTCAAGTTTTTCCAGAAATTCTACCAGTGCCACGCTAGCCACGCCAGTAAAAGAGTCTACTTTATTTCTTTTATAAATTTTGGATATCAAGAACTTATTTAAGATCAACAACAAAATGTTGATTGACAAATTGACTTGCACAGATTCAATCAAAGATAATTAGTTTATTTACAGGGTTGCCAGGAACGTTAACCGAGTAAAACTGTATTTACTTAGGTTTGGCTAAGAAAAATCACAGTTTCTTTACTATTTGATCAATATTACGCATTTATTAACATTTGTCGGCATTCTAAAGACCTATAAATATGGTTTTTAAAGATTTTGTGAAAATCCCCTTTATCATTCATTCTTATTTTTTTAACACCGGCAACACTTTCATAATCAGCTTTTAGCGATGTCATATTCAAATTTAAAGCTGTCTTGGAGAACACTAAATTTAGTTCGACTAAACAACAGAATACCCATATGTCAATCACTGAGCTAAAATTAGAAAATTTTAGAGAAATTTAAATTTAGCGATGTGCACATCAGAATTAGCACCAATGTATCTTACTGTATTGTAGTAGAAGTATTTTTGGGAAGTATTGAAGTAACTACAGTTACTATGCAGGAGCCCTATTCCGTAATACTAAGTTTCCAAAACTGGGATTGGAGGGTTTTCTACATCTGACATAAAACATACAACACATGATAAAGTATCAGCTTGACGGCATTAAGCTCGCCTTTATTACATGGGACGGAAATATCATAGTTGGTGAATGTGTGTTAATGATGCTAATTCTGTATTGTCAAATTAATTAAAATACGCTAAAAATCTCTAAAATGGTATTATACACCCAGATTGTCGTTTTGTAAAAAAATATTTTGGACAAAGTTTCGATAGCAAAATGTGGGCATGTTATGTAGGACTCAAACCGACTACAAGGACTACTAAGAACAGAAAAACGATTTTCGACTTTAATAACATTTTCTTAATTACATGTCATTACGCATAAATAGATGCCGCTGATCACGAATATAGGAATAATACTCTGTTCTATGTGATGTTTATAAGGTTGAAAATTGCCCGCACTAGTTGGTTGGCCGGCTGCCTGCTAATTGTGTGTTAATTTGCCTCACGGCCATAGACTGTCCAGCCAAAATCTGTCGCGCGCTGACCGGAATCGGCCACACACTACACTAATCTTTTTTAGGCGTGAAATACAGACAGATAAAGTGATAGAGTTACTTTCGCAATCATAGTATTAAGTATGAACTTACTGACTGGTCAAGCGGAACCTAGACTCCAAGTTGAAAGCTTCGGATGTGACTGAGATGAGCTCAAGGATGAAGATAGCATTCAGTACGATTTTGTTAGTTTTGAAATCACACGTTTTAAAAAACATACCTAACTACTGAATCGGGCCTCCAGGTAGAATATCGAAAAACAATCTATTTTATTTCTACGAAACAATGGTGCACTTAGGAGGTGCTGTGGTTTCGTTACTGTTATTGCTTTGTTATTGCTTGTAGGGTGATATGAACTCACTCACCTTTTTACCCGACTGCGGTAAAGCTAAAGGAGGGTTATGGATTTTTCCTAATTCACTTGCGATTGACTTTCAGGCTAACTACTTACGAAATGCTTGCACTTCGATACTTTACGTGAAGTGACTGCTATCAGGTGATCTCTTAAGCGTAGCAGTAGAGCGTTTAACTGCTACGTCGGAGGTCGCGAGTTCGATTCCAGCTCCATGCAATTTTTTGGATGCAAGATTCTAGTCTATTTACCTCAGTCTCGTTTCATTAACCATCATCCCTTCATATTGATGATTATTATTGCGAAATCGAGTAGGTTCTGTCAACGTTATAAATATCTCGACGGCGAAGTTTCAAAAAGATCTTAAATCTGTCGTATTAATAGCAAATTAAACTGATTTATTTCTTTATTATGGTATTATTGTCCTAACTCAAGGCGTATACCAAATATCAGAACAATCGGTCAACTGGAAGGGGGTAAAAAAACCAAATTAAGATAATTTTGAGCACTTTGTTCGTCAACATCTTTCTGATTCTGACTGTACTGTGCGAAAGCTGAATCAACGCGAAAATGAGAATTGATGAGTGCGTACCTTCGTACCAAATAGCTATTTCCAATAGATAAAACGCGAATCGACGCGGATAAATGTGATTCCGGGTTAAGGTGCGCCTCCATTTACGCATTGCTACCTACAGAGAAGGAAAGAATTGATGAATTTAGCTATATCAGGATCTATTCTTAGAATCCTGATATATTCTTGAATGAGTTTTACAGCATTAAGTATGCTAACTATACAAATCGAATACATAGGGAAAAATCTTCTCGGGCGGGACCGTCACCGTAAGAACGGATAAATAGAAGGGAATTTTGAATCACATCGGGCGTGTCTTTGTAGCCGAATTGGTCAAGGCATTCCCCCTGTATGGGAAAGACTGCGGGTCCCGCCCGTGAATATTTATTTTTCCCTATGTATTCAATCCTGATAAAGTCAACTTATTTGAAGGTCCTTACACCTTTCTAGATTTTTCTTGAATTCAGTTCATTAATTGATTGTATACCGTTTGCTGGTAAGCAGCTAGGTCAGTATTCCCGAAGATACGGGCCGAAACTAAACTAGTGGTCATTCCTATGTTGTACCATTAAAACCTGGAAATCCCTGCCAGCTTACGTGTTCCCTTCTTCCTACAGTCCCAAGTCCTTTAAGCGGGGCGTGAAAAGGCATCTGATGAAGCCGTCAAGCTGAGTACCACTGTTAACACGGTACATGTTTACGATGGTGACCCTCTTTCCGAGATTTTGCCTTTAGCTTACCATCAGGGGAGGTGAAGTCAAATTAAAGTGACGGTCATAAAAAAATGGTCCACACCTTTATGGCCTCGACAGATGGTTTTTCACACTCCACTTGTAGGTACACACATGTGTCAGAGCATTCCAAAAGGATTTTACACATACATTATATATATCCGCGGAGGGTTTTTTATATAGGACACGTCAACTTGACTTCACCTCTCCTGATGATAGGGTAAAGGCAAAGACTCGGTAACAGGGTCACCATTATAAACATGTACAATGTTAACAATGGCGGCACTAAGCTTGACGGCCTCAGTAGATACCTTTTAAAGGACACCGCGCTTAAAGGACCCGGGACTGTAGGAAGAAGGAAACATGTGCCACTGAAGGGTTATGCAGAGGTGAATTAAAACCCACATTTCACTGAACTGCAGTTGCAGGTGAGGTTACCCTGTATCTCGTAAGATCTTTACGCGCATACACCCAATAAAGACTTATTTTGGCATAATACGGCATTATAATATACAAGAAAGAAAAAACAATAAACTTTAATGAGAATTGGAAAGCGTATATACGTAAATTATTATTTCCTGAGACATTATTCCGATTGACATCGAGTCTCAAACGCAGTCACAACAAGAGAAGACGGTGGATTAAAATTGGTTAACATAGAAGAGAGAAAGGACGGAAAACTAGACCATCTTAAATATTTCGGGTATTACGAAAGCTTACGAAACGGTTTGTCACTCAGAATAAGGGTTGGTTGTAAAGACGTTTAAACGATGATATCAACATAATCATTACGATTATGGTTACGAGGAACAGCTTTAGCCACTTTAGCCAAACATTTCCATGGGATTTTTCGAAGAGATATTGGATATTATTTTTTATGAATATCATATATTGCTTGTGTGAAACTGCTGTTTAATCGGTTCAAGTTTTTACAGTTTATATTTATCACCTGTCCTTGCTGATTAACGATTATTTGATGGACTTGTAGACGGATGTATGATTTGAGATTGATATGATCATTCACATTAGTAGTGTGACACTCACGGAGACATCCAGTAATCCATATGTTCGCAAGACCTACAATTTCAAAACCCGTGCGAGTCGACGCAGTGAGTGTTGTGTCGAAAACGTGATCGAGTACAGTGCGAGAACGCGGACAGTGGTAGGGTTGATACCAGTAATACGCGTAATAAACGAGTGCGGAAGAGGGTAGATAGATATAGTCAGTCCCAATAACAAATAGTTCGGCGATCGTCAGTACACCGTGATCATGGCGCAGTGCCGTCATATCAGTTACTCGTGGTAAAACATGGTAAATATCCCGGTGATTGTTACACTTAGTACTTATGGTTGTTACCTCTCGGTGTTGGGAGGTATACCTACCGGTGTAGCTCCCGTAAAAGTTAACCAAAGTACCTACTATTTGTACAGTTGATTGATGACACTTGGTGGAATTCATTGTTACATATATTAACACTTATACTATTTCCACAGTATTTATCATTATATAACTTACCCCTTTCGCCTTACGGCATTCTCAAAGGTTTACATTTAGCAAAGGTTTTGGATGTTCTAATTTAAAATCCAAAGTAAATTATGGAAGAGAGTTAATGCCTTTTAAATTTGGAGACCAACAGTTAAGTAATTGATAATTAAAATTTGGTAAGTAAGTACCTTTTCACAGCGTAAATTTAATCCGATGCCCAATAAAGTTTCGGGATTCAAATAGAAATACTGCAGAGATAGTTTAGCTCAGTGAGAGGCACAGTGAAATCGGCAACATTTTACAACATTCTAAACAATTAAACGCTGCTCTAGAATAACATAGTACCCGTATTTTTACCTTAACAAACAATTGTACAACTAGTACGACCAAGAGAGCAATATCCATGAAATAATCCTTCTAATTTACGACGCACTGTCGTTCTACCAGCAGCTGAAACTGGTAACGCTTCGCAATTTGACAGTATTATACTAGTAACATTTGGATTACTCCAATAATCGTGATGCAGTGGTCTATGGAATGGAACAGCCCGACTTGTTATTGCTCTTGGCTGACATGTTGAATGGGTATTGTTGTTGTGTTGTTTATGTTACAGATGCTATTTAAATGATTGCCAAAGCGGATTTATGAGATGAGAATGAAAAGGCAACACGTTAAAGGTCTACTTATGCGTATCCAGATTCAGATATCACATTGAGCAACGGGCCATATAAGAAAACAATTACAAAAGTAGAAGAAGAGGAAGGCGTATACCAGAATCGAAGCAAGTGGAAAATTTGTCTCTGCCTATCCCAAAGGGATTAAAAATTCAATTTTCAAACCTTTTTTTAAAATTAGGGCTGCAAATAGAAATAATTAAAAACTGAGAGCAATATTTCTCTTTGTCAGAGATGATTCTTTTCCCGCCCATTCGCCGATTTTGAAAGAGGTGTAGACTGTTTTTTTTTAAATAACAGGCACTGGCCGCTCAATACCTTACAATCGTCTGGTGCATAGTTTCAGAACGACTAGAAACGATTTTTCTCAATAAAAAAGTTAAAGGTGCGACTACAATCAGAATTTTACACCAATTACTCTCCGTTCCCAAACGAGAATATCTACACTTGAAAAATTTGGGCATTGCAAAAAATACCCGAAAAAGAATTGCGCATATTTGAATATTTTCATACTGCACGGGTATTTGAGGGTATATTTTTACATACGTCCATTTTTTCTCCTTTTTTATATTCAAGAAATATGTATGTTGTTGCAGATACAAAAATATTACTAGGTACCTATTTTACATGGTACGAACGAAATACGATATTATTGATGATGGCTGATAAGGTTTAGCGCAACTGGCTTTTATAAAAATCTCGTGAGCCTTTTCTTGTTTATAATTTCATGGGTTATAAGTAAGTACAATTTCTTTTTCTAATACCTACATAAGTGAGCTTCGTTATGCCATGATAATTATCAACTGCCAGTATAGGTCTCTTCAAAGTCAGCTGGTTTGTTTTAGAGATAAGCCAAGTCAAATGATTTGTTCCGCGTTCGCCTCGCGAAGTTTTGCCCCACATAAAAAAATCCGTATTCGCCCCACATTTTATTCCTTTTTCGCCCCGAATGTAATATTTATTTTGAATTTAATATTTTATTCTTGTTTCGCCCTATTTTCCTTTCCTTATTCGCCTCGAATTTTTTTTGTGTGCATATTAATACAATTTTGGTACAGACAGACTGCAAAGTTATAAAACAAAAATTATTAATTTATATTTTTGGCACAGTTTTTTCAAACTTATGAGCAGGTAAAAACTTAGACAATAGATCGGATTTTGCAAACCCTTTTTTCAAGTCCGACGAAATGGCCGACCAATCAGGAAGCATTATCTTATCAGTAGGGGAGATGGCCGGGTAACTAGACATTGCAATATGTGAGTGTACGGGACTGCCTTGATGCTGCCGTACGACCTGCTTGATTGATCTTGATGTATTGATAAATGATAAATCCTTGATGATTATAAATATTTATTACTTGATGATAATACACGAGTTTTACAGCGCGACTTGTTTGCGACTGACTTTATAGGTAATGATTTTACAATAAAGCAATCAAATCCGCTGACGCGGTAACATGTGCGGTAATTGGACCGTACATATTCCCGGGCCAAAGAAGATGAGAGCCAAAAAATCAAAAAATGAAAATTTATATTTATGACAAAGAATAAAAAAACAAAAGTGTACATGTAAATGGATAATAAACAATAATTCATTAAACCACCGAGTTATCAAACATTTCGCTGAATTTACGCAAAACGGGACTTGTAGATCTGTTCTGGAATGTTCTTGCACGTGAGCTGGGTGCCGCCGTCGCCTCTGGCTTCGACGTGTCGCACTCGCCGGCGCGCGGACGCCGCTTCGGAGCTTCCACCACCGCTCTGTCCACCATCACTGCTGGCTCCTGGATCGCCTCACCACCATTACCTTCCTGGCTTCTTGTGCATCGCCATGTATGAGTTATTCGCCGTACTGCAACTGCGATGGCGATAACCAATACTATTCCAAAGATAATGTAGATCATAGCGTAATGGTGTATATCATGTGACGAAAGTATAGTCTCACGAACGGCTTCCAGCGCTCGGGATTTCCTTGCAGCCACCCCAGCACTGCCATGGAGTCAACCCACCCGTAGATCTTGATCTCAACGTCTGGTGATATCGCTTGTTTGATTTTCATCATAACCTTCGAGAGAAGGAGGGCTCCGCTCAGCTCCAAACGAGGTAAGGAAACCTCTTTATTACAGGGTACGAGTCTTGATTTTCCAGCAATAAGTTTTATTTCCGCTTGACCTGATTTTATTATTTTGCTATAAACGACGCACGCGTACGCTCTTTGTGATGCATCGCAATAGCCGTGTAATTCGAGCTTATTCGTGTCGTCGCAGCCTAACCAACGTGGTATTTGAATGTTCTTTATGTGGATAATATCGTTTTTAATTTTTTGCCACTCATTATATATATCCTTAGGGAGCTTGTCATCCCATCCCAAGTTCGTCTTCCATACTTGTTGAAAGATCAATTTGAGTTTGGTAGATAATGGAGTCAGCCACCCCAGGGGGTCGAACAGCTGGGAAATGGCAGACAACAGCGATCTTTTTGTGTCCTGAATGTCCTTGTTGACTTCATATTGAAAAATGAAAATATCCTTTTCAGGATTCCAATATAAACCGAGAGTCTTTGTCGATTCGGTTAAAATATTATAGTTGCCTTGCCCCTCTTGGCTCCTATCTCCTAATAATTCTTGATAATTCGATTTCCATTTCCTCAAATTGAAGCCGCCTGCTTTCATAATGTTTATAAGATCTTCCTTAATTTTCAGAGCAGATTCTAGAGTAGGGACTGCCAGAAGTAAATCATCCATATAGCAGTTATTCTCTAGGATTCGTGCAGCTTCAGGATACTTTTCCCTTTCGTCACTTGCTAATTGACGAATAGTCATCATCGCGAGGAAGGGCGCGGCCTTGGTGCCATACGTCACTGTAGTGAGTTGATACTCTCGTAAAACTTCTTGGGGACTATCTCGCCATACAATTTTTTGGAGAGGCTGGTCATCTTCATGCAACCAAATGGCGCGAAACATCTTTTCACAGTCGGCGGTGAAGGCAACCTTATATTTCCTCAATCCTAATAATAATGTAAAGATATCTTTTTGTAAGTTAGGCCCCGTATACATGCAATCATTGAGACTTAAGCCACTCGAAGTTTTTTCCGATGCATTGAAGACTACACGTAGCTTCGTCGTACTAGAATCGCTTCGTAGCACGCAATGGTGTGGCAAGTAACTGTTGCGCTCGGATAACGTGTCCTCGTAGCTTGTAAGTTTCATATGACCTAAGTCTTGGTATTCGTGAATGAAGGATTTGTAGGCTATTTTGAGATCATTGTTTTTGTTTAATTTTCGTTCCAACTGGCCAAATTGTGCAATCGCTTTGTTCTTCGACTTTCCTAATTGATCGATATTTGACTTAAGGGGCAGTCTCACTATATACTTTCCATCTGACGACCTTGTTGTCGTGGATTTATAGAAATCTATGCATTTATTTTCTTCAATTGAAAGAGACTGGTTCTGAGGTATGTCTTCAATATCCCAATATTTTTGAAAGTCTTGAAGGTTGTTGAGAACCATATTGCATGCGAAAGTTTGGATTTTTCCACAGAGAATCCATCCAAGGCGTGTTTCCTGGATAATCGGTGACTTGCTTCCGACTCTGTATATTCCGTCCAGTATAATATTTGCATATATGTCGGCCCCAAACAAGATGTCCAAAGGCCTACTAAGATGGAAGTCGGGGTCCGCCAATTTTATTTCATTTAATAGTTGCCATGTTGGCGGCTTGAATGACGTATTTGGTAAGTTTCGTGTTAAACTTTTCATAATGTAAACATTTGTAGTAAAGTCGTACTTTTCAGTCATCGAATTGCAATTGATTGTTATCATGCCGTTGCAGATGTTGTCCGTGGTGCCAACACCCGTTACGACCCCTTTAAATTTTTGACGGGGTAAACGTAAAAGCTGAGCGGCCTTTGTAGTTATCAGAGAGACTTGTGAGCCTTGGTCAATGAGCGCACGTAAGACTTGGTACTCTCCATCTGCCCTTTGTACTTGTATCAAGGCCGTTGCTAGTAAGATTTCAGGCATTTCCCCTTGCTGGGTCACGTGCGAGTTCTTGGTACTGCATTCGACTCCCTGGCTTGAGTCCGGGTTACTTGATGCGAACTGTGATGTCATGTCGGTTGAAGTCACGTTGTTTTTCGCAAATGCTGAGTGCAGCAATGTGTTGTGGTTTCCGTTGCACTCGCGGCATCGTTTATTTGAAGTGCATGTTTTTCCAGTATGCTTATGTAGACAATTCCAGCAATAATTCAATTTCGTAATCGCTTGTCGCCTTTGCATTGGTGTCATTTCCAAGAATTTTTTACAAAAATAGACGCCGTGTTCTGCACTGTTACAGATTAGGCATGTTAAGTTATTTTTTGAACTGGATTTTGATGCAGCTTGATTGCTTGAAAAATTCTTGCAATTGGATGATTTATTTTGTCTACTTGAATCGGACGAGGTTGACCTTTGTTGAAAATTTTCTTGTTTTCGACGGGCCGATTCGATTGTAGTGAACTTGTTTTCCAAAAATTTGAGGAATTCATTCAGATTTGGTAACTCTCGAGGTTCTTTTAGCGATTCTAGGTAATCACTATGAGTTTCGGCATCTAATTTTTGTACTAAAAGGTAGACTAAAATCGGATCCCAAGTGCTTATATCAACGCCAAGGTTTTTGATAGCGTTTAAGCATTCTGTGGTAACGTCATGAATTCGTTTTATGTGGTTTGCATTGACTTGGTGCGTAACAGGAAGGCTCATCACAGTATTCATGTGGGTTGTAAATATCAATTTCTTGTTGTTGTACCTGTGGTTTAATATTTCCCAGCAGGCAATATAGTTTTCAGAACTAATTTGTAGGTGTTGTACCAAACGCTCAGCTTCTCCCTTAAGCTTGCTTTTAAGGAATTGCATTCTTTGCGCGTTTGATAGGCTGGGGTTGTTATGTATGGCCTCGCTAAAAAGATCTTTAAACGAGACCCATTGTTGGTAGTTACCGTTAAATACTGGAATGTCGAGCTTTGGCGTAGAATTTTCTCGATGGGACACGGACCATAACTTGCTATTTATGGCCTTCTTGATATCAAAGTATTTTTGTTCGTGTTCCGTGAACCTTGCTTCGTACTGTAAGTTAGATCCGCCTGTTTCACTGTCTATCTCCCAATGAAGTAAGTCGATTGCTTTCCAGCGGATCTGGAGAGACTTCAGGGTGTCTTCAAACTCCCAACGTTCTTCTATGGTATCTATATTGATCAGAGAGGCAGTTCTTGCAAACGCCTTGAAATTACTTAATTGTCTCTTAAACATCTCGTCAAGCTTGCTGCAATTACCTGTATTTGCGGTGTGTGTGGTGGTAGCCCAGTCTATTACCTTCGGCTGGGCCGTCTTGTCTTGGGTCGCAGACGCGTCCTCCGAGGGCAAGCTCTCAACTTGCTCAGCTGCCCGGGAAGTAGACTCTTCCTCACACACTCCTACCTTGATCCCCCTTTGCTGAACAGAAGGCTTACTTTCCTGCAATGTAGTTTGTATCGCCGGAGGCTCAATCGGATTGAGAGCAATGCTAAACTTCTCAATGTAGTTCTTGGCATCCAAGTAACTTTGCCTTGCTTGCTGGTAATGGTCACCGACCAAATAATCATGATCAGCTGGTAAAAGCCCCGAAAGTTTTATATGGATTGACCTGTACTCATCCCAAAACTTTTCGAGAGCTTCGAGCCGTCTCTTGATCAGATCAGGAGTCCTACGGGACGCACTATCCTTCTTGAAATTAATGAGAATTTTCTTGATTTCCTCTGATAGCAATGATTGCTGATAAAGCAGATTATTCACACTCATCTTGATATGACTTGATGTAAACTTGCTAGGTTAACACTGTAATTCACTTGAAAACTCGCGATTAATTTACTTGCTAGATAAGGTACCTTATTTGATATAATATGTTTTAGTGTGCACAAATTGACTTGAAATAAATGACACGTGGACTTGTATTTCACAACAAAATTTCCACGTGGAAAACTTGGCCTTGCGACTTGTTACCTGCTGGTTCTTGTTAGTTTAGTGTCTAAATGCGATCTCGCGTGATATATGCGACTTCTCAATACAGTCGGTGAGACCCACTTGTGGGAGGCCGACTGTACCGATTCGCTATCACACAAAAACCTCAAAAAGATCACTAAACCTCGACTTCGAAGGACCACAATGTACGGGACTGCCTTGATGCTGCCGTACGACCTGCTTGATTGATCTTGATGTATTGATAAATGATAAATCCTTGATGATTATAAATATTTATTACTTGATGATAATACACGAGTTTTACAGCGCGACTTGTTTGCGACTGACTTTATATGTAATGATTTTACAATAAAGCAATCAAATCCGCTGACGCGGTAACATGTGCGGTAATTGGACCGTACAGTGAGCAATATGAATATTACTCATTCGCTAGTTTCTGTGGTCTTTGTTGTGATCTATAAAGTAGTTAAAGTGCAGGAGGGTGCTTTAAGAAGTTGAATACGGTAAGTTGCAATTATTAAAATTAATATTTAAATGTTTAAGAGCGTATATTCTTTTTTAAAAACGTAAGCGTATTTATTGGCAATTAGTCCTTTGAATGAAAACCACGATTTCAATATATAAGTTTTAGAGTGTTTCGAAAGTACTTTGTATCTAAAGCATATTTTTGTAAGTTATTAACAGAAATGCTTTCAACTGACAAATTACAAAAGTATATTAATAAATGAAATCAAAACCCACATTCTAAAAAGTTAATTGAATAATTATCTTATTTTTATTCGGATTATTATGAAATATTTAAAACAAACTGCAAATAAACACGGTTATTATTTGAAAACGAGTTTATGCCTTTAATACCATTTAATCAGTTGATACCTTTTTTTTATGATTTTTTTATAGCATTTATTATATATATAACTTTTAAGTTCGAAAAACATCGGAAAAAATGAAATGCTCAAGTGAGCCATCCATTTACGGTGCAGAGAATACCTGCTAGAACCAAGCGTTTCAGTGATTCATTCCTATGCCGCACCACTAAGACCTGGAATTCCCTGCCAGCTCACGTGTTTCCTTCTTCCTACAGTCCCGGGTCCTTTAAGCGGGGCGTGAAAAGGCATCTAATGAGGCCGTCAAGCTGAGTGCCACCACTGTTAACATGGTAAATGTTTACGATGGTGACCCTCTTTCCGAGACTTTGCCTTTAGCTTAACATCAGGCGAGGTGAAGTCAAATTGACGTTTCCTGTATAAAAAAAAAAAGGGGGAATGCTCTTCCAACTGAGCTATTGAGCTGAGCCACACCTGAATCATTTCAAATTTTCCTTCTCTTTTGACCGTCTTTAAGGGCGACGGTGGAGCCATCTACCAATATTCTTACGAACAGTTGAAACTTGTTAAAAATCTTAATATTTTTAACACTTGCTATAGGTACCTAATTAAATGCAATCTATTATGAAAGCGTTAGCTATTTTAACGTTGATTATCTTATTCTAGATACGAGTATCAAGTAAGAATGGAGAGAACGATACAAGAAGAAAGCTGTTTACCATCTACGTCCCAAATAAATTTGTCGTTTATAAAATCAAAGCGAGGCGAGCCAATTCTTCTGTTCGATGGATATCAACACGCAAAAAGGCGAAATAATAAAAATGGTACAGTTTCATGGAGATGTGTGAATAGAAAGTGTAAAGGTGGACTAATTACTAGTATCAACAATCAAGTGAGTAAAATATTGCCACACAATATTTGCAAACCCAATGTGGCGAGCAACGAAATAAAAGAAGAGTTGTTTCGTTGTAAGCAAGAAGCTATGTCTGCAGATGGCAAACCTATTACATATATTTATAATGAAAGTTTAATAAGGCTGAAGAATAAAGGTACAAATTTGGTTGAAGCTTTACCTGAATTTTCTAAAATCAAGACAAGTCTGTACAATGCGAGAAATAAATCACAAAATATTAAAAAGTCAACGTTTAAAACAGCGTCTGAAGTTCAAATACCAGATACCTATAAAGATTTTTTACTTTTCGACTACGGGTATAAAAAATCAAGAATATTGGCATTTGCTCATAAAGAAATCAGAAGCTGTGTCCAAAATATAGATCATTACCTAGGAGACGGTACTTTTAAATGCGTTGTTAAACCTTTCAAACAATTATACATAATCGAATACATAGGGAAAAAAGAATTTTCTCGGGCGGGACTCGAACCCGCAGTCTTTCCCTTACAGGGGGAATGCCTGACCAATTCGGCTACCGAGACACGCCCGATATGATTCAAATTTCCCATCTTATACGTCTTTGAGGCGACGTGGCGTCATCTACCGATTTTCTTACGAACTATCGGAATCAATGAATGATGTTACAATCATTTTCAAACATTGATTTTTGATAACTGCGCCCAAACAATTGAAGGAATTTTTACAGCATTAAGTATGATAACTATACAAATCGAATACATAGGGAAAAAGAATCTTCTCGGGCGGGACTCGAACCCGCAGTCTTTCCCTTACAGGGGGAATGCCTGACCAATTCGGCTACCGAGACACGCCCGATATGATTCAAATTTCCCATCTTATACGTCTTTGAGGCGACGTGGCGTCATCTACCGATTTTCTTACGAACTATCGGAATCAATGAATGATGTTACAATCATTTTTAAACATTGATTTTTGATAACTGCGCCCAAACAATTGAAGGAATTTTTACAGCATTAAGTATGCTAACTATACAAATCGAATACATATAATAAGTTTTATAAAAGTAATTAAAAGTGATGCTGATCTTTGTTTAGCTCGATTCCATTGCCAAGGTAGGGCTCGTCGTTTAGACGATATTGAAACAGATAAAATTATTAATGACTCCATATTATCAATGGTTAATGGCACAATATCTTTGGGTCATTGCTTAGAAAAAATTTGTCCTTTCGTTTTTTAAGTTTATTTTTGTGAATATTTTATTTTTATATTGTATTTTAGAATTAAGTAGCTATTAGGAAACAAATATACAAATAGTAAATCATAAATGGTTCCAATTTGCTTATTAAGTTAATTTGTTTACTACAATACTTTACGTTTGAAATACATAAGTAATTATTATATATACTGTTGATTTTGCACTATTTTATATAGCTTTATTAGTAAGATATCTTATAATTATATTCTGTTGATTTTGCACCGTTTTTAAAAACTATACTACTTAATTACTTATTAAACCTTCTGTGATTCAAATTGTGATTTATAATTAAGAGATTATTTAGTAAACGTTCTGTGATTTTGATTGTGATTTATAATCAAGAAATTTATATGTTATTAAAAAAATATGATTGATGAAGTGGTTTTATTTTTATTACCTATGCAGGAGAAATGTTTATTTAATTTATTTATTTATTTTAAACTTTATGCACATAAATTTGTACAAAGGCGGACTTAATGCTAAAGGCATTATCTAACCGTAACTTTGAGGTAGGTGCAGACAGAAAATTAAAAAAATAAAACCCGACTGCCACTGAAAAGATCAAAATAACTTTGATAGCAGGCGGTACCCATTTGCCAATCATAAACCGAAAGAAAATTAATGGGTACCGCCTGCTATCAAACTTATTTCGAACTTTTCAGTGGCAGTTGGGTGTATTTATTTTTTAATCATTTGTTTTATTTTATACTTTTTAGTCATGATATGACATGTATATCTTTTTGTAATCTCCTTCTAATTTCCTTCATTTTGATAGCCTATTCGATAAGTTGGAGTAAAAAAAAATGGACAACCTACGTTTTCGCGCCAAAAATCCACCATTTTAATTATCTAGAAATTTTAATATACATGTTGTCACTCACACAATCACGGCGAATCAAATGACACCTCACATGTCCAAATCCGTCAAGCCGTTCAGGCTGTAGGCCGTGCCATATAAATGGACATACATATTATCCATACATACATTACATACATATATTTTTTAGCCTTTAGCTTAACATCAGGCTAGGTGAAGTCAAATTGACGTGTCCTGAAAAAAACATACCTAGTCTCGAAAAACATTACCCGCCTTCCTTCGGCGGTCGGGTAATTAACTATTTACCATAATGTAATAATACATACAATAAACATACACATCATAATACATAAGAAAACTATACATACCTATACACTTGCATATATATTCCTATACTTACTATATATAATAATACATACCTATATAATATTTTTTTTTTTTTTTTTATATAGGACACGTCAATTTGACTTCACCTCGCCTGATGTTAAGCTAAAGGCAAAGTCTCGGAAAGAGGGTCACCATCGTAAACATTTACCATGTTAACAGTGGTGGCACTCAGCTTGACGGCCTCATTAGATGCCTTTTCACGCCCCGCTTAAAGGACCCGGGACTGTAGGAAGAAGGAAACACGTGAGCTGGCAGGGAATTCCAGGTCTTAGTGGTGCGGCATAGGAATGAATCACCATTTATCCATCCATACTAACTGTCTGTCTGTGTGTATGTCTGTATGTATGTTACACTTTCACGCTTAAACCACAGAACCGATTTTGATGACATTTGGTATAAGGGTAGACATGACCATGAGAAAGGACATAGGTATGTTTAGTTGCGGGCGGAGCTAGTGTAACAATGTTGAAATATAATATTGTAGTTTTACCCACTATTGCCACCAAGAGTTACTGTAGAGCTAAATTACTTTATACTTGAAAGGTGGCATCCTGATTTCGAAAGCAAGGGCATTCCAGAGTAGAATAACTTGCACGAGGAAAGAAGAATGAACTAGGCCAGAACTATGAGTAGGACAATGTTTACTGGTAGCTTGTTTCAATGTAATTGGGAACTACTTATATACAGATTTCTCATCACAAACTAGGTAAGGTACTATGGTAGGCTTTGTGATGGCCGCGGATTCATACTTGGTAATGGAGAAACATAGGTGGAAAACTATGATAAATAAAAACATAACATAACATAAACTCACGCCTGTGTTCCCCGAAGGGGTAGGCAGAGGTGCTAGTTATGTGTGTATTTATCGCAGGTTTATAAGTGCCCAGTTAATGGCAATAGGCTCGCCACCTATTACAGTGGTACCTAAACATAAACTGGCGAAATGTGGGTGCTAGCACCTCTGCCTATGATAAATATTATGATTAAAATATGGTATTTAGAAAATTCACAAAGATACTTATACATTTCTAACTTCCTGCATATCATATCATCTTCCTGCATATCATAATCAATTCCACCCAGACAAGAAAATAACCGCCTTACCTTAACTTACTTAAGATTTGTCTTGAATGGAAACCGAAACCACACACTTTGGCCTAGCTGTACGTTTGCATATCTAACCAATGCACCAACAGGCCTTTCATAATAATATTATTATAACACATTTAAATTTGCTTTGCTAACCATACTTTGGTTGGTACTATGAAGTAGGACGAAACATGAATCAAATTTAATATGGGGCAAAAGAAGAATTCTGTGGAATGTAGGACGAACAAATGGGGCCAATGAATTAACCAAATCAGATAAAGAGAAAAAAATAGATTATTCCAAAAAAAATTTTTTTTTTCCTATAAGTATGACTAGACATTGTATATTGACATAGGTATGCTAAGGATATACCTACTACATTCATAATTATGTATCGACCATAACATAACGAAGAGACATTTCAATTGGGTATCCTACTGACTAGTCAAATTAGTTACTTTTTACTAAACGTCAAAACTTAGATTTAGTGACGTCATAAAATTTAATAGTCATATCAGTTATTATTAAGGTTAGGTGGATGATAAAAAAAAAATAAACATAACATAACATAACATAACATAACATAACATAACATAGCATAGCATAGCATAGCATAGCATAGCATAGCATAGCATAGCATAGCATAGCATAGCATAGCATAGCATAGCATAGCATAGCATAGCATAGCATAGCATAGCATAGCATAGCATAGCATAGCATAGCATAGCATAGCATAGCATAGCATAGCATAGCATAGCATAGCATAGCATAGCATAGCATAGCATAGCATAGCATAGCATAGCATAGCATAGCATAGCATAGCATAGCATAGCATAGCATAGCATAGCATAGCATAGCATAGCATAGCATAGCATAGCATAGCATAGCATAGCATAGCATAGCATAGCATAGCATAGCATAGCATAGCATAGCATAGCATAGCATAGCATAGCATAGCATAGCATAGCATAGCATAGCATAGCATAGCATAGCATAGCATAGCATAGCATAGCATAGCATAGCATAGCATAGCATAGCATAGCATAGCATAGCATAGCATAGCATAGCATAGCATAGCATAGCATAGCATAGCATAGCATAGCATAGCATAGCATAGCATAGCATAGCATAGCATAGCATAGCATAGCATAGCATAGCATAACATAGCATAACATAACATAACATAACATAACATAACATAACATAACATAACATAACATAACATAACATAACATAACATAACATAACATAACATAACATAACATAACATAACATAACATAACATAACATAACATAACATAACATAACATAACATAACATAACATAACATAACATAACATAACATAACATAACATAACATAACATAACATAACATAACATAACATAACATAACATAACATAACATAACATAACATAACATAACATAACATAACATAACATAACATAACATAACATAACATAACATAACATAACATAACATAACATAACATAACATAACATAACATAACATAACATAACATAACATAACATAACATAACATAACATAACATAACATAACATAACATAACATAACATAACATAACATAACATAACATAACATAACATAACATAACATAACATAACATAACATAACATAACATAACATAACATAACATAACATAACATAACATAACATAACATAACATAACATAACATAACATAACATAACATAACATAACATAACATAACATAACATAACATAACATAACATAACATAACATAACATAACATAACATAAACTCACGCCTGTATTCCCCGAAGGGGTAGGCAGAGGTGCTAGCACCCACATTTCGCCAGTTTATGTTTAGATCCCAATGTAATAGGTGCGAGCCTATTGCCATTAACCGGGCACTTATAAACCTGCGATAAATACACACATAACTTCGAAAAGCATCGAAAAGTCATTGGTGTGTGCCATGGTAAACCTGGGATCCAACCCGAGACCTCGTCTCAGCAGTCCATTACCAGTGATCAGAAAAAAAATAAAAAACTATAAAATAAGAACCGATGCAATTTTTACCGTTCTTTTACCATTTTTAATTTAATAAGCTCGGTTAGATAATTTATTTTAACTATACTATACAATCAACAATTGGTACTACTTATTTGTACAGAATAAGTACATATACCACCCCGCTATCAGCAATAAAATTACACTAAACTAAAGTACTAACATTTTGGCTAAATCACCGGTGTCCCACAAATTAGTGCAAGCCAATCTTTCAACTGGGTGGTACTGCGATATATTTAGCCACAGCTGTCCACATTGTACACTAACTTGCTGTTAGCGGGCTGGCACGTGCCGATACATTTGTACACATAGACAGTTTAGCTGACAGTTTTTATTTTTTATTTTTTTTATTAGCAGCGACATCAGGACGATTTGGTAGTGACGAGGAATTGTGTTTTTTTGAGAGATAAAGTTGTCTAAACATTTCCATAAGTTTCAGAATTCTTGATGGCCTCTGTAGCGTGGCAGCAGTGCCTTCCACTGCTACGCAAGTGCAAATATTCGTATGTATGAGTACGTTAAATTACAATGTTCTGGGTGTTTCTATGTCGGGGGCGCGCTGAAGAGCGCGCCTCCCCATTACGGGGGCGAGTCGGGGACACTGTTGCCCCCCCTCCTGAGGAGGGCCAGACCGTAAGGGATGGCCCTGGGTCAGCCGGGGTGCGAGGGATATGTCGATGACAACCTCACCTCCGGCCTAGCACCACGACCCACAGTCGGCGTGCGGTTTTTGTCGGTTCGAGTCCGACATAACCTCCCCTTCCGGCTCCGGTAGGGGAGGTATCCGAGGGGATTTCTGCACGAAAAATAAGGGTGTTTCTATGTATAAGTATTTCCAAAAAAGGTATTTAAGTATATGTTTATTCGCGTTCTAAAACCCATAACATAAGTCAGTTAAACAATGCTTACTTTGCGTCTACAGAGCACAGTGTAGAATATCCTTAGGATAGTATCTATTGGTTCACTTTATTTAAATTTTGAATAATGTTTTTTGAATAAAACTTCACCCTGGCCAATCAAAATATGAGGAATAACTTCTAGCAATTTCAGAGTTATGTGCTCTTTTTTTAAATTTGCGGTTAATTTTTTGTACTGGTGGCCTTTTTAGGGTGACCTGTCAACAAATTTCAAATATGTTCATATGGGAAATGAATTCCAATGATCCAGTTTTAGTTTTCATGGGTTCTTTGAAAAGGGTAAAATAACGTTTTCAGAAACTCAAGGTACTCGATTCTACTAAAGCTAAACTATTGTCAAACCACAGAGATTGCAAAAAGCGGCCTTAAAGTTTAGACTTTATTTCTATACACTAAGGTCCACAATTAAATGACAAAAGTTTCATTACACTCTTTTATTCACTCTGCTAACAGTTATTTAGTATTGAACTTTAAATGCATCGCTTTAAAGTCTATAATGTATTGCCGCTTTTTCCAATCTCTGTGGCTTGACAATAGTTTTGCTTTAGTAGAATCGAGGCCCTGATGTTGCAAACGTATAATATTCACTATGTGGACCAGTATCCATCAAATGAATATTTGCAACTGTAGTGTTTATAGATTATAATATAATTTATTTGCTTGATAATGGAGGCACGGGTTCGAACCCTGCTCAGTGCAAATATTTGTATGCATGAATATGGGTATATGCATTGGGCTAGTGGTGCCTCTGAGAGCACGTTAAGCCGTCGGTCCCGGTTGCCATACGAACATCTATGGCAGTCGTCACGGGTAGTTGGAGCCCTCAAAAGTCCAACAACTGGTTTAACTGCAATGCTTCGATATCGCCTTTGGGTTGTGGACGTCAGATGGCAGTCGCTTCACGGTAAATATCGTAGTTTAACCAAATCCGTAGTTAGACTGATAAAGAGTACCCCAGACTCCAAACTGATAGCTTCTGATGCGACTGGGATTCACGCAAAGATGAAGAAGAATATAATTTATTTGCTTATGAGCAAAACATGGCAAAAAAAATCTTAGTATACCTAACATGACAGACAATATGTGGTAAAATCCAAACAAATAATCAACCAATGTTGCCATTTTCAATTTTAGTTACAAAGTTTGAGCATCAATAAGGATATAAAAATGGATTAGAGCGTTCCCGGTTGTGGGGCAAGCAACGATGCGTGTGAAAATTGTTATTATGGTATGGCCAAAGTTTGTGTAAAATCGGTTATTTTTAAAGTTTGGTAGGTAGGTAACCTCGTGCTATATGGATTGAGAATGCTATATAGTACTAATTTGTTCTATTTTTAGCATCAGATTTATACTAAAATGTTCTTTAAAAACAATGAACCAACGCTGACTCCAAAAGTCTCAACGAGAAAAACCATTTCACAGTAAATAAACTAAAAGAGATAAATGAAACTTGATATTTCCGACACCGAGCCGTGATACTTGTGAAAATTTCGCTTCAGTCTTGCCACAAAAATAGTTAACAGAATTAAGCCGGGTGCGCGCGTGGAATCCTGACGAGTTTCTAATGAACCGTCCTCTCTTAGCGGAGAAAAGTCCCCACGAAATATGAGCTTCGTACTAAAAAATAATAACTGACCACGTCCGTACTCCGTACTGACGACGCGACGCTTTAATTTAGTGAGAAGTCCGTTGTACGTGTGAGTGAAGTTTTATGCTCATTTAAACAATGTTCGGACGCTTTGAATGTGTGTGTTCGTTATTTAAAATGTGAGTTGTACCTAGTTTGGTGAATAAAAGTTCACAACAATAATTTTTAGGCTGTGGGCACGAAACTTGCGATAGCTGAGTGATGGTGGCAGAGCGGGGCGACGCTGACGCTATGCGAGGCGATCATGATCACGCAGTGATATCGTGCGCGGGCACGAAACAAGCTCATGTCGCGCTCGGGCATATTGTCGTGAGAAACATGAATTTACGTTTTACGTTAGTAGGTATACTCGTAATATATTAATTTATGATTTACGTGGAAGAGAACTATTGAAGCCTATTCTCCTAATGAAGGAATGATTATTACCTAGAGATGTTGTTCATCAAATAAATAGACGAATATGGAATTTGGGATAATTTTTTAGCATTTTTAATGACGAAACCAAACTAGTTTATTTCGTCGCTTCTGCGTCGCCATCGCTCCGCTGTCACTCGTTTCGTGCCCGCGCCGCTCCGCTAGTTGCTAATTTCATGCGCGCAGCCCTACATTTTAAATAGATAAGAGACCCATCTTCGTCATCTATTTAAAATTTACTATTAAGTAGAGGACACCCATTTGGTGCATTTTTCGCAGAACTGGACCCATTACGGATATTACAACCAAAATCTTCATATTAAAAATTAGAAACAATGACTGAAATTGCAAATAATAAAGATAAAAAGTATCTAACTATTTTTTATGACTGTCTTCCCCATTTACCTACCGATATCACTTGGTTCAATAAATATACAAAATTCAGCAATAAAACTCCAGTCGCCCGGTATTCACTACTCACAATACATTCGCACAGCCTGTAAAAACATAGACAACGCATCGAAATCATGCAATCTGTTTGTGTGAGCTTTTTAAAATTCGAATTGGAACGCAGCAATCACTAGGAAGTGACACATCAAAGTGACGCGCAATAAAGCGTTCCATTCGAAATGCGAATTTCGCGCTAAAACGTCGCCTGCCCAGTAATGGCTGACCAACCGGTCTTTTCTGTTTTTGCTATGAATTTTTAGTTCTACTTTAAAATTTATGAAGTTTAGTAAGTATAGTGTATATAAACGCTTTTTATTTTATGGGTTTAGAGTCATTATTTATGTATGAACAAATTCAGCGATGTCGGGTGTATTTTATCTCAAATGGCACATAAAAGTTATGATTTACTGGATATTTGTGAAGTAAAATAAAGGCAGATAATAAAAATGCAATAACTAACCATAAAAGTAGAAAGTGATTGATCGCTTGTGTGGATTATTGTCATAATGATTACGGTTTTAGGTGGTTCGAGTCCGACATTACTACCTCAGCTGGCTGGCTGAGCTAATTTTGATGGATTTTTTACTATAAGATTAAAAACCTACTTTTAATGTCATGACAGTTCCAGGCAAAAAGAAAACCCAGACCTAAGTTAATGCGGACGAAGTCACGTGCACAGCTATCAATAAAAAAAATATTCCATAGATAATTCTTCGATTCCAATCGATTAAACAAATAAATAACATCTATAATCGAAGGTACATCGATCAGTAGGCAAAGCGGACGAACAATACACGAACTAATCGCAAGTTTTAGTTAGTTTAGTAAACTGAGATCCACCGGCGCTTTGGGCACAACTTTTGATTAGCCAGGAGTCAGTCGATGGTCTTCGGTGATCTCCTGAATGTTCGTACTTTTGTTTGTTTATCTGTGCGTTAAATAAACGAGATTCGCGTAACTTGATTACACTTACGCGTTATTGTTTAATCGTCTTGTTTTAGTGAATTGGATTTGGTTAAATGTTTGTTAAGTTTCTGTTAGAGTTGTAATTATGAAATATAATATTATAACTACGCGTACGCACGCGTCCCATTATAAAGGCTGGGACCACATAATCTGTCCTTGACACCGTCTTCAAATTTTAATTTCAAACAATTTATTTATCATAATCATAATCAATGATTATTTGCGAACACATTTTCATAATATACTCGTTGGTACCGGGTAACCTAGATTTTTTAACTATAAGTCCACAATAAAATTGAAATACGTGACCTAAATGACTTTTATCTGTTATCCATTTACCCTCGCTTCAAAATGAAAAAAGGAGTTTTTATTAAAGTAGGTAAACGTTCTAAAAACTTAAAAATGATTAGATGTGTGTTTTTGAACAGCCCCTCTAGACAAGAGGCAATTAGCTAGCCACCGTATCGTGGAATAGAATGCCAAATATATGGGATTTGTCGTCTATGACAGTCGTCAACGAATGTCATAAACGTCAAATAACATATTGTACATTCGTCTTTTTATTCTACGATACGCCGGCTAGCGAGTTGCCAGTAGGTATTAGGTAGGTACTGTTGACAAAAAAACAGATGTCAAACCGCAGTCCTAAATGAAACGAGTTCCAGGAAATCTTCGTTATTACACAATATCAGAGCTACGAACATCAATGGTCAATCAACTACAAGATATAACTGCTGCGAGAATTCTCTCGAAAATTGCTATTGCATCATAGGGTTAAGTCTTTCATCAAACGATGATTCAGCTTGTAGAAGAACGAGAAATTCCGTTTAGATTGCACTAAGGGTCAATATGTGTGGGTCTTCATTGAAATCCTCGAGTGTTGGGTTTATTGGCAATTGGCGATAGGCCGGCGTACAACCCAACGCGACGGTGATCGGTGGCTGTAAAAAAGTTACGACTTATAAAACTACGGTAGCGTCAGGGTTAAGTGTGATTAGGCTCTGTTGCGAAATCGACACCTACGTACGAGGGTTTATTGCGATTTTGAATTCCGAACGCGTTGATTGGTCATTCTTATTACGCATTGCGTTGTTAGTGATACTGTTAGTGTGTTTCCAAAGCCTGTGGATGTGTGCGTTTAGAAGCTAGGGTTACCAAGAATATTAATTATTGTTGAAAAGTTATTTTTTTAATAGGTACTTTTTTACAGACGCGTGGTTCCTGGTAGGAATAATTTGGGGTAGAGATGGGGTCTCTACCCATGCGATGTCATACAAGGTGACGAAGGCATAGGGCTTTTTAACATCAGACAGATATAAACAGCCCAGTCTCAACCCCAGATATAGGCTCGAGTCAACAATAGTACCCGGAATATTACCAACCCCTATTACATGGGACCGACTTTAAGTTTTATTATTGGTGAAACATGGATGTTAATTCACCTCTGCCTAACTCTCCAAGGATAAAGGCGTGATTATAAGTACAATTTTATATGCGTATGTAAAAAACTACACATTTTCCTAGTATCTCACTAAGTACCTACAGTTACTTTATTATGTACCTACTTATTAGTTTTTGCGGCTGCCACAGTAGAATTTGTTTCTACTGCTCTAGCACCTAAAGATAGTATTTACTAATGTGACGGTACAGCGCCTAGCCAAAGCTGAGTAATTTTCGTTTTTCTTATATTCGACATGAAACTATGCCGAAGGTGCCAGCCCCCGCCCATTGGCGGAAGATATTAGTGCCCCTCCGACCGCACTGATATTGTGAAATTCATCCAGAGACAGTAATTTCCCCACTGGCTTCAGCCTTTCAATAAATACAGAGAATGTAAGAACGAACGAATACGCTGATGTCAGTTACTTGTTTCACATATATTCAATCGTACGTATAAATTCGGTTTACAAGTTACTGTACTTCACAGACCGGTTCCCGTACCGCAGGAGTTGTAATTCCTGATCTTCCATCTGACATATCTGGTTGCACCGACCTCTGTGCTTGAGGGAGCTGCACTTCGACGCTAGGTCCCCCGTGGGAATCGAACCTCACCCGGCCATAGTTATCCCAGACGGTTGTAATGACTTTATACGACAATAGGTAGCGGTCTCGGTACGATAACTTGTTCCTTATCTATAAGCACGATGTTCCTCATACGCCATCATCATGTAAAGCCGCCATCGTATCACAGATTACAGGGGAGATGAGCATCAACGACTGGAGGCTATCCTATTGAAGGTATCCTCGGTCTCTGCTATGACAAGTCTCTGGTCTGCCGCCTGACTCATTACATGTGACGCTCTCACAGCCATCCCGTTTACGGTACCACGTAACATACATCAACGGACACACGACTCAACATATCAAGAGATTAATTATTAACTTACTCATATAAATTACTCAGCCCGGGATAGGAATACACATACAATATATAAATAGCACAAAACTATGTGACACAAAGTATAACAGTAATAATAGATAGTATGAAATCAACTCACCACGTCTGTAGTCTTAATAATGTCACACTTTTAACTTACTCAAGTCTTCCGCGCCTAACTCCCGTATTCCACACCAACTCGTCGACCGCCCTGGTCTCTTGTCTAAACCCGAATGCCTCGATCCCGTGCTATCGCGAGTCAACCTCACTATCCTGCCTTTTAAGTTCTCGGCCCCTTTTTTACCTAGTCGATCGTTTTTATGCGCGCCAGCCGTTCCGAGTATCGCTCTCATCATAAATAACCCCGAATTCCTCGCACTTAGGGACATTGTTTCAATAGGTTTGACCCATAGGCCATTATTTGTAGTGTTTTATGATTTGCACATGTCTGGCTTTACATTTGTATAGCAAAACCATGTCCTTTTCTTGCAAAGAATAAGTGTCTACCTCATTTGGGGAATTTATTACAAGCAACGATGACACCAGACGACTGTAAGTGGACGACTGCTAATAAATAACGAATCACTAATGCATTGCAGATGCACCTATTACAGCTTATTAATTCCTTATTGTTAAGTAACCAGTGTACTATCACACTAATAACCATATTATGTAGAAAATAAATAAATTGAATTGATGAAATTGCACCATCCGTTCGGAATTTGTATCCCGTAATAAAAAAAATATTGAACGAAATAGTGATAATGTTCCATTTCATTACCTAGTTAACTACTATATTTTTAAAGATACCATTATTTACTAACCTAAACCTTAACTTAATAAACTTATGTCAGACATAGGCAACCCTACTGTAACTAATCTCGTTAGTTACTCAAACTGGCCGTAGACCTCAGATTTGAAGTGATGATTAATGTGAATGATCAGTTTACGACCATAGATTCAACAAGGATATTCACAGACTATGTACACTTACTGATACACAAGGAGTTTAGAACAGAAATTATTGCGTCACAGTTTATGGCGGGAAATAAAGTGGGGTGCGGGGGCGAAGGAATAAAAAGGGCAACGTAAAATTCTATATACATACTTAAATCAAAAAGTCTAATAAATGTTTAAAAAATCCAATGCTTTGTAAAGACGCTTCGCAAAAGAAAAAAAGAAACCCCCAAGATATAAATCTTCATAATCCCGTTGGTTTGATATACCTACCTAGTAATATTTTGATTCAAGCGTAAAGCATTTCGACCCAAGATCACTACCAAGTAATTTAACCTTCAAACAAAATAAACGAAATCATAATCGATTCATCCATTCAGCTCCGGAATGGATGAATCGATTATGATTTCGTTTATTTTGCCTATGCTATTGTTATTTTTTTATATTTATATATTTTTTTATTATTTATTTATAAAATAATATCTCGATTTTCCTGGCCTTATGACGATGACAGCAAATTCATACTAATTAAAAAAAAATTAATCTAAAAAAAGAACAGAAAATTCAAATTCCAAAGGTTTCATGGTTTCATTCTTCATAATGACAAATGCTCGTTCGAAATTCAAAATAAAATGAGAATAATACGCCACGGGAACACGTATTTGCTAAATGTCTTTCCCGTGTTGGTGTCCCGTAAATCTCTATATGAAGCTAATGTTATTTGTCCGACTTTACGTCCGTGCTGATTACCCCTGGTGTGGTCCTATTTTGTTTGTTATTCGCTTAGCTATTCTAAATCCCAGAATATGAAAGTGGTTCGTATTTATTTATTTATATCGAGTCATGCAAGTGAAATAAAGGTTGATCCAAAACCAAAAATAATAATCTATCTATGCAAGTTTTAAACAAACTTGTGTCACAATATCTGAGTAGCAATAGCAACCAAATATTTCATTGCCACCATATCATAATGACGTCACATCGCCACGGTAAAATGAAACGCCACGCCAAGACGGCTATCAGCCAATATTGATGGCATCATTGCACATCATATAAAAGTATCAATATTGTTTCTACGATATATTACTATCATAGATAATGATGATATGTTACTTATATTTATCGTACTGACATCATGATAGGGAGAAATGGTATACTTACCTACTTTTTCCTCTCTGGGGTAGGGGATGACGACAGTCGTAGCAGTAAAAATCGTATCAATACCTACGAAGAGGCGGAGTAAGTGAGCCTCAAGTTCTGAGGTGAAAGACTTGAAACTAGAATGCAGCTGGGAACTATGAGAGGCGTACCTACTGTGATTTCTTTGGGTGTACATACTAAGAGCACAGTCTAACGATTCTTACCACATACAGTCTGTCAACGAAGCCGTCTAGACAGAGCAATCGTGCGGGGGCAGGGGATTGGTGGGGGACGGGGTATTACTCGGTACGCCCATACATTTTACTTGGTACTAAGGATTCAGGGCTGTGTCATTAATTTGTAATCACACTAATCACGTGTTTTTTTTTCATGACTCGATTTCTTTGTTAAAATTGTTTTCTTTTTCGTTTTCTATATTTAGCGATCCAAGATGGCGGACACAAAATGTTCATAAAAATCGATATGGGTATCGTTTTCGGGGTTTTATGGGTCGCCGATTACGAATATATCATCCATTTAGCGATCCAAGATGTCGGACTCGGTATTTTCACTAAATTCGATATGGGTATCGCTGTCAGGGTTTTTGGGGTCGCTGATTGCGAATAAATCATCCATTTGGCGCGGACACGAATTTACTCAAAAATCGACATGATCTATTTTCGGATTTTTGGGGTCGGTCGCTAATTACGAATATATCATCTATTTAGCAATCCAAGATGGCCGCTTCGAAATTTTCACTAAAATCGATATGGGTATCGCTTTCGGGATTTTAGGGGTCGCTGATTACGAATGTATCATCAATTTAGCGATCCCGGCGTCTCTACCATGGTGAATGTTCTGACGAGCTCTTCCAATTAGTCCCACCCTCCCCTTTCCTTCACAGGACGACACGTGCAGGGCTAAGATGCCATCCATTTACGGTGCAGAGTATACCTGCTAGTACCAAGCGTTTCAGTGACTCATTCCTATGCCGCACCACTAAGACCTGGAACTCCCTGCCAGCTCCCTTCTTCCTACAGTCCCGGGTCCTTTAAGCGGGGCGTGAAAAGGCATCTAATGAGGCCGTCAAGCTGAGTGCCACCACTGTTAACATAGTAAATGTTTACGATGGTGCCCCCTTTCCGAGACTTTGCCTTTAGCTTAACATCAGGTGAGGTGAGTCAAATTTGACGTGTCCTGTATAAAAAAAACAGTATTCGAACTCGTATTCGAATCAGAATCCAAACCAAAACCAAAACCGAAACCGAAACCGGAACCGAAACCGAAACCGAAACCGAAACCGAAACCGAAACCGAAACCGAAACCGAAACGAAACCGAAACCGAAACCGAAACCGAAACCGAAACCGAAACCGAAACCGAAACCGAAACCGAAACCGAAACCGAAACCGAAACCGAAACCGAAACCGAAACCGAAACCGAAACCGAAACCGAAACCGAAACCGAAACCGAAACCGAAACCGAAACCGAAACCGAAACCGAAACCGAAACCGAAACCGAAACCGAAACCGAAACCCAAAACGAAACGGAAATCTCAGTCAAAAACCTCAGACTTAAAATATTACGTTTGCTTGATCATAATTGGTTGAGTAGGACCGGAGATATAATCAAAAGTCGCAATAGCCGACATCCATGCGAGCGGAGCTGCGGGCATCAGCTAGTTATTTATATTAACGTGAGTTGATGTGGCTTGACAGAACAAAGAGATCAAATAGGGGTTATATTTAAAATATTACAGAAATATAAATTATAAATAAAAACTGAAGTGACAACCCTGACAAAACTGCAAAAGGCGGCATTTCCGCAAACATCAAACGCGATGAACTACTGTAAGATCTCTCGTTATACTGTGCTAAGAGTACCTACATATTGAGCTTTTTTTACTTAAAAATTACTAGCTTTAGCCCGCGGGTCCACCCGCGTGGATGTCGGTTATCGCGGCCAAACATAACCTATGTCCTTTCTCAAGGTCTAATCTACCCTTATACCAAATTTCTTCAAAATCGTTTAGGCGTGAAAGCGGAACATACAAACAGACAGACAGACCGACCGACAGACAGAGTTATACTTTCGCATTTATAATATTAGTATGGATTACAAAATCTGAATCTAAACTATCCTTTTTTTTTCCGTGCGGAAATCCCCTCGGATACCCCCCCTGCCGGAGCCGGAAGGGGAGGTTATGTCGGACTCGAACCGACTAAAACCGCACGCCGTCTGTGGGTCTTGGTGCTAGACCGGAGGTGAGGTTGTCATCGACATATCCCTCGCACCCCGGCTGACCCAAGGCCATCCCTTACGGTCTGGCCCTCCTCAGGGATCTACACCATCCTTAAACAACGTATAGAAAAACTAGTTCCTTTATTATTCCACCTCTGAGTCTATTTTTACTTCGATATTTTCCATGAAAAGACTTCCATCTCACCTCCACAACCAATAAGCAATCGAAGTTTTATAGTTTTTTTAAGGCTCCAACTATCCGTAGTATGTACACCACTTATATATCCACTAGGCCCTTAAGCCCTCAACGTTTTATGTAAATGTAAAAAAGAATAAAATTTAAATTCGGAAACCCAATAAAAAACATTTACAGTAGTCACTATCTCTGTTATCTCAGCGAGTTCCATAAAAACACGAAGGTTTTAACTTTCAACCGACCTTTTATCTCGAATTGTTCCAGCTCTCATATCCCTGATCGAATGGAAACTTTTATTTCTGTCTCCTTCTCAGAATATATGTGTGAAAGAGATAAATAAAATGTTTGATCCGAAACTTAATAGGCTGCTTGGTTTGAAGTGCAATTGCTGAAGTTTGGATTGTGGATAATTTTTGGTTACTTAGTTTCGGAATAAATTGTTAGGTGTGTGTTTAAAATATATGTTAAAGGTTTTTTAAAACGCTTTTTCGTTTTGTATAATTTTAATAGGTTTTTATGTAACGGAATCTTTGAAGTCGATTTTGGAGCACAAAGCGGTTCGAATTGGTTTGAAATTTTGAACACTTTTCAAGGATCGATGACGATAAAATAGGCTGTTTTTAGTAGGTACTAGCTGTCCCGACAAACTTCGTTTCGCCTTAGAAATTAGAATCAATTAGCTGTATCATTTTAAGAACGAAAAGCATTTCTATTCGCGCCCCATATGACCACGGAGCTCCCGACACTAATAGGTCACCGGGGCCCATACTTACACCTACGGAGCCTATATACCTGTGGGACCCATACAACTATATAGGTACCTTTACGCTCAAGGGCGCTCATACTACCATAAACCATAAATTTTTCGACCTAAATAAAAAAATAGCCACCATAAATATTTTCGCGGCCCAAGCAACGGGCATTTTGTTAATACAGAAGAATGTCTACTAATCACCCTCTGACGATATTTGCACGCATTATGTCAATTCTATATCAAACGTCAGATAACATAAAAGAATATCATAATGTATAGCAGTATTAGAATAATAAACACATTTTTTTCGAATTCGTATTCCAAATTCAAAATTTAGACATGGCGTATGTCGGATCAGCTATTTTATATGGTGGGTTATGTATTCTTAAATTGTCTAATTTTCCGCGCAATTTTCTTCATTTTTTCTTTCATAAGAACCTTCTCCTAACAATAACGAACACAATAAAAAAAGAATTAGCGAAATCGGTTCAGCCGTTCACGCGTGATGTCGTGACCAAGGGAAATAGGGATTCATTTTTATATATATAGATTTGTAGTTATAGCGGTAAGAGAAATACATGATCTGGGAAATTTCAACTGGCTAGCTATCACGGTTCCTGAGATGAGGCCTGTTATCAGTAGACAGAACAGATAGACAGAAGAACAGGGTAGTCTTAGTAATACGCTTCAGTTGTTATCTTTTGTGTGTGGCACTTTACTTTTTTATTACTTTAAGTTGTGACAGTAAATAGAATTCGCTAAAATATTATTGAAACTTTAAAAGCTTTAAAACTTTGGCCTAATATTTCAAATTGTAGATATCCCACAACTAGCTTAAGAAAACAGCCAGAAGTCAAGCAACGTGCGCCATATTTTGGACTGAACTCGCGCAACCTGTCAAATACTTTTGTGAAGTTGCGCCAAAAATACGAGCAGTCGGACAAATTTTATCCAAGTTTGTTGAACGCGGGAAACTTTGCTGAGATCACTTTGCTAGTGTGTGTGTTCGTGTATCTAGTGTGAGCTGTTTCTCTATGTTTATATACTAGCCGACCCACCCGGTTTCACATGTGGCATACTTTAAAACCCCGTATAATGTAACATACATACATATAATCACATCTTTATCCCCGAAGGGTTAGGTAGAGGTGAATTAACACCCACATTTCACCAACAATTGTATTAGGTCCCACGTAATAGGGGGAGAACCTATTGCCGTATTCCGGGCACTATTATAGACTCGAGCTATGCATCAGAGGTTAAATATGGGCAGTATATATCTGTCTGAAGTTAAACAGTGGTATGACACCGCATGAGAAGAGATGGGGTGACCTAAATTTTGTTCTGCAGGAAGCCACGTCTAATAAGGATGTTGTTGTCGGTTGGAAGTCTTACAAAGGAATTACAAAGTTTTAAATAGGTACTATTGAACATTGTAACAAATTCGACTTTCAAGACTCAAGAAAAGTGTATCAAGAAACGTTAATAAAATTATTATAATAATCCGAATAAAGTTTGTGCAAAATAAACTTTATACCGAGGAATGCCCAGAATGCGAAGTTTCTCTGAGACGTGCGTGTAATAATGAGTTCTTAAATCATTAAGAACACATATTTAGCGTTTTCTTTTTTTATACTACACGTTATATACACTAACACTACGCTATCTATACCCACGGTAAGCATAGTTTTATGTGTCTAGAATGCGGATAAACATACGTATATATATTTTTTTGTGAATACTTACATTTAAACATAGAAACACCCAGACCAATGCAAATAGTCATATTCATGCATACAAATATTTGCACTGAGCGGGGATCGGACCCGTGCCTCCTGCGTAGTTCACTACCGCCACGCCCCAGAAGCTATAATATTAGCTGGTAATATTTTTCATTATCTATCATCACAGCGTTAACTCAGGTTGAATCAAAAGCTTTTAATTATAGCTTGTGGTCCGGTCTCTTACTCTTCGCCTTGATAAAACCATTTGATTAGATCTTTGCTTTTATGGAAGTAGCTTTCAAAGCTGCCCTCTGCCTTCTCCATCGAGAGGAAAGTCTTAGCGGTTTTCCCATTCACCCTTGCCTTATAAATCTGTTTCATCAACCTTCTTTATCGTTGCTCAATACTCGGTATCAGATTTATCACTCTGTAATGTGTTCCGAGAACTCCTATTACATCTATCAACATAAATTAATAGTGCACTCATTACTTCACGAGAGTGATCAATACATTCACCGTCAAATTACATACTAGACCAACCAATATAGTCCAATTAAATGTAAATCACAGTTGTGTCACGATGGACATTAAAACACAACCATCGACATGATAATTAAGTCTAATTTACTGGTTGAATCAACATCCCTTTGGCGCTAAATTAGAATCGTGGCCAAACATTTGTTATTCCAATAAATGTATTATGTAATACAGGGTTAAATCAATGATTACAACATGCGTCGAGAGCCTAAGGGACCTACCCTTGCCCTTATAATTTGCTACACAAATGGGAATGTCCTGAGGACAATAAAATTCATGTGACAGGAAGAAATATTAAAATATTTGAATGGATGTTACTGATTAAGGCCGACCGTATATTTCAAAAGACGTTTTTAATTTAAAATATGGGAATGGAAATAAATAAAGCTTACACAACTGATAAAAGAGATGTTTGCGATAAGTTATGTGTTTTGGGTTTTCTGTAATTTCACTCTTAACAAGTTTTCAGTTAGCTTGCACTGTATGTACCTAATTTTGGATAGGTAGAGGGGGGAACACGACTGACGGTGGAGGTGAGCGCTGATGCATCACAAGGTGGCCACCCTAAACCTACACATGGGTCGCAAGTCCCAGGCGCCGTCACAGTGTTCCTCTCTGTACCGCGCCATGGACCCGGCGACCGCACGGTGAATCCATGGAATGCTGGGAACCGGATCTCAATTTGTTCGGGTGTAATCTTGCAACACGGTTTTGAAGCAGATATCCTCAACCGATTTTGATGAAATTTTTCATACACGGTTAGTTTGGATGGCAATGCATTAATATGGGTTGTGTTGATTGGAAAAGATTGTAGCGTGAAGAGAAAATAGAAAAAGAATGTGCGCGATACAAACTCTTCAAATCAGCACAACCGTTGCCTAAAATTATTATTAGATATCGTTTTAGTACAACAGATTCTTTAAAGAATAGCTTGTTTATAATAGTTATTTTATTAATAATTTTATTTCGGATTTCAAAATATACAGGATACAGATTTTACAATTAGTTAGGTTATCATTACTACATATTATAAAGCCAAGTCGCTTTCCGCACCTGTCTGTCCCTATGTATGCTTATATCTTCAAAAATACGCTACAGATTTTGATGCGGTTTCTTTTAATATATAGAGTAATTCAAGAAGAAGGTTTATATGTATAATTAATGCTTAATATATTAGAGGGTGCAGCGGGAACGGGATCGGACGCTACGCAGGCGGAAAAAAATTGGCGGTACGAAATTTGCTGAGTCAGCTATTAGAGTGAGTATTATATAAACCGATATTTGGTGTTTGTATTTATTTGTGCGTGTATTTAGAAAACTTTCCTAGCTGGTATATGTGAGTGGACACAGAAGGCACAGCTCAGGGATCGGTCCTCGGCCCTTTGCACTACTTGGCCTATGTAAATAACCTTAACAATGTGATAGAGCACTGCACTGTATTCCAATTTGCAGATGATACCTGTCTGATGACTGCGAATAGGGACCTAAGCGTAGCGCAGAAACATATTCAAAATGACTTTACAGCCGTCTGTAAATGGTCGCACGATGCGGGTCTGGTACTGAACGCCAGTAAGACGAAACTCCTCCATATCCACTCAAGCCATAACTCAAACCCCTGTGCGAACGGTCTCAAAATCTCGGCTCACAGCCACGAGTGTCTGCACAAAGACCAAACGCCTTGCACAGCCGAATGTCGTTACTTGGAGCAAGTAACTGACGTTACATACCTTGGTCTGGTGATAGATAACAGGTTCAGCTGGGTTAAGCACGTTGACAGAATCTGCATAAAACTAAGAACAATTATTGCAAAATTTTATATTATTAAAAATAGAATACCGTTCCACGTGCTGCTGACTATGTATAAAGCCCTGGTGGAAAGCATTGTATCATATGGCTTGAGTAGCTATGGACGGACTTACAAGACGTATCTGGACCACATTTATAACCTGCAGTACAGGTTACTTAAATTGATCGTACCATCTAAAATTAAAATAAAATATAAAGACGACCCATTAGGACTCTTCAAGTACTGCCGGGTCATGCCAATACACCAGAAAGTGGAGTTTAGTCTTCTGGTGGAACAGTATTTTAGAATAGAAATCCAGATTCCTAAAACAAACAAAGCGGCCATAGTCACCAGAAGCATCACCAATAAAAGACTGTCAGTGCCGAGATTCAGAAACTTCTACGGTAAAAGAACCTCTGAGTACATTTTACCTAGCCTTATTAATAAACTGCCCCAACAAATAAAAAATAAAATAACAGCACGTAACATAAAAATAATTTTAAAAAATTATTACTATCAGTGACCGTAAGAACTGGAGCATCCCGTATAGTGCAGGGACCGGTCGTGTTGGTGGGGGCTGTGTCTGTGACACCACAGCCGAGCGCCACGCGCCCGTGTTCTACCTGCTATGAGATATATACCTACCTACATTATTCAATGTTCTTGAAGTTTGTGTGCCTAACTATCTGAACCGTTATGTATAACCTGTGTGATATTTATTTTATGTTATGTATAACCTATGTGATTAATGTTGTGTTTAAATATGTATGATGAGAACAATTTATCCTGCACAAACCTAATATAGGTTTATAGGATAAACTTAACTGTGAATAATTATGTACACTAATTATAATGAATAAATAAAATAAAAATAAAATTTACCATCAGACGGACTATATACCAACTTAATACATAATGACTGCCTCCATGGCTCCGGGGCGTGGTATGCGCCGGTTGTGCACGAGGTTATGGGTTCGATCCCCACACAGGACAAAAAATTGTGCGATCCACAACGGTTTTCTGAGTCTGGGTGTACTTTGTGTCTGTTAGTTGTATGTTTGTAATATCACCCGCGATACAAGGCTTGTTCCCTAGTGCGGGAGTTGTCTTTTTATAAAAAAGAAAGAAAAGAAAAGAATAGTAGGGATAAAAAGTTCAACTTATCCAAGCAAAACCAAAGTGTCAAATAATTATGTAAGTGAGATTTTAATGTGATGCTCAAGCAGTCTTTTGTCGCCAAACAGATCACAAAGTAGGTATTCCGGCAACTTATCTGTGCCCCGAGGAAAGCCTTGGCCCAACGCCTAATGCCTATACTAAAAAAATTCCGTAGGCAACCAATTTTATCTTGCAGAGATAATGTCAGGGAGTTTGCGGTGGAATTTGGGACGCGAATTTAATATCTGTGATGGGTTTTGATCCTAGATAGATAGTTACCTACAGTAACTATTGTGATTAGGTGTTTTTATGCCGCCTAGGAGTTTTTTTTCCATGCGGAAATTCCCACGGATACCTCCCCCGCCGGAGCCGAAAGGGAAGGTTATGTCGGACTCGAACCGACTAAAACCACATGCCGACTGAGGATCGTTGCGCTAGGCTGGAGGTGAGGTTGTTTTCGACATATCCCTCGCACTCGGGCTGACCCTGGGCCATCCCTTACAGTCTGGCCCTCCTATGCCACTTAGGAGGCAGACAATTACATGGGCCACCTGATGGAAAGTGGTTACTGTGGCTCATGAACGAGTGCAATACCAGGGTCGTCACACTGGTGCTGTAGACTAACACTAGAGCTTCTTATTCTTAAAATCTATATCTAATATATAAAATTCTCGTGTCACAGTTTTCGTTGCCATACTCCTCCGAAACGGCTTGACCGATTCTCATGAAATTTTGTGAGCATATTGAGGAGGTCTGAGAATCGGCCAACATCTATTTTTCATCCCCCTAAATGGTGCAACGGGAACGGGATCTGACGCCACGAAGGCGGGAAAAATTGGCGGTACGAAGTTCGCCGGGACAGCTAGTTGTTATATAAATCGATGTTTAATAATACTTCTTGTGATGTTTTGTATTCAGGTTGGTAGCTTAACAATAGTAACAAAGGGGCTTCCTAAGTTGAAATGCTCCTACTTTGCCTAGAAAATTATGTTATGTACTTATCAGGTACCTTTTCCAACATTGGAGACCCGAGTCGGCGTGCGGTTTAAGTCGGTTCGAGTCCGACATAACAGGTGGTATTTGTGTGGAATTCCGCACAGTAAAAAGGTCATCAATGCTGATACCCATCGCAGTGTATTCAGCATACACTTCGATGGGTGTCCATCCTTTGGAAATACAGTGCACTTGTGCATGACTCAGTGTAAGTAATTTGATTTAAAGGTTTGTGTAAGGCAGAGAAAAAAAAATCACGTGCAAATATTTGCCACGCTAGTTACGTGGCAAATATTTGCACGTGACGTATGGCTGACAGCCTGAGTGACACTGACATTTAAATAACCTGTCAGCATACGTCACTTAGTCCTTTTAGTCTTTTTCTTTCTCTTGTCGTAGATAGTTTTTGTGTATTTTGTGTACTATTTTGTGCTGATCCTCAATAAACGACTTTTCTTTCTTTTCTCTACTAAATCTGATAAATAGCTTGATTTGTAAAGTAACGATTTTTCACCAACTCGACATCAACACAGTCCAGTTTACGTCTCCATCTTTACTCTAACGTGATTCCCGGCTGCATCCGAAACTCCACTTTATCGTTTCACTGAACTTCGAAGCCCAGGATCTATAAAAAAAACCTAACTACATATAGTTTGGTAAACAGGCATTAGGCCAAATTCATAACATTTCCTTTGACACTGAGGTTGAGTGGTGCTTTTGAAAAGCGTCTACGTTTGCACAATGATTCTATTTCTGTGGCAATACTGCCCCTTGAGGTTGGGGCTACGAAAACTTAGATTTTAATATTTAATCCGCCATTTGTCTGCAGCTCGCTGGTCGGTAAGAAGCTAGGGAAACGCCCAGAAAAAGTGGGCGTCAATGCCTACCCCAGCTGCTGACTATTTTTTTTATCGTGCTATAAAGATAGGTAATACCGAACCGCTTGGTTGGTGACGGTATTATTTGACTGTACTGGATGGTAATCAGTTAGGGTGAAGTCAAACAGTAAAAGCTACCATTTGAAATGCTTTACATTTTTCCTGATAAATACTATCTCATACCCCACTTGATGACGGATAAGGGAATAAAAAAGGAAACAATGTACATTTTGGGTAAGGCATTAAAAGAAAGCAACTAATATGGAGTCTTCATTTTCTATCGAGCTTATGGAGAGGTAATTAAGTAGCAGGAGAAGATATAAAGTAATTCTCTTATAAGCTAAGATAAATTTATATGACTAATTGATTTGATTGATGGCCTCCTTTTCTTTTCTTTGTAGCGTAGCGATAGAACGTTCGACTGCTACGCAGAGGGCGCAGTCGGGTGTGATTTGTATGCATGAGTATTGCTATGTATAATATGTATGTATTTACAAAAAATATATTTAAATATGTCTATCCGCATTCTAGATTCCATAATACAAGCTATGCTTAATATGGGTCTAGATAGTGTTGTGTGGATGTTGTAGAAAATTGCAGAATATTTTTACGCCATCTGATTTTCTGATCCCGACAGGAATGCCTAAATACGGTGAACCTGAATACCGAAAAAGTCTTGTCTGTAAACCAGAAGGCGAGGTTGGTATCGACCTTTTTGCTGTTTTGATTAATAAAACCGATAATCACTACATAGCATAAAACAAAGTCACTATCTGTCCGTGCCTATGTATGCTTAAATCTTCTTCTTTTTTTTTTTTTTTTATATTTCCCAACATTCTACACAACGCTATCTAGACCCATGGTAAGCATAGCTTAACTAGCTTGTGTTATGGAATCTAGAATGCGGATAAACATACTTAAATACTTTTTTTTGTAAATACATACATATTATACATAGAAACACCCAGACCAATGCAAATAGCCATATTCATGCATACGAATATTTGCACTGAGCGGGAATCGAACCCGCGCCTCCTGCGTGGCAGTCGCGTTCACTACCACCACGCCACGGAGGCTGAAACTACGCAACGGATTTTGAAGCGTTTTTTTAATAGATAGAGTGATTCAAGAAGAAGGTTTATGGGCATTTTTTTTTTACACGACCATACTCTAAATGTGTATGTCTCACAAGTTTACCCTTATTTTTATGGAGAAATGAAAGAACATTTATTATGAAGTGTTGATTGTAAAAATATTTAATATCTAATGTATTGGAAATACGTCTAACTATATGAATAATTTATTGATAAATATAAAATAATACAGAATAGAATTTTGAATACCCCTGATTTTACTATGTCCCACAGTGACCGGCTTAGTTTTGAATTAAGTTTATTTGCGAATTTCCTTCGGCGGTAAGGGTAAAAAAGAATGAATGTTATAGAAATGTGATAATATTGTCGGAATTAAACATAAAATAACACTACTTGTATAATATATACTATAGTTCGTAGCATTATTATTATGTCTCACAATTCCAGCTTTGCATGGAATTCCACTTTGTAACCGTAATTTAATAATATTTATTCATAAAAAAATTACCACTAACTAAAAAATTCTTCCTTGGCAACATTATTCCAGACATCGCCATTTTGTAAAGTAGTCAAGAGAATGACAGTTCGACGCATTTCGTGTCGAAACTTGTTAAGCGTTACCGTGCCGGATTTTTCATCTACTTTGTAACTGCGATTTTTACTGGTAAGTTTGGATTTTTGTTTATAGAAATATAATAATGTTATACTACAAACGCATTATAAGCTATTAAAAGTCTTTTCAGTGTTTCATCTTTATTAAAGTTTATTTACAAGCAATCTTAGGTCGGCGATTCGAGATGCGTTACTTCCATTTTGTTTGGTTACATATGAGGTGGAATAAAAAAGTTACAAAATGGAAATATAAAGGCGAGTACAAATGCATGCAGGGTTGATGGTGTTTATGTTTTAAGTGAAATATAATTATGATAAATTGATGATATCATGGACCAATAATTAAATTTACCATGAGGTAGTGTTTACATAGATTGATTTTTTGAGACTGAACTGAATTATAAGGCTGAATATAAATAAATAAATAAATATAAATATTTCCCAACATTCTACACAACGCTATCTAGACCCATGGTAAGCATAGCTTAACTAGCTTGTGTTATGGAATCTTGAATGCGGATATACATACTTATATACCTTTTTTTTGTAAATACATACATAATATACATAGAAACACCCAGACCAATGCAAATAGCCATATTCATGCATACAAATATTTGCACTGAGCGGGAATCGAACCCGCGCCTCCTGCGTGGCAGTCGCGTTCACTACCACCACTACTAAAATAACATAGCTTCATTTCTTTTTAAGTTGGTTCCATCATTCATAGTTTATTACAATCCCTTCCTATTTCAGTACCTACTGATATACAAAATTTCCTTACAAGGATGAACTAAGCTTTACTTTTCGATTTTGTAACTGAAATTTTCCATTTTGTAATTGTCTTATATTTTACTGTTACCATTTTATTTATTTTTTTGTTATTTTCAAAGTGACTACCTTAGTTTATTTTGCTTTTCTTTAAATTATAAAAAAAGAAATTAATAAAAAAAAAATCGACAGCATTCAATGATGGTTACACTGTATAAATCAAAAGCTAACTCTGCAAAGTTACCAAATAGTTACAAAATGGTTACATCTTTACAAAATATTAAAAACGTATGGCTTATTTTACTTATGCTGTTATATTATTTTAAAGAATATTATATTTCTAAACAAATAAAAGCAACTCTTTCATTTAAAGTATACTATTTTATTTATTAATTTTAATTTTAGAAGTTACAAAGTGGATGTCTAAACTACCCTCATGCCCAAAGAAAGTTTTATTTTTGTGCAAACTTGTATACTTATTGGGTAACTGCAGCTATTTTAATGTTTTTTGAAGAATAACAAATCATTCAATAATTTTTAATATGCATTACTATTTTTTTTTATTCTTCCATTCCATTTTGTAACTTGGACACGTTTAAAAAAAAACGCCCTTAAATATGTATAATACACGCTTAATATAGTAGAGGGTGCAACGGGAACGGGATTAGAGGCCACGCGGGTGGAAAAAAATGCGGTTCAAAGTTCACCAGGTCAGCTTAATAAACAAGAAAATGAGTCTTATAGTGGAGACCGCGAATCGGTAACCAGAAAGTGTGATACCCCCCAGCAAGATGGACGGACGAACTGAAAAAGGTGGCTGGGATGGACTGGATACGCAAGACGGAGGAGAGGGCTATACCCAGTAATAAACTGCTGAAGGCTAATTGATTAAATCCGCTTTAAGACTGTTATCATGGCCCAACCAGCCACTAGAGTACTGCTCAGTCCCTAAGCTATAAGACCGAGATTATGGAAACAGAGTGCGCGGCACATTCGTCATTGTCACGATGCGTGAACGCTCGAGGATTAATTCCGATGGATATCATCTGTCGTATATCAGTCTGTATCCCACTTCTGCTCTCTAGAGAGTAATGGATTTTAATGTACCTTTCTATAATGTAATGTGAAAATACAGGTAAGTGTCGCAGGTAATCTATCAATGTTCCTATAGAAATATATTGTGATTTTTCCAGAGATTAATTACTAATTAGTTTGTGGATCTTCCATAGCTAGTTCCATAGTTAACTAGATACCATCTTTAATAAGTACTGTGCTTGTTTGCTATCTTAGCAGTAGGTATATAAAAGTGGTAGGAATTTATTTTATTCGTTTCAATAGTTTAGATTCAAAACTATACGTATTTTGTTCAATGGAAGTTAGTTACTGTATATTAGTCTGAATTTGAAATGAAATAAAATTTTGAAATAAATTAAATGTCATCCTTATGGTCTCTTCATATGTCTAAATATTTTGTCTTTTTATTGGTTGATTTTAATTATTCTACAGCGATTACTATAAATGCCAAAACCGGCCAAGTGCGAGTCGGACTCGCCCATGAAGGGTTCCGTAGCAGCAAGTAACATAATATAAAAGTTTTTTACTATTTTTGAGTTAATTGAATAAAAGACGAAAATTGCGGTTTATGACGTACTAGCTTTTGCCCGCGGCTCCGCCCGCGTGGATGTCGGTTATCGCGACCAAACATAGCCTATGTCCTTTCTCATGGTCTAATCTACCCCTATGCCAAATTTCATCAAAATCGGTTCAGTGGTTGAGGCGTGAAAGCGTAACATACAGACAGACAGACAGACAGACAGACAGAGTTACTTTCGCATTTATAATATTAGTATGGATTAGTATGGATTAAAAAAAAAGCTACTTACTAGATCTCGTTCAAACCAATTTTCGTTGGAAGTTTACATAGCAATGTACATTTTATTTTGGCAATTTACTCATAAGTAGCAGGATAGGCAATTTACTCGTAAGTATTTGATTCATTACTCCTCTATAAAATATATCTATTAGCACATGTTGTTTACGCAGCTATCCCGACATGTTTCTCCGGTTTGCAGTCTAGCCTCCAACAATACTACCGCTTTGAAACTCCCCTCACGTCACGGGAAAACTGCGTAAAAAAGAATAAATTGTTTCCCCACAATAGAGCTTATATTTCCATAAAAATACGGCACAATAGGAAGTAGTAAAAAATGACCTAGATGTGATAAGAACAATATAGTGGTGTTTTATATTGGTTGTATGTCAAGTTCTAATTCATAAAAATGTAATGAAAATAATTTTATGGGTACATTTTTGGTTAATGACTTTTGTTTTTACTATTACTCGTAGTTACGTACAACAAAAATTATGTGATAGAAGAAATTCGAAATTCAAAATTCATTACCAGAATTTTGAATTTCCAATTTGTATAGAACGAAATAACGCAAAGAAACTATGTGACGTCACAGAATGAATAATAGTGACCACAGATAGTGACGGACTAATAAAACTTTGACACCTATTTGTAAAATCATAGCACGCCTTCTTATAATGACATCAACCAAAAGTTGCGCCTTGTGCGTGATCCATTAGTGGTCTTTCGCGATACGAAAGTTTTTGTTAGCAAAGAGCATCTCTGGGAGACTAGACTTAAAGTAAACATACCTTGAACTAGGTATTAAAGCGCTTAAACACACACACACACACACATACACGCACACACAAAATCTACTATCACCAGTGTACCATTCCCTCTGTCAGTACTTGTCAGCATGATTGTAAGCTCAAAACATAATAATTTTAGAGATGAAACTGGCTCTGAAGATACAGGGTTTTCTCTAGTTTAATAGGCAGAGTTTTAAATTTCCTGAATATAGCTCACGATGTATTATGAATTCCTAATGCATAAAAAACTGTAAGTTAATTGTATGTCAGTTGTGTATTGTTGTGCAATAAACATTATTATTATTAGATGTGCAAATTAAATTGCAAATTGTTAAATTAAAAGCACATTAAACATTTTAGATTGGGATTTAGATCACTGTGGGGCAACTTTGAAAACTATTATTATAATTTTTTTTTTTTTTTTTTTTATATAGGACACGTCAATTTGACTTCACCTCGCCTGATGTTAAGCTAAAGGCAAAGTCTCGGAAAGAGGGTCACCATCGTAAACATTTACCATGTTAACAGTGGTGGCACTCAGCTTGACGGCCTCATTAGATGCCTTTTCACGCCCCGCTTAAAGGACCCGGGACTGTAGGAAGAAGGAAACACGTGAGCTGGCAGGGAATTCCAGGTCTTAGTGGTGCGGCATAGGAATGAATCACTGAAACGCTTGGTTCCAGCAGGTATACTCTGCACCGTAAATGGATGACATCTTGGCCCTGCACGTGTCGTCCTGTGAAGGAAAGGGGAGGGTGGGACTAATTGGAAGAGCTCGTCAGAACATTCACCATGGTAGAGACGGTAGAAAACTGCCAAAGACGCAACATCTCTACGCATCTGCAAAGGCTCGAGGGTGTTCGTGACCTCAGGATCCCCAATAATGCGGACCGCACGTCGCTGCAACCTGTCGAGAGCATCTAATAAGTACTTTGCGGAGCCGTCCCAGAGATGTGAGCAGTATTCCACGCAGGAACGAATTTGGGTCTTGTATAGAAGACACCGCTGCTCCGGCGTGAAAAAACGTCTCACTCTGTTCAGGACTCCGAGTTTACGCGAGGCTGATTTGATGATACTCTCGATATAGTTTTTGTTATTCAGTTTGCAGCGAACATCCATACCGAGGATAGTGAGGTGATCCTGCAGTGGCAGTGGTGTGCTCTGAAGAGTGGGAAGGGGAAGGAAAGAAGATACCTTAGCTGTAAACGCACATGCCTGGGTCTTCTTGGCATTGAACTCGACCAGGTTCCTAGCGCCCCATTGAGAAATGTGGTCCAGGTTCCGGTCCAGCTCTGTGACAAGAAGCTGCCTTTTTTCCGCGATATCAGACTGCTTGGCCGCAGGATGTGCGTGATAACTCCCATGTAAGGTGCTGTCGTCTGCATAGCAGTGAATGTTTCCGTTACAGAGCATGTCATTGATATGCAGAAGAAAGAGAGTGGGAGATAAAACGGAACCCTGCGGCACGCCAGCATTTACCTGCAAGAACTCCGAAGCTCGTCCATCACAAAGGACGCGAATACGGCGCCCCTGCAGGAAGCTTGCAACCCAGTTACACAGTCTAGGAGGCAGGCCGAAGGCTGGTAGCTTGGAAAGAAGCGATTTGTGCCATACCCTATCGAAAGCTTTGGCGATGTCAAGACTAATTGCCAGTGACTCACCGTGTTTCTCCATAGCCTCACCCCAAAGGTGGGTCATGTACGCCAGAAGATCACCCGTTGACCGTTTCGGTCTGAAACCGTATTGCCGGTCACTAAGCAGGGAGTGATCCTCTAGGTGGCGCATGAGCTGTGTGTTAATTATGTGCTCGAACACCTTACACAGCACTGAGGTGACGGCTATGGGTCGATAGTTGGCTGGGTCCGAGCGATCCCCCTTCTTGGGGATCGGCTGGACATTCGCCTCCTTCCAAGCCGAAGGCACTGTACCCGAACTGTAGGACAGTCGGTACAGCCGCGTTAGCATAGGAGATAACTCCGCTGCACATTTTTTAAGTACAACCGCTGGAATACCATCAGGACCACTGGCTTTCCGGACATCGAGTGATTGCAGTACTGCACGGACATCGAGTTGCCTGATACGTATATCAGGCATTGCGTGGTCACCAGTGGGCATTGTCCGTGGTTGCATACCACAATCATCGACTCGGGAGTTGGCCGCGAAGAGATTGACCAGCAAATTTGCTTTCTCTTGCGGCTCATGGGCCAGAGATCCATCGGGATTGCTCAGCGGGGGCAGCGAGGGCTGGCAGAAGTTGGCTTGCACGGCTTTGGCCAGTTGCCAGTAGCCACGGCTACCCGTGGGATGCGCCACTAGCTCTTGGCCCAGCCGCGCTATGCGCTGGGCATCCGCCCTGACGCATGCCCTCTTGCAGACCTTTGTGGCTCTGTTGTACGCCGCCTTGAAGTGACCCACGTTGGGATCGCGCGTGGCGCGCGCCCGCACCCAGGCGCGGTACGCAGACTGTTTATGTTCAACAGCCTCCGCGCACTCGCGCCCGAACCACGGACGCGCTCCGCGGACTCCGGTGACATCGGTGTATGGGATATAGTATTCCATACCTAGACCGATCTCACCGGCGACGGCAGTAGCGCTCTCAGATGGGTTCTTACCCTCAAAGCAGCGTTCAACCCACTGGATGGACGCATAATAGTCGCGCAATCCGTCCCAGTCCGCTGACGAGTAGTGCCATAGCCGCCTCTTCCCCTGCACGGGTCGTGGGGGCGCTACAATGGGCACGATGGAGCGGACCAGACAGTGGTCGGAGTTACCTAAAGCAGCAATCACCGAGACACTGTACTGGTCCGGGTGACTCGTCAACAGAAGGTCAAGCAGAGAGGGCTCTAGGCCGGACTCTCTTGGTATCCTCGTGACCTTGTGCACCAATTGAGTCAAGTCATGCGCCAGGGCAAATGCGTGAGTGGCTCTTCCCGCATGGTTTGTTATGGCGGAGCCCAACCAGATCTTGTGGTGGGCGTTAAAATCCCCCAAAAACACCAATTCGGCGTTCGGAAACCGCTCCTGCGCATCATCTGCCGCCTGACTCAGGTATTCGAATAGTCGAGTTATCTCTGCATCTCCTGTATGGGAACGGTAAAGGCACACATAGAGCTGACTCGTGGAGCCATGGTCTACGTGTACCCAAAGGATGGAAAAGGATGGGTCCTCTAGACAGCGCAAACGGCGACAACAAATATCCGCCCTAACAAACACGCACACCCCGGCTTTTGCTCGGAAATTTTCCTCGATAACATAGCCGGGGTAAAGCAGGTAGGTCGTGTCGTCAGGGCGGCGTATTTGTGTCTCCGTTAGAAACAGCATAGCTGGTTTCGCCGTCTCCAGGTGTTGGTGGACGGCGTTGAGGTTCTTATGGAGCCCACAGATGTTCGTGGACTCCACCTCAAATAGAGTTTTTGTGGGAGAGTCCCTAGCCGCTGTTTCAACAATTTTTGTTTTGTGCGCTGCCATGAGGTGAAGGGTAAGGGAAGGCGTGAAAAAGAGGTGATTGTCGCCGCAGCACCGCGTGACAAAACATGGGAGATTGGTTTCATCTATGAATGTGAGGCGTGACGAGAGCCGACGCGCCGAACGGAAGGGCCCCCGTACCCTCCCGAATATGGTCGCCGGGCTCCCGTCCGGTCGCCAACCGGCACGACGAGCCATATCGGGATTATGCGCGACCTGGTGGGGCAGCCTCCCAGGGTGGTTAGTCCCAGTTGGGCCCCTGTACTATGCCACGGGCGGCCAGCGGCACCACCGTTTCTACGGGTCTCCCTGCCCGGCGCGGCGCCCCGCGTCACACCCCACTAGACTACGCCAAAACCCACCGGTCCCACTAGTGCTGCGACTACCATCACCTCGGCCCGGCTATGCACTTGCTGATCCCTGAACGCAATCCAACCGAGATTGGATTACTATGGAGGGTTTTTCGCACTTGTGCACGGTGGTACCAACCCGGTCGAAATAAGTGTCAAATTTATTTTGTGCCATCAAATTTCTACCACCTAATAATTAGTAGTGTACACTTGTTCCGTCATCCAATAAAGTACCTATCGGAAATTGACATAACATAATAACATATTCGAGTCTCACTTGAGCATTTCATTTTTTCCGATGGTTTTGAACTTAAAAGTTAGCATAATAAATGCTATAAAAAATTCATTCAAATATTTGGGCGCAGTCATCAAAATTCAATGTTTAAAAATGGTTGAAAAATCAATCATTGTTTCCAACAGTTCGTAAGAATGTTGGTAGATGGCTGCACCGTCGTCCTTATAGACGGATATAAAGATAAGGAAAATTTGGAATGATTCAAGTGGTGCTCAATAGCTCAGTTGGCAGAGCAGTCCTCCTGTAAAGGGAAAGGTCGTGAGTTCGAATAACATAACTTCATTTATTTACACAATTTAAATATAGATAAAAAAGACTAGGTTACAACTTCGACCTATTTAGAAAAAAAAATGAATGTTTCCATTCATTACCCACGAAAATTGATCCGTTACAGAGGTGCAAGCTTGATGAAAGTTGATAATCTGAGTTTTTGCCTTTATGATGAAGTTAAAGCCAAGGTTAAAGTAGATGTTAAAGTTACACCCAGCTATATTAATAAACTTATCGAAGTATACACTACTTCGGAAAATTTATTGAAACAGCTACGCGAAAAATGTAGAAGTAGTCAATTGTAGGTATAGTTAACTCCTATATTTTTGTATTGAGTAATTACCCTCTACTTATATTTTTGCATGTATTGCATTAAATAAGCACATGCTTGCTATGCTTTATTCATTCAATTTTCTTTCGACATTGTTTTTCACAAACAAACAATGATTCAAGTGTACGCCTACCAGAAGTTTGATATTAAACTTATCTCGAAAATCTGAGATACAAAGTCTTAGTGCCGCGGTCGCAGATGGCAGCATCCGTTGACAGCACTTCCTTTAGCTCCTCTACTCTGTTTGCACAGGCATTTCAGAGTAGATTTGTAGTGAAATAAATGATTCTTAGTATCCACAAATGGCTGTTTGTATAACTTATTAAGGTTTTAATTGATAGAATTAAAGGGATTATTCCCCCCCCCCCCCCTCTTGCCTCAAAACAACTTCACCTGTGAGCTAGTACACCTGCTAATTAATGACAAGACTGATTTTTTTCTCTTTATAGACAAACATTTTTGTAGCATTTTTCGAACCAATTTAGAAAGGAAATTTTTGATCGGTCCAGGTGGGATTTGAACTCGCGATCCTTCTTTTACAGGGAGAATGCTTTGACCACTAAGCTACCACCAGACCACGCCCGAACTTATCCAAATCTTTCTTCTCTTTATGAACCCGTCTTTGAGGTGACAGTGGAGCCATCTAACAACACTTCCAAACCTTCGGAATGAAAAACAAAAAAAAAAGATTTAAAATTTTTCATAAAAAATGCTTTAAAATTTCATTCTAAATTTTTTGTAGCATGTTATATGAACTTACGTGAAATTTTGGTCCTGATTTCGCAACTTACGGTAACCTATGCCTGGACTGAAAAATAAGCCTATGTAATCTATTCCTGTGCCAAATTTCAGCCTGTTCGATTCAGCTGTTAAAGCGTGATTAAATAGCAAACATCTTCTCAAACTTTCACATTTATAAAATTATTCAGTAGGATTTTTGGGCACCGTCATAGCTACATACCTACCTATAACAAAACTAATCCTTTTACATAGTTTGTCTGGTTATATGTTGTAAACATACTCAAATGATTAAAGCTATATTCAAGGTTTTTTTATGCATAAAAGTAATAACATTAGATTAAAATCTTTTGAAGACTATGCGAGAGCGTGTTTCAAAATCTGCGTTTTTTGATACAGACAATTTCCTGAATAAAAATGAAAGCATTTTTAGTACGGCCTTTGATTATAGCATATTCAATTTTGGTGATACGGGGCTCTGTAAACACATCAAATTCCTACAGAATATCAAAGGAATTTATGGGTGTGCGCGAAATAATCGCGCGTGATACAATCAACGCAGAAACGTTCCGCCGAAGCGTTAGGAGTTCACTTCAACGCTTTAGACATTATGAAGAAGTATGACAGAAAAGTCAGAAATTCAAAGTGCAAAAATTGGATCAAGAGCATTTATTAATTTCGATTAAGGTAAACAGAAAACGTTGCATGCGGTCACTGTAGCCCTTGTAGCCTATTACGTTTACGCACTGGTGTAAGTATATTTTTAGTTAGGTACTTATACTCTTTTTTTGTGTTTCAAGTTCCCACGGAACACCAGAAAACTAGAGACCTTATCTACCTTTTTCTTTTTTCTTATCAGATAAGAAAAAGAAATGAATAGAATATAAAGTGAAAATATATTTTCTTTTCTCTTCATTTTCCTTTATTTTTTTCACCTTCGAGTGATCGAGTGCGAATTCGGCATTTGTAAATATTTGTAGGTTACAGAAACCGCTTTTCATCAGCTCACGTTTTACTTACCTGTGTGTAAATAAAAAAACATGAACTAAGATTTCTATTGACCTTATTTAAGAGCGCGCATAAAGCTAGAAAAAAGTCAGATTTCACCCGCACACTTCATACGTCCCGCTCTCGTCTGTCCACACGTATGTCGTCTCGCAGTATTCTGTGTGGCAGCTAACCGCTGTGTTTAGTACACAGGCGCACAGTATACCCAAAATAATCAGATAAAATTTGGCAAAGTACGAGCTGGATCATTATCTATAAAAGGTATACTTTGAACACAAAATAATTTTATTTTTGGTGATAGATAAAATGAGTGGGATTTGTAAAATAAACATAAGCATTGAAATAAAACCACTATTTACGGATTCTATCACGTATATTTGTCATTATTTACTTTTTAAACCGACGTTTCGGCTGCTGCAAATTTACGTAGAATGAGCTCACTGCGTTGTTCAGTCTTGCTGGATTTTGCTGCTTACTGGGTTTGATTAAGTGGATGACTGGGTCCCAAGCTCGTGGTACGTTCCATCTATCCGACCTATTAAAATTTGGGTGTTTTTTAATTTCAATAGCCTCGCGGACCATTCTAGGAATAATTAATTATAGGAATAAATTAATAAATTAAAAATTAATATATAAATTTATTTTTGGTGATAGATAAAATGAGTGCGATTTGTAAAATAAACATAAGCAGCTTAGCTTTAATAAACAGCTTAAAATATAGTGGTCAAAAAATGAATGCATATTTATTGAAATCGTCAAATATTTATATTAAGACATTTTTATCACGATATAAATTTTAATAAATTTTCACTGTATTATTATAATTTGTTGTGTTTTAGATAAAATCTCCCTGAGAACTCTGACGATTCGCTGAATCATTTTACAGGTAGTGCATAAATAATACGAAAAAGTAAGTTAAAGAAATATTTATTTCAATAATAATTACAAAATGCTTACATGTACTTTCAATTTTGTTATAGGTAGATAAGAATAAGCTAAACAAATGTATATTTAATACTGAAATTGGTTCAAGACGCCTAAAGATATTACTTTCAGTTCATAAAAGTAGACGATCACTGTAGAAATGTAATTTGAAAAATATCTTTTTAATCTATAATTGGAAATACAAAAAGAGTTGAAGCTATTCTATGAATATGACGTCAATAATGTGGATATTACGAGGCCGTTTACGAAATTTTGTATTTTTCTTGACCTATGTGATTTTAGAAATGTGATTTCATAGTTAAAAACTGTATTAATTCGAGTTTAAATGAATAAATAAGAAAGATCATCTCAAATACTAATGAGTAAATGAGCTAGGTACGGTATTTACTTATTTTTATTACATGATTTTGATTATTCTACCTGAAACCTACGCCTATTTGAATTTTTGTGGAAAAGGTTTAGGAAATGATCTATTAATTATTGTTTTGACGGCTAAACAGTGTGAAAAACTTACGACGTATAATCCTGATAACTATATATTTCTTGAGTGTATTACTTTTAACTAGTTCATACAGAATATGAAACTAAAAATATTCAATGTGGAATTTTTTTTCAAAAAATTCAAACCACAATGGGACTTCAACGCCAGAGTCGTGAACCCTGGCGTTCCAGTGCTCTTACTCTGAGCTAGCCTTCCACGGGCGGTCGTCCGTGTTCCATGTGGTCGATTTTTTCTATTACTTGTTTTATATTTGATTTGCTTGATTTATATAAATGAATGTTTAACCAAAGCAAAGGAAATGGCTTATTATGTAGTGAGATTTTGAAACTTACTTATCTAATATATTTTTTTATAAACTAGTCGGGATGTTCTCTACATTAGAAGTTGATCTGAAAAAAGGCAAAATAAATAGTCATGGTTCTAATAACTTCATTCACATCATTATCGTAACATAGTAACAGTTACTCAAAATAATTAAAACAACATGGTAAATATCCCGGTGAGTAATCACACTACATACATTATTAATGTGAATGACCATGTGAATCTCAAGCCATACCATTCTACTTGTTTATATTACACTCGACGCTGGCTAGCCAGTTCCTTTGCATGAACTTAGCTTACACGCTACTGCGTGTCTAGATTATACAACGTTGCATATTTTTTAATTCTATTTAGTGAATAGAATCCTAAATGTTTACTGAATGAGAGAAAAAAGCGATGCGACTGGATCGGATTCATCAGCCTATGTTATATTTCGAGCTGAAGCAACTCTGAAAAGCATTAAAATTGATAATACAATGTATAAGTACTTTCGCAAAATATAATTATATTACTGCTATAAAAATAACATTAGTTACATACTTCAAACGCGAGGTGGTCTAAGACATCTATTTGATTTTCATATACTATACCCGGGCTGCCTGGCAACGGTTGATACAAAAATTGTACTTAGTAACGAACTAAAGAAAATAGAGAAATATTACTTTCGACAACTAGCCATGAGTTGAATTCTTAGTTGTTTATATTCTCTTTTAGAGTTTATCTTTTGATTTTTTTAATTTCCCATAATTTCGACGAACTTTTTCGACGGAAAACAGAAAAACAGTCCTCTCGTCTCAACGGGGCAACCCCGACTAATTGATGAAACAACAGATTGCCGGCACCTCGTGTCAGGTGCGATAGCAATAGACCGTTATGCGCGGAATAAGAACGTCGTAAGCGCCGAATTAGTTTTTTTTAAATTACTCATAAATTCCAGATAATTTTAACAAAGTGAAAAATTGAGTCACTAGATTTTATAATTTTATACTTTGTACATAAAAATTGACTCAGTTATATGAATAATCTTGAAAATAAATCAATTTTAATCAAAAATTAGGCCTAACTTTGTGATCTTATTTTATCGACAAAATATTATTATTTTATGTTTTTGCCAAATTGAGTACCTTTCAGATATAACGTATTTTCTATTTAAAAAAAAACAAGCTCATTTGTGGCACACTTTCGGGTATAAAAATCAGATCAAAGATCGGCAATTTTCCTTTATACCCCCTCTTAACCGCTAAGTCCTTACTTCTCTCTCTAACTACAGCTACGCTCTTCTCGGTGGAGTAATCGCCACTCTTGTCTCTGCTCCGCCAATCCTTTTACCTTCTGATACGATTAGACTTGTATATTTTCCCTTATCTGTGCCATAAATGTTCCTCTTGGCCTACCTCTTCCTCTCTTTCCTTCTACCATCCCCTCTATTATGTTTTTTAAGAACAAGCCACGTCTTATCAGGTGGCCAATCATCTTTCCTCTTCGGTTCTCGATTATTCTCAATAAAGACCTTCCCTCTTGCACCCTATTTAGTACTCTATCGTTCGTCATCCTTTCTGTCCAGCTTATCCCCTCCATGCTTACTTACCTTGTCAAAAAAAATTTTGTTACATAGATTCCTATTTCGTTTTTACTTACAAATTATGATAGACTTCTGTTATGTCTGTATAGTGTCACGCCTTAAGCGTTCACCTAAATGATTTCAAAGATTTTACGCGGTTGGCCCAAAATTGCTACATAATAACATAAGAGCGCTACGAATCAGATAATGCAGCGTACAATAGACATTGTATCGGAAAATTGAAGCGCTATTGGTTCTTACATAAGCGCTTTTATATCTCACGTTTTATGAGGCAATTTACATTAACGCTTTTGTTAGTGGAAAATTTATGATTTTGAATTTAGATATATAAAGTCGTGTTAGTTCTGTTATACTATTTATAACTCGAGAACGGCTGTACCGATTTGGTTGAAAATTGGTGGGAATGTAGCTTAGAACCAGGAGACGAACATAGTATACTTTTCATCCCATTTGCCTTTTATTTTATCCCAGGTATTGGTTCCTGTGTGTCGCGGTTACGGGATCAGTATTTCTTCATAGAAACTTTTTTTGGGTCGCACGATCAGAAGTAGTGTGTCTTATACCTATCTATTCCGAATTTCACGCGGATGAAGTCGCGGGTAAAAACTAGTACTAAATAAAATACAATTTGCGTCATGATAGAACTGCAGGGCTAAAAACGCCACATTGAGAGATTCTGCAAAAAACGAGTAACTTTCGAATTTTCAGTACTGTTCAGTATCATAATCATAAAAAAAATGAAAATAAAAAATAAACCGAAACAGGAGAATGAGTATATTCGATTAGTTTTGTGTGCAATGGGTCCCATCCCTATTCCATTCAATTTCCGTTCTCCTTCCGCTTCCGTTTCCTATGGCGACCGTGTCGGCGCAAGAGAAAGACACAGACAACTCCCACTTGCGCGCGCGCCATCCAATAAAATAAGTGCAATTTTGATGTGATCCATCTTATATTCATACGGGACGTCCCAGAACCGCATTAACATCAAATCATTATCATCAAGGTGCAGTGGGCGTCGAGCGACCAGAAGAAAAGATCTCTGTCTGCCAGGCAAGTACCTTTTCAATCCAATATCGTTCCGACATTGCACACAGGTTAACCGGTAGCTATTCTCCTGTGGATTTCACTTTACAGTTCATTTATATATCGAAGTTCAAATTGATACTGTTTCTATCCACACCCAACAAGTAACAAGTAAATCTCAATAAATTCCTATAAAATTCGTATCCGTGGGGTATTTCCGTACGTAAAAAAATGTAAAGATAATATCAAGATGCATGGAACTGCACTTAAGTGATGCAATGTTCTCCGTCTGGGTACATCACAACACTTACATTACATTAGAATTACATTAGGACCAAGTAGATATAATATATAGTTAGCGTACTTAATGCTGTAAAATTCATTCAAGTAGATTTTGCTTTTACTGGTAGAGGATACACTTGCGTTTCAGTTGGTATTGTTTCATTTAAGGTAAAATCTATGCAAAATATAAATTACTGTTTGTAATATTAGAATAACGACGTTTCAATAATAAAAATGCTTATGCCAAAAATTCTTCACCTTATTTTGGTGTCATATATGCGTGACAAAAAACTAAAACATCACATGAAAAAAACTAAAATCGTATTTGAATAAAAAAATGACCAAGTAGTATGCGTACTATCCGAATTGCAAAAAAAAAAACAAAGAAAACCACCGTCGCCTTAAAGATGAATAACTTTTAGGAAGATGATATGGATGGTGAGGTCCGGTAGCTTAGTGGTCAAAGCATTATCTCTGTAAAAGAAGGATCGCAGGTTCGAAACCCCGCCTGGAGAGATTAAAACTTTTCCCTATCTTCTTCTTCATCTTAGCGTTAAACCAAGTCGCATCCGAGCTTGGAGTCTGGGGTCCGCTTTACCAGTTTAATTGCTGATTTGACAAAACTTCGATATTTTCTGTAAAGCGACTGCCATATGACCTCCACAACCCAAAGGCGATATCGAAGCATTGCATTAAGACCAGTTGTGGTACTTTCTAGGGCTCCAACTACCCGTAACGACTGCCATAGATGTTCATATGGCAACTGGGACCGACTTACCGTGCTCTCTGAGGCACGAGCAAACCAAAACCGAACCCATATTCATAGATACAAATATTTGTACTGAGCGGGGATCGGACCCGCGCCTCCGGCGTAACGGCCCCGTTCACTACCGCTACGCCACGGCACGGAGGCTGTTCAAAACTTATTCTTATATTATTCAAATAAAAATGTATATTTGTTTCGTATAATCTCCAAAGTAGCTGGGCCAATTTCGCCTCGATAAATAATACTTAGTAGCTGGTGGATATTGTATAAAGAAGTATGTGCAGAAGAATATCCAGAAACAGCGGCTAGGGACTCTCCCACAAAAACTCTATTTGAGGTGGAGTCCACGAACATCTGTGGGCTCCATAAGAACCTCAACGCCGTCCACCAACACCTGGAGACGGTGAAACCAGCTATGCTGTTTCTAACGGAGACACAAATACGCCGCCCTGACGACACGACCTACCTGCTTTACCCCGGCTATGTTATCGAGGAAAATTTCCGAGCAAAAGCCGGGGTGTGCGTGTTTGTTAGGGCGGATATTTGTTGTCGCCGTTTGCGCTGTCTAGAGGACCCATCCTTTTCCATCCTTTGGGTACACGTAGACCATGGCTCCACGAGTCAGGTCTATGTGTGCCTTTACCGTTCCCATACAGGAGATGCAGAGATAACTCGACTATTCGAATACCTGAGTCAGGCGGCAGATGATGCGCAGGAGCGGTTTCCGAACGCCGAATTGGTGTTTTTGGGGGATTTTAACGCCCACCACAAGATCTGGTTGGGCTCCGCCATAACAAACCATGCGGGAAGAGCCACTCACGCATTTGCCCTGGCGCATGACTTGACTCAATTGGTGCACAAGGTCACGAGGATACCAAGAGAGTCCGGCCTAGAGCCCTCTCTGCTTGACCTTCTGTTGACGAGTCACCCGGACCAGTACAGTGTCTCGGTGATTGCTGCTTTAGGTAACTCCGACCACTGTCTGGTCCGCTCCACCGTGCCCATTGTAGCGCCCCCACGACCCGTGCAGGGGAAGAGGCGGCTATGGCACTACTCGTCAGCGGACTGGGATGGATTGCGCGACTATTATGCGTCCATCCCGTGGGTTGAACGCTGCTTTGAGGGTAAGAACCCATCTGAGAGCGCTACTGCCGTCGCCGGTGAGATCGGTCTAGGTATGGAATACTATATCCCATACACCGATGTCACCGGAGTCCGCGGAGCGCGTCCGTGGTTCGGGCGCGAGTGCGCGGAGGCTGTTGATCACAAACAGTCTGCGTACCGCGCCTGGGTGCGGGCGCGCGCTACACGCGATCCCAACGTGGGTCACTTCAAGGCGGTGTACAACAGAGCCACAAAGGTCTGCAAGAGGGCATGCGTCAGGGCGGATGCCCAGCGCATAGCGCGGCTGGGCCAAGAGCTAGTGGCGCATCCCACGGGTAGCCGTGGCTACTGGCAACTGGCCAAAGCCGTGCAAGCCAACTTCTGCCAGCCCTCGCTGCCCCCGCTGAGCAATCCCGATGGATCTCTGGCCCATGAGCCGCAAGAGAAAGCAAATTTGCTGGTCAATCTCATCGCGGCCAACTCCCGAGTCGATGATTGTGGTATGCAACCACGGACAGTGCCCACTGGTGACCACGCAATGCCTGATATACGTATCAGGCAACGCGATGTCCGTGCAGTACTGCAATCACTCGATGTCCGGAAAGCCAGTGTTCCTGATGGTATTCCAGCGGTTGTACTTAAAAAATGTGCAGCGGAGTTATCTCCTATGCTAACGCGGCTGTACCGACTGTCCTACAGTTCGGGTATAGTGCCTTCGGCTAGGAAGGAGGCGAATGTCCAGCCGATCCCCAAGAAGGGGGATCGCTCGGACCCAGCCAACTATCGACCCATAGCCGTCACCTCAGTGCTGTGTAAGGTGTTCGAGCACATAATTAACACACAGCTCATGCGCCACCTAGAGGATCACTCCTTGCTTAGTGACCGGCAATACGGTTTCAGACCGAAACGGTCAACGGGTGATCTTCTGGCGTACATGACCCACCTTTGGGGTGAGGCTATGGAGAAGCACGGTGAGTCACTGGCAATTAGTCTTGACATCGCCAAAGCTTTCGATAGGGTATGGCACAAATCGCTTCTTTCCAAGCTACCAGCCTTCGGCCTGCCTCCTAGACTGTGTAACTGGGTTGCAAGCTTCCTGCAGGGGTGCCGTATTCGCGTCCTTTGTGATGGACGAGCTTCGGAGTTCTTGCAGGTAAATGCTGGCGTGCCGCAGGGTTCCGTTTTATCTCCCACTCTCTTTCTTCTGCATATCAATGACATGCTCTGTAACGGAAACATTCACTGCTATGCAGACGACAGCACCTTACATGGGAGTTATCACGCACATCCTGCGGCCAAGCAGTCTGATATCGCGGAAAAAAGGCAGCTTCTTGTCACAGAGCTGGACCGGATCCTGGACCACATTTCTCAATGGGGCGCTAGGAACCTGGTCGAGTTCAATGCCAAGAAGACCCAGGCATGTGCGTTTACAGCTAAGGTATCTCCTTTCCTTCCCCTTCCCACTCTTCAGAGCACACCACTGCCACTGCAGGATCACCTCACTATCCTCGGTATGGATGTTCGCTGCAAACTGAATAACAAAAACTATATCGAGAGTATCATAAAATCAGCCTCGCGTAAACTCGGAGTCCTGAACAGAGTGAGACGTTTTTTCACGCCGGAGCAGCGGGGTCTTTTATACAAGACCCAAATTCGTTCCTGCGTGGAATACTGCTCACATCTCTGGGACGGCTCCGCAAAGTACTTATTAGATGCTCTCGACAGGTTGCAGCGACGTGCGGTCCGCATTATTGGGGATCCTGAGGTCACGAACACCCTCGAGCCTTTGCAGATGCGTAGAGATGTTGCGTCTTTGGCAGTTTTCTACCGTCTCTACCATGGTGAATGTTCTGACGAGCTCTTCCAATTAGTCGCACCCTCCCCTTTCCTCCACAGGACGACACGTGCAGGGCTAAGATGTCATCCATTTACGGTGCAGAGTATACCTGCTAGAACCAAGCGTTTCAGTGATTCATTCCTATGCCGCACCACCAAGACCTGGAATTCCCTGCCAGCTCACGTGTTTCCTTCTTCCTACAGTCCCGGGTCCTTTAAGCGGGGCGTGAAAAGGCATCTAATGAGGCCGTCAAGCTGAGTGCCACCACTGTTAACATGGCAAATGTTTACGATGGTGACCCTCTTTCCGAGACTTTGCCTTTAGCCTAACATCAGGCGAGGTGAAGTCAAATTGACGTGTCATATATATAAAAAAAAAAAAAAAAAAATACCCAGGTGGTAGGACGTGTATATAGTCCTACCAACTGGTGTGTTTGCACACAGAGCGTATAAGCTCCTATGACCAGCAATTAGGTAGTAATGAAAAGAAAATACACATGTGACCGCTTCTATGAATGAAAACGTAAGAGAACCGGCACTGACCTGAGTTCCACCTCGTGAGGATTCAGCTGTAGACAGGCGTGGTTCCTGGCACGTGCTGGTAGGTAGGTATGTTTTCGACCGGCCGTTTATTTTCTTGAATTTGTCGTTTTCTTCCGATACACTTCCCTTATACTGACTTGAGAATGTGGCCAAAGGAACTTATAGAATTACACAGAAAAAGAAACGAGGAGTTGAATTACTCAAACTTCCGTTTGGTGCGTTAGCGGAGTCATAGACACCATTCGGTGCTACTGCGAGTTAGTGACTGATTAAAAATGAACGGGTTGAACGTCAGCCGTGAAGCTTGAGAGTCCCGCTCATAGAAAACTTCATTCTCAAAATATAGTTCGAAAAGATCCGTGCACAGCGCCATTCATTGGCCTTCTTCAACACTAAGTGGTCAACAAATGAGCGCCAATATTCAAACATTATTCCCTCACAGAAGCGGTTCTTTTAAATTACAAAAATTGAAATACAATTAAATTATGTGGGAAATAATTAAGAAAGTACATAAGCGCTCCACCATGCACCCGGCTTTGGAACGTCGCAAGACGTTACGAAACAAACAAGCGAACACTGGCTGATTAGAGCCCATAGTGAATTTGTATAACATAATAATACACATAGCTAAAATAACAACTTAGACTAACAATATTCTATCTAAAGTATGTTTAAAGTTTGAGTTAAAAATTAAAGTTTAAGATTCTATTTAGCGTTGTAAGTTATTGCGTTGGGATAGGATACAACCCGTTTACAGCGAGTTTGTAAGTACCAGTACGCGTTTTATATATTATGATAGACATGAGGAGTCCAGGTCCAGTATGACAATTGACAACGTAAAAATGCTGAATTATTAGATCAACAACGTGATCGCGTTTAGGGAGAAGGACAGGATGTAATCCTGATACAGAATGAGGTTCGATCTTAAATTTAAATCGTGCGAATTTTAAAACGTATGCAATGATGCGTAGTAGTTTCTGCCAAGAAGAAACACGTTGTGCTAATGTACATAACAATGGCGACTCTGTGTGTTTTGTTGTCACACTCAACACATTTGCCTTATGCTCAGGTAAGTCAGAACAGTTGGCGGGAGAGAATGACTTAATAGGCCATTCATCAGGGGGGCCGCGGATCCATGCTGGACCGTTCCACCACAAATCATAAGTCAAAAGTTGCGAGGGGAGCATGCCGCGTGATAGACAATCACTCGGGCTAATGTCTCCGGCGACGTGATAAAAATGTTCAGCGTTCAAGTTTTCTTGACACTGAGCGACCCGGTTGCTAACAAAAATCGACCACCGATGTGGTGACGAGTGAACCCATGATAAGGCAATCGTGGAATCAGAAAAGGCGTAAATGTCAGTAACGGGAATGCGTAATGCATACGAATCACGTACAGTTCTTATTAACTTTGACATAAGCAAAATAGCACATAACTCTAATCGAGCAAGCGTAGTAATCTTTGTCGGAGTGACCTTTGATTTCGCACACAAAATGCGAGTTTGAATGCCAGATGGGTGGGTACAATGTGCATAAATAACACATCCCATGCCATTCAGGCTGGCATCACAAAATGCGACAAGACGTAATTCGCAATCAACTTCGACACCTATATGTCGCGGAATTTTTAAAGTGTCAAGCAATTTTGATTCTTGAACGAGAGCGGAAAAGCGTGAGCGTATATGCTCTGGCAGGGACATCCCAATCACTCTTACTAAGCCAAAGTTCCTTAATTAACAACTTGGCGTAGAGTATCACAGGTGCCACCAACCTGAGCACGTCAAATAGTCGCGCAACTATAGAGAGTATATTTCTCTTAGTGCACTTCTCATCTACCAAGGTGGATGTGAAATAAAAATTATCTCCACACGGCTCCCGCGAGAGACCTAAAACCTTTGCGACATGACTGCCAACATCAAACTCAAGCGATTTGCGGTGAGTATTTATGTCAGCGTTCATTGCGATAGGAAATAGCCTAAAATTTAATAATAATAAAAACAGGTCTGCCTGTAAATTGGGACCAATATGTAAAATATTATTGAGCGAAAGACAAGTGTTGGTTTTAGCGCTCGCGTCTAACACAATACGCGGCATCGGTTTGTCAAGTCGAACTACTGCGTGATGTGGTATGTAATAACCATCCATAGACAAATTAGAGTCATCAACGAGACCAAGACAATCGTTATCCAAACAATCCCGAATAACCTTATTGTAATTTTCGCGTACGGTTGGTGATTGACGAAGTTTACGCTCGAGCGACAAAAACCGGCGGTGAGCGACGCCGCGCGAGTTCCCTAGTTCAGAGGGATCCTTGCAGAACGGCAGCGCAACAGTATAACGACCTACGTCATCGCGAGTCACAGTAGATGTGAAAATATTCTCGCACTCGGTTTCTTCTGGAGACAATAGGCGCTTCACAGGAACTTCCTCAAGTTCCCAAAATTTTTGCACTAAATCATTTAGTGCTAGCGCAGAAAAGGATGCGGTTGTAGGCACAACAACTTTACGTGGGTAATCACCCATAAGTACATACCCAAACGCGGTTGATAGTACACAAGGGGCACTGGGACCACACTCGACTCTATTTCCTAAGTAAATATACGGGAAGAGCTGTGCACCTAATACTATATCAATGTTTCCTGGAATGTTCCAGCTTAAGTCAGCAAGCGGTAAATCGCGAAGATTTAACTCGCGATCACACTTAATTAATTGCGAGGGCAATTGATCCGTAAGGCTATTCATAACTAACGCATGTATAGTATACTTATGATCTGCATAAATACGAGATTCAATGTCCAAATACACATAGCCTATTATCGTGTGCGAAGTGGAGCCAACACCTTTGACAACAGAATTACTCATTGGTATTATTGGTAAATTCAATAAACGACAACAGGACAATGTGATTAAGTTATTCTGTGAGCCATTATCAATTAGACATCTGACTACAGATTTATTTCCAGTGCTACCTTTAGGGCGAGCATACACCTGAGCGGTTGCCAAGAGAATATCACCCTTATGGCTAGAGGCATACGAATGCACAGTGCTTGAAGCGAGCGGTGACTCAGGAGTGGGGCTAACAAGGTCGCACTGGGGCGGCGGGGATGCGGCAACAGTCGTCGCATGCGAGTGCGAATTATTAACATTATTATAAAAATGCAATAATTTATGATGTTTTTTCTGACAGAAACAAACTGACGTACTTTTACATTGCGGGAGATTATGTAATGTGCTTAGACAATTCACGCAACCACGCTTAGATTTAATAAACTCATATCTAGCCTTTGCATTTTGCATATTTTTAAACTGAGCGCAGTCATACAGGTGTCGGTGGTCACTGCCGCCACATAAACAACAGGGCGCGTTACCTGCGGCGGGCGCATTCGACTTATTATTAATCGGCTCACTGACAACAAACGACTTAGAATTACGCTGTACACGCCTATCATTAGACTGTGGCGTCCCAGCAGTGGACGACTTCGCATATGACGAAGACCGCGGGTTTGACCGTTCAATCATCTTAGCATGATATTGTACAAAGTCGATCAGCTGTTGCGTCGTAGGTATATCGACACCTCGAACAGAAAGTTCGAAGGCTTGGATGGTTAGAGTGTCCATTTTCCTCAAGGCACATTGTAGAAACATGAAGTCCGTTAAATCATTTATACCTAACTCTTTAAGCGCGGCGATAGAGGAGGAATATATACCTATAAATGAATCAAGTGAGTTCACACTAGGTGAACAATTCTTTAAGTCTAATATATTATTAAGATAATATGAACCTTGGCCTTAAAGGACTGATAAAATGTATTCCAGTTTTCAGGGCGTCCGTCAAAACTCGGAATAACAAGCATTTCCAATTTCACTACAGACGCGTTCGAATTACTCGACCCGTGTGAGGCGATCTCCTTGACCTTGGGCGTAGATAATTTATTTCTAATGCGTTTTATTCTCGAATACAATTCATCAAATGAGTCAAGGCAAGAATAGTCGGACTCCACAGGGGGTTCCAATGACAAATTTAAGCTATTTATTTGATCTACAATCGACTCGAACTTATCGCGAACGACATCGATGTTCTCGGTCTCAGACAGAAAATCCTCATTCGCTCGCGTCGTTATGTCAAAGCAAACAATGGATTTCGACGATTTATACCAACGATTAATGCGTGCAAACAATAATTCCTTTTTTTGATTCAACAGAATAAGCTTCGTCTCGAGATCTGACGACATGTTTGCAAATTAACGATAGGTAGGACCAACCTATTGAAATATAACAAGAAGATTATCTGTAAGGTACCTACTATAATATAATAGTAATTCAACACAGACAGTTTAGATATACCTACTTTTTATTGAAAATTGTACTACGGCTTATTATATAATAGCGCAAGTAGCACAGCGGAGCGGGAATGTAACTAACTACGTACCTAGATAGGTACCTACAAAGTTAAGCGTATGCGAATAGAATGATGATTATTTACCAATTAATACGTAAATCACCAACTATTATAATTATCTACCAATTATTACGTAGATTTAGCGTTTTAAATACAGAATTTACCAAATAATTTACGTAAATCTGTTAGCGAATGAAAGTAATGAAACTAAGATGGCGGAAAGAATTCACCAAAATTACGTGAATCTTTTAATTAAATGAATAGGAAAGAAATATTATTCACCAATAATTACGTGAATATGTTATTTACTGGCCTATCCGACTCGTAAGGACCATAAATTATGGTAGGACGTGTAAATAGTCCTACCAAATGGTGAGTGTGTACACAGAGCGTATAAGCTCCTATGACCAGCAGTTAGGTAGTAATGAAAAGAAAATACACATACGACCGCTTCTATGAATGAAAACGTAAGAGAACCGGCACTGACCTGAGTTCCACCTCGTGAGGATTCAGCTGTAGACAGGCGTGGTTCCTGGCACGTGCTGGTAGGTAGGTATGTTTTCGACCGGCCGTTTATTTTCTTGAATTTGTCGTTTTCTTCCGATACACTTCCCTTATACTGACTTGAGAATGTGGCCAAAGGAACTTATAGAATTACACAGAAAAAGAAACGAGGAGTTGAATTACTCAAACTTCCGTTTGGTGCGTTAGCGGAGTCATAGACACCATTCGGTGCTACTGCGAGTTAGTGACTGATTAAAAATGAACGGGTTGAACGTCAGCCGTGAAGCTTGAGAGTCCCGCTCATAGAAAACTTCATTCTCAAAATATAGTTCGAAAAGATCCGTGCACAGCGCCATTCATTGGCCTTCTTCAACACTAAGTGGTCAACAAATGAGCGCCAATATTCAAACATTATTCCCTCACAGAAGCGGTTCTTTTAAATTACAAAAATTGAAATACAATTAAATTATGTGGGAAATAATTAAGAAAGTACATAAGCGCTCCACCACCAGGTACTTCAGTGAGTCAGAGCATTCCCACTGAAAGGGACTAGTTGCGAATTCAAGTCCGGTCCTGGATGTTAATTTTTCTGTACGAAATTCATACATTGTTATGTCAACCCAATTACTAGCTACTAATGATACACACAATAAGACTTTTAATCACACCGATGCCTAATTACCCAAATACAGAGTTGCCGTTAGGGTGAGCCCAAACGAGCGTTTGTGAGTTATGGGATCCGTAAATTTACGTTCAACCAAAATTAGGTTGAACTGACAGACGAACAGATATTTGATACAGTTGTAGTTGTTTATGCGAGGTGTTTAATTTGTATCATACTAGCTGATGCCAGCGGCTGCGCCCACATTATCTTTCTTTTGAATCCGTACTTAGTTCAAACAGACAGCGTAAGTGACTTCATTTTTACACTGTGTTGAACATTAAAAAAAATCTGTTTCTCAACCGATTTCCATTTTCTTTCATGTTTATAAACAAATGACGTATGTTTTTATGGCTAAAAAAATCTGTAACAATCAGAAAGCCTCACAAACTTCACCGGGCTAGTAGTGAGGTGGATGTATCGGACTCACAACGATTTTAGTGACCAGAGAACTAAATATTTTTATTAATAACTCATCATTTATTAAATATCTTACATCATAATTTCAATCTATTGTTTAGTCAGCTATATACTTTAGTATCATCACTCATTTCATCACATCACATCACAATGGTTCAAGAGAATTGACCAAGAAATTATTCAGGATAACAAATTGACGCCGTTTGGCTTCATTAAACCGATTAATAACTTTTCCACTTTGGGGAAATATTAGGGGGCGAGTAAATGATACTTCCTTGGTAGTGCAGCCGTAGCGAGTGCGACTGATACAAAACAGATCCTAGTTCGATTCCGAGTCGAGTGAAGTCGATTTGTCGGATTTTTAACAGCTCTGGAAAGTTCATCGTACCAAATCACACTACTGAATCCAATAATAACGTCTCTATGTTACTCTTCACAGTAATACCTAAATGTGGAAGTGGTACTTTTCGGCCGTGTAGCGGATGCAAATACGATTGCTACATGGGGGCCGGAGTTTGAAGACCGACCGGGAAAAAAGTGTTACTGATTTTTTTGCAGAATTTTAAAGCTACTATTTGAAAACAGTGCTCAGTTGTAATGTAATAGGCTGATACTGTTATTTAGGGGTCTGAAATCCGCAAGTGAAAATAAGTGTTTGAATGAGATTTTTATAGCACTTATTATTGTTTTTCCCGATGTATTTCGAACTTCAAAAGTTAGCATAACAAATGCTATAAAAATTTCATTCCAATATTTGGGCGGAATCATCAAAAATCAATGTTTAAAAATGGTTGAAAAATCATTCATTGGTTCCAACAGCTCATAAGAATGTTGGTAGATGGCTCCACCGTAGCCCATAAACACGAATATAAAGAGAAGGGAAATTTTAAGTGATTCAGGTGTGGCTCAACAGCTCAGTTAAAAGAGCATTCCCCTTGTAAGAGAAAGTTCGTGGGTTCAAGTCCCACTTGAGAGTGCTTGTTTTTTCCCGATGTATTATACGCACCTGTCAGCTAGTAATGATAAAGATTTTATATAAATGTGGTTTATATTCTAAAGTAAAGTCTGATGTGATTCAGAAAGCTGCTATGTTCACCTAGCGTGGGGAATTACCGATACCCTTTTTTTTTTTTTTTTCGTGCGGAAATCCCCTCGGATACCCCCCTGCCGGAGCCGGAAGGGGAGGTTATGTCGGACTCGAACCGACTAAAACCGCACGCCGACTGTGGGTCTTGGTGCTAGGCCGGAGGTGAGGTTGTCAAAGACATATCCCTCGCACCCCGGCTGACCCAGAGCCATCCCTTACGGTCTGGCCCTCCTCAGGAGGGGGGACAACGGTGTCCCCAACTCGCCCCCGGAATGGGGAGGCGCACTATTCAGCGCGCCGCCGCCGTGGCCTGCTTCTGCTGGGGTGACAGGCGGCTCCACCCGTCACCCCCAGGCCCGCGCTCATGGGGGACGGAGGTCAGTCAGTGCCCTCCGACGCCCGAGTTGCCTGTGCGCGCGGGCGGCGCGATCCGCGAGTCTTTCTCGCTCGCGCCGCCTCTCCCGCTCTGCCGTCTCCCTCACGACCATTACCTGCTCGCTGAAGGAGACGCCGGCCGCCCACGCGTCCGCGCAGCGGACCATTGCTGTGAGCAGGGTGGCGAGGGTGAGAACTCTCACTCCCAGGGCCGCCACTAGCTCCCGCCTCGGTCCGGCCCATGCCGGGCACTCGGTGAGCGTGTGCAGCCCCGTGTCCTCGCTCGCGTCGCAGTGATGGCACTCGGACGTTGGCTCCTTTTCGATCCGACACAGATATCTCCCGAAGCACCCGTGCCCGGTGATAATCTGCGTCAGTCGATACGAGAGGCTGCCATGTGGCCTCTCGAGCCATTCCGCCATGATGGGCCTTACCACCTCTATGACGGCATGCCCTGCGCGTCGTTGCTCAAGTCGTCGCTCCCACTCCGCCACCATGATCCCGTGGAGCCGGGACCTCTCGGCCCGAATGTCTTCGGGCTCCGGATCGTATCCCCGCTCCCGCGCCTCCTTACGGAACCGATACAGTGCCGCAAGGGATCTCGCTTCCAGGATCCACGGTGGCGATCCGGCTAGGAGACTCGCCGCTTCAAAGGATATCATGCGGTACCCCCTAATGGCCCTGCAGGCCATCGTCTGCTGCGGCGCATGCAGCAGTTGCACGAACCTGGCCCGCAGGGCGTCTGCCCACACGGGGCACCCGTACAGGGCCATGGAACGCACGACACCCGCGTAGAGTCTCCTGCAGGAGTCCTCTGGGCCCCTCAAGTTGGGCAGCAGCCGCATCAGCGCGTTAGCTGACACCAACAGTTTGGGGCGCAGACTTCGGAAGTGCTCTCCGAAGTCCCACCGACCGTCGAGTACGAGCCCCAGGTATTTCAACCGGGGCTTGATGTCGATGGGAGTACCTCCTACTGTCAAGCTGGATCCCGGGGGTGGCCCGCGCCGAGGACCATGAAAGAACAAGGCCTCGGATTTGTGCAGGGCCACCTCGAGACCCAGCCGCCGGATCCGATCCACGACTTGAGCAACAGCGGTCGTGGCCCTCTGGGTCGCCTCGCGGTGTGTAGCGCCACTCACCGTCACTAGCGTGTCGTCCGCGTAGCACGTGACGGTGGCACCGAACGCGAGCTCACCGCGAAGCACCCAGTCGTATCCGATGTTCCACAGGAGCGGCCCCAGGACCGATCCCTGTGGGACACCGCACGACATCTCACGCCTACCGACGCCGGTCGCACTTGGGTAGACGACGGCCCTCTCCGTCAGGTACGCCCCGACTATGCAGCGGAGGTAGAGAGGCACATCGTGGTACACGAGTGCCTCCCTGATGCAACTCCAGGGCAAGGTGTTGAACGCGTTGGAGATGTCCAAGGACACCGCCAACATCACCTCGCCCCGGGCAACCGCATCCTCCGCCAGGGTCCTCACGCGCATGATGGCATCCACAGTGGAACGCCACCGGCGGAAGCCGTACTGCGTGTCCGCTAGGTCCGGCCCCACTCTAGAGAGGTGCTCGACGAGGCGCTTGGCAATCACTCTTTCGAAGAGCTTGCCCACCTCGTCGAGCAACACTATGGGCCGGTACCCGGACGGCTCGTCCGCCGGGCGTCCGTCCTTGCGGATGAGGACCAGCTTCCCCGTCTTCCACATCTTCGGAAACTGGCCCCGCTCCAAGCATGCGCTGTGGAACCCTCGCAGTCGGGGTTCGAGACCGTCTTCCCCTAGAGCTAGGACCCACGCACGGCCTGGAATGCCGTCGGGTCCCGGGGCGGTGTTCTTCTTGGCTCTAAGCCGTCGCACCGCCAGCTCTAGTTCTACCCAAGTGACCTCGGGCACGTCGTCGTCAATAACCACGCCGGGCGCATTAGACGACCGAGGTGGCGGAGTCATCTGCGGCGGAACGTGTTCCGCCCGCGCCGGGAACAGGGATGCCACCACTCCTCCAAGCAGAGCCGGCTCGAGAACCTGGGTCAAGGGAGGGGCCCGGGGGCGCAGCTTTCCTCTTACCAAGCGGTAAGGCCGCCCCCATGGGTCCCGCTCCAGTGTCTCCAGCAGCTCCCTATAGGAAGCTGCCTTGGACCGCTTAATCTCCGCTCGGAGGGCATTCCTGGCTTCCCTGTATCCCTCTTGCAACTCCGCCACTAGGGGATCTGTGTCTGCGGTGCGGCTACGCCTCCTACGGAGCCTGGCCCACCGGCGGTGCGCGATCACGCAGGCTTGCCGCAGCCTCGCGATCTCCGCAGTCCACCAGTAGACCCGGCGCCTCGGACTATAGGCTGGAGCCCTAGACATACCCGCATCGCAGACAACAGTCATGGCCTCCCGGAACCACGCCGCCTCGTCATCGATGTCGTCAGGCCTGTCCGGCACCATGGCCCAGGCCTGCACGGAGGCGGCTTCCAGGAGAGCATCCCTATTCAGTCCCCTAAGCACCCAGCGCGGCTCGCGTGGGGCCGGTGTGACCGGCGCATCACTCTCGGGAGGGGAGACATCAAACCGAACGTATCGGTGATCCGACAGTGACACCCAACCTATATTAGTAACTATACTCCGTCCATTATATTATTGTATTTTAGACAGCTCACTGACAGTGGTCGGTATAACTTTGTTCTAGCGTCAACACCTGAAAATACTAACAAAAATTAGGCGCCAATACGTCATTTTTCATTGACATCGTCACGTCAGCCAGAAAGCAATTTTAGGGATGTAGTTAGTCAATCGACAGTGTTTTTATTATAATAACTTGAAAATATCACAATTGATATCGACTACAGAAAATATATTTTTTAAAATAACTGGCGATTTTTTACCGATTTCTAAAGAACAATTCGGATGTTTATAATTATTTATATTTGTATGATTTTGACGGAAAAATGTTTTTTGTAACTCCGTCATTTGTGGACGGATTGTCAAAATTATTTTTTTGTTTGAAAGAGGTTTATTCCAAAATGGTCCCATTTAAATTTCATAAAGATCTGATGATGGATTTCAGAGACAGGCCACGGAAGTCTTCAATAAATACCAGGAAATCAGCATGCTGGAATATTCTTCTAGAAGTCAGTTGTTTTGTTTTGGAGATTAGCGTTAGCGTTATGGCCCACAATCGTTTTCTATTACATTTGTAAACTGTATATACACGAAATATCTAAGTACTACTTTATTATTATGTTTAGAAAGATAATAGATTTTAGTTCCACATGAAATCATTTATAACATTTATCATAATATTTTTATATATCGATTTTTTTTATCGAGGTTCTTAACTTTGTCGATCTTTTAAATTTTCATGCAATCACTACTTTCATCTGTCTAAAATACAATAATATGATGGACGGGGTATAATTTGACTATTAAATTTTATGACGTCACTAAATCTTTTTTCATACAAGCTACTTTAACTTATCATTTTGACGTTTAGTAAAAAGTAACTAATTTGAATATTCAGTAGAATACCTAATTGATTCATGATTGATATGGTAACTGGAAATTGGAAACTATGGAGAAATATTTGTATTCTGTATTTCCAAGAATCCTCTTACATTCATGGCGACAGCGTTATTTCAGACGCTCAGAAATTGAATTTGCAATATTTTTCACGTCGACCTCTAGTTGTCAACCGCAAATAGAATTATTCTACCTGGAGTCATGTTGCGCTGAGCTCGCTATAATAAGGATATAAAATATTGTTTGTGACTGTTTAGAATCTGCCCTTTTGTAACTGAAGTGGTTTTAGAAAAAAAAAACATAAATGACAAAGGCCTAGATAATGCCCGCGGCTCTGTCCGCATAGTGTTGATTGTCCAGGACTGCAGGAATTCGTTTCCCGGAATGAAAAGTTATGATTGAAAGAAGAAAAAGAGGAATAAAAGCAAATGAAAAGTTTGGTAACTAATATTCTTTAAAAAAGAAGAATTATCTAAATAATACGTCCATTTTCATCTAATCTGTTCACTAGTTTACACGTGATTGATTTGTTGTTTGTTACATCAAAATATACGGACATCTTCATCAACTTTCACATTCTAATATTAGTAAGACCATTAATCTACCTAGTGAATGTACAGTCAGCGTCATAAATATCTTGACAACGAAGTCTAGAAATGATCTTAAAACTCACGTATGATGAGCAAATCGAACTGTTTTATTGGTTTATATGGTGTTATTGTCTTAACTAAAGGCGTGTACAAAATATCAGAACAATCGGTCAACTGGAACGGGGTAAAAAAACTAAATTAAATCATTTTGAGCACTTTGTTCGTCAACATCTTTCCGATGCTAACTGTACTATTTGCATAATGTGGTAGAAAAACAATTTACTAGTTACCATAAAAATTTACAATTTACTATAATTGTTGAAAAATCTGTGACCGGTCTGTATCTATTTCCGATTTGTTAAGTCAGTTGTTGAAATTTTTAAATGATTTTTTAAGAATTTAGTATGATAATTCATTCAAATCGATTTAAGGATTTAAGAAAAAATTGTTGTGATCGGTTCAGGCGAAATTGAACCTGCGATCCTTCTCTTGCAGGGAGAATGCTTTTCACCACTAAGCTACCAGACCCACGCCCGATTAATCCTAATCTTTCATCTCTATAAATACCCGCTTTCGCAGCGAGGCGATGGAAGAGTAACCTATCCACGCTCTTACGAGCTATATTGACGGAACCAATGAATATTTTTTTAATAATTTTTCAACATTGACCGCTTTCTGAATCTATCAGTTATTGAAAATTGTACTTTTAGTTGAACAGTAGTCGAGTTCGTATGTTTACATGCATACAATTGGATGAACAGTACGGCAGTTACAAAAATACGAACAAAAAATAAATATTTCAGTTAGCTTCTCGCCAACTTCGTGGCCCCAACTTCAAGGGGCAGTGTGGCCACAGAAATATAATCAATGTGCAAACGTGCATGCTTTCACCCACAAAAGGAGGTAGGAATTTAATTCGACGCTTATTTATAAACCAAACTTGTATTGTTATATTGCAAGTTATTTCTTCATGGTCGCTATATTGTTTAGGTATATTTAGGTGTATTTTTACAGCCTCTGTGGCGTGGCGGTATTGAACGCGACTGCTACGCAGGAGGCACTGGTACGATCCCCACTCAGTGCAAATATTTGTATGCATGGATATGGCTATTTGCATTGGTCTGGATGTTTCTATGAATAATATGTATGTATTTACAAAAAAAAAGTATCTAAGTATGTTTATCCGCATTCTAGATTCCTCACAAGCTAGTTAAGCTATGCTTACCATGGGTCTAGATAGCGTTGTGTAGAATGTTGTGGAATATTTTTATTATTTTGGTTAGAGCTGGCTTTACGACCAAGAGGTCCCGGATTCGAATCCTGACGTGACGTACTCCTTCTCCGAACACAAGTAATAAAGCTTACCTGCCCTTCTAGACAAGTGGCAATTCGCTGGCTAGCAAATCGTGGAACAAAATGACACAAGTATGGGATTTGACGTTATGACAGTTGTCAACGAATGTCATAAACGTCAAGTCTCATTGATTCGTCATTCCTGCCTAGTCGCCGGAAGAAAAATATTAAATTTAAATGAGTCCGGCAACTAGGACCGCGGTCTACGTTGATGTCGGTCCCAGTCGCCGGAAGCCTCTCGACCACACGCCGATCAATGTGCCGCTTGTCTAAGGGACTGAAAGGCGCCACATTAATTTTGAATAGATTTGTGCCTGCTATCAAACTTATTCCGGTCTTTTTAGGATATCCGTACTTCCATACTATTATTATAAACAGGAAAGTAACTCTGTCTGTTTGTCTGTCTGTATGTTGTCACGCCTAAACCACTGAATCGATTTTGATGAATTTTGGTATAGGGGAAGATTAGACCATGAGAAAGGACATAGGCTATGTTTGGTCGCGTTAACCGACATCCACGCGGGCGGAGCCGCGAGCAAAGGCTAATTGCCTATAAAGTTGAAAATCTATTTGCTGTACGTAGTTTTTTCAAGAGTTGAATTGTCAGGGTGACTGTTTGAGCTCTCTATTTAGAATTCATATCTCTTGGACCTAGGTTTATTTCTTCAGAACCATGAAACGCTTGTGAAGGTCTCAATACAAAAGACGGAATAATTATGCCGTAAATATTAATAGTTTAAACATATCTAGCGAAATTTCTTCTTTCTATTTGTCTAATAAAAGAAATTACCTAAACAGCCCAAGATTTTATCTAAATTACAACAATAAAGCCAGGTCTACACAAGAGGATTAGGCGAAACAAACAACGTTAATTCAACTAGTGTGTACATTACGTGTGCTGTTTCGCTAACTAAGAAATAAACTAAATAATCGAAAGATAAATCTACTAATTGCAAACAAAACTTACTGCTTGCTTAGTATACATTTAGTTTGCTTATTTATGTTTTTCTTTAAGTTGTTATGCTTGATTTAATGAGCAAAGAAGGATTATTATTTTCATTATCGCGCTTGCACGGCTTTTTTTAACGTGAGGAAAAATCCTTCATGGATGCTATGCCGGACTCCTACCGACAAAAACCCTCTCGTAACACCCAACAGCCTACGGTTTGGAGCCCTGGGTAAGCCCTCGGTGCCATCAGACATATGGCTACCACTGCGGCCTCATCTAGGGGGTGGTTCGGGTGCTAACCTGCGTCTATGGGGGGTTTTGGGGTGTTATCCCGCTTCTTATTGGGCGTGCGTGAATCCCTCACGTCACGCTGCCGTCATGGACCTGCTTCTGTAAAGTGTAAAGACGGTAAGCAGCCAACTCACCGTCACCCACTTGAACAGGTTATTTATGAATTAATACGGATTGGCTGCCTCTTATCTTTAAGTAATCTTAATACTAAATATCAAACTATGTGATACTGACTATTAAACGTACAATTCATTTAAATTATTTTTTTTAAAGCACCCTCCTGGATAGTGGATAGTTATAAGCTAAGGTGAAACCCTGAAGATACGGGCCAGCATTCCAGATGCCGACCATCCAAAATTTTACCTTCGGCCCTACTTTAACAACGTCAAAGTTAGTACTGGTGACTTAGTGCTATTTTCAGGCTTTGCAATAATGATGTAAAATTTTTTTTTTTTTATAAAGGACCCCTCAATTTGACTTTACCTCTCCTGATGTTAAACTAAAGGCAAAGTCTCGGAAAGAGGGTCACCATCGTAAACATGTACCATGTTTACAGTGGTGGCACTCAGCTTGACGGCCTCATCAAATGCTTTTCACGCCCGCTCAAAGGTCCCGTGACTGTACGAAGAAGGAAGCACGCGAGCTGGCAGGGAGTTCCAGGTCTTAGTGGTGCGGTATACGAATGAGTCACTGAAACGCTTGGTTCTAGCAGGTATACTCTGCACCGTGTACGGATGGCATCTTAGCCCTAAGTAGTTGTGTTGTCGTGTTAGATACATTTAAAATTATTATTGCTGAGTTATTAAAAATATATATTAAACTAATAACAATACTTCTCGCTTAAAGAAGAAGAAAGCTGGTGCGCGGGCATAGTATACCTTTGTTTTTTTTTCCGTGCGGAAATCCCGTCGGATACCCCCTACCGGAGCCGGAAGGGGAGGTTATGTCGGACTCGAACCGACTAAAACCGTACGCCGACTATGTGTCGTGGTGCTAGGCCGGAGGTGAGGTTGTCATCGACATATCCCTCGCACCCCGGCTGACCCAGGGCCCTCCCTTACGGTCTGGCCCTCCTCGGGCGGGCATAGTGTACCAGTTCTTCATCATGTGACAACGCAATGTACATTTTAAACACTACTATTTCGGCAACCCTCCTAACAATTTGAATGAAAATGTTGTATTTAGATAAGGTTTTATTTGTTATAAGTTTATCTATATCGGTGTCTTTCCTGAAAAACGTGTAAAAAAGTCATTCAGTGGGTCACGTAGATATCTCGAAAACAGCTATAACGATTTGGATGAGAATTTGTATTTAAATGAGAATTGGCTATTAAACTTTATCTATACAGGTCACGGCTGAAAAAATACGATTTACTCTCAATACATAGTATAAAGTAAAGTTGCTTTTGTCTGTCTGTCCCTATGTATACTTATATCTTCAAAATTACGCTACGGATTTTGATGCGGTTTCTTTTAATAGATAGAGTAATTCAAGAGGAAGGTTTATATGTATAATACATGCTTAATATAGTAGAAAGTGCAGCGGGAACGGGATCTAACGGCATGTGGATGGAAAAAAATGCCGGTACGAAGTTTCCCGGGTCAGCTAGTACAGTTATTAAATGAGAGGACAGGATTATATGTACATGTACCCGACAATCCACAAAAATATACCAGGTAGTAATACGAAAAATATTTTGAATAAACATAATCAAACGAACCGAAGGAAACTATAAAGGGTCAAGCATTAAACCTTATAAAGGCCGTACACAAAGCGATTTAGGGCACGTTCTGACTATACCAACGATATGTGACCGACTTTTTGCTTAAAAACCGAATATACGAATGATACAGATTTTCGTATGGCCACCGAACCGATAGCTTATAGTGCCTACCGCGACATAGAGGGCATGTCTAGAATGTTCACCAAGCCTAATACTATCTTGGCTAATACTGATTCAGGTTTGGCTCAATAGCTCAGCTGGAAAAGCATTCCCCCTGTAAGGGAATGGTCGTGGGTCCAAGTCCCATTTGAGCGCTTCTTATTCCCCGATGTATTTGGAATTTAAAAAGTTAGCATAATAAATGCTATAAAAATTTCATTAGGATATTTGGGCGGAGTCATCAAAAATCAATGTTTAAAAATGATTGAAAAATCATTCATTGGTTCCAACAGTTCGTAAAAAGGTTGGTAGATGGCTCCACCGTCTCCCTTAAAGACGGATATAAAGAGAAGGGAAATTTGAAGTTATTAATAAATAATAATAATAAAATCATTTATTTCAGACCAGGGTCCATAACGTGTTAGTAACAATGAAAATAAAATAGGTAAAGTGAGACCACCAAACTACTAGGACACTGGCTACATCACGTGCAAGCGTACCCAGTGCCCCAGCATCGGACAGTCCCACCTATCGCACAATACGCTCAGGATGCTGTGTGAGCTCCCGCGTACTCTCCGTAAGAGGGATGCACTTCGTTTGCGAATGATGGCATGAAAGCCATAAACCCGTTATTCAGGTGTGGCTCAATAGCTCAGTTGATCAACGACATAACTGTGCAATTATATCTTTTACATACAGTAGAATACCGCTATGCCGTGTTGGTTCCCGGTGGAGTAGAATATGACCACCCCAGCTCTTCCTGTGGGTGCCTCGTAAAAGGGGATTAAGGGATAGGGCTGTTCTCCATTCGACAGTAAACATACAGCCCAAGATATAGTGCCCGCTAGACCGTAATAGGCTCGCCGCCTATTATGTGCTACCGAAAATTATTGGGGATTTGCAGGCGTGATATATGTATGTGGGATAGAGATTTGTAATTTTTAAGAAAAGCATTTTGATGTCGAAATAACTTCAAGATTTATTTTCTAAGACTCTTTTACGACACTCGCACAACATGCACCTTTCTTCGCCAAAATCCTAATATCATTTTCCCTCTCGTTCCATCAGTCATTCTTCACTTCAGTCGTTCATAATTATTTCTCATGCTAGGCATCCTCGCATAACGTTCCATTCCTACATGTATGTATATATACCAATATATAAAGATGAATACTTAATAATCACATCATTTTGATTCATTATTCATTAATTTTAACTTCAGCTTACTCACCCACCCGGTGAACTTAAATTACGTATCGTAGATTAACAAATTCACATCGAGCTTGGTGTACTTGTGATCAGCAATGGATTAGCCTAGTTAGAACGGAATCTAAACTACAATCCATTACCTTGTTTTTACCAGCGCCCACCTTATGCAAAGGGATTACCAAAATATCGTTACTTACTGACCACTGACCTAGAGTTACATAAGTAATATAGAAAATCAATATTTTGCTTCTACAATACAGTAATTTGAGTTTTGTAACAGCAACTACAATATGGAGTTCTTCAAGGGAGTATTAGATTAGGTATTATTAGAGGTATCGGGATATTTACTAAATTGTATTATTTCCAGTTTCCGATATATCGGCCATAGAGTATTGGCGGTAAACAGCGAAAAAGTTCAGGAGTAAATACCCTCTTTCGTGTTTTACTACACCTATCAACACTATCACTGGTTTCACTCTCACTACCAATTCGAACTTTATCTCGATCACATTCACGACACTACACATACATTAGGAGGTACTTTTAAGTTCAACAGCACGAGTAATAACACCCCTGATAGTATACACCGGCATATACTGGCACCTGTGTGATAGAACCGTGTAGATGGCACCAGTGTGGACTACCATGGGTGTTATACTGGACATGTCCAAAGTCCACAATAATGGTCATAGCTCATTAGAGCCACCCGGCACCAACTCCGCACCGCCTCGCCTCGTGCGGTTAGTATTCTTTATATGAACTTGTATGGGTATGCGCTCATTACATCAACTCCGTAGCATCGCCGCATCGCCTCAGTCGCATGCCCGCCACGTACGAACGGCGGGTGGACCACTCGGTGAAAACATGCTGCTCGCACGCTTGCCTTGCGTTTAATGCCCGCTGCCCGCGAGTGGTTCACGTGAGGACAGTATGTGCCAATTGACAAACAAACTACACGAAAATTCCTGGACTATGGTCTCCAGTCGTAGACCACGCGGCGTCCACTGGTTGACGATGCGAGGTCCACTGGTTGACCGCGCGACGTTTATTGGTGATAACACGTTGTCCACCCGTGGACCACCTGTCGACAACGAGTGGACGTCGTGCGACGAGGCGATGCAGGGTGGGTGCCGGGTGGCTCTAATGAGCTATGACCTTTAGAGCTTTCCATCAGGTTGTCCATTTACTTATCTACCTAAGTAGTATCAAAAAATAAAAAAGAAGTCCTTAAATGTATTCAATAAATAGTTTCCTACTAAACCGTAGGAAGGAACATACATATTGAGTTATTTCCGTAATGAGCCCGGCTGCGAGGCGGAGTATAATCGCATTATAACAGCGTCTGTGTGCAGGTGTAGCGCAGCTTCTTAACTAAGTAGTAAGTACCGATAAATATTCACGAGATTCATTGGATGTATAGGACTCAATGATTTTCAGGGATTAAGTCATACTCAGCTGTAAGCTGGTGCATTCACTGACTGAGAGGAAAGGCTCTTGCGTTGGCTTTTCTCTCGCAGTTGAGGGGTCAGGTGGTGCTAGCTTCTCTTATGCCAAAAAAAACCAAACTGTTATAGGACGAATAGAAGATAAGATAAGAAAGCTCCAAAGGAGAAGCTTTGGATACAACTAGGATTGTCTTTTGGATGAAGGGAATTGACATGTTCATTTTATTAATCGAGTGTGTGGCGATACCACATGTAGCACCATCTAACGACAGCAAGCCGAACTACTACGTCACTACGAATCCTGCATCGCGAAGTGAAGTTCTCGCGCTGGTACACTATAATATGTACAGCCTGCATCCCAACGATAATCGTTGGGCCGGGGCCCGCCAGGCGTGATATCTTGCCTGGTCGGGGGATCCTCTCTTTGTGTCGGAGGAATATCACACATCGTTCCTCCATATGTGTAACAAAGACTACTCTTAGATTCTCTATTATACAAGAGATATATATTTTTTTCATTTATTTATTTATTCATTCACTTAAAAGTTATTACAATAGTATTTGGACCCTGGTAAGCAAATGATGCTTGTATTAATATATAATATAATAATATAATAAGATATTTATTTCAGACTTAAGTCCATACGGTGTTAGTAACAATTTCACTTAAAATCTAATGTTAGTAAAACAGGCAGATATTTTAATGATATAAAAACATACGAAGAAGGTAGAAACAGGTTCATACCTTTATGGCATGAATCTGTATCCACCTCCTTAGTAACGGTGAGTCCCACCTCGCCGCAAATACTTGTAGGAGCGTGTTCGGGCTGCCGCGGAGGCGCTCGAGGGACGACGTGCAGCGCTTTCGCATAATACAAGCGAAGCTATCCACCTTGTGGTTCGCGAACATAGCCGATGCGCTGCATCGCCACGGCAGCCCCATCACTGCCCTGAAGCCGTTATTATATTGGACGCGGAGGTCGCCATATGCCCGCTGCGTGAAGTTCACCCACAGGCCGCAACTGTAGAATGCTTGGCAGTACGCCTTGTACAGCGTGATTTTGACTGCCTGTGAGCAACGCGCGAACCTGCGGGCAAGCATGTTTGCACGAGCAGCTAGCGACCTCCGTTCCCTATCAATATCACAGCCATCTTTCAAATCCTCGGTGACCCAGTGACCCAAGTATTTAAACTTGTCGACTTTGCACATAGGTGTTCCGCATAAAGAAATTACAGGTGTCTGCATACCAGTTTTTGCACCAGCTTTAAACACCATGTACACACTTTTTTTGACATTGTACCTGAGTCCATGAGCCACCGCATAGGATTCACATACAGTAATCAGGTTCCTTAATGCACCGATGGAGGGACTCAGCAGCACCATGTCGTCCGCGTAACTGATATTGTTGAGACAAACTCCATCGACATGACAACCAACTCTGGCGCTGCTGAGCTTCTGTATCAGATCGTTCATATACAGGCTGAATAGACGGGGGGAGGTCAATCCACCCTGTCGCACCCCGCACTTCAGTCCATATAGTCCAGAAAATGCACCTGCCCACCTGACACTATTTGTTTGGTGAGCATACCAGTACTTGAGCACCCTAATCAATTCCACTGGCAAGGTCGTTTGTTTCTCCAATTTATGCCACAAAACCTCGTAGGACACTAAATCGAATGCCTTTGACAGGTCCAGAAAACAGGCAAATACCGGAGTTTTCCTGTTTGTGTAGTAATGGACCGTCTGCTTGAGGCAGTAAATGGCACTTTCAGTAGATAGCCCCTGTCGAAATCCAAACTGGGCATCGTGCAAATGGATGTGCTCTGCCAGGTGTTTGTCAAGCAGACTGTCCAGCACCTTGGCCACAATATTAGCCAAAGATATCGGCCTGTAATTGGACATGTCAGAGGCGTCTCCAGTTTTATTTTTAATTACAGGAACAACCACCGTATGCATTAAGTTACCTGGTAGATAGCTGTGATTCAAACATAAATTATATAGCATTGCAAGCACTCTAGGTAAGTGGGGCCCAGCATGGCGCAGGTGATCGACACTGAGGCCGTCGTGTCCGGAAGATTTACCACTTACCATTTTATTTATAACATTCAGGATTTCCTTTCCCTTGAACGTAAATGAGAGTGAGTCCGACACCACGGCATCAGCGTCAGACAACTGCGGCGTACCTCGCAGAGGTGGCTTCACTTTAAAATTCTGACAGAAAGCATTAGCTATGTCTACCGGTTCGTGTACACCAGCCACACTCACAGGGAGGCTCTGCTTGTGATTCAACTTATTAGTTGATTTCCAAAATTTACCAAACTGTTTATCCGAATGATGTTTAGCAATTATATCCATTTTGATTTGCTCTTCATTCGTTTTGCAGTACTTTAACTTTGCTTTAAATAACCTTCTTGTTTCACACATTCTATCATAAATAACTTTATTGACTTCAGTCGAAGTAGCACTTCAATATGCATTCAGGTCCGTAGGTCCGGTTGCTTCTGACGTCTTCACCTTGGAAACTCTCCCTAATTTGCACTAGGCACTAGGCATGTAATCTCTTACGACGTCAAGTCATCATTTCTTAGAGCTTCTCCTCCTATCAAGCCCGACTGAGATGCCGTGACTTTGTAGATAGTTGTAACTCAAGTAGTCACAGCTGCGAATGCAATAACATTTAATCTTTGAATCCTGCTGTAAATATATACAAACAGACATTTATTCCATTCCTTATTTAAGCAGTGTCCAGCGATAAACGGAAACTATCTTCAGTACAAAAGCTATTCACGTTTACATAACGTTAGATATTAACATATTTATAAAGGTACCTTTAGTTACTCGGCATAAATAAGTTTTACGTCCTTCAAGTAAGGGTAATGTAGTAGAAGTAATGTCCACATGTGGTAGATCACATCCACTAAGTAATTCGTTTTGATACTAGTTGTAATCGCGACTTTGTTCACGTTTTTTTTTTGTTGTATTTTAAACGTATTGGCCGACGTAACATAATTGAAACCGTAGCGGGTACCTATATAATATTAGACAATTTTCCCACTTGTTTTATCCTAGCATAACAATATACCCGAGGAGGTACAGACTTTAAGGGATGGCCCTGGGTCAGCCGGGGTGCGAAGGATATGTCGAAGAAAACCTCACCTCCGGCCTAGCACCACGACCCTCAGTTGGCGTGCGGTTTTAGTCCGCTTATTGCAAATGTTTGTACCTATGCATAAAACGGCAAACGTAGTGTGGGGCGTCCTGCGACTAGATGGAGCGACGATATACGCAGAGTGGCTGGTGGGGAGTGGAGGAGGACAGCCGAAGACCGGGCTAAGTGGCGTGTCATGGTAGAGGCCTATGTTCAGCAGTGGACTGCCGCGGGCTGATGATGATGATGATGCATACATATTATATTTCAATGAGTAAACTAAGAAAGAACTTACAGACGTATCATCAATAAAATATATACATATACACAAATATGTAACTACAGAGAATATTATTACGGGTAGGATTTTGCCAATTCAATGCGTTTTGTGTCCACACGCACTGAAATGGCAGAATAGGTTTGTATAAAGGTTTTTGTATATGAATGTTATCTATAACAGTTTTGCTAGTTCGCACACGTGCCAATATATTTCTATAGAAGACTGGTATTAATAAGCCTAATAAAAATCTTTTTCAATATTCAGGTATAAATGCTACGTATTTTAGGTATATATGAAGTTGTTTCGTCGAAATTAAATGGATTAACCAGGTAGTGCGATGCGTTAAGCCATCGGTTCCAGTTGAAATACATAAACTTACATAACATCTATGGCAGTTGTTACGGGTAGATGTAGTCCTCACAACTCTCAGCTCTAACTGCAATGTTTCGATATCAGCAAAGAGTTGTAAGCCGCGTGGTTCCCTGTGGACTAGACTTTAATCCACCCCATGCGGTGTCGTAGAAGGCGACTAACAGATAGGGCTGTTTAACATCAGACAAATATATACAGCCCAGACTCAGTCTCGGATGCACGGCTTGAGTCAACAATAGTGCCCGGAATGCGGCAATAGGCTCACCCCATATTACGTGGGACTGAATCCAATAATTAGTGAAATAAGTGTTTATTCACCTCTGCCTAACCCTTGGGGATAGAGGCGTGATTGTATGCAATAGATTGTGGAAACGTGCGAGCAGCATGTTTTCACCGAGTGGTCCACTCGCCGTTCGTACGTGGCGGGCATGCGACTGAGGCGATGCGACGATGCTACGGAGTTGATGTAGTGAGCGCATACCCATACAAGTTCATATAAAGAATACTAACCGCACGAGGCGAGGCGGTGCGGAGTTGGTGCCGGGTGGCTCTAATGAGCTATGACCTTTATTGTGGACTCTGGACATGTCCAGTATAACACCCCTGGCAGTCCACACCGGTGCCATCTACACGGTTCTATCACACAGGTGCCAGTATATGCCGGTGTATACTATCAGGGGTGTTATTACTCGTGCTGTTGAACTTAAAAGTACCTCCTTATGTATGTGTAGTGTCGTGAATGTGATCGAGATAGAGTTCGAATTGGTAGTGAGAGTGAAATGGCAGTCACTTCACGAAATATCAGAAGTGAAAGCTTTGGGTGCGACCAGGGTTAACGCTAGAATGAAGTAACTTCTTACCAACGCGTTATACAAGGAAGTAACTGTGTTTAGGTTTTGGAAATCCTTTACTGTTCTTAGAATAAAACCTAAATTCCTATACGCTTTTTTACAACATGTAACTATGTGATCACTAAACCTCAGCTCAGCATTAAGACTAACACCTAAATCCCTAATTTCAGTGACCCATACCATCTGCGTACTGTCAACAGTATAATTATACGAGACGGGTGCGTGCTTGCGAGAGAAGGTGATTGCCACGCATTTTGAAGTATTAAACTGCAAGTGATTATTTTTACTCCAGGCTACCACCCTGTCTATGTCTTTCTGCAACCTCTTGCAGTCTTCTAAGTTACTTATAGGGAGGGAAAGCTTAAGGATGTAGAAGAATGTGATGTGTGATGAACGGACAGAGGGCCTATTTCTAGGATGATAGGAAGTGCCTGGATCAAATAAATATCTGCAAAATAGATTTAGATGTATGGGACCTTACCATTACAGGCTTTAGCCAACCTTGCCTAATAATAGAAACAGCTGCTGATAAATCAACGAGGCTCTAGTGTAGGCTTTGCTTTCGGGATTGGATGGTCACGCGGAATTCACCCTAGTAATAAAATAGGGAACAGACCCTGGGGTCCAGTATATGTACGATGAAGATGATCTATCTGAAAAACTTGTTTATAAAATAATATGGAAATATGTACATTAGAAAATTTACAACAATACGGAGGCATTCCATTTTGTATGCAAAGTAAATTATACAAAAAGAGATCCGAATTAACAGTAGGAAAATGCAAGCTTTATGTGTTATTCTCGTTTTAATTATCACTGAAAACACAAAGGAATGTTTTTAACTCCATACAAAATTAATTAAACTGTCTGACGGAAATGTTTTAGAAACATTTATATCGGCCATCTTTTTTATTTCACAAGTATTCTTTTGAGTTAGTAAGGTACAGGTGAATGGATTGGTCACGGGCTTGAGGGACCATAATCAAATATTATAATAGTTATAGGAATATATCTGAACCCCAGTATTTTTTTATAAGAGGACACGTCAATTTGACTTCACCTCGCTTGATGGTAAGTTAAAGGCAAAGTCTCGGAAAGAGGGTCACCATGTTAACAATGGTGGCACTCAGCTTGACGGCCTCATAATGCCTTTTCACGCCCCGGTTATGACTGTCCGCCCACCCCTCCGGCTCCGACTGGGAGGCATACGAGCCGGGACTGTAGGAAGAAGGACAAGTTACGTCACATAACGCAGAGTAAGCATTTTTTGTGCCTTTTGAGGATAACAGGGGTGCTGCGGTGATCAAGGAGCTTAACCTCCCAATCATAGATTATAATTAAAGTAATTCCCTCACGCCAAGTCCTCGTTCCTCTTACGAGTCAAGGTCTATAATATAGGCTCCTTGGGTTGGCCGAGAAACGAAGGATATGTCGAAGAGAGGCTCTCATTCAGCCTAGCATGATAACCCACAGACGGCGTGCGGTTTTAGTCGGTTCGAGTCCGGCATAACTTCCCCCCCGGCTTCGGCGGGGAGGTATTCGAGGGGATTTCCGCACATATAAAAAATGTTGGTAGCTATACTGAGATAAGTACAAGATTGTAATCTCCAAGAAAATGATTTCTCTCTGGTACCCATGGAGGAGGGACACCCCTTGGAGAATCACGGGCAAAAGTTTTTACTGAATTTAGTAACAGTATACTGGGGAGGAATTCTACGATGCCTAAAGTTACAGTATCTTCCATCGTTTTTGTATATATTGTATATTTTTTTTTAGCATATTGTAGTTATAATACTGTAATCAATTAGTGAGTAAATAATAAGATAGTAAAGATGATCCGTATAGGTACTTATTTACTGCCTTGGTAGTGTAAAAAAACAATATTGCAGCAAGACAGTCATAACCGCAACAACAAAACTAACCCAACTCCAAAGGTAAGGTACCTACCACACTATCACTCCCTTCGAAACTCGCTTCCAAGTTGCCTGTCATTATATTACAGTATGAAAACTACATTGTCCACTCTCCCACAATCGTATTCTGTATGTAACGTGCATACGTGCGACTAATCGTGCAAAAAGTTTCTGCTATCATTTAGTAGCCAATGCCCAGTTTCCAACAGATAGCATATTTTATGAACCAATTACTTACGTATTTTATTTTTGGTACGAGGATGGTTATGGATAGATATTACGGGGCCCTAACCAACCTCACCTGCTAGCTGGTACTTAACATTTATCTGTGTGTGGATCATAGTTGGCGAATTAGGGTTGTTAATACGATTTTGCAATCCCCCTTCAGGGGTTTACATGCGGTCTGCCGGGGTGCGAGAGATGCTTTCGGCAATCTCACCTCCTACAACCAAGGACCCAAGCTGGCGTGTGTTTTGGTCGGCTCGAGTCCAACATAACCGCCTCCACCGGCTCAGTGGAGATTCTGCGCACGATAAATAATAAATAAAAAAAGGGGTTTACAGTTTATTATGTTGTGTGTTTTATGTATATGTATACCAACTAATTCTGACCTTTGGCCTTTTTTTTTATCATGCGAAAGATTCCCACGGATCCGGTGGAGGTGGTTATTTCGGACTCGAACCGACTAAAATGCACGTCGTCTTGGGTCTTTGGTTGCCGGAAATGAGATTACCGAAAGCATATCTCTCGCACCCCGGCAAACCCAGGACCATCTATTTCGAGGTGGCCCCCTTCGGGTTGTGGGGAATTTAGTGTCCTGACCTTTGGCCTAAAATTATATGAACCGATATTTTATGCTTAGTCGATTACTTCAGAAAATTGTATGCCTACCACGAAGCACTTAAAATGGAGCCACACACCCTAAATACTTCATCTGCTGAATTGCAACCCAAAAAACGATCGCTTTTAGCACGTTATGGTCTCCCTGCTGTTATTATACCAACCTATTACAATTTGGGTTTCTTCAAGATTTGCATTAAAAGGTTCCTACAAGGTCGCCTGTGTAACAGACGATTTTTTTTTTCGTGCGGAAATCCCCTCGGATACCCCCCACTTCCGGAGCCGGAAGGGGAGGTTATGTCGGACTCGAACCGACTAAAACTGCACGCCGACTGTGGGTCGTGGTGCTAGGCCGGAGGTGAGGTTGTCATCGACATATCCCTCGCACCCCGGCTGACCAAACCTGTGTAACAGACCAAAGTATTCACATTCCATCAAGTGAGCTGTTAGCTTGTTTACTACCTGAGTGGTATGAAACAAACGTTAGTTCTTTCTATTTTACGCTACCAATAGTAGCTGGCAACTGTTTTCCTTGTTTCAAAATCGCGCGTCTGCCCAGTCCCTAGGTATGGAGATTCGCAGAACTTTCGGGTCAGGCTCCAGGGGTCCGTGTTAATTGTCACTATGGCCTCTCACAATACTTTGATGCGTGTAGTTTTAGTTGAATTGCCAAGTAAATAGGCCGATAGAGGAACGGAGAATTGATGTCATAAAGATGGGCGTATGAAATTTTGGAGGTAGTTTGTAATTTGTGCAATTTCAGGTTTAAATAGCGTTGGTACTACGTAATTGCGACATCCCGAAGGCAAACAGCTCAGTATTGTAGGTCCTATAGATATTTTTACTACACAACTTTCAATTTCTCCTCTCTTTTTTTTTCGTGCGGCCTTCCCCTCGGATACGTCCCCGGGATATATCCGAGAGAAGGGATAGCCCTGGGTCAGCCAGGGTGCGAGAGATATGTCGAAGAACACCTCACCTTCGGCCTAGCACCACGACCCTCGGCGTGCGGTTTTACTCGGTTCGAGTCCGACATAACCTCCTCTCCCGGCTCCGGCAGGCCTATTTCCACACAAAAAAGGATCAGTTCTTCTTCAGTGTAAATGAAGTGAACTGCATAATAAACGTGAAAGATTTTTATTTTAGTATGCTATTCAATCACGCCCTACTCTAAGGACTGTACAAGGGTAGATTTTAGTCGGAATTTAATACATAGGTATCTTTTTTCATCTTTAGAATAGGTTCCCATAGACTATGCGAGTGGATCAAGAATTTTTGCGCGGGCACGTCAGCGTTAACAATAAGTAAAAATATATCAAAGTATATTTATTTTCATTCAAAACTTTTGGTTTAGTTTATGTCTAGAAAGCTCTGAGTAGTAGTATTAATAGTATTGAAAAATGCAAATCGTCCAGGTATATTTTATAAGCCCAAACTACTATAGAAACATTGGGCATTCAACGGGTGACGTCACACTTAATCAATTCCAACTAAATAGAGCCTGTTAATCGAATGCTCCCGGGTGGATGGCAATCAAGTGATGTGTATTAACTGCCCACCTGAAAGGTCCGAGTGGGCACGTGAATTATTCATATGAGTAAATGAGACAAGTGAAAATACTCTGTTATAATCAGGTCACTTCAATGGTTTAGGAAAAGGTAAAAGATTTGATTACTAGCTGTTGCCCGCGGCTTCCCTTGCACGGATGTCGGTTGTCGCGACGAAACATCCATACTAATATAATATTATAAATGCGAAAGTAACTCTGTCTGTCTGTCTGTATGTTACGCTTTCACGCCTAAATCACTGAACCGGTTTTGATGAAATTTGGTATAGGGGTAGATTAGATCAAGAGAAAGGACATAGGTTATGTTTGGTCGCGATAACCGACATCCACGCGGGCGGAGCTGCGGGCAAAAGCGTAGCCTATATTCTTTCATAAGGTCTAATCTATTTTTGTACTAAATTTCATCAATTTGTGGTGATCAGGCGTGAAAGATACACAGGGTTACTTTCGCATTAATTATACTTGTTAGTATGTATGGCTACGGATAACTTTAGGAGATATAGGTAATAGGAAAGTAATATTATATATTATATTAGTAATATGACAGCCTCTGTGGCGTGGCGGTAGTGCACTCGACTGCCACGCAGGAGGCGCGGGTTCGATTCCCGCTCAGTGCAAATATTTGTATGCATGAATATGGCTATTTGCATTGGTCTGGGTGTTTCTATGTATAATATGTATGTATTTACAAAAAAAAAAAAAAAGTATCTAAGTATGTTTATCCGCATTCTAGATTCCATAACACAAGCTATAAAAGCTTACCATGGGTCTAGATAGCGTTGTGTAAAATGTTGTGAATATTTATTATTTATTTATATGGAGAGCCTCAACTGTGGAAGTAGACGGTTGCAAGGGGAAAGGAAAACCGAAGAGGGAATCGATGGGCATGATTGGGCGTGATTGCGAGCATGAGACAAGGTAAGTACATCCACTTGATTCATAAAATGCTAAATAAAGATAGGATAAGGGTAGAAAGATGATGATGACTCATACACTTATTTTTTTATCATCCGAATGCAGATTCCAGTTTCCTACCTTCACGCCAAAGTGTCCGATTTCCACTCTGTTACTCCTCTTTTCCATGGTTTGGTTCACTTTTATAAAAGCGACATCCATCTGACCAATAACCCGAAAATAAAAGCCAGCATTAGAATTTCGTCCGTTAAGAGGACTGCCGGGCTAGCCAATAATCCTGAACCTGTCATTTGAATGCCACTATTACCGTTACTTCATCACACGTCATGTAGCTGAGTTTAGCTTGGGTCCCGAAGCTCTCGGATGGGCTTCATACACTCTTTTACTTACCTTATACTTATATTTGTTTTCCCCATACGTCGTACTGATATTTATACTGACAAAAAGTCAACATTAAAAAGCCTCGCGCACCGTGATTAGTCACCTGGACATAATACGCGGGGTGTTGTTGCGTTGTAAATATCCATCGCTCGTTTATCATTTCGCACTTCAACGGTTTGAACTTGATAATTAATGAACAGAGAGTTTGAACTTATTATTTGGCTGTTGTCAGTATCTAATAATGGTTGACAATCTAATTTGGCAGTTATATGGAAATAATAAATAAGAAGATAAATTTTGGCAGTTTCATATTTTGCCAGGTAGAAATGCTACAGTCCCATAATGAAATGGTCCCTTAAAAGTTTAATCATAATAATGAAAAGGACAATAGGACTATGTATACCTAAGGTTCTATCAATATTGATTTAGATACAACAATTTAAATCAATGCCTAAATATAGGCTACCAGCTTTTGCCCGCGGCTCCACCCGCATGGATGTCGGTTATCGCGACCAAACATAGCCTATGTCCTTTCTCAAGGTCTAATCTACCCCTATACCAAATTTCATCAAAATCGGTTCAGTAGTTAAAGCGTGAAAGCGTAACATACAGATAGACAGACAGACAGACAGAGTTACTTTCGCATTTATAATATTAGTAGGGATAGTTGTAATTAATGCAAAAGTTCATCGATCATCAGAAACAAGAAGTTGCAGTCCAAGTTAAGAAACTTTAGAAGCTGTAGTGTCCTTGTTAAAAGAAATCCTTAACAAAGAAACTAGGAACTATAGGTTTGAATACTAAGTTATTTTTTACACTTTGTTACTGTATTCTGAGTATTACTTGGTATAGATGTTATCTGCAACGAGACAATAAAAGCTGAGAGCGTCATTAAAATAGCGTTACCTAAACTCAGAGTACTGAATAAGGTGAGAATATTCTTCACGTGTTGGAGGATTGAATCGAAGACTGGAGTAGATGTGTCGAGGAATACTTTACTCAAACACGTATTCCCTTCTTCCTAACATCCCGGATCTTTAAAATGGGGCATTTAATAGCATTTTTGTTAAGATCTTCTAAGTAGTCACCACCAATAAAAGGTATATTATGTGGATGAGGGCCTTCATTATTTGTATACATATCCCGTAAGGTATAATACCTTCGATTAGCGGCACAGTTTCAACTTCATATTAATAAATTATTAATGTTTCCCAAAGTCTTTCTAGTTAGAGCGCTTAGTAATAAAATACAAATTAAAAATTTGACCTAAATATCGTTCCCTAATGCATGGAACGTGAATAAAATTGTAACTGTTTTTAAAAATTTATTAAGTCGTTACAGCTGTTTTATGACTGTTTTTTTTGTATTGTTTGACTTCACTGGTCATGTTTAGATCAAGTTTCTTTCACTCGACTTTCAAAGATACATGGAAGAGTTCACTTTGGGTGAAGAGCATCCTTATTTGACATTGATTTCATAAACGTACGTATATAATATTGTGTTTACAGGATTCTAGCTACACCTTTGAGAGCCAACTTCACCTGTGAGTCAGTACATCTGCTAAAGAACTGATGAGGCTCTGATATAGACTTTCTTCTCACGATAAGAAGGTAAAAACGACAGCTGTTCCCGGAAAATCCGGAATCAAAAACTAAATGTAAATTTATGACTATAGTAAGACCATTTCTCTCTGTTTTACCTCGTCAATAACAACCCAAAAATGTCCCCAACCACAACTACCATCCTATATTAATACATACTTTATAGTCGACTTTATAACCTTGAAACTTAGAAACAAGACCCGAACAGGTCTATTCAAACCACACACGGTGGACGTGAACACGGTAACTATATTGTCCGTAGCTGTCCAACCCGTGTCTCCCTGCACCCTAGGGAATGCCGAGCGTCCAGCTTGTCAGGAATTTTTAACATGTCCAATGTTATTTAAACGCTTCACTATGTTTTGCGTGATAACAGTAGTTGGATTATTTTGGTTATTTGGCACGGCCGCCTAAGAGAAATCAGTTATTTACTCTTATTTTTACTATTTTTATGGTTTTTCTAACCCATATTACAATGTAAGTTTAGTTTGGGTCTAGATTGTACTGTTTTTTTTTTATAAAAGGCCACGTCAATTTGACTTTACATTGCCTGATGGTAAGCTTGGATGCCAAAATCTCGGACAAATACGTACCGTGTTAACAATGGTGGCACTCCGCTAGACGGGCTCATCAGATGCCTTTTCACGCCCCGCTTAAAGGACCCGGGACTGTAGGAAGAGGAAACACATCAGCTGGCAGGGAAAATTTCATGGATTATCCATGATGGATAGGGCGGTTTCCCTTCTCCAGAGGCCTTTCTTCCCTACTCTCTTCCTAACAGCGATGTCGAACTTGAACCAACTAAAACCACACGGTAATGCGCGTATCAGCCATAAGGTACAGAGAACCTGCTATATCCAGGAAAGAAAATGACAGAAACCCCGCCTGACCTCTGTTGTTGTAGACCTCAACGGAATTAGTTCCCTGAAAATGATCGCCTAAGTTATGTATTGTTCTTACTACTTTTGAAGACGCTGACAGCGGTCACACAGTTAAAAGTAGTACAGCTGTCAACGTTCAACATATCAAACCTATAAATTGAAATACAAAAATCAATATAGGTATTGTTTGTATTAAATTAATGATATAAATTGTAATAATTATGATTGAGCAAATAAATATTATTTTATGATATTTTCTGAAGTTTACGCGAATGTCACTCATTGAAATAAAACCACTTTTTACGGATTCTATCGCGATATATTTGTTATTATTACTTTTAAACCCGACGTTTCGGCTGCTTTGCAGCAGCCATTTTCGCGGTGTGACTCACGATGGTAGTTGTCACATAGTTTGAAGTTTAAGTTATCTCAAAATACCCGAATCATGGTGAATTATTGGTGTTCATATTTACGCAGAATGAGCTCACTGTGTTGTTAAGTCTTGCTGGATTTTGCTGCTTACTGGGTTTGATTAAGTGGATGACTGGGTCCCAAGCTGGTGGTACGGTCCATCCATCCTCTCTATTAAAATTTGGGTGTTTTTTAATTTCAATAGCCTCGCGGATCATTCTAGGAATATATCGGTGTTCTTTGGCGAGTATCTGTGGTTTATCAAACCTTAGGTAATGGTTGGTGCCTTTTTGCGCGTGTTCACATACAGCTGACTTTGTTGAGCGTTGGTGTTTTATGTCAGCTATGTGTTCTTTGACCCGAGTGCCAATGCTTCGCTTGGTTTGACCAATATATGAGAGCCCACAGTCACAGTCTATTTTGTAGACCCCTGCATCTTGTAGAGGTAGTTGGCACTTGACAGATGGTAAAAATTGACTTATCTTCGTTGGCGGCTTGTAGTATGTGTTGATTGAAGCTCGCTTCAAGATGTAGCCAATCTTGTCAGTGACCCCTCGTACATACGGTAGTACAGCAGGCTGGCGTTCGACCGTGGCTGGTTTTTCTCGGGATCTGTGACTCAGGCGCGGTGGTTTGAGCTTGTTGTCTTGCAGTACTTGCTTGACATGTTGAAGCTCAGCGTTCAGGTGTTTCTTGTCACAGATCCCACGGGCTCTCTGAAACAAAGACATTCCTACGGTAGCTAACTGTTTAGGGTGGTGGTGAGATTCACCGTTTAAGTACCTATCAGTATGAGTCTTTTTCCTATACACAGTGTGGCTCAAGGTATTATTAGGATTTCTGATAACAAGAACATCTAGGAAAGCTAATGAATTATTTGCCTCTGGTTCCATAGTGAATTGAATGTTGTTATTAATGGAATTAAGATGGTTCAGGAATGTATTTACACTATCTGTTGGTAGTATTGTGAAAGTGTCATCTACGTACCGTTTGTAAATCCGTGGTGTGAAAGCGGCCGTCTGCAAGGCTCGGGCCTCGAAGGCTTCCATATATATATCGGCTACGACAGGCGAGACTGGAGAGCCCATCGCCACACCATCGATTTGTAGGTAGTACTTGTTGTCCCACAACTGGCTATCTGTTGTGGGACAACAAGTACTACCTACAAATCGATGGTGTGGCGATGGGCTCTCCAGTCTCGCCTGTCGTAGCCGATATATATATGGAAGCCTTCGAGGCCCGAGCCTTGCAGACGGCCGCTTTCACACCACGGATTTACAAACGGTACGTAGATGACACTTTCACAATACTACCAACAGATAGTGTAAATACATTCCTGAACCATCTTAATTCCATTAATAACAACATTCAATTCACTATGGAACCAGAGGCAAATAATTCATTAGCTTTCCTAGATGTTCTTGTTATCAGAAATCCTAATAATACCTTGAGCCACACTGTGTATAGGAAAAAGACTCATACTGATAGGTACTTAAACGGTGAATCTCACCACCACCCTAAACAGTTAGCTACCGTAGGAATGTCTTTGTTTCAGAGAGCCCGTGGGATCTGTGACAAGAAACACCTGAACGCTGAGCTTCAACATGTCAAGCAAGTACTGCAAGACAACAAGCTCAAACCACCGCGCCTGAGTCACAGATCCCGAGAAAAACCAGCCACGGTCGAACGCCAGCCTGCTGTACTACCGTATGTACGAGGGGTCACTGACAAGATTGGCTACATCTTGAAGCGAGCTTCAATCAACACATACTACAAGCCGCCAACGAAGATAAGTCAATTTTTACCATCTGTCAAGTGCCAACTACCTCTACAAGATGCAGGGGTCTACAAAATAGACTGTGACTGTGGGCTCTCATATATTGGTCAAACCAAGCGAAGCATTGGCACTCGGGTCAAAGAACACATAGCTGACATAAAACACCAACGCTCAACAAAGTCAGCTGTATGTGAACACGCGCAAAAAGGCACCAACCATTACCTAAGGTTTGATAAACCACAGATACTCGCCAAAGAACACCGATATATTCCTAGAATGATCCGCGAGGCTATTGAAATTAAAAAACACCCAAATTTTAATAGAGAGGATGGATGGACCGTACCACCAGCTTGGGACCCAGTCATCCACTTAATCAAACCCAGTAAGCAGCAAAATCCAGCAAGACTTAACAACACAGTGAGCTCATTCTGCGTAAATATGAACACCAATAATTCACCATGATTCGGGTATTTTGAGATAACTTAAACTTCAAACTATGTGACAACTACCATCGTGAGTCACACCGCGAAAATGGCTGCTGCAAAGCAGCCGAAACGTCGGGTTTAAAAGTAATAATAACAAATATATCGCGATAGAATCCGTAAAAAGTGGTTTTATTTCAATATTATTTTATCTTATCTTACCGCCTTAAGTAAATGCCTTGTAAATTCATAATTCAGATCGTTACGGGTAGCAATCAGTGTAGGTAAACAAACTCCTAACCTACAAAGTGACTCACGTCTTTCGTTTATTTCATAAGCGGATTTTTATGCTATGCCTGTTTGTGAATTAAAGGGAAACATTCGAAGTACGTTGCTTGAATATTAAAATTACTGAGTTATTAAATTACGTCTTAAACTCAGCCCCAAAACCTAAGATTGCTCACTCAATGCGTTTTCCTTTTGGGTTGGATTTTTCACTTCCATATGACTTTCGTTTGATGGAAAACTGAAGTAAGAATCTCAGGAAAGAGGTCACCATAACAGACATCAATAAAGTTTTTTTATCCTATATACCATTTGTGGTGTGTACCACATGTTATATATCCTGGAGAGTGTTTTACTATCGATGTGAATGACCATGTCAATCTCAATCCAATAAATTGCCCTCAGCTTGATGGCCTCATCAGATAACTTTTCACGCCTATTTAAAAGATCCGGAACTGTAGTACTATTATTTATTCTGTGACTATGGTAAGACGTAACACGCCTGCTGGTAAAGAATTCCATTAGTTGAGGGCGCGGCATATGAAAAGAGTCTCCTAACCAATTAGTTTTTGATGAATTCTGCACAGTATGTGGCTGACGTTTAAGCCCTGTTTGTGCTGTCCTAGGATAGGAGAGGGAGAGGAATACATTTGGCATAGGGGTTACACTAAGACTTCGTGGTCAAATCAAACTATCTGCCGAGCATTTGACTCTGGTGTAGGCAATCCTTTCGGTATTAAGAGAGATGGCAGAAGGAGAGAATGAGCCCAAAGACCCATCCGATGAAGACAATGTTTTCATTAATTCGATTTTAAACGCCAAACTTCAAGTTATCAACCCGATTAAGTTTGGAGCATCAAGTAACACTTCACAATAGCGTAAAGTTTACTTTGTAATGCAAATTGTGCACGAACTAGGAAGAGTTGTTTGAATTTGATGCGGCTGTTACACTAATTACTGAATAAGTGATGGGATTTACGGTATTAGTGTAACTGCGAAAATGCTTACGGACTTTATGAGATTATTTATTTCATAGATTTAGTACTTTTTCTTATATAGGAATATAGGATACGTCAATTTGACTTCACCTCGCCTGATGGTAAGCTGAAGGCAAAGTCTCAGAAAAGAGGGTTACCATTACAGACACGTGGTATATTCCAATGATCAGTTTGACGGCCTCGTGAGATGCTTTTTCGAGCCCCGCTTAAGGGACCTGGGTCTGTAGAAAGAACACGTGAGCAGGCAAAGATTTCCGGGTTTAATGTTGCGGCAAAGGTGATCAGGCTATAAACCTTCGTACTCCATGATGACATTGGGGACTTACAGTACGTGCTACTTTAATCATCATCCTGGTAGCGGTTGCCCAGTTGTGTACTAATTTAGAAATTTGTATGCACTCATTATTTTTGACTAGTATGTCGGTGTTTTCAGAAGCGACTGCCATCAGACCTCCCAACCCTGAGAAGGAAGCCTGTACTGACTATCAGGTGAGATTGGTTGATAGGACATGAGACGGTTCAACGGTGTCCCCGACTCGCCCACGGAATGGTGAAGCGCGCTTTTCGCCGCCGCCGTGGCCTGCTTTTGCTGGGGTGACAGGCGGCTCCACCCGTCACCCCCAAGCCCGCGGGTATTGTATATGTTCATGCCACGGTGACCACTTTTTAAGGACCCTAACTATATATTTGTTACAAAGTTTTGTAACTGACTGTACACAAATAGGTCAATTTTGACAATCGCGCGAGTTGACTATAAGAAAATAATCAAAAATTGAAAGGTGCCAACTCGGGGACGTCCACGAGTTTGATTGCCGTGAGTTGATCAATGATCCACAACTTTTCATCAGGTTGGGTTTGTTTCACTTGTCTATCACCTAAATGGGGTAAATATGGGCTTTTACCCTCAAAGCATTATGGCATATAAGTCATAGCTCTATGGCATCTCCAACAATGTTGATTTACGATTGAACATTACCATATCACGTACTACATTAAGTGTTTAATATCACGTCACTGCAAGCTTTATAAGCTGAAGTTTAACTTGTGTTTGAGACCTTAGGCGCTTGGATAGCTTTCGGTATATTTTATGGTTAGAAGGCGGGAATATTGTAATAGAGTTCGGATGCAATAAGTAGCTTGATATACAATCTCCGGCATGTTAACATAAGCTACATACCTACCTATACACATGAACCCTAATGTACATCTCCGAGGACACAATTTAAGAGTCAATACGCCATCGCCACGATAGAAGAAGAAGAAAAGATACCTATGTTTGTAAATTCCAATAACAGGTGTATGAGGCATTAAGTCCGCCTATGTACTTCGTGCATAAAGTATAAATAAATAAATAAATAAATAAATAATGTCGGACTCGAACCGACTAAGCCGCACGCCGTCTCAGGTCCGATCACCTGGATATAAGGTACCAAATAAGGCAATTTTCTCGCCATCGATCGATTGCCCAGGTTATATCGCAAAGAGGATTCCGGTCAAGCATCCGAAATTACTCGTATCTGATGATGATTTTGTTTTGTTGTTTGTTGGAGTCGCCTTTTTTCAATAGGTTCTATGAAACGACTGCCGTAATGACTTGCCTAAGCCACTTGCAATATCGATAGATAATTTGTCGGACTTTTTAGGGCTTCACTGCTTAACGTGCTCTCCGAGGTGCGGAGGGCTCTCAATGTGTTAAGAATGGTAACCCAACCTAAGAATGACCTGGCTACTTAACTTTTACCTATGGAATAGGGCGGTAAATGAGCAGACGGATCGCCTGATGGTAACCGATCACCGCCGCTCAAGGACACCAGAGGAGTCACAAGGGCGTTGCCTTCCTTTCAAAAGAGAGCACGCTATTTTCTTGAAGGTTTGAAGGTCGGTTGAATTCCACAGTTTAGTTGTGCGAGGCAGAAAGTTTCTTAAGAAACGCACAGTTGTGGACCGCCAGCTGTCCAGATGGTGAGTGTGGCCTGTGGTCGCGTGGAACGATGGCGGAAAGAGGCGGCGGCGGGGATCAATCCGAACAATTCCTCGGAGCACTCTCCATGGTATAACGATTCCTTTATTTTTAAAAAGAAACAAACCTCTGAACCAGTTTGAATAACAATATAGCTACTCAATCATCACTCCAACAAAATGGTACATACGTCTTCAGCCGATTTAATAATTGACTTCCGAAAACCAGGAAGTTTTCTTTTCGACCAATATTTGTCATGAATCTACTCAGTACCGTGGGTCTATTGGCGTAAATAATTTTAAGCGATACCAAGTATTCCACTTTCGTTGAGGCTCCATATAAATTTCATTACGTAAGGCCGAGAGGCTTTTTGTAAAATTCTTCATTGAATTTGGAGATTAAAGCAATCAGACTCTGATTTCACTTAATTCACCTTATTTTATATAGCTGGTTAAATATTTAACCCTCAGAAAATAGGTCAATCAGTATAAAAAATATCATGTTTTATAAGTGGCTAACTTAAAAAAAAGAGATAAAATTTAAAAGGAACTCGGTGTGTCTGTAGGTGTCTGTTTCATTCAACTGATTACAAATAAATAAATATTCCACAACATTCTACACAACGCTACCTAGACCCATGGTAAGCTTTTATAGCTTGTGTTATGGAATAGGTATAGAATGCGGATAAACATACTTATATTATTTTGTTTTGTAAATACATACATATTATACATAGAAACACCCAGACGACGAATGTTGATGGTGGATGTCAGGAGAAGTAAATAAAAGGTAGATATGTGTTTACTCCATCGTGTCCATTTATTGAGTGACTCAGAATTACAGTTTATACGTACACTGAAAAGTGCTAAGTTGCACTTTTGTTCGTGAAGAATTGCATTACAAATCAGTAGAGTACTTATGTACTACGTCACTTACTACAACTCCCCTGAAAAGATTGGGTTATCCCTTCCCTTTCAAAGGAAAAGAAAAATACAGTGTTATACAAAAGCAAGTTAAAATACTTAAATCTATCTTAAATACACTTAACTTACATACTATTACAATACATTCTATTAAATATTCAATTAAAAAACAATTTCGTGTTATTTTTATGAATAAGGTATTCCTTATTATCTTTTAAAATCTTAACATTAGGTGAAACTTCCTCAATAACTTGAAAGGGACCAATATAAATGTTTTGAAGTTTGTCTCCACATTGATTTTTTATCAATATAAGGTCACCTGTCTTGTAAGTTATGGAGTTAGTTTTGCTATCATATAATAATTTTCTTTTCAATTTACTATTTAACAGATTCTGCTTAGCATCAAACGATGATGAAATGGACTGTTCGTCCATGGCAGTCCTAACAGCTTCCGGTAAAGAAATAAACGATCGAGAAGCTATAATTGTGCTCAATCTGGGATCACATAATCCGTCAGAGAAACGTTTAATAGCTATTTTCTCATTTAGTGGCTTCAATACGTCATATGCACTAGGATTATTATCTGACTGGGCTAATGTTAAATTAACAAACAATTTTTCTAGTTCATCCCCGAAATCATTGATTGAACGATTACCTTGTTTGCATTTGTGTAATTTCCACTGGAGAGCGACTGCAGACTGTTTTTGAAGAAGACATTTTCGCATATCAACTAAAAGACTATCAATCGAGTCGTAATTAGACTTCATACGAAGTTGTGCACTAGGCGAAAGTCTAGTTTTAAGCACAAATTCTATTAATAGAGCGCTAGATGTGCCTGTAATCATTTTTCCATATAATTCAATACTATTAATTAAATTTTTCGTTACCGTCTCATGTCCTGTCATTACCGGTAATAATGCAATAGCAGTTTTTAAATCGAATTCTTTCTCGGTACTCATTTTCGGTTCAAAAAATGACAAAATTTTGTGGTATAAACAATGAATATTACTTATTATTTTATGAATGACAGCTAAATCATCAGTACGTATTTCGTCGCGTTCAATTTGTAATTGCAAAAGAGACGAAATACTATCCAACTTAGAATATAAATCCCTTGCTTCTTCCAATTTTTTTGAACCTATATCTTTCTGCCTTCTTTCAGGGCCTAATTTAAGTAAATAGGTTTTTAAATAATCTAAAGAGTTCTGTAGTATAAGAAGCTCCTCTGTTATACTCATGTTAAATAAGAAAAATATGATTGAATACAGCACATTTTGCGTATTTATCTAAACAAAATTATAAAAGAATAATAAAAAGTAAAGTACTTAGGTATAAGGTAATAGTTTTACATACTTTTAATATGTCGCTGACCATGACGTGACGTGTGGTAGGCTTCACGTGGCAGTTGGGGCGAGTGAAGGAAGCACGCTATGTTGGCTGGCACGTAGTGATGGACGAGTGGCTGCCGTTTTGTTGTTTGGGCCGGGCTATACCCTGGACTCCTCTTGAAAAACCTTCTAGACTGCACTGGTATTGGTAGTAAGGTCCGCGCGTGAGATAGTAGCTATGTTATTTCGGTTCAGCTCACGTTGCATTCGTTGACTGAATCGCCTGTTGCATTTCTTCCAAATGTAGTAGACAATAGCGATGCCCAAAATGAAGAGGACAGCGGTGATCAGCGTCTCCAAAATATCGAACCGGTCGTGATATTGTGTTGTTGTAGCAGATGCAGCTCCGTTGGCGTTCTGTGCGATGATTACTTGATCTTTCGACACCGCTTTTCCCATGGTCTGATAGTATTTTTTTTTCAAAGTCTTCTTTCTTGCATGATTATTTGTGGCTCCAATGGCAGGGTCGCCATATAATATGTTGATGGTGGATGTCAGGAGAAGTAAATAAAAGGTAGATATGTGTTTACTCCATCGTGTCCATTTATTGAGTGACTCAGAATTACAGTTTATACGTACACTGAAAAGTGCTAAGTTGCACTTTTGTTCGTGAAGAATTGCATTACAAATCAGTAGAGTACTTATGTACTACGTCACTTACTACAATATTCATGCATACAAATATTTGCACTGAGCGGGAATCGAACCCGCGCCTCCTGCGTGGCAGTCGCGAGCACTACCGCCACGCCATAGAGGCTGTCAAAATGCGAGAATTGGCGAAGGGTTTTAGTTAACAGAAAAAAACACGCATGGCAAGGTAGCAATATGTATTACACGCATTTCTTCGTTCAGTCAGCATCAGAAATGCTGACAGAACGAAGAAATGCGTGTTGATGCTCAAAATTATCTTAATTCCTTGGTTTCCCCCCCTTCCTGTTGACGGATTGTTGTGATATTGGGCACACATATTTACTTCGGACAATAGTATAATTTAAATCAATAAAACAGTTTGATTTGGTTTTAATACCAAAGTTTTAAGATCATTTTAAGATCGAATACATAGGGAAAAAGAGGGTGCTTAGGGGTCCCAACAAGATCTTCGGGACCCAAGCCAACCTCACCTGCAAGCCGGTGCACCTGCTGAAAAACCGACGAGGCTCTGGAGCTGGCTTTCCCTTCAGGGTTGGGGGGTCAGACGGCAGTCGCCCCCGGAAAGGCCAAAACTTAGCCAAATCTCATGATAGGCAACGTAAGGGATCGCGCGAGGGATAGGGCGCCGCCGCAAAACGGCGCGCAGGAGTGTCGCCCGCCTCTTGTGACAAGTGGACGAGGGCTACCGTGCCTGAGCCGGGCACGGCTAAAGAAGATAGGCCAAAATCGCGATCCCCGTAAACTCCGCTTCGCAACGTGGAACATCGGCACGTTAACTGGTCGCGCGAGGGAGTTGGCCGCCGTACTCTCCAGGCGGAGGGTGGCCGTGGCGTTCCTGCAGGAGACTCGGTGGGAGGGCAGTAGCTCCAAGCTCATTGGAGACGGCTACCAGCTGATGTACACAGGTGCTCCTGATGGGCAGGCTGGGGTGGGCGTGGTGCTCTCCCGGGAGCTTCAGGATGACGTCTTGGAGGTGAAACGCCATAGCACCCGACTTATGGTTGTGAGGGTGCTTGTCGATGGGATTGTAACCCACCTGATAAGTGCCTACGCTCCACAGTCTGGGTGTGGCGAAGCCGAAAAGATCTCGTTCTGGAACCAACTCGGGGGAGTGCTCCGTGACATTCCGCTGTCGCAGGAGATTGTTCTGGGTGGTGACCTGAACGGTCATGTGGGTGGTGGGTGTGAGGAGTTTGGGCGTGTCCACGGTGGTTATGGATACGGTAGCCGTAACCCAGAGGGTGAGCATATCCTCAGAACGTGTGCGGCTGCTGATCTTGCCATCGTGAACACGTACTTCAAAAAGAAGCCCGAACATCTTATCACCTACAAGAGTGGGGGGCGCGCTACGCAGATCGATTTCCTGCTCACTAGGAGGCACAGCATCAGTAGGGTAGCCAGTAGGGTAGGTTATACCCGGGGAGAGTCTCACTACGCAACACCGTCTCCTTGTCATGGACCTCCGCGTAAAACCCAAAGGCAAACGAGCTGAGCGCGGCCAACGCAGATTCAAGTGGTGGCTGCTTGATGAAGCCAAGTCCCAGAGTTTCGTCTCACCTATCGGTGATAAGTGCACTAATGCTGTAGACGAACCAGTGCAAGATTGCTGGGACAAGATTCAGGCAGCTATCCTTGAGGCGGGGAAGGCAGTACTCGGCACGTCTAAGGGTGGACGCAAGTGTGACAAGGACACCTGGTGGTGGAACGACACAGTCCAGAAGGAGATCAGGGTGAAGAAAGCCCTCTTTAAAAAGTGGCAAGCGTCCAAATCTCCCGAAGACTACGACGAGTACAAAGAGGCTAAACGCGCCACTAGGAGAGCCGTAGCCAGGGCCAGACGAGACCACTTGCAACCGCTATACAACAAGTTGGAATCGTCTGAGGGGCAAAAGCTCATCTACAAGTTGGCGCGCTCCAGGGCCAAAGCGGTGCAGGCTATAACCAAGTGCCGCTGCATCAAAGACCCTGGAGGAAACCTGTTGTACGATGAAGTCGCGGTGAAGGAGAGATGGCGCTCATACTTCCACGATCTGCTGAATAAGCAGCATAAAGAGGTGCAGCCACCAGATCTCCCTCCAAATCTAGGACTAGTGCCACTGTAACGACTTGCGTGGCTACATTTATTTGTGATAAATTGATAAGGATGATAATTAGCACGGGGACGGTGTAAATAATATACAGCGACCGCACGGTATGAATGCGTTTATTGCACTAAATTATTTACATCGAACATACATAGTTCATGTCATCGTTTTAATATATTTGCATGCGTACGGTGAACCGTACATCTTGCCCACTTAAAGGAAACAAGAACAAAGATGTAAAAGGGATAAAATTTAAACAATAAAACATATAGTTATGACAAGTCAAAGTAACAACAAAGCTAAATTAAATGAATTTACAAAGTATGAGATAAATTATAACCTTTAAAAAAATAATTAAATTGATTCAGTCACATTAGGAGTAGGAATTTCAAACTTGGGCGCAGGGGTGGCGGCGTGAAGGCTGGCGCGGCGGGCGACAGCGCGCGGTAGAGGGCGCGAGGGGGCAGGCGCCGGGGGCGGGGGCGCGCGGCTCCTTCGCCACAGCAGGGTGACCACGGCTACTACAGCGATCAAGCCTCCGGCCAACACATATTGAAGGGTGTAATGATGCACGTCGTGATTGTTCAATTGTTGTGATGAATCTACTTTCATTTGCTCTATCTGCGCCTTCAGCTCGTTCCAGGTCTTTGGGTGAGTCTCCTGAAGCGGCAGATCGTCGTATGGTAAGCTGGTGTTAATGATAGTATTCAACATTGATATTTCCGGAACTGTGATCTCTTCTGGATGCCTTTGGATACTATTAAAATAGTTTTGATGGGAGAAAATTGTAAACATATCTCCTTTTATGGAACAGCCCTGACCTAGGCTGAGTATACCATTCCCCGATAGTGTCAGTATCTCCATCCCAGCTATACAATGAATACGTATATTGCATTGTTTACAACACGAGTAGAGCCAGCTGTTTCGTCGGTGTAACCTGATCCACTTGTCGGCGGCGCACGCGGCGAGCTGTACCGCGCACGGCGACGATATTATACCATCTGTATGTAGTAACTTGATGTCGCATATAGACTGCTTTAAGTCGTAAATCGGTATATTCAGGGAACATATAAGTTTATCCGTCAGGGCATGCATACATGATTGCACGTCGCTATTAGATAGTAAGAATGTTGAATCTCTCTTGATGTTGAAGGCAATGTATGGAAAAGTCGGTACAGTATACTGAAAATCTTCACCGCGGGGTAGTGGCACGGTGATAATTTGATCCAACTCATATATCTCGTTACTTACGAGTGGTATTCTGACTTCTATTATAAGGTAATCTTTTACGACCCTCGCAAACACCTTTAATCTATACAAATAAATAAAATTGGAGTGTCTGTTTGTAATATTAAAATAACCGCTTTCTACTACATGCATATGAATGTATATACGGTACACATACCAAAATATATATTTTTAAATTTTTTGTCTGTCTGTCTGTCTGTCTGTCTGTCTGTCTGTCTGTCTGTTTGTTTTGGCTAATCTCTGGAACGGCCGGACCGATTTGGACGGGACTTTCACTGGCAGATAGCTTATGTAATAAGGAGTAACTTAGGCTACTTTTATTTTAGAAAAATTATTAAGTACATTCCACGCGGACGAAGTCGCGGGCACAGCTAGTAATTTATATAACTGCTGTGAATTATATTTATCGGTAGGTAGTGTTAGGTCGCCGGGCAATTGTCCCTGTATGATGTTGATTTGTTCTTCTAGTTGCTCCGGCGGCAAGAGATGGGCGTCGATGCGGCCATGACTTATGTCTGTTATCGTGTTAATCAGAGTTTGCTGTATGCGTCGTAAGTTGGAAATGATAATATTCAGGGCTAACGCCGATGAAGTGATATAGGCGCTGTTCTCACTATCCAAGCGCACTTTGTTAACGGTTACAGTTATATCTCGTAGATGTTGATTGATTATGGACATCTGTGTGTTCATAATTTTCTCAGTTCGACGGAGGATGTTATATTCTGATTCAATGATAAGTGTCTGATTTTTCATGAGATTTTGTAGATGGCCTTCATTGAGGGTGATCTTCTCAATGTCATTTCTATATTGCTCGGCAAACCGCTCGTCCAGCACACCAAAAAGCGAGTTCGCTATGTAGCCTATACCGTCGACCAATCCTCTCTTTAGTCTTTTGTTGTTATTGTGGTGATACATAAGCAGGCTGTTATAATGTTCAATTTCATATGTTTCGTGATCCAGTTGCAATATGATACTCTCATACTGAGCGTTTTGATTGTGACACAGTTCCTTTAGGTGATATAAGTATTTATGTATGTTCGTTAATCCATTCCAGTATGAAGACATATTATAATAAATAATCAATTTCCATTCATCTCGTATATGTTGTAGATCAGAAACTCTATCAAAGTATAAACTTTGTTGACTATTCAGAGCGGTCGTGTTGTATAGTAAGGTGTTTTGTTGCGTGCTTGGTGATATGAGTGTCATGAAAAACAGTAACGCCATGGAAATAAAATGAGCGTATGATGATAGTCTGTTAGGTGAACGGCGGCGTTCGCGTGCCATGCCGTCTTGGCTTGCTGGCGAACTGTGCGGCTCATCCGGGCGTGATATACTTGTTTTGGCCGTCTCGTGTACTGGCAATAATACGAGCTTATTTATTGGCCGCTTGATGACGTTGTTTTGAGTTTTTAAGGAGACGACTCTAACGTAGCCATCCTTTCCGGGGTGCAGCTCTTGTACACGTCCCATCGCCCACTTGCCGGGCGGCATGTTCTCTTCTTTAATAACCACAATATCATCAACTTCTAAATTTCTTTTGGGGGTTCTCCATTTCGACCTCGATTGAAGCTGCTGTAGATATTCACTGGACCATTTCTTCCAAAGGGCCTTGTTCATGCTCTGTACTAACTGCCATCTCGCAGGTAAATTGATATCTTCCGGGTCGGTCTGTGGCCTTGATAACAGTGAATCACCAATCAAAAAATGACCCGGTGTGAGAAAAGCGTCTTCCAAGTTTTCGCTTAGCGGGCACAGGGGGCGGGAGTTCATACACGCCTCGATTTGCTGTAGTAAAGTAATGAATTCCTCGTAGGTGAGCTTCTGTTCGCCCAGCACACGCTTGAGGTGGAACTTCATACTTTTGACTGCGGCTTCCCACAATCCTCCTGCGCTAGGCCACGCCGGGGCGTTGAAATGCCACGTGATGTCCATGCCATTGATGTCCTTGATAAAATTTGAGTCCAAGCTCTCTATAATTGCCTTGTATTCCTTCTGTAGCATTCGGTCGGCGCCAACGAAGTTAGTTCCATTGTCGGAGTACACGTGTCTTGGTGTACCCCGTCGCGCGCACAAACGTCGAAAGGCGGCGAGGAACGCTGCTGTGCTGAGATCCGATACCAGCTCCAAGTGCACGGCCTTGGTCACTAAACACACGAAGACGGCGACGTAGCCTTTGACGGTCTTAATGCCTCTCCCTTTATTGACCTTGATGTCCACGTGGCCCGTGAAGTCAACACCCGTATTGGTAAACGGGCGCGTAGGGGTAACTCTCGCGGTCGGTAGGTCGGCCATGATCTGTTGATTTGTCTCTTGACTATGTCGCCTGCACTTGATACACAGTCTAATTTGCTTTTTCACAGTGCGTATACCACTGAGAATCCAAAATTTTTCTCTAATATGTGATAGAGTGAGCTTAGGTCCACCATGTAGCGTGGAAATGTGCGATTGTAAAATAATAAGCTCGGTCAATCGATGATATTTCGTCGGTAATACTACAGGGTGTTTCGCAGCATAACTTATTTTTGCTTTATGCAACCGTCCGCCAACTCGCAATATGCCATGCTCGTCGAGGAATGGGTTGAGACTTGATAACTTGCTGCTACTTCGCACGTGGCCCTTTTTCTTTAGTTGATATATTTCATCTTGAAACTCAGTTGCTTGAACCGATCTGATAATAATGTTTTGTGCATCCTGTATTTCGGATGTCGACAGTATATTTTTATTTGCAGCGTGTTTCGTTTTGTCCGAAGTGTTGTGACGCTTGCGCAACTGGGTCACGAAACGTGACACCCATCCGGCGATGCGCACTGCTCGGGTAAATGAACTGCATTTATTCAATAATTGAATGATAAAGGTTTCTTGTTGTAAGGCCGTGTTTACATATGTCTTCTTTATTTCAATAGTTGGAGCTTCGATTTTGACTGGGGTCATTTCACGAGGATCGAATGATGTTAGCCACTGCGGTCCTTCCCACCACAGTTTTTGTTGCAGGTTGACGGATGTTAGTCCTCGGGTGGCGCAGTCTGCGGCATTGTCCTCAGATTTAACATGGCGCCAGTGGGATGCTGGAATAATATCTGTAATTTGTCGTACACGATTGGCGATAAATTGCTTCCACCGGGATACGTCACCCTGAAGCCATCCAAGTACTACCATGGAGTCCGACCATGCATTGATAACAATTTTTTCAGCAGTGATGGAGTCGATAACCTTTTTCATGAGCTGAGATAAAAGTAAGGCACCTAGTAACTCCAGCCTCGGTAGTGATAAGGGTTTGCTCTGGGGGGCCACTTTAGTTTTTGCAGCTATGAGTCGCGATGTGTACTCGCCCTTATCGTTGTTTGTTACGACATAGATAGCGCACGCGTATGCCTTTTCTGAGGCATCGCAGAAGCCATGAAGTTGATATGTGTTTTTATTTCCCATATATCGTGATATACTAATTTTTTCGATGTTTTTCAGGTCCTCGCGGAGGTGCTGCCATTCAGTAAGTATTTCAGCGGGCAACTCATCGTCCCATTGTAAGTCCAAAAGCCACGTTTTTTGGAATAATATTTTTGCCTTAATGGTGATAGGTGAGAGCCAGCCTAAGGGGTCATAAATCTTTGAAATGTCCGATAAAAATTGTCTCTTTGTACGACTGCCTTGGCCTTCTTGATATGTGATTTTATTTTGAAATGTAAAGGCGTCGGATGATGAGTTCCATCGGAGGCCCAAAGTCTTCCTAGTCTCGGAGTCCTTGAACTCGAAAGGTAAGTTAGTGTTGTCTGACGGTAAGTTTTTCATGAGTTCAAGGTTATTGCTGGACCACTTGCGGAGGTTCAAACCAGCTGATTTTAGGACATCTATCAATTGGCTTTGTAATAGCTATGGTATCGTGTCCAGTCATAAGGTCGTCGGTGTAGAAGCAGTTTTCGATCGCGTCGGCCGCTAGTGGGTAACGGGCGAGGTTATCTCTAGCTATCTGCCTTAGTGTCCGCATTGCTAAAAATGGCGCTGCTTTGGTGCCGTAGGTTACGGTCGTCAAGTGATATTCACGTAGATGCTCCTGAGGCGACTCTCTCCAGATGATCGATTGTAGGGGTTGATCACATTCCCGTACAAGAAACTGGCGAAACATCTTCTCTATGTCTGCAGTCACGACGTATTTATGCGTTCTCCATTTTAGGATGAGGGTTTGGAGGTCCTGCTGTAAGTTGGGACCACACTCCATTAAGTCATTCAGACTGTAGCCGCTACTTGTTTTCGCAGACGCATTAAAAACAACTCGTAACTTAGTAGTCGTAGAGTCCATTTTCAATACGCCATGATGCGGTAGATAACACGTGGGCTGGGTCACGGTAGCGTCGGCCGGGCGCATGTGACGTAATGTCTCGTATTCAAACATAAACTTTGTATAGGCGTCGTATAGCGAGTGATTATTAGTCATCCTTTTCTCTATTTGTTTGAATTGCATAACAGCCTTTGATTTAGATGCGCCGAGATTGTTTTCGAAGCCTTGTTTCATGGGGAGAGCGACCTCGTACCGGCCGCTATCCAGGCGACGCGTAGTTGCTGAATAAAAGTCTTCGCAGTACTGCTCCTGCTCTGTCATGGTCGGAGAGGGCTGGTGAATGTCTTCGACCTCCCAAAATTTTGATATATCGCCAACTTGATTTATAATAACATTGCAGCTAAATGTTTTAACGCTGCCAGACAATATCCAGCCGAGCTTAGTTTGCTGGGCTATGGGCGCCTGAGGCGAGCCCTTGATTAGTCCACTCATTATTATATCTGAGTAAACGCTCGCATCCAATAATAAGTCAACAGGCTTCGATATGTTATACTCAGGATCTGCGAGGTTGATATTTTGTAAGTGTGGCCACAACTTCTTGCTAAACGTGGAGTTGGGTAAATTTCCAATTACATGTGATATGACTAACGCTTGTGTGTTGAACGTGTAGTCACCATAAATAGATTCACATTCTAAATTGACCATGCCCTTGCTCTGTTTTGATGTAGCGCCTACGCCTGACACACAAGCGTTAAATCGCTGTCTTTGTAGCCCTAACATCTGAGCGGCGCTTTCCGATATGAGTTATATTTGCGAGCCTTGATCCAGTAGGGCTCTTAGTACGATATAGGTGTTGTCGTTCGACTTGATTTTAATTGCTATAGTTGTAAGTAATATTTCTTCGCCCTCGGTGGCCACGTGATTCACGTTGAGTTGTTTGTTGGACGGCGGAGGTACGTAGGTGATGTTCTCCGGCGTAGAGGGCAACGAACTTGTCGAAGGTGTAGAATTATTTGGAGCTGACGACTGCAATTTCATAATATCGTGGTGAATTATAGAATGATGTTCATTGTTACAAATTTTGCAACGACGTGTCGAAATACAAGGCTTGTCGAAGTGCTTGAATAGGCAATTATAACATATTTGTTGTTTCGTAAGTGCCTTCATTTTTGCTTCTGGTGATAAATTAAGGAACCGTTTACACTTGTATAGATCATGTTCTGCGTTTCACAAAGGGCACTTAGGTGTATATGTAGGGGCGGCTTGATAACTGTTGCGATTTCTATATTGTTGATAACTGGGCTTGTAAGATGAACCCTTTGATGTTTGAGGAGATGTAGCTGGCTTGCTGTCGGATGCAACTTTCTCCCTTTTGTTGATAGGTTCGAGTGCGACGAACTTGCTCTCAATAAAGTTCATGAGCTCTTCGAAGCTCGGGAGGTTTCGCGGAGATTGGCGGGCTTCCTTGTAGTCTGTGTAAGTGTCGGGGTCTAATTTTTTGGCAATGAGATGTACTAATAGAGGATCCCACGTGGACGTGTCTACGCCTAGGTTGTGGATCGCGTGTATAGTCTCCATTGTCGTGTCGTGTAGGCGCTTGAGCTCAAATGATGTCTGCTTATTGATATTAGGCTGGCTTAAAAATATTTCAATTTGATGGGTAAATAGAGCATGTGTATTGTTATACCGATGGGTGAGGATGTCCCATGCCGTATCGTAATTTTCAGATGCGATGTTAAGATGCTGTATAAGGCGCTCTGCCTCGCCCTTTAGTTTTCCCTTCAAGTGCTGCATTTTTTGAGCCTTACTCAGTCCGGTATTATTATGTATAGTCTCCTTAAAAAGATCGAAAAACGTGGGCCATTGGGAATATCGTCCGGTGAATACGGGAATCTCTACCTTAGGCGTTGATTGCTGTAGGTGGCATGTTGAGTTTAATTTGCGGTTGAGTTGCCTTTTAATGTCATTGTACTTGTCCTCGAAACGTAAAAACTCAGATTCGTACTGTCTGTCCTGGCCTTGTAAAACGTTATCGAGACGAAGATGCTGTTCATCGATGATACGCCAACGTCGTTGCAACTCCTTTAGCTGATCTTCAAACTCCCACTTTTCTTCCATTTCGTTGATTTTGATTCGCTCCATGATACGTGAAAAGGCTCTGAAATTCGTCCTTTGTTGGGCGAGCAACTCATCCGCGGTCCTTCGGTCGTCGAAGTGCATGTCCAAGTTATTGCTGACAGGGACGTCAAACGTGTCATCGTCGTTGTCAGGCACCTCAACAGCCGATGATGTCGATGCAACAGGGTAAGATGCGATTGCCTTTCTCTCAGTTTCATAATACTCTTTCATCCTTGTATAAATGTTGTTCGTAAAGTAGTCATGCTTCCGTTCCTCTTCTGCATTCAATAATTCGTTATTAGAGTCGAACTCACCCCAAAGAGAGTCTAGCGCTGATAATCTTTTTTCAATATACTCCTTGGTCTTGCGGCTAGGCCCGTCTTTAGAAAAGTTTATGCAGATTCGTTCGATAGTCTTGATAATTTGACTTTGGCGCTTGAAGATTTCTTCCATGATGATTGTAAGATTCACGTACTGATGACAGGAAGAATGTTCAACACGATGATGTAATAGCCTTAGAATGTCGCTGATAATTGATGGCACGCTGCGATGCCACTGTCTACTTCAGTGAATTTGCAACCCCTGTGGTATTACGCTAGTCTCAATTCAATCGGTGAGACCCGCTGGTGGGAGGCCGATTGAGCCGATGCGCTACCACAAAGATCTATACTCACAAGTAGAATATAGCTTATGCGATGATAACTTCAGTAGGTACAAATTGTAACCACTAACTCCCAAAACCGCGGCTCGTAGAAAACGCGAAACCGAGGTCCTGAGCTATGAGAACTCGAAAAACTCGAAGGACCATTAAATGTAACGACTTGCGTGGCTACATTTATTTGTGATAAATTGATAAGGATGATAATTAGCACGGGGACGGTGTAAATAATATACAGCGACCGCACGGTATGAATGCGTTTATTGCACTAAATTATTTACATCGAACATACATAGTTCATGTCATCGTTTTAATATATTTGCATGCGTACGGTGAACCGTACAGCCACCGATAACGCCTGCTGAAGTTCAGACTGCCATTCGTCGCATGAAGAACCGGAAAGCTGTCGGACCCGACGAAGTCCCCATCGAGGCTTGGAAGGCAATGGGTGCCCGTGGTGTGGGCATCCTCGCAAATCTTTATAACCGTATCCTCCTCACCGGTAAAATCCCAAACCAGTGGAGGCTGAGTGTTATTACGCCAGTCTTCAAGGGCAAGGGATCGGTGCAGGAGTGTGGTAGTTACCGAGGTATATAGATAATGTCCCACACCATGAAGCTTTACGAGCGGATAATCGATTCCCGGATCCGACAGGAGAGTACCCTCTCGGAGTGTCAGTATGGGTTCCGTCCCGGACACGGGACTATGGATCCGGCGTTCGCCCTAAGGATCGTCGCGGAGAGATACAGGGCCAGAAACACGCCCCTGTACTGTCTATTCCTAGACATGCAGAAGGCCTTCGACTGTGTGCCTCGCGCGATGATCTGGTGGGCACTGCGGTCCAAAGGAGTCCCAGAGGCTTACATCGACACCATCCGAGACATGTACCAAGATTCCGGTTCCGTGGTTCGGACCGCTGTTGGCGACACGAAAACCTTCCCCATCACCGTCGGGGTACACCAAGGATCCGTACTCAGTCCCTACCTGTTCAGCTTAGTGTTAGACGTTTTGTCGGACAGTATAAGAGACTCACATGAGCAGCCTCCATGGTTGCTTATGTATGCTGATGACATTGCGCTGATGGACGCAGACAGGAACAGATTGGTGCGACGTGTGAAAGTGTGGAAGGAGGCGCTTGAGAACGGCGGTCTGAAGCTAAATGTGGCGAAGACAGAGTACTTGGCGTTAAACTCAACAGATCCCACACCCGTTCGCATAGGCGATGACTTGGTCGAGCGCACGGATCAGGTTAAGTACCTGGGATCTGTACTTCACGCTTCTGGTGATATCGACTACGACGTCAAGGCACGTATTGCCGCTGCGTGGGCTAAGTGGCGGGAAATGACTGGCGTCACTTGCGACTCTAAAATGCCAGTCAGGCTGAAGGGGCAGGTCTATAAAACGATCATTAGACCTGTCCTCTTACACGGCTGTGAGGCGTGGCCGCTGTTGGAGCGGCACAAGCAGATGCTGCGTGTCACGGAAATGAAAATGCTGCGGTGGATGTGTGGAGTCACGCGTAAAGATCGCGTGAGGAACTCGCGCATCCGCGGCAGCCTTCATGTCCGTGACATCGCAGATAAAATGCAAGAGAGCCGCCTCCGCTGGTGCGGCCACGTCCTGCGGGAACCGCCCAGCTACGTGGGTAACAAATGCCTGGCAATGGCGCCCCCACCCGGTCCAGGTAGAAGGGGTAGGCCCAAGAAGTGCTGGCTTGGCGTCGTGGAGGGTGACATGCGTGAAAACGGTCTCACTACCTTGGACGCCCAAGATCGTGCGAAGTGGAGGAGGAAGAGCCGGAAGGCGGACCCTGAGCTCCGAGGGCACCGTGGCCTCGGATGCAATCAGGACTAACGTCTCTATGTGGATGATGACATAGGGAAAAAGAATCTTCTCGGGCGAGACTCGAACCCACGATCTTTCCCTTACAGGGGGAATGCCTTGACCAACTCGGCTACCGAGACACGCCCGATGTGATTGAAATTGCCTTTCTTATCCGTCTTTAAGGCGACGACGACGCACGGTTCGATTTGTATAGTTAGCATACTACATAACATAACTCATAACATAAACTCACGCCTGTATTCCCCGAAGGGGTAGGCAGAGGTGCTAGCACCCACATTTCGCCAGTTTATGTTTAGGTCCCAATGTAATAGGTGGCGAGCCTATTGCCACTAACCGGGCACTTATAAACCTGCGATAAATACACACATAACTTCGAAAAGCATCGAAAAGTCATTGGTGTGTGCCATGGTAAATGCTTTAAAATTCATTCAATCATTTTAAGACTTTGTAATCAAGATATTATTGACGCTAATTAGAAATTATAAAGAAAAGTCCTTATACTTAGTAAATATTTAAGTGCCTGCTTCAATTTTATCTAAGTATATTTACGGCATATCATTATTTTTTCTCAAGTGTACTTTCGTGATAATAGGTGAAAAAAATGGGGACTGACTGAAAAATTACGGACTTATATATAAAAAGAATAGAGACACAGTTTTGATAGCAAGATCATCTGGAATATTACTTTGGCGAAAGAATTTTTTTTTTTGATAATGTGTTGGAATAATGTTCAGGTGAAAGGAAAAATGTATGGGGATTGTAAAATTACTTTTTTCTTTCACTAAATTAATACTTCCAGATGATTTTGTTGTCGAAACTATGCCCAAATTCTTTTTTTCCGAAACGACTTTATAATCACTCATATAACTCATAACTCATAACTTGCAATATCTATATAATCACCTTGTATAGGTGTACCTTCCAGATGATTTTGTTGTGGAAACTATGCCCAAATTCTTTTTTTCCGAAACGACTTTATAATCACTCATATAACTCATAACTCATAACTTGCAATATCTATATAATCACCTTGTATAGGTGTACCTTCCAGATGATTTTGTTGTGGAAACTATGCCCAAATTCTTTTTTTCCGAAACGACTTTATAATCACTCATAACTCATAACTCTTAACTTTGCAATACCTATACAAGGTGATTATATAGGTATATAATCACCTTGTATAGGTATTGCAAAGTTAAGTAACACTAACCAGGTCAACTCCAAACCATTCGCTCTCGTACGAACTTCCGAGTCGCCATTTTAGTTTGGTCGAGGTATACAATTCGATTACAAAATATCCATCAATCAGTAAGTGCGAATGACTTTTTCACCACGTAATTCTGGTAATCCAACTATAACTATTATTTATTCATTGTATGTAAATAAAGCTTAACTAGCTTGTGTTATGAGCCTCTCCGTAACCGGGGCTAGATGGGGACAGTGTGGTCCCCACAACCCGAGTCTGCGGTCCTGCTAACCTGGGTCTGTCGGGGTGCGAGAGATATGCTTTTGGCAATCTCACCTCCGGCAACCAAGGACCCAAGACGGCGTGCGTTTTAGTCGGTTCGAGTCCGACATAACCACCTCCACCGGCTCCGTGGGGATTTATCGCACGACAAAAAAAAACTAGCTTGTGTTATGGAATCTAGAATGCGGATAAACATACTTTGATACTTTTTTTTTGTAAATTCATACAAATATTTTACACGTAAAACATAGAAACACCCAGACTAATGCAATTAGCCATATTAATGCATACAAATATTTTCAATGAACGGGGATCGATCGCGCCTCCTGCGTAGCATTCGCGTTCACTACCGCCAAGCCACAGAGGTTGTCAAAAAATGCTGTGGTGAAGAAAATTTTTACTTTTTATAAAATTCAACACCGATTATGCAAAACGAATCGCAAAAATGAAAAGTTTTTTGTCCCAACCTTATTAATTCTAAGGATATTGCGATTAGAACTCATTTTTGAACAGAGGAGAAAGAATTCAGAATTTACTCAATATAAATTGTCTACGGGTGACTGTTATCTGACTCCCATTCTCAAGAGTGTGCTCTATGGTTGGAATACTTTTTACCCGACTGCGAACCGTGTTGTGAAGAGTAGGTACTATGTGTTTTGGTCTATGCTTGTTCGATTGTTATTGCTCTTGAAATGGAATGAGTGGCCTAATTTTTTGATTCTTAACTCAATCGATTTTTCTAGTTTTTGAGTGTCTCTACAAACGTAATAGTAATTCGAAAAACATCGGAAAAAATGATACGCTCAAGTGAGACATGAACTCACGACCTTCCCTTACAGGAGGAATGTTATAAAAAATTCAGTCACATATTCTTTTTTTTTTTTTTTTTATATTTGGTCCGTCAATTGACTGCACCCCGCTAGATGGCAACAAAGCTGAAGTGCAGTCCAGAAGATACAGACCACCATTCCCGGTGCCATTGGACGTAAAATGGTGGTCCCTAACTTGACGGCCTTGATAGATGCCTTTTCACGCCCCGCTTGAAGAACCCGGGACTGTAAGAAGAGGGAAACACGTATGCGGGCAGAGCATTCCAGCTCTTTATCGTGCGGCAGAGGAAAGAGCCCCCAAACCGTTTAGTGCGAGATGGTATGGATTCCACCGTGTGTGGATGGCACCGCAGACCAGCACGTGTTGTTCTGGATAGGAAGGGAGAGGGTGGGATCAGTTGAAATAACTCCTCAGAACACTCGCCGTGGTAGAGGCGGTAGAAAACGGCCAGAGAGGCAACGTCTCTACGCAACTGCAGAGGTTCCAAGGTGTTGGTAACCTCAGGATCACCTATGATACGAACTGCACGTCGCTGCATTCTGTCAAGAGCGTCTAACAGGTATTGCGCGGAACCATCCCAGAGATGAGAACAGTATTCCACACAACAAACAGTATTCGGGCGGAGTCATCAAAATTCAATGTTTAAAAATGGTTGAAAAATCATTCATTGTTTCCAACAGTTCGCCCTTAAAGACGGATACCTATAAGGAGAAGGAAAATTTGAAATGATTCAGGTGTGGCTCAATAGCTCAGTTGGAAGAGCATTCCCCCTGTAAGGGAAAGGTCGTGAGTTCAAGTCTCACTTATAAAAAATGTTATAAAAAATTCAGTCAAGTAATAGTAATTGTAAAATTTATTTCGTACCATTGAATAGGTTTAAAAAAATCTTCCAATATTTTTTTAATGACTCTAATGGTTTCTTCATCACTCTAGCGTTAATCCCAGTCGCGTCCAAAACTTTTTCTACTTGGAGTCTGGGATTCGCTTTACCAGTCTAACTCCGGATTTGGCTAAACTTCAATATTTTGTGTGAAACGACTGCCATATGACCTCCACAACCCAAAGGCGATATCGAAGCATTGCAGTTAGACTAGATGTTAAACTTTTGAGGGCTCCAACTACCCGTAACGACTTCCAAAGATGTTTGTATGGCAAGCGGGATAGACGGCTTAACGTGCTCTCCGTGGTACGACCAGATCAATGCAAATATCCAATTTCATGCATACAAATATTTGCACCGAGCAGGGATTGAATCCGCGCCTCCTGCCGGCCGCGTTCACTACCGCTACACCATGGAGGTTGTCAGATAATGGCTATAATGGTGTTGTTCACCAATTGAAGAGATTATTTCCCACCCTTTTATCTCTTCTGCAGACATGGAACATGAGGCTTTCTGTGAAGCAATATATAAGGTTGAAAAAGTATTCATAGCTTTATTTTGGTGTTATAATTTATAATGTACAGTCGGGTACAACGTATATTCATCACGCTATTAATGATGAACGTGCAAGCAGTTGTGTAGCCGGTATTACTAATAAATAGCTCCAAGGAGGCTGGTATACAATGCACTAAGATGGAGCGGATTAATTCATAGGAGTTAGCGGAGGAATCATGTATATTCAAATGTATTTCTGTGAGCAGAATATATTATCATATTTTATCGTCCTTAAAGACGGATATAGAGAGAGACAGAGAAGAGAGAGAGAGAGAGAGAGAGCTCAGTTTGAAGAGCATTCCCCCTGTAAGGGAAAGGTCGTGAGTTCAAGTCTCACTTGAGCGCTTCTTTTTCCCGATGTATTTCGAAGTGAATAAGGTATTAATGCATTCTGTTTCGAAAATGTAAATATATAATTCGGGTGCACGATACTCGATTACTGTGAGAAAGAATGCGTTTGGTGACAGAGAAAGAGCCATAGACACCATCTCATCCGAAGGGTGTCATAAGAGGCGACTAACGGAAAAATACGTAGAAGATATCACTGCGAGGGAATGAAAACTCAAAATAAAACCCTGTACCAACCCGTCTAGCTGGCGTGGAAGCAGGCCAAACCTTCCCAACATTATGAGAGGCCTATGTTCAGCAGTGGACTGCAATTGGCTAGTGTATTGTTTGATTGTGAGAAAGAAAAGTATTGTTTATTTTATAACTAGCTGTAGCCCTCGGCTCAGCCCGCGTGGATGTCGGTTATCGCGACCAAACATAGCCTATGTCCTTTGTCATGGTCTAATCAACTCCTATACCAAATTTCATGAAAATCCGTTTAGTACTTTAGACATGAAAGCGTGACATACAGACAGACAGAGTTACTTTCGCATCTATAATATTAGAATGGATTATTGTTATTTTTGGTGTTGGATGCTTCGGCAGTAATTTACTGAGGTACTGAACTAAGTATCAAATATTTTCATACTTAGTTCTTCTTATGATAGTCGTCAATATAAATTTGAGTTTGAAAAATAATGGTTCATAGTTAGTCTTGAAATAAGAGAGCCGATGATAGATTTTACTCAACTGATATACAATCTAAGTGCTTTGGTTGCAACTGAGTTTGGCGGATGAACGCTAGAAAAATAGGTATTGAAATCCATTTTAATTTATCGCAAATATCTAATGTACTATATGTCTATTAACCCTAGACATAAGTATTAATACAATTAACAAATAAACCGAAAAAGAACATACATACAATCACGCCTTTATCCCCGGAGGGTTGGGCAGAGATGAATTAACACCCTCATTTCACCAATCATTGGATTCGATCCCACGTAATAGGGGGTGAGCCTATTGCCGCATTCCGAGCACTATTGTTGACTCAAGCTGTGCATCCAAGGCTGAGTCTGGGGTTTGTATATATGTGTTGTATGTATGTTGAACAGCCCTATCCCTTAGTCGCCTTCTACGACACCGCTTGGGAGGAGATGGGGTGGACCAAATTCTACTCTGCTAGGAACCACGCGATCCAAATTAAATTATTCTAATACACAGTCTCCGTAGCGTGGTGGTAGTGAACGATTCGATTCCCGCTCAGTGCAAATATTTGTATGCATGAATTTGGCTATTTGCATTGGTCTGGGTGTTTCAATGTATAATATGTATACATTTACAAAAAAAAAGTATCTATGTATGTTTATCCGCATTCTAGATTCCATAACACAAGCTAGTTAAGCTATGCTTACTATGGGTCTAGATAGCGTTATGTAGAATGTTGTGGAATATTTCTTATTATTATATACTAGCTTTTGCCCGCGGCTCCGCCCGCGTTGGTGTCGGTTATCGCAAACATAGCCTATGTACTTTCTCATGGTCTAATCTACCCCTATACCAAATTTCATCAAAATCGGTTCAGTGGTTGAGGCGTGAAAGCGTAACATACAGACAGACAGACAAACAGAGTTACTTTCGCATTTATAATATTAAGTATGGATAATAATAAATTATCCGCTATATTCTCAAGACTGGCGTCACTAAAATTCTAGCATGTAGCAAGCACAACCGTTTGCAATCTGTAAGTTTTGCCCTCACGGCTTCTTGCACTTGCCTTCCACACTCTTGCATATTTAAATTCAACAACTTCGCAACTGTTAACTTGCTTGGGAACCAGTACAGCAATTGAGGTTCATATGTTAAGACTTTATGAAACACTAGCTTTTGCCCGCGGCTCTGCCCGCGTGGATGTCGGCTATCGCGACAAAACATAGCCTATGTCCTTTCTCGAGGTCTAATCTACTCCTATACCAAATTTCATCAAAATCGGATCAGTGGATGAGGCGTGAAAGCGTAACATACAGACAGACAGACAGACATACAGACAGACAGACAGACAGACAGAGTTACTTTCGCATTTATAATATTATAGTATGGATTTAGTCACAACTACAAGTAACATACAGTAACATGGCCGAATTTAAATAAAAGATGGTCGTGAGAAGAAATTAAAAAATGTTGAGGTTCACTGAGTCTAAAATTATGTGATTCATTATAGATTACAATAGAAATAATATTCACAAATCATTGTTCATTGTACGTTCATTCGCTCATCATTCGTTACTTCATTGTCAATTTACAAATCAAACACAATTGAGATTGTTAATGATTAAATAAAAGAAAAATAAATCAAAATACGCATCCATACTTCCATACTAATATTATAAATGCGAAAGTAACTCTGTCTGTCTGTCTGTATGTTACGCTTTCACGCCTAAACCACTGAACCGATTTTGATGAAATTTGGTATAGGGGTAGATTAGACCTTGAGAAAGGACATAGGTTATGTTTGGTCGCGATAATCGACATCCACACGGGCGGAGCCGCTGGCAAAAGCTAGTAGGTATATATTGAAATACTTGCACAAGCAATTTAGCTTAACTATAGGCTAGGAGGAGGCTAGGGAGGTAGTCTTAACCTTTGTTATTAATACAACATTTCCTAGTATTAAAAGAAAACCACAACTCTAATACTTCATTTCTTCTAATTTTTCATTTTTCAAAAACACCTGCATCTTTATAAATATAATAATAAAATCTTTGCGAAATGTTATCTCATAAAAATTAAAGTTTTCAAGCAATTTGCAAATTTGCCTCTAATTCATATTTAGGGGCAAATTTATAAATTGTTTGTTTAAATTTTCACCCGTAACTCATATTTACGGGCGAATTTACTAAATTGCTCGGTACCTAGGTAAAAACAAGAAAATTGAATGCTCTCTTATTTGAAGTGCAGTTGTTTTGAAACTGAAATTGCTCTTATAATTTATTAAGGAATAAAATAAATTATACTTAATATTATTACGCCTGTATATTTCGAAAAGGGTCGTCATAGGCGCATCCCACGTCATAGGGGCCGATTTCACTAGACTAGGCAAGTAAGATTTAACTGCGGTCTTCTGATTTCAGTATCATTCATATCCGCTCATGCAATCGAGCCTATAGGCAAAGTCCTATACGAGACGCATATTGAAATCCTATACGAGAATAGTCTATAGTGTCCCTACTCTATAGACTATTCTCGAATGGACACATACCTGCACACGCTCACCGAGTGTCGCCACCCTGCTCACAGCAATGGTCCGCTGTGCGAACGCGTGGGCGGCCGGCGTCTCCTTCAGCGAGCAGGTAATGTTCCTGAAGGAGACGGCGGAACGGGAGAGGCGGCGCGAGCGAGCGAGACTCGCGAACCGCGCGCAGGCAATTTGGGCGTCGGAGGGCACTGACTGACCTCCATCCCCCATGAGCGCGGGCCTGGAGGTGACGGGTGGAGCCGCCTGTCGCACCAGCAGAAGCAGGCCACGGTGACGATGCGCTGAGAAGCGCGCCTCCCCATTCTGGGGGCGAGTCGGGGACACCAATGTCCCCCCTCTCGAGGAGGGCTAGACCGTAAGGGATGGCCCTGGGTTAGCCGGGGTGCGAGGGATATGTCCTATATACCTCACCTCCGGCCTAGTACCACGACCCACAGTCGGCGTGTGGTTTTAGTCGGTTCGAGTCCGACACAACCTCTCCAAAGTCTCAAAGACTTCTCGTATAGGATTTCTATATGCGACTCATCACGCCTTGCCTGTAGAATTATAACTTTGCACAGAGTCGGAGGAAGTATCGGATCTGAAACAAAAAAGAATATACGTGAGTCAACTTGAAAGTTCAATGTAACAATATAAGTAAAAAGAATAACGAATATAAAAAAGTAGAACTCAGTGTACAACGTTTTGTGTTTACGTAATTAATAGAGTTGTAAATGTAAGTAAAAAGTCGTACTTTTTACTTAATTCCATCCTTAAAACATCTCGCTAATAAATTTTAATTTCGCCATAACGCAATGTTACCGTCAGAGCGGAGCATTCCACAACTAACTCAAAAGGGACCATTGCCACTTATTCTTCATTACAAACACGAAAACGAAAACAACTTCAACACAAAGTGCCATCTTGTGACAATTACAAGAATCTATACTAATAATAAAGATGAAGAATTTGTTTGTTCATTCGAATGCGTTTATCTCTGAAACCACTAATGACATATGCAAAATTCTTTTTGGATTTGATGGCACAGATCCTGGCCAACATATTAAGTTATTTAACACTACTCTTGGACCATTAGGAGCTGAGTAATAAGCAAAACCGTGAGTATTATGTGGGGGAGCGGGCGGCCGAATGTCACCGAGTATGGCGAGTACCACGGGGCAAAGCTAGTCGTATATAAAGGTGTAAAACAACAATTGTTCATCTGTCTAACTGTTGATGGTTACAAAGTTTGCTTTAAAAATTCTACCAACAAATTAAGAAGAATGGCTTAAGTTAAATTAAAATCTTGGCCGGCTCGCTGGAATTTATGCCTGTTGCCTACTTAGAGTGGGCAAAGTTGATACTTGGCTACCAGCTGAGTTATTAAGGGTAAGGAAGCTCATTGTGTTCACTTTAATTTTATTTTTGTTTAATGGAAATTTGTCACTCGGTCTGTGATGGAAGTTTATTGTTATAGGCAATGTTTTTGTATTTACATTAAATTATTAATCGACTTAATGAATAATATAGATATAAGAATTATAGAACCTTTATGTTCTACTAGCTGTTGTCCGCAGCTTCATCCGAATTTTTAAAGGCCAAAATCGAAAATCTTGTAGGTTGTACTCGTATTACTCTAATCTAAACAATCTGACGCAGTTTAGTTCAGACTTAAGTAATGGAAATATAATAGAAACACATGGAGAAAGTAAAGTATGGTGGTCAGATTTAGTCCGCATTCACTATTTTAAAGGACGGTTTACAGGTTAGAAATGTGGTACAACCCATTGGGAATGAGCGATTCTGAAGAGAGAAAATAAGTACCTAATTGTAACACTTTTATACATATTTTCTCATCCTCTTCTTAATCTCATCATCTTTTTAATATTAGAGGTATTTCGGCGCTGTTGCAAGCTAAACTCCTTTTTTTAATGAACTTATCAGCAATAAGTATGCTAACTAGACAAATCTACACCAACTTCAACCTTCAACTAAATAACAAATATCAATCGTTATAAATACATGCCGTTACTAAGCCTATTTGATGATATTTTTACATACATACATATAATCACGTCTTTATCCCTGGAGGGTGAATTAACACCCACATTTCACCAATCATTGTATTCGGTCCCACATAATAGGGGTGAGCCTATTGCCGTATTCCGGGCACTATTATTGACTCGAGTCATGCATCTGAGGCTGAGTCTGGGCTGTACACACTCTAGGCCCCTGAGATCTTCGGAAAATCTGCGTCTGAAGATGCCTCTGCACTCCACAGTTTTCTTTGACAAATCCTTCACAGTACAGGCTATACGTCTGTGGAATGCGTTACCTGTGGCAATAAGACGAGCACAATCACTGAACATTTTTAAAAGTATGGTCACTACTCACTATCTATCGTTATAACAGCTTCTTATTTTACTTTGTTTCCTAATATTTTATCTATTTAAACTCTTTATTATTATTTATGATGTATTTATTTATTTACTTATTTATTTATTTATTTATTTATTTACTTATTTATTTATTTATTTATTTATGTATTTATTTACTTATGTATTCATTTATTTATTTAGACGTATATTTTAACTGTGTACCCGGAACTGCCCATACACCAATCCATTGCACACGTGTCCATTGAGGTTGTCTGGAAGAAATCGCACCTAGCGATAAGACCGCCATTTGTACTGTCACTTTTACATGTTATTCTCTGTACTTTTTTTCACATGGTGTACAATAAAGTATATTGTATTGTATTGTATTTATCTCTCTGATGTTTAACAGCTCTATTCCTTAGTCTGCTTGTACAACACCGCATGGGCGGATATGGGGTGGCCCAAATTCTAGTCTACCCGGAACCTTGCGGCAAATTCTTTTTGTCAACAATACCTATAAATTTGAATTGTATCCAATTTAATTATTATTTGCACTAAGTTTACCTTTAAAACAATAATTATAACTTTGCCCGTACAATAATTTCTCTCAACAATATCATAATTCAAAGAAACAGAAAATGGACGGCCATCATTTTAAAACTTAACAGAGGGAGTTGGAATTACAAACATTTAATCTGTTTTCTCAGCTGCTTTATAACAAAGGATGGAAAGTTATTTTAAATATATTCCAATGATTCCATTACGAGTTCTAGTTTGAGCTGGGCCAAACAAAGATGTTGATATAGCCAGTTATTGCTGTCGGTGGTATTCAGTGCATAGATAAGGGTCCATTGTCTAACGATAAATCAGGTTTAATTTAAGACTATTTTGGGGGTAGTCGAATTTTAACTCAAATTGAAATTACCTAACATTTTTATCTTTGCACATACGGAAGATTTTAGCTTAACTTATCTCAAATTGTGTATCCATACAGCTCCTAAGGAAGTGCTGATCTATCAAGGTATTCGTTAACTTGGTCTTTTCTCAACCTATAACCGCATAAGGTGTACGAGTACTAATTATTGTCAACAAGTGTGTCGGATTCAAAACACATTATATCGTTTATATCGAAAGACAAGAAAGATGACATACGTGCCAATAGTCTGACATGATTGCCAGGGATGCCCAAGATCGTGTGAAGTGCTGGAACACCAGCCTTGGATGCAAATGGAACTTGATACTGATTTAATAATAAGTTTATTCCAAATGCCTAATTATCACTTTTCCGAACATAGCAACGTTATTTTACCCGAAGACAATGGAAACATGCAAAAATTTAGTTGCGGGTGCATGGGGCGCTAGTTCTCATAATAACAATTGTTTTACTGCTCACCCCTTTTGGCCAGTCCGTTAGTCTAAAATACACCGAGAATGCAAATTTATCTCGCCCTGGGAGCGCAATGAGCATTCGCCCCAGTTGCCGACAAATTATAGTATCTAGCGCTAGGAAGCGCTTAGGATATTTTTCTGCTGTTTATTTTATGTACTTACATAATAAATGCACCAGCTTTGTTAAAGAGTTAGTTAATTTTAGCGCTATTTTTGCTGAAATTGATGCTGTTTGAACGTTTAGGATATCAGACAACATAGAGAAACATTAAAGCAGTACTCCGCTTTACCATTTACCATATTCTACTGAATTTAGTTATACAACAACTGTGTGACCTGAATAAAATAAAGTGATAAAAATATGGGGACCTTTTTTTCCATGATGTAATCCCCACGGATACCTCCCCGCTGGAGCCGGGAGGTTATGTCGGACTTGAACCGACTAAAACCGACTAAGGGGCGTAGTGCTAGGCCGGAGGTGAGGTTCTCTTCGATATATCTCTACGCCGGCTGACCAAGGGTCATCTCTTAGGGCAGACCCTCATCGAGAGGGGGGACAACGGTGTCCACATCTCACCCCCGGAATGGGAAGGCCGCCGTGGCCTGCTTCTGCTAGGGTGACAGGCGGCTCTCCAGGCCCGCGTTCACGGAGGACGGCTTAACGTAGGTACTCTCTGACCAGAGTAGTCTCAATGTGTTAAGAACTGTCCTAAGACTAGATCAGTGAAGCATGACCCTGTATCAGTACAAAGTAATTAAGAAATGGCCGGCTGAACATACATTTACCAAATCGGAAAAGTTGTCTTGATAAAATGGTAGGAGACGGCTAGTATGAAAGCTTCATTGACACGGTAGAATATGAAATCATTTGAAATGTACCTACATAGGTATATAAGCCATTAAGAAGAAGTAGAAGAATAATGCTCGCGCCTTTTTGATTTTGACTTTGCTCTTTTTTAGAGTTCCATATCTCAAAAGGAAAACCGGAACCCTTATAGGATTATTTCGTTGTCAATCTATAACAACTTGAAACTACGCAAAATTCTAAGTTGTAAGTCAATTCAATCAAAAATATATTTTAGTTTATGTTTCATAAGTTCAATCAAATTTGGTACAGAAGCCTCGGTGCGCCTCGCACTTGATGGCATTTTTTCCAATAACCCATTTATTACGTCAGTGCATGTTCCCACATTTCTTTGGACAGTCGTGTAATAAACAAAGTAAACTAAATATCTTTTAAATCAATCCTTGAACTGATAAAGTTTGCAGTCTAATGAAATCCCCTCGTTGAAAGGATGTTCATCTCATTTATTACTGATTATCGGTCTTTGTCTGTCTGTGTGTCTCGTCCCCGGGCGGTCGCGGTTCGTTCGAAAACTTTTCTAGTTTCACACCGAGAGGAATTGGATTAAACTGGCACCGAGCGGTTCGAATCGGATTATTTGACGCTGGCCGATTGGACCAATGCACGTCTCGCTATTTGTATTAAAATAAATTATTCTCAAGTTTTAAATTAAACCTTTATTCGCGATTTCATTGGAGTTTCGGTGAAGTTAATTTGAAAACTTTGGGAGTAATAGAGAGTTTTCAGGTAGGGTGGATAGGAAGTGGTACAGTGAAGGAAATTAGATAACTTGTAAGTTCTTTTGAGCAGTTAGGTATGAAGTTAAAGCGGTTTTCCAGCCTGTCCTCTATTAGTCCGATGATAAGCCACGGTGGTAGCCTAGTGACTGGTCATGGGTTCGAATGTAAAAGCACTGACGAAACTTCAGTAATTTGGAGTTGACTACAGAAATACATTGGATCACAATTTTACAGTAAAAAACCCATATGTTGCCACTTGATGATAAGCACTTTGGAACAAGCAAACCATAGGTAAGTTTGAGACCTTAGTATTCAAAAATCTTCAGAAGAAGATACTACTTATTAAGCTAAGTACGATCATAAAACTGTCATAGCGCATCTGAAATTGAAAATTTATGTATTCACGAGAATAATTAATTTTTGATTGCCTTTAGTTAATGAGATAATTTACATAATATCTGTTTATTTATTCATGAACTTATAATATATTGCAAAAGCTTAACGTAAATATGAAATTATTATTGTTATTTTTTCAATTATAAACGGGGAACGTTCGCTGAGAATCTTAATTCCATTCTCACAACCCAAAGGAACCTGAACATTATCTTAATGTAAGTTTTTTTTAATAAAGGACACGTCGATTTGTCATCACTTTGCCTGATGGTAAGCTAAAGGTAAAGTCTCGGAAAGAAGGTCACTATCGTAAACATGTACCATGGTAACAGTGGTGGCACTCAGCTTGACGGCCTCATCAGATGCCTTTTCACGCCCCGCTTAAAGGACCCGGGACTGTAGGAAGGAGAAAACACGTAAGCTTCCAGGGAGTTCCAGGTCTTAATGCTGTGGCATAGGAATGAGGCACTGAAACGCTTGGTTCTAGAAGGTATATTCTGCACCGTATACGGATGACATCTTAGCTCTGCACGTGTTGTCCTGTGGAAAGAAGAAGGTGAGACTAATTGGAAAATCGCATCTGAGGTTCTCACTTCGGAGTCTGAAGTCTGGAGTCCATCTTCTTACTATCACTCCTCCAATTCGCATGAGTATCCATGGGAGTAGGCATCTTCAATGACATACGGCTAAAACTGTTATTTTGACATTACGAATAACCGTGTTGGTTCCCATTGGAGTAGGTCACCACCCCATCTCTTCCCGTGGGGGTCGTACAAGGGACTAAGGAATAGGATTGTTCTCCATCCGACAGTAAAACATACAGTTCAAGACCAACAAACCTACGTGACGGCCCATTATGTGGGGACAAAAAGCGGGGAAAAGTGGGTGTTACACAATACACACCTTGCGTAACCTTTCGGGGATTTACATAACATAACATAAACTCACGCCCGTATTCCCCGAATGGGTAGGCAGAGGTGCTAGCACCCACGTTTCGCCAGTTTATGTTTAGGTCCCAATGTAATAGGTGGCGAGCCTATTGCCATTAACCGGGCACTTATAAACCTGCGATTCGGGGATTTAAAGGGGTGAAAAATTATATATGCATATACACTGAATTATTTTTTATATGTACCTATACCGGGCATAAGGGAGACGCTCCTGAAACCAAAGGCTAAATAACACGATGAAGAGTATAATAATCCATACTAATAATAAAATCCGTTCACTGGTTTAGGCGTGAAAACGTAACATACAGACAGACAGAGTTACTTTCACATTTTTATGAAAGGACATAGGCTATGTTTGGTCGCGATAACCGACATCCACGCGGGCGAAGCCACGGGCAAAAGCTAGTACTAAATGAACGATAAATATATTTTTTTTATCGATTTTTTTTTGCCAATAATGTAGTGTACCTGAATTACTACTAGGTGCCTTCGGCTTCGGGAACGTTTCCCTTACACGCGGTATAGTATAGATTAATAAAACAGATGATTAAAAAATAAAAAACCCGACTGCCACTGAAAAGACCGAAATAAGTTTAATAGCAGGTGGTACCCATTAATTTTCTTTCGGTTTATGATTGGCAAATGGGTACCGCCTGCTATTAAACTTATTTCGGTCTTTTCAGTGGCAGTCGGGTTTTTTATTTTTTAATCATCTGTTTTATTTTATACTTTTTAGTTATGATATGACATGTATTTCTTTTTGTAATCTCCTTCTAATTGCCTTCATAAATTGTTTATACTTGAAATAAAAACTTAAATCAGTAAGTAAGAAAATTAGCGAGAATGATTGTTTTGTTAAACAACTTTAAATCGTTATATATCCTAAACTATTATTTAAAATGAAAAATGGTAAAAGGAACCTAAACCTGATTTTAAAATACCTATTCAACGACACCCCACTTGACATAGTTCATCGACTTTTTTTTTTTTCATTTTGACAATATGGCGTCTGGTTGTCGCTGTGGTGAATTTTAATGACTGTCATGTCTTTAGTGACACTCGCATGGTTAAGACGAATCGATTGACGTAAGAATGATCAAAATCGGCCTATGCATTTGGACTCTAGAACGCCACATAGAAACAAACATACATACATACATACATACATACATAGACTGATAAACACATTACCCTCCTTTGCGTCGCGCAGTCGGGTAAAAACACATAAATTTTCGCCAACGTTGTATGTTAGCATGAAAACCTTTTAAACCATAATCTTACAACCTAAGATTAAGCCTTTGTTACATAACAATGCATACGTTATGATACACAGGCTCACATACCAGGATCAAAATTAAGTTTTAAGAAAGCCGGCCCGGTTCCACAAGTCTTTGAGCACAAAGTTTAGGGGCACCTCGAGAGTTCAACAATTAAAGTGACAACTTATTCTCTCTAATACTGTGTCTGAAAATTATTCAGTTTAATCTTACTGCTTAGCGAAACTTTACACTACGCGGTCTTGGGTTTGTAGGGCAATATTTTCAACGGTAAATTGTGTAAGAGAAGTATATTTTTGGTACTTTGCTGAAGATCATTTTTGCAAGTATTTTTACGGAAACTCCCAGACTATCTAGCATCTACACAAACAAGTAAAATGTTAGTGTCTGATTCTAATATCAAAATAACAGTGTTCTAATGAATGATTGTATGCTTTAAACAATACATGATATTTAAAACGTATGTGTGTTTCTTTGTCTTATTATTATTTTTGATGGAACTTTTATTCGCAAATTGTTGATATTATTAGGTATAACTGTTGACTACTGTTAATTTAGAATAATAAATAGGGGTTCCGCGGAAAAAATGACCTTACGGATGAAATTGTAGATACCTACAACTCGTTACAAATATGTGTTTAAAGCCCCAATCCATTTACAAATTTAACGGTTTCAATAAACGATATGCATCGACTTTATTCACTCCACGGTGTAATGAACATAAACAGGTATAAACGGTAATAAACGCATCTGATGACAGCCATTAGCAATATTGGATAATGTAATAGACTGTGGGAAAGGAAATTAATAGCTTTAATTTTCAGTGCATTGTAGACCTCGGAATACTACACCCAAAAATCCCCCACAGACGCGGGATAGCACCCGAACCACCCCCTAGGCGAGGCCGCAACTGTAAACGTAGGTCTGATGGGACTCCTGGGACCACCTTCCGAGGGCTTACCCGGGGCTCCCAACCATAGGCTGATGGGCGCTACCGTGAGAGTTTTTAGTCGGTTGGAGTTCGGCATAACATCCATGAAGGATTTTCCCTCACGGTGAAAAAAAAGCTCGGAACACTTATCTTGGACTTCAATCGCGAGACTAGCAAGTAGTATTAATCTATTCTTGGTGAATTTGAACTCAGCCATTGCAGCAGCACTCAGTGCTATCCTCAAAAGACACCCAAGAAACGTGAACTAGCGTGAAGGGCACATTTTGAGCATATTATAAGGCAAAGATTTAACACCCGATCAATATGTATTTGGGGCCTAAACCAAATCTTTCTGCTAGACCCTATCCTCCCTAGACCGGATATACCGGTACGTCTGCCAATTTACGGACAGGTTTCTGGTATAGGCTATTCTTTCGAAGTTAGGATGTCAGACAACAGTAATTCCAACAAAAACCAAGATAAGTTGAATCAAGAAAAAGAATAGCAAAGCAGAACTCAGGCTCTAATTTACAACTGAGCTGTGATGACGATGTTGATAATGATGATGTTGGTTATTATTAGATATGTCAGCAATGGATTATGATATAACTTATGCATTAAAATATTTTTTGTTCTTTAAAAAAATACCAAATGAAATCTAATCAATCCAACTAAACTCAATTTCTTATGTTAGGAGTGGGTTCACGTCGTGTGATGGCCAGGGGTCGAACCAGAGAAGTATCGATTGGAAGACTTTTGATAAGTACACGTATTATACTGTAAAAGAGGTCAATGAAATTCAGTGGTAATTTACTTTTGTCATTGACAGTACCTTAGTTGTTTTTATTTGTTTTTAATTACAAGCTTTAGTAAATATAAATATCGCGTTCAGCTAACAGACGCGTCCCAGACGAAAAATCTAACAATTTTATTATTAAATTAAATAATATTTTTAAAGACATTTAGTATTTGCGTACACTAATGTTATTTCAATTTTGCCAGATTCATGCAAAAATATTATTAAATGCTTAGTGAATACAGACTTTTTTTGTAACTGTACTAAATTATTTCAATTTCCACGCTAAAATATTTTTTAATGGAATTCCAAAGAGTTATGTTTTTTGATACACAACTAGCTTACCGCATGGTTTAGATCAGTATTTATTTATTACCAAATACTTTTTTAAGTTATGCCTTACAACATAGGTAATAATGTTGTTCCATGAAAATCCCAGACAAACATTTGACCTACAGACCTACATCCAGACTAAAAGTTCTAATTTTTTTTTAATTATTATCATAATATATAATTTTTGTGTTTAAGAAACGTGTTGTCACTATAATTTGTCTCTCTAATTAAAGATAACTTTGTAATAAATCAATAATTGATTGAAATATAAGTATTCACCCATATGCATTCTTTAAAAATCTGTTATTTTTTAATAAAACTAACGGACTTTTCAATTTTATTTGTATACATTGGGTTGCTAACATAGAAAAAAGAGAGTTCTCTTTTATCAGGTTTTACCTTTTTTGTATTGTGTCTACGCAAAGCTATATTTCAATTCTGAATATTTATGATCCAATATGTATTGCGAAGTGACAGGTGCGTAATTGAATGCATCAAAGTAATCACTTATTAAAATTTTTGACTATTCAGGGTTTTATTATTATTGATACTAGAATAGGTTACATTTTTTTTTAAAGTATATTAGCAACCGAAATTACTATTGTTCCCTTTAACCCCTCTCACTAAGCCCAATTGCTTGTCCTAGGAGCGGATTCACGTTGGCAGTGTAATGGCCAGAATTCGAACCTGGGACCTTTTGATCGTAAGGTCGACTCCACCATTAAGCTACCGACACTTCTTAATTATGTCAATTATGTGTGTAATAATACATTGCGACAGAGCAGTGACTTAGAGGAAAGAATATGCGAGCTCAGTCGCTACAGGTAGTTGGAGACATATAAAGTCCCATAACTGATCTATCTACAGAACTTCGATAAATCGCCAAGGAATGTGGGTGGACGGTAGCCTAGTGGTATAGGTAATGGACTGCTGAGACGACGTCTCGGGTTCGATCCCAGGTTTACCATGGCACACACCAATGAGTTTTCGATGCTTTTCGAAGTTATGTGTGTATTTATCGCAGGTTTATATGTGTCCGGTTAATGGCAATAGGCTCGCCACGACACTGTTACATTGGGACCTAAAGTTAAACTGGCGAAGTGTGGGTGCTAGCACTTCTGCCTACCCCTTCGGGGAATACAGGCGTGAATTTATGTTATGTTATAGATTGTGGAGGTCTTTTTTTTTTTTTTTCGTGCGGAAATCCCCTCGGATACCCCCCCCTGCCGGAGCCGGAAGGGGAGGTTATGTCGGACTCGAACCGACTAAAACCGCACGCCGACTGTGGGTCTTGGTGCTAGGCCAGAGGTGAGGTTGTCATAAACATATCCCTCGCACCCCGGCTGACCCAGGGCCATCCCTTACGGTCTGGCCCTCCTCAGGAGGGGGGACAACGGTGTCCCCAACTCGCCCCCGGAATGGGGAGGCGCGCTACTCAGCACACCGCCGCCGTGGCCTGCTTCTGCTGGGGTGACAGGCGGCTCCACCCGTCACCCCCAGGCCCGCGCTCATGGGGGACGGAGGTCAGTCAGTGCCCTCCGACGCCCGAGTTGCCTGCGCGCGCGGGCGGCGCGATCCGCGAGTCTTTCTCGCTCGCGCCGCCTCTCCCGCTCCACCGTCTCCTTCACGACCATTACCTGCTCGCTGAAGGAGACGCCGGCCGCCCACGCGTCCGCGCAGCGGACCATTGCTGTGAGCAGGGTGGCGAGGGTGAGAACTCTCACTCCCAGGGCCGCCACTAGCTCCCGCCTCGGTCCGGCCCATGCCGGACACTCGGTGAGCGTGTGCAGCCCCGTGTCCTCGCTCGCGTCGCAGTGATGGCACTCGGACGTTGGCTCCTTTTCGATCCGACACAGATACCGCCCGAAGCACCCGTGCCCGGTGATAATCTGCGTCAGTCGATACGAGATGTGGCCTCTCGAGCCATTCCCCCATGATGGGCCTTACCGCCTCTATGACGGCATGCCCTGCGCGTCGTTGCTCAAGTCGTCGCTCCCACTCCGCCACCATGATCCCGTGGAGCCGGGACCTCTCGGCCCGAATGTCTTCGGGCTCGGGATCGTATCCCCGCTCCCGCGCCTCCTTACGGAACCGATACAGTGCCGCAAGGGATCTCGCTTCCAGGATCCACGGTGGCGATCCGGCTAGGAGACTCGCCGCTTCAAAGGATATCGTGCGGTACCCCCTAATGGCCCTGCAGGCCATCGTCTGCTGCGGCGCATGCAGCAGTTGCACGAACCTGGCCTGCAGGGCGTCCGCCCACACGGGGCACCCGTACAGGGCCATGGACCGCACGACACCCGCGTAGAGTCTCCTGCAGGAGTCCTCTGGGCCCCTCAAGTTGCGCAGCAGCCGCATCAGCGCGTTAGCTGACACTAACAGTTTGGGGCGCAGACTTCGGAAGTGCTCTCCGAAGTCCCACCGACCGTCGAGTACGAGCCCCAGGTATTTCAACCGGGGCTTGATGTCGATGGGAGTACCTCCTACTGTCAAGCTGGATCCCGGGGGTGGTCCGCGCCGAGGACCATGAAAGAACAAGGCCTCGGATTTGTGCAGAGCCACCTCGAGACCCAGCCGCCGGATCCGATCCACGACTTGAGCAACAGCGGTCGTGGCCCTCTGAGTCGCCTCGCGGTGCGTAGCGCCACTCACCGTCACTAGCGTGTCGTCCGCGTAGCACGTGACGGTGGCACCGAACGCGAGCTCACCGCGAAGCACCCAGTCGTATCCGATGTTCCACAGGAGCGGCCCCAGGACCGATCCCTGTGGAACACCGCACGACATCTCACGCCTACCGACACCGGTCGCACTTGGGTAGATGACGGCCCTCTCCGTCAGGTACGCCCCGACTATGCGGCGGAGGTAGAGAGGCACATCGTGGTACACGAGCGCCTCCCTGATGCAACTCCAGGGCAAGGTGTTGAACGCGTTGGAGATGTCCAAGGACACCGCCAACATCACCTCGCCCCGGGCAACCGCATCCTCCGCCAGAGTCCTCACGCGCATGATGGCATCCACAGTGGAACGCCACCGGCGGGAGCCGTACTGCGTGTCCGCTAGGTCCGGCCCCACTCTAGAGAGGTGCTCGACGAGGCGCTTGGCAATCACTCTTTCGAAGAGCTTGTCCACCTCGTCGAGCAACACTATGGGCCGGTACCCGGACGGCTCGTCCGCCGGGGGATTGTGGAGGTCAGATGGTAACCGCTTCACGAAAATTAACACTAAGAGGCTCAACTGGATTTCAAAAAGGCTAACATGATGATTCATACCAGACTAAGAAGTGATTTTGTTCCAAGGTACTACTATACCATTATGCTTTGAAAGACTTTTTCATAAGAAATCTCTTAGGCTATAAAATTCAAGCCTTAATTGTACTAAATGGACCCTATCATTGATTTAAACCAAACCTTCTAAAAGTAAGTCACGCACATTCCATCAATCAAATACCTTAATCTGACAATCTATCTAATGATGTAATCCTCGACATCCACCTCCATCCACCTAATCCTTACCCAGCACACTTACAGCATTAGGAGTCCCCCCTCGTCCCCTGTCTTACGATCTCGAAGGAGGTCGGCAATTAGTCCTAATTGCCAACAAACCCATGTATTTGTTATGCAAACGTAAAATCCCCCATACGTCTTCATTGTGCTGTAGGCACGTACACAATTCACTAATGTAATGGCTCCAGCTACAAAAGTAAATAAGTATAGTTCGCGCAAATCGTTGGGCAGAGAAGGCAATATCAGGAGATTTCGATAAGTAAATATTCTAGTAGGTAGACATTATATACCCAAACTAGATATATTTTGAAGTATGGATTTTAGAATGCATGTCAATATGATTTAATGCAAATCGAATACATAGGGAAAAATAAATCTTCTCGGGCGGGACTCGAACCCGCAGTCTTTCCCTTACAGGGGGAATGCCTGGACCAATTCGGCTACCGAGACACGCCCGATGTGATTCAAATTTTCCTTCTATTTATCCGTTTTTACGGCGATCGCCACCTTTCAATGTTTAAATATCAATGTTTAGAAAAATTATTCTAACATCATTCATTGGGTCCGATAGTTCGTAAGAAGATCGGTAGATGACTCCACCGTCGTCGCCGTCAGAACGGATAAATAGAAGGAAAATTTAAATCACATCGGGCGTGTCTCGGTAACCGAATTGATCAGGGCATTCCCCCTGTAAGGGAAAGACTGCGGGTTCAAGTCCCGCCCGAGAAGATTTATTTTTCCCTATGTATTCTATTTGTATAGTTAGCATACTTAATGCTGTAAAATTCATTCCAATGATTTAATGCATTTTCAAGGTCTCCGTAGGGAACTTATAGGACCTTAGAAGTTTAAGGCAACCTTACATGCTAGACGGTGTTCCTGGTAAACAATAGAAGAAGCAAGGTATTAGAAGCCAAAACAAAAGTATAAAGATTAAGTGGACCCTAGGCTCTAAGGCTTCAAATGTAACTGGGAATGACGCTTAGATGATGAAGATGAGTACTAATGTATGATTTGAGATGGGCATTGCTATTCTGTAACCACAACTATAACGTGCGTGTTACTGAATATTTCTCCATCTGGAATATATTTCTCCTCTGCCTGGAAGAGATCGCATTTTTAGCAATAAGGCCACCCATTGTGAATTTAACGATAATACTGTATCCAAATGCTACTTATTAGATTAGATAAATCTTTATTGTACACAAATTATACAGTAAATGAATGGACAATGTATGAAATGTGTACAAATGGCGGCCTTATTGCTAAGAGCGATCTCTTACAGGTAACCTCCTGTAATCGAATGTTGGTGTACAATAAAGAGTTATCTATCTATCTTTATTTTTATTATACAGTAAATGAATGGACAGCGTATGAAATGTGTACAAATGGCGGCCTTATTGCTAAGAGCGATCTCTTACAGGTAACCTCCTGTAATCGAATGTTGGTGTACAATAAAGAGTTATCTATCTATCTTTCTATTTACTATAAGCATTGCGATGTTATCATGATTTTTATTTCGAGAATCTACGTGATATTTCGGTGCTGTTAGAAATAGACCTATACCATGATCGCGTTTATTTACGATTACATTATTGAATATCTATACATCTTATAAGTGTCTGCATCAAGTGTTGATACCATTAATACCTAAACATTATCGAAGTTATCTCAGCCCGAGTGATAACCGAATCAAAATTTGAGAAGCTAAGGTTTGCTGTACAAGTTTCAGCTCAGATCCGATACCATTGTAATGGAATCGGTACGTGAGCAAATTATTAAATGGGCGATGGAATCGACACAGGAGGATAAGACTACTTTATTTGTGATTCTGGACGTGTGAAGTAATTTAATTGGAATCGTGTTGCAGTTTGTGTAATTTGTTTTTTTAAAGTTTGAGCTTTGACGAGCGACCTCCATCTTAATTACTGAAATATGTGCTCACGGGTATAATCAAAAGTTTTACAAAGGCTGTGAAGCATAGCCAGAGCTTGAGCTATACAAGTCGATGCTACTACCTGTGACGGAGATAAATATGTTACAGTGATAATAATCAAATGAAAATATTTATTTTATACTAGCTTAGTGGGTATGTCCTTTCTCATGTTCCAATCTACCCCTATACCAAATTCCATCAAAATCGGTTCAGTGGCTTAGGTGTGAAAGCGTAACATACAGACAGACAGATAAACAGAGTAACTCTCGCATTTATAATATTAGTATGGAAGTATGGATTAATATGAAATCCGCCACTGCCCTAAGCTCACAGTTTGTTTGTAGCCGAAATATCGCTTAAGGAATACGTTTTTATCTGTGACATCGTCGATAAAACTGCAGGACCGTTATCTCAGTTAATTTTCTTAATGTAACAAATATCTGGCCATGCTGCTTCTGTGAGGCTTCTGTTGGAAGGGATGACCCAAATATAATAATTTGTGTCGTACAGAGGGCAGCGGCAGAGGAGTAGGAGGAGAGAGAGCTTACAGAGGGCATCCTCACTCTGCACATACTTACTGTCTCTCTATTAATTTTATACATTGCGATATCATTGCGTTCAAGGCGCCGTGGGAAGCCACACAATACGTGACATGTGATGACCTGTGTCTCCGTAAAAGAGGCCACATAGGCAGTTGGTACCTTAGCTCTAAAGCTAATATAAATAAGTGCGCTGAACACTATCCTATCCAATATTCAATATTCTATGTCGCAGACGTTTTGGTGGATACAATAGAATAACCAAATCGATATAAGGAGAGCTGTTTAAAGTTATCCCCTAACCCGATTATATGACTTATTGAGTGATCCTCTCAGTACAGTATGTATCTATGTAATATTCAAACTCGTGTCGAAGAAATTTAATTTGTTCTGAAGTAGATGTGCCCTTTGTGGTTATTTTAATTGCAAAGTCAGACTCAAAGGATGAATAGAGATCAATTAACTATTGTAACGATTGATATAAAATTAAGCGATATAATGTAAAATAAAGCGTCGTCGGTAAGGCAGCCTTACGATCGAGAGGTCCCGGGGTCGAATCCTGGCCATTACACTACCGACGACGTGAACTTATGTACTCCTAACACAAACAATTTAGCTTAGTTGGAGGGGGGTTAGAGGGAATATTAGTAAGTCCGGTTCAAATATTCTTTTTACCAAAAAAAAATGAATGTATATTTTATAGCATTTATTATGTTAACTTTAAAATTCGATTACACCTTCCAACAGTTCGTAAGAAAATTGGTAGATGGCTTCACCGTCGCCCTTAAAGACGAATATACGTAAAGAGAAGGGCAAATTTGAAGTGACTCAGGAATGGCTCAATAGCTCAGTTGGAAGAGCATTCCCCCGGGCAAGGTCGTGGGTTCAAGTCCCACTTGAGCATTTCATTTTGCCCAATGGATTCGAAAAAAAAATGCTAGTAAAAAACTATTGAGCAGATTTTTGTTTGATATTATATTTTAAGTAAATCACTCGCCATTGGCTTGCATTATAAGGTTTGTATGCTCCTTTGGGTTAGGTAGAGTCAACAATTAGCTGTCTCCACTGCCAGGCCTATCGGCTACTAGTGCTTTTGACCCAATATCTTTTGAAATGTGGACCAAAAATTGAAACAACTATGTCTCACAAAAAATTACTTGTAACCATCATTCGTTTCGAACAATTTCGAGTCTTATTTAGTACACAAGACAAAGATTTTCCTACATATTGCACAAAATGTTAGATAAAATCTAGTAATACCAAAGTAAACTTGGTAAAAACTAGAACAAGATCAGTAAGAATCCAGAAAACCCCAATGTAACTTACACGGAAAGAATCCAATCTCCCAATACTATATTATACATTCTCCACGGATATGTGGAGACTCTATTGTCAAACGTAACTATTGCATACGACGAGCCAACGGAACAGAATCGAATATGTCCGTCAGCATTCGAGTGCGACAAATCGAGTCAATGAATCGATAGCTTTATTGATTGTGTTTGGTTTGTCAAGCCAATAATCTTACTAGTATCGATAGATATTTTATTTATTCGTAAAAGAAATTCAAGCAATAAACTTTTACAAAATGAACTTATATTTAACTCATCTCTTATAGTTATCAGTATGTACAATCAGCGTCAAAAATATCTTGATTGTAAAGTCTGTTTTATTGATTTAAGTTGTTGTGTACCAAATATCAGAACAGCAATAGGCTATTTGACTAAGTCGTCGATTCTTCCCAATACTGCTTATTATGTTAGCCTTGTTCTGAAAGTCTATTGTTCAATTCACTAACTTACGTACTTAGTTGCGTAAATTTACTTATGATTTTACTGACGTAAATATACGCAACGTGCGATTTCAGTGAGTAACCTATGTCAGTTTTCGGTACAGAATACCACGTTAATATACGTGACATTTTATGTCATATGACATACGACATTTATGAAAATAATGCCAGACTAAAAATATAACTTGAATTGCCAATTTTTTTTAAAATAAATTCTTATTATTAATTTTTTCAATCTCATACATAAATCTTATGTATGGAATTGTTTTGAACTATGATTTAATCAATATTAGTCTTCTTCTTTTCGTGTCAACGATTCACTTTTATGAATAATTACACTATTCGGGAATATAATTATGCTATCTTAATCGCGCTGTCATAATATTGGTTTCTTTTATTTTATTTTTAGTTAGTAGTTTTTTAGTATACAATTATAATGTATTCTGTAAATTACCAATAAATAATTAATTATTATAACGGGAATTGACACGAGAATAATAAAAAAGTAGGTACTTTTAACTATTATTATTATTTATGTGCTTCAAAAAATCTATTTATGTTTAGATGAATATGGGATATATTTTTTATCATCATTGCACTACAGTATAATAAAATACAATTATTGTAATGCATAAGTCATTTGTATTTTTATTTGACCTAAGAAATAAGTTATACAACTATACACAGCAGGCTGCTAAAATGGCAACATTATAATACTAACTGATCGAATAGTGATATATCCAAGAAGAAATAAGAAAACCTTAAGAAAACGAAGTTGTTTTGTGGTCTATGGTACCTATGATAAACAATTTTCTTACGTTCTGAACATTCATTAAAAACTTTTTGTAGCGGAGCGTTATTGCATTTCTACCAACATAGCATCTATTTAAAGGATACCAAATATTCCTATTATTGTACATATTAGTAATCCTCGAAACAAATTTTGGTTGTACTATTTGTTCGGCTTTTTCTACAATAGGTATATATATTATATAATATGTAATATGTAATTCAGTCAAGAAACTCATGTTGATTGAGGGTGGCGCTGCGGTGCGCTCGACAGTTACGCAGATGGCGGGTTAGGCCCGTTATGGAACATAATAAAAAAAAGAAGAACCAAAGAGTGAATTTCCTTTATTCAGTTCAGGCACTTACAGAGCACATTTGAATGTCTTTTTTTTCTTCGTTTTTGTCTTTCTTCTTTTTTTTCGTGCGGAAAGCCCCACGGATACTCGCCGGAGCCGGAGGGGGAGGTTATGTCGGACTCAAACCGACTAAAATCACACGGCGTCTGTGGGTCGGAGTGCTAGGCCGGAGGTGAGGTTGTCATCGATAGCCCTTGCACCTCGGCTGACCCAGGGTCTCCTCAAGAAGGAGGGACGACGGTGTCCCTAACTCGCCCCCGGTATGGGGAGCCACGCTTCTTAGCGCCCCGCCGCCTTGGCCTGCTTCTGTTAGTTTGACAAGCAGCTCCACCCGTCACCCCAGGCCCGCGCTTATGGGGGATGGAGGTCGGTTTGTGCATCCGACGTCCATGTTGCCTTCGCCCGCGGGTAGCGCGGTTTGCGAGTCTATCTCGGTCACGCCGCCACTCCCTTTCCGCCGTCTCCTTCTCGAGCATTACTTGCTCCCAGGAGGCGCCGGCCTCCCATGCATCCGCGCAGCGGAACATCGCCGCGAGTAGGGTGGCGAGCGTGAGAACTCTCACTCCCAGGGCCGCCAGGCTCGGGATTGTATCCTCGCTTCCGCGCCTCCTTTCGGAACCGATATAGCACTGAAAGGGCCCTCGATTGTAGGATCCACGAGACTCGCCACAACGAAGGGTATCGTGCAGTACCTAATTGCCCTGGTAGCCATCGTCTGCTGCGGCGTACGCAGCAGGGGCATGAACCTGTCCTCCAGGTTTCCAGTTTATGGTTTGCAAATGGGTACCACCAGCTATCAAAGTTGTTTCGATATTTTCAGCATAATTTTTTAAATATGGTTTTTAAGTTTATAATATTTTTACTTCTCTCATGTTCGATAAGTAGGTTCTTATTACCTCCAAATAAGAAAAGCCCTAGGGCGGTAAGTAATAAAAAAAAACCACTTCTTTCCATAAAAAAGTTCGCGTACATCTAACCATCATACTGGCAATAGACATCATGCATTCAGCCCAAAGGCCAAAGAGGTCGCTTTGCTATTCAGCCTTGTCTTCGTGTGCGTATAATAGTCATCTATTTTAAATATCGAATGGCGATAATCAATTTCATCCTTGAAAAAAAAAATTTAAAGTTCTTTACTTGATTCTTTTTAATGAAAAAAGGCGGGAATAGAAAACTTTTACTTTAAATATTGTTTGTTTTTGGTATTTTTTTTAAACATCTCAAACTATTAATATACCCAAAAAACACCTGTCCTTAAAATTTGAAAATTGTTCTCATTTCACTATAAACATTCACGCGCAGACTTATCGTGCGAGCACTCTATGTGAAAAGATTATGGTTGACGTACTGATGACACCGGTGATCTCCGCAAAACGACGTTTGGGGGATCACCTGTTTCTGGTACAGAAGGACCCCGACTGAGTGCTATTACTGTGATGCGACCGAGGACTCAGGCGGCGCACGGCGTAACATAGGAGGTAGCTCAATGACCTCTGTCCTGCAGGACCGTAGACTTGGTGTGTGACAATGTTAGCCGCCTGTCACAATAGCAGAAAAGCGGCCCAGGGATGCCAATGCGATGCGCACAGATCGACATTGAGTAGCGAAGTACTCAAAATGATCTCATTATTGCTTGAGACATATATCTGGCACCTAAAATGTGCTCTATATACGCGGTACACGTTTCTTGGATGAATTTTGACGATAGCACGGGGTGCTGCTGCGGTAGACGAGCTTCAGTTCACTAAGACAATTATATATTATTACAAAATAATCCGCACGCCCCAGGGCCTTTTATATCTCACGATTTGAGTCACTGGCAATTAGTATTGACATCGCCACAGCTTAGGGTTCAATAGGGTATGGCACACATCGCTGCTTTCCAAGCTACCAACCTTTGGCCTGCCTCCCAGATCGTGCAACTGGGTTGCAAGCGTCCTGCAGGAGCACCGTATTCGCGTCTTTTGTGATGGACGAGCTTCGGAGTTCTTGCAGGTGAATGCTCGCGCCGCAGGGTTCCATCTTATCTCCCACTCTCTTTCTTCTGCATATCAATGACATGCTTTCTAATGGTAGCATTAATTGCTATGCAAACGACAGCACCTTACACGGGAGTTATCACGCACATGCACGATTTCACACTGCTTGGCCGCAGCCAAGCAGTGTGAAATCGCGGAAAAAAGGCAGCTTCTTGTCACTGAGCCGGACTCAGAGCACACCACTGCCACTGCAGGATAACCTCAATATCCTCGGTATGGATGTTCACTGCAAACTAAATAACAAAAACTATATCGAGAGCATCATCAAAACAGCCTAGCGTAAGCTCGGAGCTCGGAGCAGCAGCGTCTTCATACAAGACTCAAATTCGTTTTCTTCTATTTAATTCTACTTGTATCTCTGGGATGGCTACGCAAAGTACTTACTAGATGCTCTCAACAGGTCGCTGCAACGTGCGGTCCGCATCATTGGGAATCCTGAGGTCACGAACTTCCTCGAGCTTTTGCAGATGCGTAGAGATGTTGCGTCTTTGGCAGTATTCTACCGTCTCTACCACGGTGAATATTCTGATGAGCTCTTCTAATCAGTCGCACCCTCTCCTTTCCTTCACAGGATCCTACAGTCCCGGGGCCTTTAAGCGGGGCGTGAAAAGGCATCTGACAAGGCCGTCAAGATGAGTGCCACCACTGTTAACATGGTACATGTTTACGATGGTGACCCCCTTTCCGAAACTTTGCTTTTAGCTTACCATCAGGCGAGGTGAAGTGAAATTGACGTGTCCTTTATATAAAAAAATAGGTCCAAGATATATGGCCCGAGCTATACCTTGATATTATGACAATTTTGTGCACCTTGCATGCTCACTGTACATACATGGTGGTATTGATTTACGGCGGCGGCGCGCTGGAAAGCGCGCCTCCCCATTCCGGGGGCGAGTCGGGGACCTGGGTCAGCCGTGGTGCGAGGGATATGTCGATGACAACCTCACCTCCGGTCTAGCACCACGACCCTCAGTCGGCGTGAGGTTTTAGTCGGTTCGAGTCCCATAGTTAATCTCTGTTTTCTTTAGGTCTGGATAGCGCAATGAAGATTATCGTATAATATTTATCGTGAACTAGCTTTTGCTCGCGGCTCCGCCCGCGAGGATGTCAGTTATCGCGACCAAACATAGCCTATGTCCTTTCTCAAGGTTTAATCTACCCTCATACCAAATTTCATCAAAATCGGTTCAGTGGTTTAGGCGTGAAAGCTAACATACAGACAGACAGACAGAGTTACTTTCGCATTTATAATATTAAGTATGGATTTATTCAACGACAAATTTTAGCAATCATTGCAATTCAAATTTAAATAAATACTTACCGAATGATTTTCCTATGATAAAAAACATTTAAACTTTTATAATTTTTGTGAACGTATCTGCGTATACAAATCGAGCAGAACATTGTCATCGAGTTCAGAACCATGATTTAACGCCTAAACCATAATTTTGACTTTGACAGATGTTACTGAATACCAGGTTATTAAGTTATCGATTTCCATAACCACACATATGCGATACGTGGTGTTAGTATTTTATGACGTTTGAGCCATTTGTATGGGTGACGTAAGTTGTCAAAATGATAAAAACCTAAGTATTTGTAAACCTATGCTTTGACAGATCGTACAGAATACCAGGTTATCGAAACGAAACTCACAAACTCACAAATACGTGATACGTGGCGATAGTGAATCGAGCCCCTGAACTGAAACTATAACTTTTCATGAGTTGAAATTCCAAAAAAAGTCAAAATATAAACAATCAAATTCAATTCAAATATATAACTTTTTAGATTCGTCACTGAATTTTAAATAACTTTTATTATGAACTATAATTATACGTGTAAACGCAACGTAGACCGAGATAAATGCGATATTCCCTTGCACTACGCGTTACCGAAGCGTGACGTCACAATTACGTACGATTTTGTATGGAGCGTTTTCGGGCGGCGCGACAAATTGAATATTTCAAAATCAAATATCTTGATAACTATTTGTCGTACGAACATTTGACTTTGACAGTTCATTATATTATTACAAAGTGGTAATTTTTCGAAAGTAAAAAAAAAATTAGTCAATTACCCTATTAACATTGTATTTATTGAAATCATCTCACTAATTAATTAGGTAGAGTATTATTATCTAAATCTACAATATATACAAATATAAGAAAAAGAAAAACAGGGGTGAAAGAGACTGTAACTTTAGGCATCGTAGAATTCCTCCCCATCGACCTCTACCGGAAAAGTAAAAGGAAAAGTTTTCCTTCCTTCCTATTAACAGGAAGGAAGGAAAAACATGAAGTTAAGATCATTTTAAGCACTTTGTTCTTCAAGATCGATTTGATGCTGACTGAAGGTACGATGGATGAACCCCGTGTCTAAAATAAACTCAGGAAGTAAGCTTCTAGAGGTAGATCATTGTTTCGTCAAGGAATGTGTACCTTTGTTTGGTTTGGTTGACTAGTCAAATTAGGTACATTTTACTAAATGTCAAAATGATAAGTTATTAGGCAACTTGTATGAAAAAAGATTTAGGGACGTCATAAAATCTAGTAGTCATATCAGTTACTATTGTAGTTTGGGTGGATGATTAAAAATAAATAAAAACTATAGAATAAGAATCGACGCAATTTTTACCGCTTTTACTGTTCTTAATTCAATAAGCTCGGTTAGATAATTTATTTTAACTATAGTTGTTCTCAGAATCTTCCTGTTGATACGCAGCTTGTTTACGCATGCTCGTTCGCCTCTAATCAGTACCTCGGTAATAAATTCTTAGATTTACATTTCCAGGTCTCAAACTAAATCCACTGTCACAACAAAATAATGTTATCCTGCAGGAATCTTGCTGTGAAAGGAAATTCTCGAAGCCACTGGCAAACACTCACGTTTGCTTTAGCGCACAACCGGCGGCGAAATGCTTCGGAATTTCAAAGTTGGCTTCTAAGTACGTGCATATTGTATAGACTTCTTTTAGTAACTATTTTAATGCGGTTTGGAAGATTGGAATTCAATTTTTTTTATTTTTTTTTTAAAGAATATTAGAACCGAAGTTACTAATATTAAAAATGTACTACTATTTCCTACTCATATAATGTTTGTTAATTAATTATCTTGAGCCGAAAAAGGATGAACGGCCCTGTTTTGGTACAGGGACAGATTATGGCCTAGAATAACACATAGGCTACTATTCATACAGGAGATTGATGGCGATTGGTGGAACTTATTAAACATATTGTCGGAATTTTCGATATTGTTACAGTTACAGGCTATTCTTTATCCTTACGTGCTAAAAAGCATAGTTGTGACCGCCCCAAACAGAACTGGAGGCGGACTATTGTTACAGAAGTGGCGAGCTTCAGGAAGACTTGGAGCGAAATTAAGTGTAACACCGACAGGGATGGCGACGTGGACGTCCTCCATCATGCACTGCCCCCTAAGGTTACAGGACCTTAAGTCAAGTATTTTTTATCAGGAATAGGTCCCTGCAGGAACGTGTTCAGATTTCCACGTGAGTGGAGTCACAAGTTCTATTATAATATTAAAGTTAGGATGGATATTTGTTACTCAATCGTACCAGAACGGTTGAACGGATTTGACGTTTTATCCTGGGAACGCGTTCCCATGGGTCGGAACGGTCTCATTCTCACACAGGGTGCAGGTTTCGATTAACATAATACGCATTTAATAATAAGGGAATAATAGGGAGGGTCTGTCCCACGAAATGGTGTGCGATTTTAGTCGGTCCAGGTCCGACATAACCGCGGGGATCTCGAACGAAAAAAGGGATGTATCTCTAGATAAACTGATAGATTCGCATATTTTATTATGTGATACGTAGATATATCCTTTTTGTTCGTGCGGAAATCCCCTCGCATACCCTGGAGCCGGATGGAGACGTTATGTTGACTCGAACCGACTAAAACCGCACGCCATCTGTGGGTGCTGTGCTAGGCCAAAGGTGAGTTTGTCTTCGACATATCTCTCGCACCCCGGCTGACGGTCTGGCCCTTCTCGGGAGGGGCGAAAATGGTGTCTCTAACTCGCCCCCGGTATGCGGCGATGCACCTACGAACGCCACCTCCGTGGCTTGCTTCTTCTATGGTGATAGGCGGCTCCACCCTTCACCCCCAGGCCCGCACTTATGGGGAACGGAGGTCAGTCTGTTCCCTCCGATGTCCGAGTTGCCTGCGCTCGCGGGCAGCACGGTCAGTGAGTTCCCGTTTCGCCGTCTCCTTCTCGAGCATTCATTGCTCGCAGACGGAGACGCCGGCGCCTCCACGTAGCGGACCATCGCCGTGAACAGGGTATATTCGACCGATTCTCTCAATGAACAACCATTGATATGATATATGTATATTATTACTAAAGTAATACAACTGACTCAATCGACTTCGTTCACATTTTTCATCTCAACCTAATGATGTTACTGTAGACTGCTATACTGTGCATGTAATATTGTAAGTTCGGTTAACAAACAACAACAATATAACTTCAAGTTGGTAACTTGAGGTTTCAAATTGTATGGCGATGATTGTGGTTCGTACGCGAACGTAGCCGAATTAAAACTTACTTGCGTTGAAAAATATTCTTTTAAAGCTTTTATTAATAAGTGTACACAGTTTTATTCATTCCCCGTGGTCTACCTAGGTGGACATTGCAGGTGAACCAAGGGCAATAGAGGAGTAAGTATATCTACATATACAAACTTTAATTGGCAATTGTTACGGGTAGTTAGAGCAATCAAAAGTCTAACAACTGGTCTAATTGCAATGTTTCGACATCGCCTTGGGGTTGTAGAGGTCAGGTGGTAGTCGCTCCGCGTAAAATATTGAGGTTCAACCAAACCATAGTTCAAGTTTACATTCAAGTTGAAAGCTTCGCACGCGATTGGGATTAATTAAAAAACTGGGAAGACATTTACAAACTTCCTATCGGGGTGAAATAGCATTTAACGTTAAACAACACGGTTGTTTCTTATAGATGTCAATAATAATTCTTCTTAAGCTAAGTTTACCACCGCTTCCATGGCGATGGTGGAGATGAAACGACGGAATAAACTCCATTCATTACTAAAGTGACTGCCATAATATATGACCTCTGAAGCTTTACAACTTGGAGCGGATTTCGCTGAACTCCAATATTGATGTTCGATCATTGTAGAATTATTACCTGCCATAGTGATCCTCATTCCTACATTTCCCCTTTAGCCTGCTATCAGGTCAAGGTGAAGGCCATATTAACGCGCCCTACAAAGAAAAATATATAACTAAAAAGTTTTTTTAAAAGTTTATTTAGCTACAAAAGAAATAAGCGACAAAACATAATAACTTTATTCACAATTTAACACCAAGTATGTTGTTGACGTCGTCGGAAATTCAAACGTTAGACATGCAAGGTGCTATAAATTCGTTTAACCCCAGAGTTGGTCTTATAGAACCCTGAATACATTCGCATTATGCAGAACCCGCCGCTGAGAATATAAATATCTTGGTTTAACTTTAAACGCAGTTTTATAGCTCAAATTATTAATTTAGGAAGAAAATTGGCATCTTTATTTTATGGTGCGGAGATTTTAGGGATGTTAACGTGGTTTTAGTGAAGCGGTTTGTGTTTTTAACAGAATTCTAAACAAGAAGAATGTTCTCAGTTCGGAAGTTTAATATTAGCAACAACGTTTTAGGGTAGTATCTTTACTTACATGTAGGGGTAGGTAGATCAGTCAGGGTGTGCCGACATCTCCCAATGCCAAATGCTACCTCATCCTCAGCGACTAATGGCCCGAAACGGCCGGCCGGGCGGTTTGGTCTGCAATCTGTATGGTCGACGTTTCTCGTGACCAGAAGGCTGGCCTCTATTTAGGTCAGAGAATAAGCCTTGCCATACAACGTGTCCACGGCGGCGGCGCGCTAGGTAGCGCGCCTCCCCATTCCGGGGACACCGCTGTCCCCTCTCCTGAATAGGGTCAGACTGTAAGGGATGGCCCTGGGTCAGCCGGGGTGCGAGGGATATGTCGAAGATAACCTCACCTCCGGCCTAGCACCGCGACCCAAAGCCGGCGTGCGGTTTTAGTCGGTTCGAGTCCGACATAACCTCCCTCTCCGGCTCTGGCGGGGGAGGTATCCGAGGGGATTGCCGCACGAAAAAAAGTCATACAACGTGGCAATGCTGCCAGTTTTCTTGGAACGCTGCCACAAGAGGCATGCCGTGCGGAGGAATTCTACGACGCGTTTTAATAAAAAAAATTGTTTTAGTTACGTAGTAACTATTTATTAATCTGTGTTTTTAGTTTAATTTAAAAACAAAAGCACTTATAAAAACAGGTTAGGTAGATTTATATCAGTTGTCGATACTAAATGGTATCAAATGAATAATTAATATGTTGCATCTAATTATTTGTAAATAATTAGTTATTATCGGTCATCTAAACCTACTCTATACTACTCGATAAATGTAACTATTTTTACGTTAGAACAATAATACGTAACGTGTTACGTTACTTTAATATTGTCGTAAAGTATATAGCAATAAATATAATCATGTCATATCATAATAATGTATGTAGCTATATCTAAAACCGGCTTAGTCACCTCAAGTCTTCAACAAAAGGGTTGAAAAGAAAAGCTGCTCTGAAATAAACAACATTTCACAACCATTTCCCGTGCAAATGGTTTCAATGTCCCTTTTCTTTGCAAAATATCACAATATCTGAGGATTTGAACAGGATAATGTTTCTAGTAAGGCTTACCAGTGACTATTGTAAGAAACCTTTTAGTAAACTATTGAAGTAGAAGGCAATAAAACTGAGCGAAAGGAAGCATTTTGATTGAAGTATCACTTATTTTCTTTTCTTTGGGTAAAAGCTTGAGTTCGTCTTGGAGAAGAAAATAATAACGCCTACGAAAACGCCCTTAAAGACGATATAAATAGAACAGAAAAAGTGATTCAGGTATGGCTCAATAGCTCAGTTGGAAGAGCATTAGTCATAGTCATAGTCATTTATTTTTCAATATTGAACAATAAAATTGTTTCTTAATGACGCCAATTTTAATTCTACTTAATCTAAGAACTGAACTGGAGAAGAACGGCGCAACAAACTCCACTCCACTCGTCCCAACTTGAACCCACGGGAAAAATGAAATGCTCAAGTGGGCTTGAGCATTTCTTTTTTCCTGATATATTCGAAAATATGTTTATTTGCGTAGTATTATTAATGGTTAATCCAAAATGAACTAGTACATTGCTGTGTTGATTCCTGAAAGAGAAAAATAGGGCCATCCATCCCATCTCTTTCAGTGGGTGTCGTAGAAGACGACTAAGGGATAAGACTGTTCTCCATTAATATACATAAAGTCAAAATAAATGTCTGCTTGACGGCAATAGCCTCGCCCGCTATTACCTGAGACTGAAAATTTTAATTGGTGAAATGTGGGTGAAAATAATACCTCTGCCTACCCTTTATATGTATGTATGAATTAGTAAAGTAAATTAGAGGGGTCGTACATACTACATAGTAAAGAGTAATTTTTAAATCTCGAATACGGTTTTTTTAGTCTGTTGTTTAAAATACCTACTCATGTTTTTTTTAAAGTATACCGGGTGTAAGGGAAACGCTCCCGAAGCCGTTAACTTCTAGGAGTACCTACTCCAGGTACATAACACAAGGACTTATAAAAAAATCGATTTGGACAACAATTTTCGTTTTTTTATTATTTATTTTGCATTATTTACTCTCCATCGTGTTAGTAAAGCTAAGGCTGGTTTTATCGTCACGCCGCTAGGCGCGCTGTTGAGCAGCACGCTGTTAACAGCACGTTTTAACAGCGGTGCACTATAAAACGAGATTAGTAGCACGCGTTCCGCTGCTGTGAGACAGTCGTGTACAATATTATGAAGGTTAATGCGAGTCGAGTACTGGCTATTTACTTTTTATGGAAAAGAAGGCATCGGCGAAAAAGAGTAGTTCCAATTCCTTTCCAATTTCTTCCCAGGCTTTATTTTTTGCATCTTTATTTTTGTATAATTCATCGGCCGGGTCCCATAAACACCTTCTGGATCGAACTTCCTCGATTACTCGTCCCGTATCGATGTAATTCATTTCTTACACAATTATACCTACGGCGCGTCTCAACAGCGTCACACTAAAACGGACACTGGCCGTAGAAGCGAATGAGCAGCGCCGCGTTTGGACAGCGCTGTCGAACATCGCGCGTTTATTAAACGGCGCTGCCCAAGCGCGCGACACTAAAACGCAACTTCTACTCCCATATATCTCTGAACGCGCGCGCTCCAACGGCGCTGCCGAAACGCGTAACGATAAAACCAGCCTAAATGGAAAGGTAATTTCATAAAAAAAACATCACTCCAAAAAAAAAAACAAATAGCGCCAAGCGCGTGCTTTTATCAAAAAATCTAAAGACAAAATTGTATGCCAATGTGTTATGTTATGTTTTTCGGCTACGGCTTCGTTCCCGTTGCACCCGGTATAAATTGCGGGTGAAACTTGCAAATCAAACGGCAAGCAGATACCACTGGTGTATAGCTATCGGTCAGATGGTTTGAAATCCATCGCGGGGTCTATAATATTCTTACTCACGGCTGCAGTGGCCAGCCAGCATAGTCGATTTATTTTAATATGTTATTACCTTTTATAAATGTTACTAGCTTTTGCCCGCGGCTCCGCCTGCGTGGATTATCGCGACCAAAAATAGCCTATGATAGGCTATTTTTGGTCGCGATAATCAAACCATTCACTCAAAGTCTAATCTACCCTTACACCAAATTTCATCAAAATCGGTTCAGTGGTTTCGGTGTGAACGCGTAACATACAGACAGATAGACAGACAGACAGACAGAGTTACTTTCGCAATTATAATATTAGTATGGATGTATGGATAATTTACCGGCATTTTCCTAAAACATTAAGTATTCTACAGCTACAAACATAATTTAAAGTCATTTTTGTGATCAAGATTACTGAGTATGTGTTCCAAGGTTCAAAACCGAAGCTGAGTAAAGGGTTATTAAGTTTTCCGCAAAGATAAAATATATATCAAAGACTGGCAATAAATTAGGAGGTAAATCGTAGCTACCCCATAAACGTTGCGAGAGATATGCTTTTGGCAATCTCACCTCCGGCAACCAAGGACCCAAGACGGCGTGCGTTTTAGTCGGTTCGAGTCCGACATAACCACCTCCACCGACTCCATGGGGGTGGTATCCGTGGGGATTTATCGCACGATAAAAAAAACCCATAAACTTAATATACTAAATTTATGAGCCACACCTCGGCGTTATTGAAATTATGGCGGCAATTATTGGCATATCCGTAATGTTAGAATTGTACTTTAAAACTTGGGGTACCCTCTCCTACCCTTTAACTCAAGTGAGTTTTCCTGCCAATTTGCTCGCACACATGCTGACTGTCCTTCCCACCCGTAAATCCATACAATAGAAGTTCAGCAGTAACTGCCAATAGTTATTTTCACAGACACTGACTTGCCAACAATAAAGCAATTTAGTTTGTTGCCACTGGCCGCTCGTTTGTATGAATATCTATTGGTACAGAAAATAGTTTTTTGAAATCCTACCTCACGGTGCTGCAATTTTTTACTGCATAAATCTTTTAAACTATCGTTATTTGTGCTTTGAAAGACTAGTTAAATACTACGGATTGATGAGGTAGTTATTTCTTATTGGTGAATAAATGGAATGATATACAGCTTTTTGGCGTAGTTGCGTATTGCTATAAACATTATCTACTACATATTTATGTATTATAATATAACAATATCGCAAAATATTGTAAGCTAGCTTTTACCCCCGGCTCCACCCGCGTGGATGTCGTTATCGCGACCAAACATAGCCTATGACCTTTCTCAAGGTCTAATCTACCCTCATATCAATCTTTATAACAATCGGTTTGATGGTTTAGGCGTGACAGCGTAACATACGGACAGACGGACTGACAGACAGACAGAGTTACTTTCGCATTTATAATATTAGTATAGATATGAAAGTTTATGACTATAAGATGTTTGGACGTTTGTTGATGCTCAGTCGACTCTAGATTTGCCTGAAATATAATACATGGATATACTATATTTACTAGACTACTTTGTAGTAACGAGATCCAAATTCCACTCGGGCGGAATCAAGGGCAGCAACTAGTGTAGCTAGTAACTACTAATAAAGTTGCCGTATGTGTTCCCGGTAGAGTAAATTAAAACCACTTCTACTCTTCTTGTGGGTGACATAAAAAGCGACATCCATCCGAGAGTTAACATACAACCCAAGACCAAGGGCTCGCTAGCAGCAATAGGTTCGTCTCCTCCGAAAATCATAATTGGCGAATCGTGGGTGCTAATACACCTCTGCCTAGCCCTTCGGGGATTTAAAGACGTGGGTATAAGTATGTATGTACTAATAAAGTTCGCGTTGAAACTTATGTTACTGATCAACAAAGCAGTTTGATGATATAAAACTCCGGTCAGCGATTTTATTTGTCGTCAAAGAACTTTGTTTACTACCTATGACGTTCTGCCAATAACAAAGAGAGTATTTACTCGATTCGGCGCCACAGATATTAGTTCTCGATGTTTGCACAAGACATAATGATAATTATAGTTCCATACATAAGCTTAATGTAATAATTTAAGGCTCGTATCTTCCTGACTTGTTTGCTTATTGCTCGACTCCCAAGGGTTATAGCGTGATATTAAATAACTTTCTCAAAATATTGGGTTGTCAAAAGATAAAAATATTTGCTTCAATACAAATGATGTATCTCTGCATCACCCTAAGGTAAACTGGCAGATAATGCCTTAGGCATTAAGTCCGCCTTAGTAACAACTGTGCATAAAGTTAAAATACAATAAATAAATAAATGAAACACACAGGTAGTTTCAATGGCTAGCGCGTTCAAACAATTCAACTATAAATATTGTAAATCGTACTTTTATTATTTTTAAATAGTATATTTATAAGGTTTAAAAAAGTAGTCGCGTTGTTCCCGGCAGAGAAGAAATGGTGCCACCCCATATCTTCCCATGCGGTGTCGTACAAGGCGACTAAGGGATAGGGCTGTTTAACATCAGACAGATATATCTGGGGCTCAATTCACTAACTTACGTACTTAGTTGCGTAAATTTACTTATGATTTTACTGACGTAAATATACGCAACGTGCGAAAACTGACATAGGTTATGTCAGTTTTCGGTACAGAATACCACGTTAATATACGTGACATTTTATGTCATATGACATACGACATTTATGAAAATAATGCCAGAATAAAAATATAACTTGAATTGCCAATTTTTTTTTTCAATAAATTCTTATTATTAATTTTTTCAATCTCATACATAAATCTTATGTATGGAATTGTTTTGAACTATGATTTAATTAATATTAGTCTTCTTTTTTTCGTGTCAACGATTCACTTTTATGAATAATTACACTATTCGGCATAATAGCATAATTCTATTATTATGCTATCTTAATAAATTATTCTATTTGTAATTAGTAGTTTTTTAGTATACAATTATAATGTATTCTGTAAATTACCAATAAATAATTAATTATTATAACGGGAATTGACGCGAGAATAATAACTAAAAAAAATAATAACAGGTGGTAGAAATTTGATGGCACAAATTTGACACTTATTTCGACCGGGTTGGTACCACCGTGCACAAGTGCGAAAAACCCTCCATAGTAATCCAATCTCGGTTGGATTGCGTTCAGGGATCAGCAAGTGCATAGCCGGGCCGAGGTGATGGTAGTCGCAGCACTAGTGGGACCGGTGGGTTTTGGCGTAGTCTAGTGGGGTGTGACGCGGGACGCCGCGCCGGGCAGGGAGACCCGTAGAAACGGTGGTGCCGCTGGCCGCCCGCGGCATAGTACAGGGGCCCAACTGGGACTAACCACCCTGGGAGGCTGCCCCACCAGGTCGCGCATAATCCCGATATGGCTCGTCGTGCCGGTTGGCGACCGGACGGGAGCCCGGCGACCATATTCGGGAGGGTACGGGGGCCCTTCCGTTCGGCGCGTCGGCTCTCGTCACGCCTCACATTCATAGATGAAACCAATCTCCCATGTTTTGTCACGCGGTGCTGCGGCGATAATCACCTCTTTTTCACGCCTTCCCTTACCCTTCACCTCATGGCAGCGCACAAAACAAAAATTGCTGAAACAGCGGCTAGGGACTCTCCCACAAAAACTCTATTTGAGGTGGAGTCCACGAACATCTGTGGGCTCCATAAGAACCTCAACGCCGTCCACCAACACCTGGAGACGGCGAAACCAGCTATGCTGTTTCTAACGGAGACACAAATACGCCGCCCTGACGACACGACCTACCTGCTTTACCCCGGCTATGTTATCGAGGAAAATTTCCGAGCAAAAGCCGGGGTGTGCGTGTTTGTTAGGGCGGATATTTGTTGTCGCCGTTTGCGCTGTCTAGAGGACCCATCCTTTTCCATCCTTTGGGTACACGTAGACCATGGCTCCACGAGTCAGGTCTATGTGTGCCTTTACCGTTCCCATACAGGAGTCAGGCGGCAGATGATGCGCAGGAGCGGTTTCCGAACGCCGAATTGGTGTTTTTGGGGGACTTTAACGCCCACCACAAGATCTGGTTGGGCTCCGCCATAACAAACCATGCGGGAAGAGCCACTCACGCATTTGCCCTGGCGCATGACTTGACTCGATTGGTGCACAAGGTCACGAGGATACCAAGAGAGTCCGGCCTAGAGCCCTCTCTGCTTGACCTTCTGTTGACGAGTCACCCGGACCAGTACAGTGTCTCGGTGATTGCTGCTTTAGGTAACTCCGACCACTGTCTGGTCCGCTCCATCGTGCCCATTGTAGCGCCCCCACGACCCGTGCAGGGGAAGAGGTGGCTATGGCACTACTCGTCAGCGGACTGGGATGGATTGCGCGACTATTATGCGTCCATCCCGTGGGTTGAACGCTGCTTTGAGGGTAAGAACCCATCTGAGAGCGCTACTGCCGTCGCCGGTGAGATCGGTCTAGGTATGGAATACTATATCCCATACACCGATGTCACCGGAGTCCGCGGAGCGCGTCCGTGGTTCGGGCGCGAGTGCGCGGAGGCTGTTGAACATAAACGGTCTGCGTACCGCGCCTGGGTGCGGGCGCGCGCCACACGCGATCCCAACGTGGGTCACTTCAAGGCGGCGTACAACAGAGCCACAAAGGTCTGCAAGAGGGCATGCGTCAGGGCGGATGCCCAGCGCATAGCGCGGCTGGGCCAAGAGCTAGTGGCGCATCCCACGGGTAGCCGTGGCTACTGGCAACTGGCCAAAGCCGTGCAAGCCAACTTCTGCCAGCCCTCGCTGCCCCCGCTGAACAATCCCGATGGATCTATGGCCCATGAGCCGCAAGAGAAAGCAAATTTGCTGGTCAATCTCTTCGCGGCCAACTCCCGAGTCGTTGATTGTGGTATGCAACTACGGACAATGCCCACTGGTGACCACGCAATGCCTGATATACGTATCAGGCAACGCGATGTCCGTGCAGTACTGCAATCACTCGATGTCCGGAAAGCCAGTGGTCCTGATGGTATTCCAGCGGATGTGAAATGTGCAGCGGAGTTATCTCCTATGCTAACGCGGCTGTACCGACTGTCCTACAGTTCGGGTACAGTGCCTTCGGCTTGGAAGGAGGCGAATGTCCAGCCGATCCCCAAGAAGGGGGATCGCTCGGACCCAGCCAACTATCGACCCATAGCCGTCACCTCAGTGCTGTGTAAGGTGTTCGAGCACATAATTAACACACAGCTCATGCGCCACCTAGAGGATCACTCCCTGCTTAGTGACCGGCAATACGGTTTCAGACCGAAACGGTCAACGGGTGATCTTCTGGCGTACATGACCCAACTTTGGGGTGAGGCTATGGAGAAGCACGGTGAGTCACTGGCAATTAGTCTTGACATCGCCAAAGCTTTCGATAGGGTATGGCACAAATCGCTTCTTTCCAAGCTACCAGCCTTCGGCCTGCCTCCTAGACTGTGTAACTGGGTTGCAAGCTTCCTGCAGGGGCGCCGTATTCGCGTCCTTTGTGATGGACGAGCTTTGGAGTTCTTGCAGGTAAATGCTGGCGTGCCGCAGGATTCCGTTTTATCTCCCACTCTCTTTCTTCTGCATATCAATGACATGCTCTGTAACGGAAACATTCACTGCTATGCAGACGACAGCACCTTACATGGGAGTTATCACGCACATCCTGCGGCCAAGCAGTCTGATATCGCGGAAAAAAGGCAGCTTCTTGTCACAGAGCTGGACCGGATCCTGGACCACATTTCTCAATGGGGCGCTAGGAACCTGGTCGAGTTCAATGCCAAGAAGACCCAGGCATGTGCGTTTACAGCTAAGGTATCTCCTTTCCTTCCCCTTCCCACTCTTCAGAGCACACCACTGCCACTGCAGGATCACCTCACTATCCTCGGTATGGATGTTCGCTGCAAACTGAATAACAAAAACTATATCGAGAGTATCATCAAATCAGCCTCGCGTAAACTCGGAGTCCTGAACAGAGTGAGACGTTTTTTCACGCCGGAGCAGCGGTGTCTTCTATACAAGACCCAAATTCGTTCCTGCGTGGAATACTGCTCACATCTCTGGGACTGTTACGTGAACACTGGTTCCGGTAATAAAAAATGAAAACATTTGAACATAGCAGTAATAAACGGTAAATACCGGTAGCTCGCGATTGCGGCGCGTACCCCCATCACTGGGTGGTGAACGCGGTCATTACCTTTTAAGGTAATGCATCGTGCTAACGCGCATATAAAATGAGTCACACGCGTTGATAACCAATCAGCGCATTCCGTCAAACGGAGAATCGATCGAGCACAACACTAATCGACAACAAGAAAAAAAAAACACGCCCCGCGCTCGCGCCGAGGCAGACGGCAGACCTCATTCTATCGCGAGACTTCACGGCGGTACGTGATAATCTGAACGTGAACTTAAAACCTAGATAACACATAGTCTAGATTCTGCCAGTTACTAGTGTACTATTGTACTACAGTGTAGTCTACTAGCCTAACATAAAGGCTAGTTAATATAATAGCAGTTCCCAACATAAGGGGTAAGTCTAGTGTCCTTAATAAACAGTGCGCGAGTATTAAACGATAGTCACGAAAATAATAACGTAAAATAACAGCTTCATTCGCGTGTAACATTCCTGCTTAGCCCCTAGGAGCTAAGCGTGATGATAGCTCATTTTTAGTACCTGCCTACCTGCGGTCGGGAGTTCGGTAGTTACCTAGCTGTAGTTCATCCTTCGTGTAAATGTAATTTAATTAAATTTAAAGTAAACTGTGATTAACATCGTAATCGTTAAAATGTTGTAAGAAAGTTATTGTATGAAGTGTGTCCATAATATATGTCGCGAGTATACATGTCGACAGACAGCCGAATATAGTAATTGCTTAAGAACTATTCAATTAGTTGTAATGTTTGATTGTTCATATTCTAAGAGAAAAATCAACACGGTGATATCTCGCCATAATTTTCTATGGATACCCACATTTTGAAAATATGTAAATTGTCGAATTTTAATCTCGTTTTAAATCCACGGTTCAGCTTATATATGTATTATAGTTTAATTATTACTGAACCATTTATTTATGGTTGATTGAACCGTGGTTAACGGGGTTACAGACGTACTTACGATTATTAATTCCGGAACAATCCAGTTTTATTTCTTTGTTTATTGTGTAATTTGTGTTATGTGTACCTACCATTGTACAGCGCCGCCGACCTTAGGGCCCATGTAGAAAATTATACGTTGGGGCACGGCGCTGTGCATTGGATTCACGCACCAGTGCCTAATCGTGTGGTTGTCTCCCCAGAACTTGGTACCGGCTGGAATACCGGTGTCCACTGCATACCGGCTGTAATAGCAGCACCGCACCGTACCGGCCCGCCTCCGAACCAGCTGAGGTTGCCTGCCCGCTCCGTACCGTCTGGAAGACGGCCTTGGCGACGACCCCGCGGATCGAACTTGCAGCTGCGAAGCCTGGTGACCTTGAGGGGAAGACAACGTCACACTCGCACGGGGCCAGCCCGGAACCCCAAGTTGAGTACATTACTCAGCCAACCGTTTATAGTGACGTGTACGCGTACCCGAACCGACACTCGACCTTAAATTAGAGTATTTTTATTATTGTATAGCAGGACCTACGGATTAAAGTTGTAGATCTCGTACCAATCGTTTTCTTCACCCTTGACCCCGTAGGGCCTCGTATCAGGCTCCGCAAAGTACTTATTAGATGCTCTCGACAGGTTGCATTATTGGGGATCCTGAGGTCACGAACACCCTCGAGCCTTTGCCGATGCGTAGAGATGTTGCGTCTTTGGCAGTTTTCTACCGTCTCTACCATGGTGAATGTTCTGACGAGCTCTTCCAATTAGTCCCACCCTCCCCTTTCCTTCACAGGACGACACGTGCAGGGCTAAGATGTCATCCATTTACGGTGCAGAGTATACCTGCTAGAACCAAGCGTTTCAGTGATTCATTCCTATGCCGCACCACTAAGACCTGGAATTCCCTGCCAGCTCACGTGTTTCCTTCTTCCTACAGTCCCGGGTCCTTTAAGCGGGGCGTGAAAAGGCATCTAATGAGGCCGTCAAGCTGAGTGCCACCACTGTTAAAAAAGTAGGTGCTTTTAACTATTATTATTATTTATGTGCTTTAAAAAATCTATTTATGTTTAGATGAATATGGGATATATTTTTTATCATCATTGCACTACAGTTTAATAAAATACAATTATTGTAATGCATAAGTCATTTGTATTTTTATTTAACCTAAGAAATAAGTTATACAACTATACACAGCAGGCTGCTAAAATGGCAACATTGTAATACTAACTGATCGAATAGTGATATATCCAAGAAGAAATTAGAAAACCTTAAAAAAACGAAGTTGTTTTGTGGTCTATGGTACCTATGATAAACAATTTTCTTACGTTCTGAACATTCATTAAAAACTTTTTATAGCGGAGCGGTATTGCATTTCTACCAACATAGAGTCATTAGAGTCTGGCTAATGAAAGTAGGCCCTGGAATTAATTGCGAACTTTTTATATAGCAACTCTGTATGAACGTCAACGTCAATTTGACAAGGTTGTCGTTCGGTATCTCTGTTTACAAATTGTATGCGTTTGTGTAAATTGTGATTCTAATTACGGCTTAAAATGAACAAATCTATCAAAAGTGGTGTACGAAAGATGTTGTTTTGCATGATTGGCAAGTTCAACGAAATACAACAACAGCGTGATGCCGCGTTTAAACAAAAACAAGATTGTCTACGTGTGGTGTTGAATTTCATAGGTTAGTAGACAATATTATTTTGATACTTTAAACACCTACCTATCCAGTCGTCCTAATAAAATTTTGATTTATAATTTACGTATCCTTCCAAATAAGTTACCTACGCTTCTCTATGTATTGAATAAAACTAATTATATTCATTCGTATATCGCATCAGTCAACCAATAATTCATTTTAATAACATCACATATGTTTTACGTATACTCATAATGAATTTTAATTTTAAAGCGATTACCTTTCTTTAACAGAGAATCTGCAAGATGTCGAAGGAGTTAATGAAATAGTAAGAACTATTGAAAATCTCACTGAATTAGAGCAGAAAGATAGGATAATAACCCAGAATCAGTACTTAGAAGAAATAGCTTCAATGACTGGTAAGTTTTACTATACACTGATGTTTTGAAATTATGCCGAAAAAAACCTTTGCATTTTTACTTACTAATACCAAGAATTGATTACATGTTTCGTATTTCTTCTTTGCAGAAGTGAGTGTCAGAACACTTAAAAGAGTAAAAAGGGAAGGTGCAGTAAATGAAGGTGTCTGGAGTACCCCGGGGAAGAAACGTCCACGGAAACCTACTGTGTCTAAGAAAGTATTGATGTATTGAGAAACTCTGCGCCGCTTGTTATTAGCCAATGGCTACAAATTTAAAAAGAATAAAAATGAGCGTTCTGTATTAATAGAACGCTATGACAAATCTGCTTGGAGACATAGATTTTTAAGAACTATAGCAGGAAAACGTGCAGAAGGCAAGCCGATCATTTATGTAGATGATACTTATGTCCATAGAAACTACAAGCCTAAGAAGTCATGGCAAGGTCCTTCAACTAGTGGTGCAATTGAAAATGTGTCGACCGGGAAAAGGTATATTATAGTTCATGCAGGATCAGAGAAAGGCCCCGTACCAAACTCTTTCTTAGTGTTTAGTACTAAATCAAAAAATGCTGATTATCACCATGACATGAATGCTGAAAATTTTAATAAATGGCTTAAAGGAAAACTTATACCAAATTTGGAAGAACCAAGTGTAATTATAATGGACAATGCTAGTTACCATTCGGTAATTATAAATAAGGTTCCTAACACACAAACGCGTAAAAGTAATATAAGAGAATGGCTTCGTGATAATGGAATTCAATATGAGGACTACCACACGAAAGCAGAGCTGTTGTGTATTGTAAAACGAAATACGCCTGATCCAAAATATGAAGCTGATGAAATTTTAAATCGAATAAATAATAATAATAATTTTAAATTTTAATTTTATTTCGCGAACGCGGCTGCCTCCTTCTGCGAGCAAGTAATGCTCGAGAAGGAGGCGGCCGGTCAGGTCCGGACTAGACTCCGGGCCCGGGAAGCCCGCGCAGAGCGAAGGCGAACCGGACGTCGGAGCAGCCGGACATGAGCGCTGGCCTGGGGGTGACCGGTGGAGCCGCCTGTCACCCTAGCAGAAGCAGGCCGCGGCGGCGGCGCAAAAAGCGCCTCCCCGTAACCGGGGCAAGATGGGGACACTGTGGTCCCCACAACCCGAAGGGGGCCATCTCGAAGGAGATGGTCCTGGGTCTGCCGGGGTGCGAGAGATATGCTTTTGGCAATCTCACCTCCGGCAACCAAGGACCCAAGACGGCGTGCGTTTTAGTCGGTTCGAGTCCGACATAACCGCCTTCACCGGCTCCGTGGGGGTGGTATCCGTGGGGATTTTTCGCACGATAAAAAAAAAACCTAGTGTATCTACACACAAAGATTTGGTAACTACTGATCTCACAAGATCGGCCACAATAGTGTTTAGGTATATCTACGCAAGTCGCGTCACGCGTGTGCTCGCAAGTGCGGGCCGGCCCCGACTGCGCTAGCAGCCTGCGGGTGCGGCACGCGTAGGTACTTATTGCCGTAGTTTGGGCGAGTGACGGACGCCTGACTATATCGAGAGCATCATCAAAACAGCCTAGCGTAAGCTCGGAGCTCGGAGCAGCGGCGTCTTCATACAAGACTCAAATTCGTTCCTACGTGGAATACTGCTCACATCTCTGGGATGGCTACGCAAAGTACTTACTAGATGCTCTCGACAGGTCGCTGCAACGTGCGGTCCGCATCATTGGGAATCCTGAGGTCACGAACTTCCTCGAGCTTTTGCAGATGCGTAGAGATGTTGCGTCTTTGGCAGTATTCTATCGTCTCTACCACGGTGAATATTCTGATGAGCTCTTCTAATCGGTCCCACCCTCTCCTTTCCTTCACAGGATCCTACAGTCCCGGGGTCTTTAAGCGGGGCGTGAAAAGGCATCTGACAAGGCCGTCAAGCTGAGTGCAACCACGGTTAACATGGTACATGTTTACGATGGTGACCCCCTTTCCGAGACTTTGCTTTTAGCTTACCATCAGGCGAGGTGAAGTGTAATTGACGTGTCCTTTATATAAAAAATAGGTCCAAGATATATGGCCCGAACTATACCTTGATATTATGACCATTTTGTGCACCTTGCATGCTCACTGTACATACATAGTGGTATTGATTTACGGCGGCGGCGCGCTGGAAAGCGCTTCTCCCCATTCCGGGGGCGAGTCGAGGACCTGGGTCAGCCGTGGTGCGAGGGATATGTCGATGACAACCTCACCTCTGGCCTAGCACCACGACCCTCAGTCGGCGTGTGGTTTTAGTCGGTTCGAATCCCACATAACCCCTTCCGGCTCCGGCGGGGGAGGTATCCGAGGTTTTCGCAGGACAAAATAAAGGTGGTATTGATTTATGAGAAAAAGTTAAATACTATGTTTATCCGCATTCTAAATCACGAAACACAAGTTAGTTAATCCCTGTTTTCTTTAGGTGGATAGTGCAATGAAGATTATCGTATAATATTTATCGTGAACTAGCTTTTGCTCGCGGCTCCGCCCGCGTGGATTTCGGTATATTCTCAAGGTTTAATCTACCCTCATACCAAATTTCATCAAAATCGGTTCTGTGGTTTAGGCGTGAAAGCTAACATATAGACAGACAGACAGACAGAGTTACTTTTGCATTTATAACATTAGTATGGACTTATTCAACGACAAATTTTAGCAATCATTGTAATTCAAATGTAAATAAATACTTACCGAATGATTTTCTTATGATAAAAAACATTTAAACTTTTATAATTTTTGTGAACGTATCTACGTATACAAATCGAGCAGAACATTGTCATCGAGTTCAGAACCATGATTTAACGCCTAAACCATAATTTTGACTTTGACAGTTGTTACTGAATACCAGGTTATTAAGTTATCGATTTTCATAACCACACATATGCGATACGTGGTGTTAGTATTTTATGACGTTTGAGCCATTTGTATGGGTGACGTAAGTTGTCAAAATGATAAAAACCTAAGTATTTGTAAACCTATGCTTTGACAGATCGTACAGAATACCAGGTTATCGAAACGAAACTCACAAACTCACAAATACGTGATACGTGGCGATAGTGAATCGAGCCCCAGCCCAGACTTAGCCTCAGATATAGGCTCGAGTGTTGACTCCCGAGTGTTGAGTGCCCGAAATATTATGGCAATAGGCTCACCCCCTTTTACATAGGACCGACTACAATTATTGGTTCTGCCTAGCCATAAATAAAGGCGTGATTATATGTATGTAAGAAAGTAAAAGATCTGAAGTTCCTTTATTTTACCTTCTCACTTTTACCTAAACTTTAGTTTTTAAAAGAGAATTCAGCAACAAATTTTTTCCTCTTCAAAACTTATTTTTCCTTATCAATACCAGATAATTATGTTTAATTTTCAACCAATTACCAGCTAAAATAGCTATCGTACAACCACTCCATCCTTAAAACACTCAGATTCACATCATCAGTAAACAACTTGACAGCACTCTGTTGTGTTTACTCCATACGCCGCACTCGCACTAAAGCGCTCTCAAGCGCGCCGCACAAACAATTGGCCATCGAGCTCCTAGCGTCGATAGCTATTATATCACGTGTTTGGATAGACGGATAGACGGGTTGATTTACTATCAATACAACAGGAAAGATGTTTTGTTGCCTATTTCTTGCTAATAACTGGTTTAGAGACATTGATTTTTGAAGGCATCAGAGCTATGACGTCATTTGGTTTGTTAGGAGCGACTATACGTCACGAGATATAATAATATAATATAATATCTGCCGATTACAGCCCGAGGCTCGGGTGTGTGCTTGTAGAAACATACTAAAATATGAAAGTCTTGAATGTAACCAGAGACAACGCTAAGAAGACAATTAATAAAATCCAAAAAATATACAGGGTGGAAGATTTTCATGCCTGCTGAACGGGAAGTACTCGAAAGACCTACTGGAGATTTTTAAAATAAAGGAATGTTTCCTTTGCGTGAAATTCTATATCACCAGTATTCACTAGTACTTCCCCTTCAAGGGGCATGAAAATCTTCCACCCTGTATAGTTGAGTTCTCAATAATAAAGCTTTGCACAGTCTTAATTTTATTACCAAAGAAATGGAGTTCAAGGTTATCGTAAACATTTTACTTCCACTACTGTCTTCATAAGATTTGAAAAAAAAAAAAGAAGCAGTTAACATTAACACTTTGGCTCATGTTCAATCCATACAAAACTCGTACATTACGCTTCTCCAGAGCTTCAAAAGCAACCACAAATCGTATAAAACCAACCCCAATAACATTCTAGTCACATCGCAATTCGTGTCAACCTTCAAAACAAACGACCGGATCACAACCCCAAACTGACAAGTTAAAATAACTTTCACACAGCACTAACTCTCAATTCGTGCGGAAAAAATCTCAACTACACGTCAGTAACGACAAACACGATTTTTACCACAACTGCCAATGGTATTAGGCATTCAGTATTCGTGTTTCGCGATTCACATACCCGTAAAATACGAGTTATTTGCGTATAGGAAAGGAGTACCACTAAAATGTTTCGTTATTTAGGTATATTCTACTTTTAGCTATCGTTTAGCAGTAAATATTTTATGGAAATTTGTTAAAGATATCTGTTTTAGTGGAATATTGTTGGAGGAATTCGTGAAGAGATGTCGGTCTTGATCGGATTCTTGGAGATAACGCGCATTCTGTCAATAGAAATTGGGCTCAGCTGTTATGCTGTTCACTGGCTGTATAATACGAATAAATTTTGTTTACTATCTGAACTTGAAATCGAATTGGAATAAGTCTAAGCGAGTTGCTGGGCCTATTATGTCTGAGATGAATGAAGATGGAAATTTCAACGGATGAGTGGTTTTTGTTAACTAACAAAAGATTTTCAGACATAATATTAAATTAATAATAAATATACAACGATCTACACAACACTACCCATATCCAAAGTAAGCATAGTATTTTTTTTTTTTAATCTTTATTTAAGGAGCTTAGCCACAATATGACTATGTCGCTCCATCATAGCCATTTTATATATAGTATAAGTTATTTTATATGAATAGATTATACAGATGTTTGAAATTCATGATACAACAAATACATGTCTTGAGCTGTATCCGACATAGGTCTTGCGAGGGCGCTATTGCACCATCCGATATCCATAACATTAGTTCGTAGTAGGTCTGCTCTCCGCTGCTGGTTAGTAGCTAAGCTAGTGTCATGGGATCTAGAATGCGGATAAACATACTTATATTCATCTTTTGTTGTGAATGCGTGCATATTACACCTACATAGAAACATTCAGAACAAAGTAATATACATAATATGTAATAATTGTATACATGCAAACAAAATATTTGCACTGCGCGGAAATGGAACCCGAGCTCTCCAACGTAGCAGTCGAATGCACTACCTGTAGCGGTACCCAGATAGGTCATATGGCAGTTGGAGCTGACAGCCTAAGGTACTTTCCAAGCCACGGGGTTTTCAATATGAACTGTCACCCATCCTAAAACAGAGCTGGCTAATAATTGCTAAACATAATAATGTGCCAAACTCATCACCTCTTATCCAGCTCCTCAAAACATAATACATGTATATATTTGAATTTATCTTATACGGGACAGTTGACGGGAAAACACATGAATAAAATATGAACGGAACGATCTGAATTGTGAGAGCTGTTTATAGCGGACAAGAGAAACACGCTTTTTATCGCATTTTATGGGACGAAGGGTTTCCTTCTGAGTAATGAGAATGTATTGTATCGTGTGTGATTCTTGTACAAGGATAACGGGATGAAACCAGCGGCGAATTCTGCTTGTAAACGTATCTTATCACAGTCGTAATGTGAGTAGTTTGGTTGATTTCAATGGTTAAACATATTAGTAAGTCATTTGCCTTACTAGGATGCCAAAGTGACGTCACTGGCTACGCATCCAAGCAGTTATAGTATTGAAATTTATGGTATCTATACCTTTGACTTTACATTTGAATATTAATTGCTTGGACTCGTGGGCTTTCTGTTTCGTGCGGAAATCCCCTCGGATACCTCCCCGGCATGAGCCAGAGAGGGGGAGGTTATGCCGGACTCAAACCAACTAAAACCGCACGCCAAGGCCAAAGGTGAGGTTATCTTCGACATATCTCCCAGATCTCATATCTATCTGTCTGACCCCAGGGACGATGACGGTGTCCCCAACTTGGATACGAAGCCAGCGAAGTCGCTTTGGCGTCCTAGTGAAGCTCTGTGATATGATGGTAGTGAACTCCACTGGTACACAACGGCGCGTGTTCGATTCCCACTCAGTGAAAATATTTGTGTGCATGAATATGTCTACTTGCATTGGTCTGAGTATTTTCCAGACTCATAGAGCACGTTAAGCCGTTGGTCCGGTTGTCATATGACCATCTAAGCGAGCCCTAAAACGTCCAGTAATTGGTTTTACTGTAATACTTCAATATCACCAATGGGTTGTGGAGGTTAGATGGTAGTTTCATAAAAAATAATGAAGTTCAGCCGCGATGCAGTTAGACTGGAGAAAACGAACCCTGGACGAAAGCTTTGGACGCGACTTGCGAATAGAATTAACTAAGGATGGTAATGATGAATGTATAAGTTTAAGCGGTCTTAACAGTAAAGGGAGAAAATACCTGTTGCTATCATGGGAATTGATGAAACGAGCATGCAGTGTGGGTTCCCCTTTTATGTCGTTATTTTACTATCAGCTTATAGTAATAACCATAATATTAGGTATGTGTATGAGGAAGCACAGTCTTACGAAACCGATAATGTGAAGGGTGACGGTCTTTATTATGATTTTAGTACCGATTTTACGGTCGACCATGGGGGAGTTATTGAGGTTGTGTTATGAGCATGGTGTGATTCCTGTAATCATATATGGATAAGGGTAAGGTAATCAGTGTGCGAACATCTTAAACGCAATGCAAGATCAGTTTTTCAACTAGTTTAGCAAATTTTCAGTTTAGCCATTTCACCCACTTGACTGTTATTAATTCCGGAGTATGCTGGAACAGATAAGTTTTGCAAAGGTGACAGTGAAATGAATATTAAACTATATTTTTTAGTCTCGTTTTTCATCAAACAATTTTTTTACAATTAACTTTTTTTTTTAAGAATATTGGAACCGAAGTTACTAATATTCCCTCTAACTCCTCCAACAAAGCTAAATTGCTTGTGCTAGGACTGGATTCGCGTAATGGCCAGGATTCGAACCCGGGACCTCTCGATCGTAAGGCCGACACCTTAACCACTAAGCTACCGATTAGCCCTGTATTGCTATACATAGGCTTCTCCCAATGTGAGTCAGTATTTTTCGCATAAATACTATCACAGTAACCTTTTTCAGGTCGTCAGTCCATCTCTAGCCAGATGCATAATAATAGGTACTTAGAACTTACCCATATTTTTTATTTCATTTAGCAATTACACACATTCCTCAAAAGTCTAGTTTGAGTCAATTTAAATATTCGAAGACAAAAATTCAATTGTAAATCTTTGAAATTTTAATAAATCCGCATAGTTAACAAACTCGTATCTCTCATAAAACGAACAGAAAAGCTAAACCAGATTACAACTAGAATAAAAACCGTCTAAAGATTAAATTGTGGAGATAATTTCATTCTCGAGATAACGTTCAACAGCAAGCGGTACTTGAAAAACTCATTTTAGGACTCCTTTGATCATTGAGATGAGAAAAAGTAGTGAACAAACAATGCAGAGAGAACTATCTCAGTGAACGAAAAGAACTAAATGAATGAACTAAAAGAACCGTTTGAATGCTAAAACTGTTATCTGAATGCGTTTGGTAGATAATTCCTGTGCGGGTCTGAGAATACGTTAAATTTTTAGAACGCCATGTTTGGAGTTTGAATTTTAATTGTGCACACGTTCCGTTTTTAAACTAACTCAACATAGACATTTATTTTTAGGATCATAGATTTAGCGTAGGTTAGATACCGCATAATAGTCTGGGGGTCCATTTACACAAGTGATAACTCGGAAAATTTTCTTGTTACTTATCGTAACAAGAAAATTTTCCGTGAGTCTCAAAAATTTGCAATTTGAAGGTTGCGAACAAGGTAAGCAGGTAAAACGTAAAATATATTGAAGTGCAGGGAAGGGATAACGCGTCACGTAATGTATGAGAAAACCTGGCTGATCATTATTATAATTATTAACGTGTTTTTAATATGCCACAACTCTTTTTCACACACCCAGACATATTCGCATACAAATACTTGCACTGAGCGGGGATCGTAACCGCACCTCGCGCGTAGCGTAGAATTAATCAAAATTTAAAAAATCTGCTGGTTAAAATTTAATCCAAGTGAGGTCACACATCATTATAGTACTCGTATTTGTCCCTAGATTGTTTGTTGTCTGTGTTTGTCTATCTGTCTCTATTATCTCCTTGCTAAAGAGAGAAATGGGTTTTATATATGAAAGGTACAGGCAAAAGAACTAGGAATGTCAAAGTTTTTGTTTTTTTCTATATTCTATTAAAAACAATCTTTGTCTATAGTATTTTAGTTCCCATCACTAACTTTCAACAAAAGTAAACAGATGGTGCCAAAAAGCCGTTATAAAAAATATACTTCTAAAGTTTTAAATGCGTTTTTCTCAAAATCTATTCATTAGGACATCTTTGCCTGTACCGTTCATATAACGAGTAATTGCTATTTACACTACTTACTGGTTAATTTTAATGTGAGTTCTAAGATGGTTTCACTTTCTTCAACTTCCTGTCATTACGTACTTTTTGTAAGTTACTATAAGAGTTACAGTTGTAGAAATATAGATGAAATTAATCTCGCAACTATTTGAGCATTCACTATAAACACAATGAACAAAATCAAATTAACATGGTATTTTTTTCATTTTGTGACACTCTTGTATGAACGGCTTGCCCATCTCACGTACGCTATATCTGTGACCAGAACTATTAAATATATGCATAAGGTAAGTGCCAATTATTCATCGCCAGCCAGGAACAAAACGTAAAAGTTCCATTTCAAATTATTACTGTTAGTGCAATTGGATGTGGCAGGTCAGGTCACACCACATTAGGAATCTAAAAATATATAACTCAAAGGTGACTGACTGACTGACATAGTGATCTACCAACGCACGGCCCAAACCACTGGACGGATCGGGCTGAAATTTTGCATGCAGGTAGATGTTATGACGTAGGCATCCGCTAAGAAAGGATTTTTGGAAATTCTGCTACTAAAGGGGTATAATAAGAGATGGAAGTTTGTATGAAAGTCCGGCATTTTCAGAGCAAGAAGCACTAAATTTCATAAACCTGTGTCTTTTAAGAAATAAATGAACACGTGTATCAGCGTTTTTCAAAATTTTACTACTAAGAGGGTAAAATAGGTGATAAACTTTTGTATGGATAGTTCGTCCTTTTCAAAGTTAGAAGCATGAAACTACGTACACCTACGTTTTTAGAAAAATGTTTTGTCGCGATAACCGACATCCACGCGGGCGAGGTCGCGAGCAAAAGCTAGTTATGAATATAGTTGTTCTGAAGTGATATAAAATAGTCTACACTTGCTTTTGCCCGCGGCACCGCCCGCGTGGTTGTCGGTTATCGCGACCAACATAGCCTATGTGTTAATCCAGGGTATCAGCTAACTCCATACTAAATTTTATTAGATTCACGTAAAGAAGTAACAAAAATACACACACACAAACTTTCGCCTTTATAATATTAGTGTGATATTCCCGTTGAAGAGTTTTCTGGATTGCTATCAAGTGATACAATTTATTTGAAGACTGATGGCCGTTGGAACAAACGATTCATACGGTGAAGACGGCTAGAAGGTAAACAGAAAGTGGGACGCCCCCAGTCATCTGGCGGGCTGGGGGCGTTCATTCAGACTGAAAAAGGTGGCTGGAATGGACTGGATGCGGAAGGTGGAGTATCGGGGGTATGGCACACATTTGGTAGAGACCTATGTCCAGCAGTGGACTGCGGTAGGCTAATTGATACATTGATACAATAAAATGCTAAGCTATTTAAATTCAAAACAATCTTTTCCTATTTTTATGACCCCTGCGTAGTTTGCGGGGTGGTATTCTTCAACCATACAGACCTATATGGAAACTACTCCAAATGCCGGAGACAGCCTTATTCGAATGAAATACTTCCTTGCCTTTAAAAATAAACAAATCGGCATCGAAAGACCTTCAAAAAAAAATAAACAAATCGGCATCGAAAGACCTTCAAAAAGTCGCCTGCCAGACTCGGCAATCGACACTACTGAATTCCTAAAGAATTGCATCTGTCAATGTGTCTTTGAGAATCATAACGAAAAACCCAATCAAGTTCAATAATAAAATATTGTTGTCCCTCTTCCGAGGAGGGCCAGATCGTAAGGGATGGCCCTGGGTCAGCCGTGGTACGAGGGATATGTCAAAGAAAACCTCACCTTCAGCCTAGCACGACGATCCACAGACGGCGTGCTGTCTCAGTCGGTTCAAGTCCGACATAACCTCCCCCTCCGGTTCCGGCGGAGAAGGCATTTCTGCATGAAAAAAAGGAGCGTATTCAATATGTGAAAAGTTTCACCAAGAGCCATTGATCAACAGCATACAAAAATAACATCCTGTATCCTTTTTTTTTTTGACCGTGGGGGAAATCCTTCATGGATGTTATGCCGGACTCCTACCGACTAAAACCCCTACGGTATCGCCCAACAGCCTATAGCCTCGGAAGGATGTTTCAGGGCAACAACCTGTATCCTATGTTATAATACTACAGTAAATCACCTATACTATATAGAGTGATAAAGATGATAACGGCTGTTCTATAGCCTAAGATTATGAAACTACTTACTCAGTTGCTCATTTTCGTGAATCATCACTATCTATCACCAAACATCTTACTTTATCATCCTGGTCTATTGCTGATGAGTCAGCAGTCACTTAATCAACCTTCGTGGTATAAACATTACTACCTTATACTTCCTTTATGAATGGAGGGTTGGCCAGTACAGTCAGTGAGAAAAATCTTGCAAAAGTAAATGTAGCATTATTTTCTCCTGTTTGCAAGTACTTCTGAGAATTTCTTATAACATAATATTGCTTGTCCAAAAAGGTGTAGGAGATCTTCCAGCACGAGTTAAGTTATCTGCTAGCCTATACACCTAATAAATTAACCAGACAGAAGGTTGTCGCTCGCACAGAAGTCGTATGAACTAAACCAAATTGGAAAGAACTAGTAAGAAGAACTTGGGATGCAACCAAGAACAACGTATTTTTAGGTCATGATGAAATATTTTTAAATGTCTCTTGGTTGTTTTCTATTACATTTTTTTGTGTTTTTTTTTAAAGAATATTAGAACCGAAGTTACTAATATTCCCCCTAACCCCTCCAACTAAGCTAAATTGCTTATGCCAGGAGTGGGTTCACGTCGGTAGTGTAATGGCCAGGATCGAACCCGATTTAAAGTAGCGTTTACATTCATTTCGTTTTAGTTACTTTTGTAACTGACAGTACTATGGCTCTTTATTTGTTTACCATTGATCGTGGCCTATCTCCTGATAGGAATAGATTTATGGCGAATAAAATGTGATATGTAGATATTTATCTACATTTACTTCCTGTAAGTGATTATTATTAATATCAGGCTTCACTTTCACATCAAAGAAAAAGTTTGAATATTACACAACATTCTACACAACGCCATCTAGACCCACGGTAAGCTTAACTAGCTTGTGTTATGGAATCTAGAATGCGAATAAACTTGTAGTTTAATACTTAGCTGTATGTTACGATTTCACGCCTAAACCTCTGAACGGATTTTAATGAAATTTGGTAAAGGGGTAGATTAGACCATGAGAAAGGAAATTGGCTATGTTTGGTCGCGATAACCGACATTCACGCGGGCGGAGCCGCGGGCAAAAGCTAGTAGGTTAAAAATACAAGGTGCGTTCATTTTAAAATGAATTTAGAATGAAAAATCCAACATGATCATTACAATCCATCAGACCACGTCTGGATCAAATTCCAATGGTGACTTCAATTACAACTACTATATTTTCATTTTCGCTGGGTCTAAATAGGGACGATCTCTTCCTTAACCGTGGATACCTTGGGACTCCAACTGACCCTGGGATCCGTAATAGGTTCCTAAACAAAAGGGTTGAACTAAAATAACCATTATTATAAACTTGGTATTTTAAAACCCCCCTGAGTATATGCCATTAAGATGCAAGTTTTTCAATCTCACGGAGTCTTGTCGAGTCATTGTAATAACAGCATTTTTAGTTCGTTGGGATGTTATTTTTTCAAAGAAATTTAATATAAGCGACAGTCATGTGGGGACCACATAAAATGAGCTCGAAAATTAATAACCAAGTTTTTCCGTTAAAAATTTGCCTCTCTCGTGAACATGTATTATAAAGTTTAGAATATGTTGTGCATGTGTGTTAACGGACAGAAAACTGCACTTTAGTGGTCGTTAATCTATATGGAGTTTAAATACCTTCTATGTTATTATGTTTTATGTGTGTGACCTGTTTTCGAAAATGGATTTTTAAAATGGTTATATAAATATTAAATAAATAAATATTTAAAAACATTCTACACAACGCTTTCTAGACCCATGGTAAGCTTAACTAGCTTATGTTATGGAATCTAGAATGCGAATAATTTGTGGTGTGTGGGGTTAGGTTCTCGTCTGTGAAAAACAGCCGTGCACGTGCTGAAGAGTTGCTACTCTTCAGCACGTGCATGGCTGTTCTGATCACAAATAAGTGCGTGCCAACCTCCTTTATCCTATCAAGGTGTTTTGCTTTCTCTTTTATAAAAATACAGTCCACAGGTTATCTCCTCCAGATTATTGCAGTTACAGATTTTCCAGTCTACACGAAAACAAAACCCTGCAAATAAAATAATCTTCCAATATTTATTAAAAATTATTGTTATACTGTATTTTGTCAATAACTCTCCGATTCGACCTCCCCAAGATGATTGAAATTCTTCAAAGACGTATATTTCCACCCGATACTGAAAGCTTAACTCGAATCTCTCAATATTTTTACTCGATCCAGAAAATTCTTCATTTCTCACCATGCTGCATTTCAATTTCACTTACGGTACTAAAAAATATAACAATTTTATAAATGGACTCGTATAGAGTGGTGCAAGCTCCGCTCGAAGCTCTGAAGCACGTCCACAAAATCGTATTTGCGCAGCAAACACGTCGGAAATAAACTGTTAAGTTCAGTACATTGGAACCTCTGTGCGTCGCAGCCCGACTTATATGACAATCCACACTTCACCCGTTTATGTTTTACGTTTTATTATCCTCATAAACGAGCACACGGTGTCGCTCAAGCTTCCATAGTGATATTGGTCGTCACTCAAACCCCTGTAGTGGCATTTTAGACTTGTCTTTCGAATCTGCAGATGAGGACATGATCTGAACGACCAGCTATTGTTTTCTTTCATCCTAGTTTAAAAGCAAATATACCCTTTTACAGGGTGTCTGGAGGCAGATTTACATTTTTTAAAACGAATATCTCAAAAAGTTATAAGCGGTGCGCGTGCGGAGGGAGGTTAATGTTTTTCAAATCACTGATCGTGAAGATTTCTCCATCACGAATTCGCAGTGGACGGTTGAGCATCGCGCGTACGCTATCGAGGCATTTTCCAAAAGCAACGATTCTTACGTAATTACTCGCTCGCCGACAATTTCGTTCACACTTCACAATTCGAAGGAAAAGCGATGGGCCGAGTGGGAATTTAATTCGGTCGTGGGTGGAGAGGTTTCGCGCAACAGCTTCGGCTATGAATGAACCACGGCCAGCTGTTATGGAACTAAAAGACAACATTCGGCAAGAATCGAATTGAATCGAGCTTACTGTAGCGTGTGGTGCGGAATACGATACTCCGTTTTGAACAATGTGTGCAACAAGATGGAAGATATTTAGATGACATCATCTTTAAAAGATGAAATCCGCATGTGTACTTTATATTTAAAAACTTTTATTAAAACTATACGTCAAACAGTACCTTTTTTTTAATTTTGAATACATAAATCTGCCACCAGACACCCTGTAGTACATCTTAATATAATATATATATATAAATTACGTGTCACGTTGTTTGACCACGATGGACTCCTAAACTATTTACGACATCCACGCGGGCAGAGCTGCGGGCAACAGCTAGTATATTATAAACTAATATCATAACCTACATTAAATTCCACTCTCAATTTATGCGAAGCGAATAACTGGTATCAGGATGTAGTTCAACGCACCAGCCCATTGAACACATAAAACATTTAAGTTACTACGGCGTATTTGACGAGCTGCAATCAAACTGATATGTGCGCGTGTTATCTCGAATGACACTCAAATTATTGTTAGATACCAGTTCAAGGCATGAGAGGAAACAGTTTTGACAGCATAGTTGAATTGAATGATATTTGTTTTATCAACAAAGGTATGTGAATCTCGCGAACTCTGACGTGAGAGGATTCTCGCGAAGTGTGAAGAGAAAGAAACTTATAAACTTCTTGGGTCTCCCCCAGTCCTCTACCCACCGGAGCCCGGTTGAAGTGACATGCCCAGACATTATTACCCGCGTAGCTAGGTACTTACAGCAAAATATAGCTGCAACAGTGAAGGTGAAACCTCTGTATTTTATCACGATAGAAAGGCTACCGGGGACGCGTGTTTTTCTCAGATGATGTTTACACGTGGACCTATAACGTCCCCCGCATTCCCTTCATGAATTTTAGCTCTCTAAGATATTTTCCGTTCCCCTTCGCTTATCACTTGAACATTTAACCCGTGTTTTGTATGGCTATGAATATCGCAAGGCCGCGTGGGACTAGTGACAAATTTTGCCACAACATACAATATGGCCGAAACAAACGGACCGTGTTATGCACACTGTATCGGTAACGACGTATTTGTATGTACGTTTGGTTAAAGTTATTGGTGTCCGATAACTGGATGGTTTAAGGTTATGTAGTATTTTTATTGAACTGGACCAACAAGCTAGTAAGGGTTTAGCCACAGTTGCACACAGACTCAGTGAGTGATGTTTGACGTGGCAGTTTTTTGTATACTTTGAAATGAATTGCTGGATCTCAGGCTTCGAAAAATTTACTGTGTTAAGTATATCGAGCTCTACCTGGCAACGGGCAGGAACGGTGACGTGCCCTGGCTGGTAATGAGCAGGAACAGTGGCTCTTGGCTACAAAGAAGAAACACAATATGTGGGTTGAGTCTGTACGACTCTGACATACCAACTTTGTTGTACTCTATTCCTATTATCATCGGAGCTACAATCTCGGTAGGATTCAAATTTGGAACCTTATAATCAAGGGTACGTGCACCTACCCTTTCTGTATAAGAACATAAGGAATTTGGTTCATCGTGGCTTTTATGGAAATGATTACCGCCTTACCCTTCTTCTCAGAGAGGAGAACCTGCATCAGAACCTTGACTGGCAATCAGTATGTGTACCACCTCGAAGGTTAACTTGGGCCAGTACATCCAGATGGAGCCATAGGAACATCCTATGCACTCACGAAATAATACTAAAAAATAGTAGCAGAAACTAAGTAAGTGGACTTTTTCTTCGCATCTATTATTTAGTTCCCGTTCCAATTACAACAAAATAAACATAAATCAGTCGGATTTACAGACCAGCGATATAAAACGGCTCACGCAATAACATAGGTAGCAATTAGAAGAATGCACTACTAATGACAGAGAGCCAATTACATTGAGAGCTGGACGATTCCATGTGGTGTACGCCCATAGCTGCGGAGTAATGGACGTTAAAATAGCTGAAACGATAATATTGGTAGTTTTGTTCGAATAAAAGTTTACATTGGCTGTTTTAACATTTATTTTTCACACTTTGTTCAATAGACTGAGTAAACAGGTTGAAAAGGTTTTTAAAAATATTGAATAGTTTAAAAAAAGAACACATTGTGAGTTTCAAAATAAAATGGCGTCAACAAAATCTTCGAGGCCCAAACTAGTAATTGATGGACGAGTCGTGGATTGAGTTTCGTGGGTACAGAATGCCCCGTCTTTCTGGTTATTGATTGGGAGGTTAGAGACGGTAATTTTGAATTCAAGGCAGCAGAAGTCAAATTTAACGGAGGAGAAGGAATAGGCGAACGCAAAGCTCCGAAATAAAAGCCTTGGATAAAAGTAGAGCTAAAACTTTTTAAGATAATGATGATGTCGTGGCATTTGAACGCCACTCATGATAGTAAGATCATTTATTATGTCCAATAACTTAATAAACGCTACCGCCTTTTCAAATTTGGTATCAAAAAGTTGTAAAACAACTCTAAAACCACAAAAAGACATTTAATTTTATAAAAGAGATACTAAAGCTATCTGAGGGCATATTGATAATGGCAATCTATCGGCAATGAATCGTGATAAAGGACCGGATATGGACGTGACCTGCGTCTTGATCGGCCCACGATAAACACGCAGTCGGAACCACAGATTTACAATAAGCTAGATACCGCAAGAAATCCGTTCAACCCACCAAACTAGCAACAAATTTCCGTGCCAATCAATGTTCTCCTACTTAAGTTTAGTTTTTTAACATTAGCGACCTTTTTTTATCGTGCGATAAATCCCCACGGATACCACCCCCACGGAGCCGGTGGAGGTGGTTATGTCGGACTCGAACCGACTAAAACGCACACCGTCTTGGGTCCTTGGTTGCCGGAGGTGAGATTGCCAAAAGCATATCTCTCGCACTCCGGCAGACCCAGGACCATCTCTTTCGAGATGGCGCCCTTCGGGTTGTGGGGACCACAGTGTCCCCATTTAGCCCCGGCTACGGGGAGGCGCACCGGTCACCCCAACATTACCGACCTATCGTTTTGATATCCTTCTTCTTCTTATGCCTCTCATTTATATAGGTTGGCCGTCAGCTTCTTTGCTGAGAAGCAGCCATTTTGCTTTCATTTATTATCATACATACACAAGCAATATTAAATTTAACACACCGAAAACCACTAAGCGTTTGTTCGGATTATTATTATTACATTATTCTACACGGTTGAGACTTGATTCAGATAATTGTGTTTATTTTTAGTTTGATTTTATAAATAAATTTTTAATATTGTGTAGAATAATGAAAGATTTTATTTCTTAAGCTAAAGGTGCTATATACAATCATTGGGACCGTGTGTTTACGTGCGGTATGGCTGCGACATCTACATGGTATCTAGTCAACTCTAAGTCTGTGGTCAGAAAACTGTGTTTTACACTGTAAGAAGATCTAATCTATTTATTTAATTAGCAATGCTAACTTTATTACCTACATTAAATTTACGCGAAAAAATCTGCGGTAGCCTAGTGGTATGGGTAATGAACTGCTGAGACGAGGTCTCGGGTTCGATCCCAGGTTTACCATGGCACACACCAATGACTATTCGATGCTTTTCGAAGTTATGTGTGTATTTATCGCAGGTTTATAAGTGCCCGGTTAATGGCAATAGGCTTTTTTTTTTTTTTTTTTTTTTTTTTATCGTGCGAAAAATCCCCACGGATACCACCTCCACGGAGCCGGTGGAGGCGGTTATGTCGGACTCGAACCGACTAAAACGCACGCCGTCTTGGGTCCTTGGTTGCCGGAGGTGAGATTGCCAAAAGCATATCTCTCGCACCCCGGCAGACCCAGGACCATCTCTTTCGAGATGGCCCCCTTCGGGTTGTGGGGACCAAAATGTCCCCATCTAGCCCCGGTTACGGGGAGGCGCACTTTGCGCCGCCGCCGCGGCCTGCTTCTGCTAGGGTGACAGGCGGCTCCACCGGTCACCCCCAGGCCAGCGCTCATGGAGGACGGAGGTCGTTCTGCGACCTCCGACGTCCGGTTCGCCTTCGCTCTGCACGGGCTTCCCGGGCCCGGAGTCTGGTCCGGACCCGACCGGCCGCCTCCTTCTCGAGCATTACTTGCTCGCAGAAGGAGGCGGCCGCACCCCAAGCGTTTGCGCATCGTACCATCGCTGTGAGCAATGTGACGAGTGTGAGGACTCCCACCCCTAGAGCCGCCACTAGGACCCGCCTCGGCGTGTCCCACGCCGGGCACTCGGTCAGCGTGTGCAGCTCTGTGTCCTCGCTCGCATCACAGTGATGGCACTCGGACGTTGGCTCCTTCCGGATCCGACACAGGTAACTCCCGAAACACCCGTGTCCGGTAATCACCTGCGTCAGCCGGTACGAGAGGCTGCCGTGTGGCCTCTCTAGCCACTCCTCCATGATGGGTCTTACCGCCGCTATTACGGCGTGCCCTATGGCAATAGGCTCGCCACCTATTACATTGGGACCTAAAACATAAACTGGTGAAATGTGGGTGCTAGCACCTCTGCCTACCCCTTCGGGGAATACAGGCGTGAGTTTATGTTATATGTTATGTTATGTTACGCTCCGTCCGCGTGGATGTCGGTTATCGCGACAAAACATAGCCTATGTCCTTTCTCAAGGTCTAAACAACCCCTATGCCAAATTTCATCAAAATCGGTTCAGTGGTTTAGGCGTGAAAGCGTAACATACAGACCGACAGACAGACAGACAGACAGAGTTACTTTCGCATTTATAATATTAGTATGGATTTTAGGTATAAATTTTATATAAAAGCGCGTTTAATGTTAAGTCGGTCTAACTGTGGGCTTGTGTCCGAAAAATCTTAGAGGAAGACCCCCATAAAATAATAGTTATCTGCGTATATAATGGTCTTAGTTACTTCAAAACAAATACTCTATATAACGCAGTGGTTTGGGTCTGCTTTAAGGAAAGCGGGGGGTGCGACGGCGGCGAAGGAGCGCCATAGCTATACGCCAGTCATCCATACTAATATTAAATGCGAAAGTATCACTGTCTATCTGTCTGTCTGTATGTTACGCTTTCACACCTAAACCACTGAACTGATTTTGATGATATTTGGGATAAAGGTAGATTAGACCTTGAGAAAGGACATAGGATATGTTTGGTCGCGATAACAGACATCCACGCGGGCGGAACCGCGTGCAAAAGCTAGTAAATTATATATGTCAAACAAATCCGCGCACGCCAGGTCTTGTTTCACTCACGATAACTACCTATGATACCTTAATTAATTGATGCTTTTTTAATTTTTCAGTATAAAACTGCAATGTCAAATTTTAATCCCTAATACCACGAAATCAGACCCTTTAACGTTATTGAGACTTTCTGTATTTGCTATCGATATTATTGTCAAACCCTTTTTTACATTTCTTTACACAATAACCAAAAGAATTCCTCTTTCATTACTAACAAAGGGTGGTTGGTCCATCTTATCGCCTCAGTTGGTTTGTAACAAAGGATCAACTTTTAATTGGAGCTTGAATCTGAGTTATTCGGTAACCCACGCTTTTGTTTCCGCCATCATTAATTTGCGGTTCACCTGAGTCTACAGAGTCTTTTACTGAAAATATCGTTTTTATTGAAGTGTTCGGAAGTATTTCATTCGGTTTCGATTGGGACTCGTTTCAAGTTGTAGAGTTCATTTAAGTGTTGGGATCGAATTGTAATATGATCATTGATCAACTACGTATTGAGTTATAAGTTTTTATGGTGTGTGTGTTGAGCATTGTAGTCATAATTATAATTTTTCACGTTAGTGTTAATAGTAGTTCGTCCTATCCGTGTTGCATCTAAAACCTGCACTTTATAGCTTAAGCCAAATTTCATTCAGATCCGTTCAGCCGTTCTTGCTTGATCGATTAATATACATACATCTATTCATTGTTACAGCCTGGCAATGGCGCCCCCACCGGGTCCAGGTAGAAGGGGTAGGCCCAAGAAGTGCTGGCTTGTCGTCGTGGAGAGTGACATGCGTGCAAACGGTCTTACTACCTTGGACGCCTAAGATCGTGCGAAGTGGACGAGGAAGAGCCGTAAGGCGGACCCTGAGCTCCGAGGGCATCATGGCCTCGGATGCAATCAGGACTAACGTCTCTATGTATGATGATGAATGACATCTATTCATTGTTACTAAGTTCCACATGTATAACTTTAGTATGCTTAAGTTAACTTGACCCTGTTTGCCTAATTTTTTAATTTCAAAAACAGCACGCTTTCATACTATATAGCCAACCATTAAATGTAGTTGTTTTAAGAGAATAGGCTATTTGACTATTTTTTTTTTTACTTTCGAAAAATGACCACTTTATAATTATACAATGCTCTGTAAAAGTAAAATGTTCGTACGACAAAATAGGTTTCAAGATATTTGATTTTGAAATATTCAATTTGTCGCGCCGTCCGAAAACGCTCCATACAAAATCGTACGAAATTGTGACGTCACGCTTCGGTAACGCGTAGTGCAAATGTATGGAGTGCAAGGGAATATCGCATTTATCTCGGTCTACGTTACGTTTACACGTATATAGTTCATAATAAAGGTTATTTAAAATTCAATGAGAAATATAAAAAGTTATATATTAGAATTGAATTTGATTGTTTATATTTTGATTTTTTTTGGGAATTTCAACTCATGAAAAGTCATAGTTTCAGTTTAAATATGCAACATTTTATTTTGCAAGGCATATTTATTCAGAACAAATTAACATATTAAGCAGTATTGCGAAGAATCGACGACTTAGTCAAATAGCCTATTGTTCCATTTGATTAATTCTTGTGCATTGTGTAACATCGAACAGGAATATATCCGTCCGCACAATAAATCTGAATCTTGCGGATCGTCTAGACAAATAAACGCCGCCTTAAGTTATCGTATCAACTGTAACTTATATCTAAAGCGAGGTGCAGACTGAATGAAATGTTACAGCAACAAAATATTAATGTCGACCTACCAGACCCGGGACCTACCAAAAATACGACTAAAGTAAAGCCAACGAGAAGATAAACAAAGCGACCATTACTGAGTTACGTTGCGATAACTAGCGATTATTTTCTCTGTCCTTGTCGCACATGTTAAACGTACGCGAGAATGGCCGAGCGACAGCTGTCATTGCGTGTTTCGTAGTACAGGAAAACTGTCACACAGCGGTTCTATACTGTCAGATCCGCCATCTTATGAGCAATTTTATACCTGTCTGGAACGCGCTTGAAGTGATACGTAATCATTTTCAAATAAAAAAGTTTGGAACCGCTGAAACATTGTTTACCTTTTTTCTCTCGCTTCGTTGGATTTACTCTACACTATACTTACGGTTCATACGAGAAGGCTTTGGAAATCGATATACATCAAGCTACTAACTCTAATGATGGTGGAACTCCCACCATCATTAGAGTCGGTAGTAGTCAAACTTATATTTGGTGGTCGCTAACTTATATTTCTCTATTTTTCAATCACCCCAACAATGGATGTTCAAGCTATTGACATGCCACTTAATAAATTTAAAATTGAGGTGAAAAATTGCCTAATGAAAAAAGGTTATTATAAATTTGAGGAATACTTAAATGATAAAGATGCGTGGCCATCCTAATCAGATCTCTTGCGCGCACTGTATAAATATATTATAAATAAAACCACATTAAAAAAAAAGAAGGATAATCGAGTTTACTGAGTTTTTAGCTGGTATCTTCTCAGTAGAACCAACCTACCGATTCAGTGAAAAAAAACATTTTCCAATGATTTATTTTATTTATTGTTCCTGTGATTCCTGACATTAATGTAAAATTCTGACGTTCATATTTATGTAAGTACTCTTTATGTGCCTAAACTGAATAGATGAAATTGATTATTTGATTGATTCTTTGCTTCTTGATTAATATAATTTAAAAAAATAAATAAAATGGTGTATGATAATAATAACTTTTTGTACCTACTATCAAATCAATCTTAATATCTTGCAAGCCAGTGTGTACCTGGCTTAATAATACATTTCATTTCATATTTACTCAATAGTTTGACGCTGTTGCGATTCGGATATAGATTGCAGCACGTTCAAAAACTTTGTACGTGTTGTTCTTGTTATTTAAATGGCGTCGCAATAAAAATACAACATGCGCTATGAGGAGTCAGTAAATAAATACCATATCACATTCAAAATAGTTATAATCTGTTAGAATTAGAAATAACAGTAAGTTTGTAGTATCTAAGAGGTTTTTTTTATCGTGCGATAAATCCCCACGGATACCACCCCCACGGAGCCGGTGGAGGTGGTTATGTCGGACTCGAACCGACTAAAACGCACGCTGTCTTGGGTCCTTGGTTGCCGGAGGTAAGATTGCCAAAAGCATATCTCTCGCACCCCGGCAGACCCAGGACCATCTCTTTTGAGATGGCCCCCTGCGGGCTACCACAGTGTCCCCATCTAGCCCTGGCTACGGGGAGGGCGCACTCTACGCCGCCGCCGCGGCCTGCTTCTGCTAGGGTGACAGGCGACTCCACCGGTCACCCCCACGCCAGCGCTCATGGTTTGCCTCTTCTAGATTAGACTTAAAGCAGTTGATGAAATATAGTTGTTAAGTCAGCACGTAGGTACAGTCGCATCAGAAAGATGTTGATGAACAAAATGCTCAAAATGATCTTAATATCTTGATTTCTACCTCTTTCTGTTGACAGATTGTTTTGATACTTGGTACACACCTTTAGTACGAACAATAATACAATATAAATCAATAAAACAGTTTGATTTACTCTTAATAAGTACTTTGGTATTAAGATCATTTTGAGACGTTTTAGTCAAGATCGTTCTGACGTTGGTACAGTCAGTGTCATAAATATCTTAACGACGAAGTCCCAAAATGATCTTGAAACTCTTGTATTAAGAGCAAATCAAATTGTTTTATTGATTTATATGATATTATTGTCCGAAATAAAGGTGTGTGAAATATCAGAACAATCGGTCAACTGAAAGTGGGTAAAAAAACGAAATTAAGATCATTTTGAGACTTTTTACTCAACATTGTTCTGACGTTGACTGTACCTTCCGCATACCAAGCGGTACGAAGAAGCCACGCGGTTATGTAGGGCTCTCATCACAACCTGACATGTATATATTGCAACTTATCGAGTGAGCCTTCACGATCTAAGCATCCTTTAACAGTTCAACCAAACGCTGCAATCCACCTAATCCTTCTTAAAAAAGCAAGACACCGACTGAAAACCACATGAAAAAACCATTGAACCCTGAAATTGATCGTAATTATTCACAATTTGATTTAACGAAGCATTTATTTGACGTTCAATAACCACTTCGTCTAAAACGTAGTTTTAATTACGCAACTCATAGAAAACTAAACTTTTAATTGCATTTCATACTTGAAATTAACTTAATAATCGACTGGCAAGCTTCGGGGATTTGTGTAACTTAATATAACGTGTTATGGCCCCTAGAGGGCACTCGAGTGTTGCCGACCTCTTGAAATCTCGACAATAATTAGAATTACAATAACTTAGACAATTTGTGTATGAATTAAGTTATGAAGCTTATCAAGGATTTGTGGGAGTAATGTATTTTGTTATTATTGTAATAAAACATCTTTTTATACCGTTTAGGCGGCAAACAAACACGGTCCACCTGACGGTAAGTGGTTAAAGTGGCCTATGGATGTGTAAAACACTAAGGCTGTCACCCTGTAAGAACCTTTTAAGTCCCTTCTTACATTACCCCATATTGTAGTCCTTTGGAAAGACCACGGCAGTGAGTTCATTCTATAGCTTAAGCGAACGGGGGATGAAGTAAATTTAAACCATCATCATCATCTTAGCGTTGTTCCTAATTATTCCGAAGTCAGGATTTAGTTGTATAAAATAGAACTTTGAATTTCACCAATGAAAGTTCTTCATGACTCCATGACCCTTCAAATGAGTGACATACCAAAATTTAACCTTAATTCCTACTGAACTATAAACTGTGAAATGACAGCAATTATAATAAGTATCTTACTTCCAAAACAAGAAACTCTAAGCTGTTTGCTATCTCAAGAGGCATACCCACCGCATCCATTTATCAGACTACCCACAGAGCTGTAAATACATATCTATAGTTGCAATACAAACGCATTCGTAGTTTATCTTGAAAGCACCGTGTATAAATCACTCGTAAATTTAATATACGCATAACTATTCTGACTGCATATCGAATAATGCAATTATTTTGCTGTTATCAAATGAATTCCTTAGGTAAAGTAAAGTGCAATTTATAAACCTACTCTTTTATGTGTGTAATTGCTTCAAATCAGTAAGTAACTGGCTAATCTGGCTGGTTAATAGGTTAAATTCATTATTCATGGAAAAAATTTTATTATTAAATTAATATAACTTATTTTTTTTTTGTTTCTCTGTTCCGTGACTCTCGGGCTTGAATCGGACTATGGAGTCCCGGGCCTTTGGAAGGCGTGCATCGGGCCAAAGCCAAGACGTAGAGGCCCTTTTAAGAGAGTTTAATATGCTAGGGATAGACACACACATGGCGGATACCACCCCCGAGCGCACAATATGATACACCCGGGGTTAGTCCCCGTCAGGTGCAGAGACTATATTATTATTAAATTATTATTATTCAAAAATTGTAAATTTTAATACATAAATTTTAAGGGGAAAATGTACAATGGTACGGATTATTTCTTTAAGCTTTTTACCAGATCACCACTAAAGGTAGATCGTGAAGAGCAAGACAGAGGAATATAAAATTCTTTAGTTACTTACTTACGATAAACGAAAAGAAAGCAACGCATACTTTCTCAATCTCCTTTATAGAGCCGGTAATATCATTCAAATACCATTATAGACATAGCAATCACGCAGTACAGAGTTCGTATGCGTGACAATTTTCATTTCGCATAAAGCTGTCTAACATCTAAATTATCTACAGTAATTAACTCATATCGGTATCTAAACTGACCTAAAGCTATTGATATATCACAATTTTGTCAGCTTCCATAGCTTACAAATCAAGCAGAACATCGACTAAATTGGTTTGACCGAATTTAAACTCATTGAACCAGTTATATGACTAATATATGGATGGAGTTTTATCATGCAATACCAATCAAAGACTATAATATTAATAACTATTAAGACCACATTGAAAGTCATAATACCTGCTTAAACAATAGAGTGAAAGATTTTTCTCGTCAAAATCTAATCTATTCACACGTAGTTATGTCTCTAAAGTTGTAGGCAGAAGTCTAATTTAGGCCTTCAGAAACACACGGCTAGCCCATTCCAATAGCAATTAAAATACAAATAAATTATTGGAAAGAAAAAGCCAAAATTGTCTTCGACATTCCGCGTCATCTATCATTCACCGATTCTGGCATATTACAAATCCTTCCCTTCATGTTGATCTGTACCTTTATACATCTTCGCAGAACTCTTTACACGATTTTTTTTTTGCCGTGAAGTCTTTAAAGTATTTAGGTTTGATTTGATTCCATACTGAGTGACACTTCAGATCACTTCATGCTAATAAAATCGGGGGAGAGGTACAGCATGGTGTAGCAACTAGGTACATATCTATCTATAAGCTATAGCTATAGGTACATATCTATCTATATATATCTATAAGCTAATTCCAACACCACTCTTTACCTCGAACACCTCGAACGCCTCGAACGAGGACAGCGGGGGGAGAAATTACCCCCGTTGCACACACACTCACACGCACTGCACTCTCGATTTTTTTTATGAAAATTCACTGACCAGTTCTTGACATTTCCATTAAATCCAATATACGAATTTCACCTATTATATAAAAGTAACTAACTTATTGTTCCACATCATCTGTGCCCAAGTATTCAGATGTTCTCTCATCTGACCGCTTTTAAATTAGGTTATCAGTGAGTGATTAATGGACTCGTATTTTTTAGACTCCATTAATTTTCAATCCGGATTGAAGAGTGAAGAGATTAAAAGCTGAAGGAGGCAATGGAGTAATGGAGGCAGGGAAATTCCGAAATTTAGAGATAGGTTGGTATTGTGTATTTACATCAACCTACCGATAGAAAGAATTATTTGATACTGATCTTTCACATAATTTGTTGATTGATGTGCAAGATTTCTGAAAATATAAAATTGTAATTTACCAATTTATGATACTTTATAGACACTGATTTAATCGCTAATTTAAGTCATGGTTAAATACGAAGTTCTAAGATGTGTAAATATAAATAAATAACATACATAGGCAGAGATGACTTAACACCCACATTTCACCAGTCATTTTATTCGGTCCCACGTAATATGGGGTGAGCCTATTGTCGTATTCCGGGCACTATTGTTAACTCGAGCCATGCATTTGAGACTGAGTCTGAGCTGTAAATATATATCCGATGTTAAACAGCCCTATCGCAAAATCGCGCAGCTTTATATAAATATATGTTAAAAGTTAAGCGACGTCGAAGTGAAAAACCAGTAATAACTTTTCATATATCGACTATTTTTGATTTATCCCACTTCTCCATCCATCAGCAAGCCAAGCTTCTGTTATTTAAACAAGAGTGATGACACTTAATTATTTGGTCCATATTTTATCGCAACAGGATTAATAACGACGAATGAAATATCCGTAGGACATTTTGAAAGAAAAAGCTGGAAATTAAGGCTTTTTATAAGCATTTTTGATAATCTTTATTGTAATTTATCAACGGTACAGTGGATTTCATTAAATGTGCTAGTAGCGTAGAAATTCATATTAGCGAGGGCTTTGTCCGTGAACCTCTGCGGTTTTTATACAGAAATGATTTAGTAAAGGTTATATTTATAAGAAAAGTATGGAATAACCACGATTAAATTAGAAGTATCTGAAGGTTAACTATGTTTATTTTATAGAAGACTAGCTTTTACCTGCGGCTCCGCCCCCGTGGATGTCAATACCTATGTCCTTTCTCAAGGTCTAATCTACCTCTATACCAAATTTCATCAAAATCGGTTCAGTGGTTTAGGCGAGAGAGCCTAATATACAGACAGACAGACAGAGTTACTTAGGCCTTTATAATATTAGCATGGATAGCTGTTGCCCGCGCTCTTCCCTCGTGGATGACGGTTATCGCGAACACAAAACATAATATAACTCTATACTATACTGAATTTCATCAAAATCGATTCAGTGTTTTAGGCGTGAAGCGTAACACAGATACAGATAGAGTTACTTTCGCATTTATAATATTTATTAGCATGGGTTGCTACCTCTAAACACTAAGCTATTACGACCTCTTGGACACTTCGCTAAAGCATGGGCCTGCTACATAATCGGAGGTTGTTGATTCGATATCCAGTCAGTGCAAATATATGATAAACATTATAGTATCCTCTTCTTATATGCGCGAAAACCTCCTCACACTTAAACTTATAGGAGCTAAAAATGAATTAAGAGGAGTACTCACTAAAACTGCATATTTTGCTGCCCTTTGCTGGCACAATTGATGCCAACGGGTCATTCCCGTTGGTCAATATCCGTGTTAACACTGTTAACCTCTGGGAATGTTTTGTTCTACTGGTTAACAATGTTAACCGACCATGGCCAGCACCAAGCAATGTAAAGCTCAAGCTCAAATAGCATATAAAAGAACTATTTTTAGTTCTTTTAAATGACATTCCTATCAATATATTTAATGACTTGTCAGTCTAGATTACAATTGAAACTTAATTTTGTTTGATATCGTATTGAACAAGTTTTAATTAAGTTCATCTAACAGTTAATTATCATTGAATTAATAGTTGTAGCAGTAAATTTATACGTACATATACATGGTTTAACATCGAAAATCTATCAGTATCTGGACCGAAAGTAAGTATATCTTCAGTAGTAGTATAGGAGCTAGCAACGTTTTGAAAGTGAGAATTTTAGGTCAGCTGATTTTGTGATATGCTCTTGTTCTTGCTCTTTCGGTTAGAGTCTGGGCTATCTGGCTGGCGGGAGCGGTTGCGTTCATTACTGCGCATCCTACCTGTCCAGGTGATAATCCTGGATTTTCAAAACATTTTAAGAGGCGTAATTTTAATTTTTTTGTTTTTAAATAAGACTACCTGACATACTTTTTTTATTGCCAGACATTTCTGACATTGCTAATTATGTGCCATACGCGATTCTTTTAATTTTTTTTATAAAAATTTAAAAGTATTTTATTATGTCTGTAATTTTAACATTATGTTATTTAAGATAAGAAAAGCTTAAAATTAATTTGCCAGACATTAATTCGATTGTTAAACCTTGAATTAAAATAAAAAAGGCATGACAAGTATTGCAGTATGATGCTAGTAGTTTGAAAGAGACAGTTGCAGAATAAGCTGAGAATAAGACAGAGAACCATTGCAAATATACCATTGATATTATCTGACCTCCTCCTCGTAACCTGTAGCCTAGCCCTGAATTCCTCAGTAAGGTACTGAGTGGATTCAGTGCTAAGCAGAACCAAAGGGGACTCAAACTGACACCTTGGAAAATGCCTCGCTCAATATTTATTGGTTCGCCGTTACTGCACACCCCTCGACATCCTGGATAGCTAAGAACTGTTCTCCATTGCCTCATACATGACGCCAAGAAGATGCACAGAGTTGTATCTACTTTATACAACTCTAGCATCCTCAGGAGCCATGTATGGGGCACAGAGTCGAACGCTTTCTTATAGTCTATCCAGCATGTCGATAGATTCTTACGGCTACGGCGAACTTGTTGACTAATGGCCATATCAATGAGGAGGAGCTCCTTAGTACCACGGGCCCCACTCCTACATCCATTCTGAGAGGCACTCAGAACAGTGTTTGTAGAGATGTGCTTTGTTATTTTATCTCTCAGAATAGATGTAAGAAGTTTATAGACCGATGGTAAACACGTGATCTGTCTATAGTTACTGGGGTTCGAGGTACTTCCTGTCATATGGAGCAGGTGGGTAACACCAGTGGTCATAAAAATTGGCAACGACCCTGACTCGATAGCAGCCTATTATTATTATTATTTTGTTTCTCTGTTCCGTGACTCTCGGGACTATGGAGTCCCGGTCCTTTAGAAGGCGTGCGTCGGGCCGGTGCCAAAACGTAGAGGCCCAGAGTTTAATATGCTAGGGATAGTCACACATGGCGGATACCACCCCCGAGCGCAGAATATGATACACCCGAGAAACAAAATAATAATAATAGTAGGCTGCTATCGAGTCAGGGACGTTGCCAATTTTTATGACCACTAGTGTTACCCACCTGCTCCATAAGACAGGAAGTAACTCGAACCCCAGTAACTATGGACCGATCACGTGTTTACCATCGGTCTATAAATTTCTTACATCTATTCTGAGAGATAAAATAACAAAGCACATCTCTACAAACACTGATATGAGTGCCTCTCAGAATGGATGTAGGAGTGGGGCCCGTGGTACTAAGGAGCTCCTCCTCATTGATATGGCCATTAGTCAACAAGTTCGCCGTAGCCGTAAGAATCCATCGACATGCTGGATAGACTATAAGAAAGCGTTCGACTCTGTGCCCCATACATGGCTCCTGAGGGTGCTAGAGTTGTATAAAGTAGATACAACTCTGTGCATCTTCTTGGCGTCATGTATGAGGCAATGGAGAACAGTTCTTAGCTATCCAGGATGTCGAGGGGTGTGCAGTAACGGCGAACCAATAAATATTGAGCGAGCCATTTTCCAAGGTGTCAGTTTGAGTCCCCTTTGGTTCTGCTTAGCACTGAATCCTCTCAGTACCTTACTGAGGAATTCAGGGCTAGGCTACAGGTTACGAGGAGGAGGTCAGATAATATCAATGGTATATTTGCAATGGTTCTCTGTCTTATTCTCAGCTTATTCTGTAACTGTCTCTTTCAAACTACTAGCATCATACTGCAATACTTTTCATGCCTTTTTTATTTTAATTCAAGGTTTAACAATCGAATTAATGTCTGGCAAATTAATTTTAAGCTTTTCTTATCTTAAATAACATAATGTTAAAATTACAGACATTATAAAATACTTTTAAATTTTTATAAAAAAAATTAAAAGAATCGCGTATGGCACATAATTAGCAATGTCAGAAATGTCTGGCAATAAAAAAAGTATGTCAGGTAGTCTTATTTAAAAACAAAAAAAATAAAATTACGCCTCTTAAAATGTTTTGAAAATCCAGGATTATCACCTGGACAAGTAGGATGCGCAGTAATGAACGCAACCGTTCCCGCCAGCCAGATAGCCCAGACTCTAACCGAAAGAGCAAGAACAAGAGCATATCAAAAAACCAGCTGACCTGAAATTCTTTCTCGAAAACGTTGCTAGCTCCCGTACCATAGGTAGTTGTAATGCAGTGAAACATCCTTAGATGAAAGATCGTCAGGATTGTAACAAGTGAAAACATAAAATATAGTCTCTGTTTACCCCATTGAAAAAGAAACGAGACTGTATGTATAGTATATCTCTATTATCATTCATTCATCTCCACTATATTTTTTGTTATATAAAAGAACATGTCAATTTGACTTTACCACATAAACTGTCTCTGATACCTAAAAAAAATAATCGACAAATCCAGCCCTTTGCAAAGCTCCGCTCATCTTCGTCACAATAAAACCCCAGCCTGATCATTTACATTTAACACTTCTCAAAACTAAGTTTAAAAAACCAAAAGACAAAGACTAAAAATGTCGAAAACAATATGGCAATTATGAACGGTTTATACCTAATATCAAAGTACCGAGTGTTGGCATTAACAATGCAAAGCACGGCTATCCCGGACTCAATGAAGACTAATTGCTGGATCACAGGACTAGGGAGATTCACCCGTTACCATTCCTCTTATTTTTATGTTTATTTTTATCGCCGCTTTTAGCTATTCGCTTTTAGCATTTATTTGATGGTTTTATTTTAACGCGTACCGATAGCACGATAAGTTTGTAAAAAATGTATTACAGTTTGATTAAATTCATTGATTTTAGTACATTCGATAAAGGAGCTACGGTTGCATATTTACATACTTTACTACTTTGTCGACTGTATATACAGAGTGTATACAATTTTTTTATGTGCAGAAGCTACTTCGGGTTTATCTACTGTAGCTAACGGTTATGGTTGTTGGACCAGGGTTATTGCACATTCAAGGTTGAAGGCGCACGTCATGTCACGTGTGCCTTGCCTAGGCGGGTGGCAGAAGGACTCCTCTTCTGCCGCACCAGAGACGGGCCTGCCGCCGATCAGTGACGGACGACCCACACGACGATGGCGGATGAAGTTGTTCCCGCCATCGTCGATATGTGGTGACGACGGACACCATGGTGGTTTAGTGGGTAGTCTGGCCTCCTTTGGAGGCGAGGGGAGGTCCCACACGAAGCCCACCCCCTGTCCCCGTCGGGTGTGAGGGAAGTGCTTAAACGCATTCCATCACGTAAAAAAAGGGTTATTGTACAATCTGCGTGGTATTTCTTCAAAATATTATCTGTGTTAACATGGACATCGCTGATGGCTGCAGGAAAAAAATCTCGGGAATCTGATTGGATTTGGTTGCCAGTGATGATGATTCTGAAGCTTATTGTTACTATGTGCCACCTTTGGGCCTGACAGGTTAAGTTGACGCCTCTGATTGCTGAAATAATCACCTACAGAGAATGTTTTTCTCTCTGTATGGGACAGCAGTCTCTCCATTTAAAGGCCGGGGAATCTAATGATGCAACATTTGATTGGCGCGTGGATCACATTAGTTAATTAATCAATAATCACTGCAAAATTAATCTTCTTTTATTTTATACATATATCATAGTTGAAAATAAGATAGCCAATTTACATACCACAAAAGTATTTTTTTATCGCAAAATATTGAAAATCCATAATCCATCGACTTCAAAGTGAAAAACTATCGTTGAATTACAAGCAATTGTCTAAACATTTAATGGAACCTATGGAACCTATAGCACCTAACGCAATGACAATTAGTGAGGCACCCACTTAAACTATTCCCTACTCCTTAGACTTAACTTCACCCTTAATTTACCGCAAATAATATTCAATTTAGTCCAAAACCTTTCGACGTCAACCCTTCAAATACATAGTTTGACAAACTTGAAGTATCTGTAGATGTCAGATAATATTCTTAGGCTAGAAATCTGTGTTCTTGCAATCGATGAATTTCCCCACAAATTATTATCATGGTAATAAAGTCAGTAAAAAAGTCCTGTGTGTCAATTCAGAATATATTTTTTTAATACTACTTAGGTCTAAGCACAGGGCCCACCTGATGGAAAGTGGTTACTGTGACCTATGGACGTGTGTGCAACACCATGGGAGAGACACTTGTGTTGACCCTGCAAGAAAAGTTTCTGCGCCATCAGTGCAGAAGACAGAGCAGGACAAGCCCTTGGTCTTCACACTGATAGCACAAAAACTCTCCAGTGAGCTCTGGCTACCCTACTCACCGCTGGGAACACAATACGAGATTATTGTGGCCGCGGTATTCTGTAGGGCGGAGGTACTACCCCAGTCAGACAGCTTAATATACACCATTACGATTCTCAAAATTATAATCAAATCTGTTATGAAAAAAAAAGTTCTTGAAGCAGCGAGAGATCTGTGAAACTTTTGCTGTAGGCCCGATGAAAGAAACCATTAACAATATTTTTTATTGTATCACTAACGAAAGCAAGTACGAAACCTTTCCGATTGTACAGTCACGTTGACTATAAATGACTGCAATATCAGTTATTAACCAAAAATTTTCCACCTTATTTCCTATCCACAAGAATCTATGGCGACTCTATTACTGAAGCATTAAAAGCATATTATTTGCCATAATGTTCGTAAGTATAGACGAAGAAGTAGATAAGTATAATTGAGCACCTTTTCATACTTGGGTATATACGAAGGAGTCATTATAATACAAAGGAGTCATCTTGACTCCTTTGTACTTCCCCAGTGGAAAGGTATATGGTAACAGAAGTATTTTCGTACCCTTATACACTGTCTCGATTGCCCTCGTGATAAATAATATTCGAGACAGTTATTGATAGTTTTTGTCACTCAGCGCGCCCGTATTATGATAGTCGGTTAATGGTGTAAACCATTTAGGTAATGGACGGATAATAATATAAATTATGCTTGTGCTAAGGCCTTTTCTACTACTAACGAAAATTTTGTCAAGAGTCCATTACGAGTAATCATTGGTTCATTTTGTTTATTATGCTCGTTGACACTTTTCACGTTTCGTTTTATTAAGAGCGTGTCTATAAATCTGGTTAAATCGATAAAAATAAACAAATATTTAGAATTATCAATATTCTTTACTTCAAATAAGAGTGTATGGGGCTTATAGTAATTTTTTGCGGCAAAATTAACCTGTAAAACTGTTGATTATCGGACATAGTTCTGGCGTAGACTTTCTTGAACGTTGGAAAGTTTGACGGCAGGTATTCCCATAAGAAGCGTATAACATAAACAAAGAAGAGAAAGAATATGAGTACTCAAGGCTCCGAAGTATTGGATGCAAATCGGAACAATGCTAAGACTAGGAACCAGGAGCAACCCGATGTAAAATTTGTGTATGTCTGTTTGTGACATCGTAGCCCCCAAATAATGTACCAATTTTGTTGCAAAATTTTCTGCTTTGTAGATATAGTTATCAGTTGTAGCAGTTATCCACTGATACATGGGTTATTTTTTCTGTTATAACAGTCAAAATCGGAGTTCAAAAATCTTCTTCTACATTATTGGTAGGACGTGTAAATAGTCCTACCAAACTGGTGTGTTTGCACACAGCGTATAAGCTCCTATGACCAGCAGTTAGGTTGTAATGAAAAGAAAATACACATGTGACCGCTTCTATGAATGAAAACGTAAGAGAACCGGCACTGACCTGAGTTCCACCTCGTGAGGATTCAGCTGTAGACAGGCGTGGTTCCTGGCACCGGCTGGTCGAAACATACCTACCCACCAGGGTAGGTATGTTTCGACCAGCCGGTTATTTTCTTGAATTTGTCGTTTTCTTCCGATACACTTCACTTATACTGACTTGAGAATGTGGCCAAAGGAACTTATAGAATTACACAGAAAAAGAAACGAGGAGTTGAATTACTCAAACTTCCGTTTGGTGCGTTAGCGGAGTCATAGACTCCTTTCGGAGCTGCGGCGAGTTACTGGCTGATTAAAAATGAGCGGGTTGAACGTAGTGAAGCTTGAGAGTCTCGCTCATAGAAAACTTCATTCTCAAAATATAGTTCGAAAAGATCCGTGCACAGCGCCATTCATTGGCCTTCTTCAACACTAAGTGGTCAACAAATGAGCGCCAATATTCAAACATTATTCCCTCTCAGAAGCGGTTCTTTTAAATTACAAAAATTGAAATACAATTAAATTATGTGGGAAATAATTAAGAAAGTACATAAGCGCTCCACCATGCACCCGGCTTTGGAACGTCGCAAGACGTTACGAAACAAACAAGCGAACACTGGCTGATTAGAGCCCATAGTGAATTTGTATAACATAATAATACACATAGCTAAAATAACAACTTAGACTAACAATATTCTATCTAAAGTATGTTTAAAGCTTGAGTTAAAAATTAAAGTTTAAGATTCTATTTAGCGTTGTAAGTTATTGCGTTGGGATAGGATACAACTTGCTTACAGTGAGTTTGTAAGTACCAGTACGCGTTTTATATATTATGATAGACATGAGGAGTCCAGGTCCAGTATGACAATTGACAACGTGAAAATGCTGAATTATTAGATCAACAACGTGATCGCGTTTAGGGAGAAGGACAGGATGTAATCCTGATACAGAATGAGGTTCGATCTTAAATTTAAATCGTGCGAATTTTAAAACGTATGCAATGATGCGTAGTAGTTTCTGCCAAGAAGAAACACGTTGTGCTAATGTACATAACAATGGCGACTCTGTGTGTTTTGTTGTCACACTCAACACATTTGCCTTATGCTCAGGTAAGTCAGAACAGTTGGCGGGAGAGAATGACTTAATAGGCCATTCATCAGGGGGGCCGCGGATCCATGCTGGACCGTTCCACCACAAATCATAAGTCAAAAGTTGCGAGGGGAGCATACCGCGTGATAGACAATCACTCGGGTTAATGGCTCTGGCGACGTGATAAAAATGTTCAGCGTTCAAGTTTTCTTGACACTGAGCGACCCTGTTGCTAACAAAAATCGACCACCGATGTGGTGACGAGTGAACCCATGATAAGGCAATCGTGGAATCAGAAAAGGCGTAAATGTCAGTAACGGGAATGCGTAATGCATAAGAATCACGTACAGTTCTTATTAACTTTGACATAAGCAAAATAGCACATAACTCTAATCGAGCAAGCGTAGTAATCTTTGTCGGAGTGACCTTTGATTTCGCACACAAAATGCGAGTTTGAATGCCAGATGGGTAGGTACAATGTGCATAAATAACACATCCCATGCCATTCAGGCTGGCATCACAAAATGCGACAAGACGTAATTCGCAATCAACTTCGACACCTATATATCGCGGAATTTTTAATGTGTCAAGCAATTTTAATTCTTGAACGAGAGCGGAAAAGCGTGAGCGTATATGCTCTGGAGCAGGGTCATCCCAATCACTCTTACTAAGCCAAAGTTCCTTAATTAACAACTTGGCGTAGAGTATCACAGGTGCCACCAATCCGAGCACGTCAAATAGTCGCGCAACTATAGAGAGTATATTTCTCTTAGTGCACTTCTCATCTACCAAGGTGGATGTGAAATAAAAATTATCTCCACACGGCTCCCACGAGAGACCTAAAACCTTTGCGACATGACTGCCAACATCAAACTCAAGCGATTTGCGGTGAGTATTTATGTCAGCGTTCATTGCGATAGGAAATAGCCTAAAATTTAATAATAATAAAAACAGGTCTGCCTGTAAATTGGGACCAATATGTAAAATATCATTGAGCGAAAGACCAGTGTGGGTTTTAGCGCTCGCGTCTAACACAATACGCGGCATCGGTTTGTCATGTCGAACTACTGCGTGATGTGGTATGTAATAACCATCCATAGACAAATTAGAGTCATCAACGAGACTAAGATAACCGTTATCTAAATAATCCTGAATAACCTTATTGTGATTTTCACGTACGGTTGGTGATTGACGAAGTTTACGCTCGAGCGACAAAAACCGCCGGTGAGCGACGCCGCGCGAGTTCCCTAGTTCAGAGGGATCCTTGCAGAACGGCAGCGCAACAGAATAACGACCTACGTCATCGCGAGTCACAGTAGATGTGAAAATATTCTCGCACTCGGTTTCTTCTGGAGACAATAGGCGCTTCACAGGAACTTCCTCAAGTTCCCAAAATTTTTGCACTAAATCATTTAGTGCTAGCGCAGAAAAGGATGCGGTTGTAGGCACAACAACTTTACGTGGGTAATCACCCATAAGTACATACCCAAACGCGGTTGATAGTACACAAGGGGCACTGAGACCACACTCGACTCTATTTCCTAAGTAAATATACGGGAAGAGCTGTGCACCTAATACTATATCAATGTTTCCTGGAATGTTCCAGCTTAAGTCAGCGAGCGGTAAATCGCGAAGATTTAACTCGCGATCACACTTAATTAATTGCGAGGGCAATTGATCCGTAAGGCTATTCCATAACTAACGCATGTATAGTATACTTATGATCTGCATAAATACGAGATTCAATGTCCAAATACACATAGCCTATTATCGTGTGCGAAGTGGAGCCAACACCTTTGACAACAGAATTACTCATTGGTATTATTGGTAAATTTAATAAACGACAACAGGACAATGTGATTAAGTTATTCTGTGAGCCATTATCAATTAGACATCTGACTACAGATTTATTTCCAGTGCTACCTTTAGGGCGAGCATACACCTGAGCGGTTGCCAAGAGAATATCACCCTTATGGCTAGAGGCATACGAATGCACAGTGCTTGAAGCGAGCGGTGACTCAGGAGTGGGACTAACATTGTCGCACTGGGGCGGCGAGAGAGGGACAGCACTCGTCGCATGCGAGTGCGAATTATTAACATTATTATAAAAATGCAATAATTTATGATGTTTTTTCTGACAGAAACAAACTGACGTACTTTTACATTGCGGGAGATTATGTAATGTGCTTAGACAATTCACGCAACCACGCTTAGATTTAATAAACTCATATCTAGCCTTTGCATTTTGCATATTTTTAAACTGAGCGCAGTTATACAGGTGTCGGTGGTCGCGGCCGCCACATAAACAACATGACGCGTCAACTGCAGCGGGCGCATTCGACTTATTATTAATCGGCACACTGACAACAAACGACTTAGAATTACGCTGTACACGCCTATCATTAGACTGTGGCGTCCCAGCAGTGGACGACTTCGCATATGACGAAGACCGCGGGTTTGACCGTTCAATCATCTTAGCATAATCTTGTACAAAGTCGATCAGCTGTTGCGTCGTAGGTATATCGACACCTCGAACAGAAAGTTCGAAGGCTTGGATAGTTAGAGTGTCCATTTTCCTCAAGGCACATTGTAGAAACATGAAGTCCGTTAAATCATTTATACCTAACTCTTTAAGCGCGGCGATAGAGGAGGAATATATACCTATAAATGAATCAAGTGAGTTCACACTAGGTGAACAATTCTTTAAGTCTAATATATTATTAAGATAATATGAACCTAATGAGCGTTTATCTTGGTATTTCTTGACCAAGGCGTCCCAAACTATACTGTAGGTCTCACTTGACGGAACAATACCGGCAGTGAACTTTAGTGCTTCATTGGTTAGTTTTAAGAATAGGTATTGCACACGTTGCGAATCAGACAATTGTTTGTTCGAATGAATATTGGCCTTAAAGGACTGATAAAATGTATTCCAGTTTTCAGGGCGTCCGTCAAAACTCGGAATAACAAGCATTTCCAATTTCACTACAGACGCGTTCGAATCACTCGCCCCGTGTGAGGCGACCTCCCTGACCTTGGGCGTAGATAATTTATTTCTAATGCGTTTTATTCTCGAATACAATTCATCAAATGAGTCAAGGCAAGAATAGTCGGACTCCACAGGGGGTTCCAATGACAAATTTAAGCTATTTATTTGATCTACAATCGACTCGAACTTATCGCGAACGACATCGATGTTCTCGGTCTCAGACAGAAAATCCTCATTCGCTCGCGTCGTTATATCAAAACACACAACTGATTTCGACGATTTATACCAACGATTAATGCGTGCAAACAATAATTCCTTTTTTTGATTCAACAGAATAAGCTTCGTCTCGAGATCTGACGACATGTTTGCAAATTAACGATAGGTAGGACCTACCTATTGAAATATAACAAGAAGATTATCTGTAAGGTACCTACTATAATATAATAGTAATTCAACACAGACAGTTTAGATATACCTACTTTTTATTGAAAATTGTACTACGGCTTATTATATAATAGCGCAAGTAGCACAGCGGAGCGGGAATGTAACTAACTACGTACCTAGATAGGTACCTACAAAGTTACGCGTATGCGAATAGAATGATGATTATTTACCAATTAATACGTAAATCACCAACTATTATAAATATCTACCAATTATTACGTAGATTTAGCGTTTTAAATGCAGAATTTACCAAATAATTTACGTAAATCTGTTAGCGAATGAAAGTAATGAAACTAAGATGGCGGAAAGAATTCACCAAAATTACGTGAATCTTTTAATTAAATGAATAGGAAAGAAATATTATTCACCAATAATTACGTGAATATGTTATTTACTGGCCTATCCGACTCGTAAGGACCATAAATTGTGGTAGGACGTGTATATAGTCCTACCAACTGGTGGTGTTTGCACACAGAGCGTATAAGCTCCTATGACCAGCAGTTAGGTTGTAATGAAAAGAAAATACACATGTGACCGCTTCTATGAATGAAAACGTAAGAGAACCGGCACTGACCTGAGTTCCACCTCGTGAGGATTCAGCTGTAGACAGGCGTGGTTCCTGGCACGTGCTGGTGGGTAGGTATGTTTCGACCAGCCGGTTATTTTCTTGAATTTGTCGTTTTCTTCCGATACACTTCACTTATACTGACTTGAGAATGTGGCCAAAGGAACTTATAGAATTACACAGAAAAAGAAACGAGGAGTTGAATTACTCAAACTTCCGTTTGGTGCGTTAGCGGAGTCATAGACTCCTTTCGGAGCTGCGGCGAGTTACTGGCTGATTAAAAATGAGCGGGTTGAACGTAGTGAAGCTTGAGAGTCTCGCTCATAGAAAACTTCATTCTCAAAATATAGTTCGAAAAGATCCGTGCACAGCGCCATTCATTGGCCTTCTTCAACACTAAGTGGTCAACAAATGAGCGCCAATATTCAAACATTATTCCCTCACAGAAGCGGTTCTTTTAAATTACAAAAATTGAAATACAATTAAATTATGTGGGAAATAATTAAGAAAGTACATAAGCGCTCCACCAATTATTATTGCGTAGAAATTCTCCAAGCTTACTTCTAACCGTAACTCCTTAATGTGTATGAACTACTAATTATGTTTAATGTTATACCATCTCCATCAAAAGGCCCACAACGGATCAAGCTTTGAAAGATCCATTATGCGTGATTTTCGCTACAGTCCATTGTCGAAAGAGCATAGTTACCCTTCTAATGGAAGGGGCAAGTAATGCACTTCGCATAGGTTTGTGTGGAACCGACACAACGTCAGCACTTATCTTAAGACACGTTATTTGTTATGGGGTCAGCACAACTTCTGAGAAAGTGGCTAGTAGTATTATCCATGAGGAAAATGTCTTAATAATACGATATTATTCTTAGTAAACTATTATGAAGCGAAGCAAAGCAAATACGATCATGGTAGTGTGCGATATAACACGATCTCGTGGAAATGGCGAAAAAAAACACGGAGAAACGGATTCCATTGAAGGCAGTAGTTTTACACTCTACGCATAACATCCTAATCGAGTTTTTACCCAGGACTGACTTGCTGAAGGGACAATTTTAGGAAAGGGGATTAACATTACAGTTCCAATAATCTTACAATGCTGGCCCTTAGTTTGATGGCCTCATCAAAAGTTTTTCAGGACCACATACTATAGGAAGAAGGAAATACGCGTGCTTGGAAATAATTATAAAATTTTATAGTGTGCCAAAGAAAAGAGGCACTTGTTTGTTTCCTGATGAAATTTCAATCTAAGCCCTGTATATTATCCCGGATATTCTTTATTGATATTATTCTAGTCTGGTATATTATCAAAGGAAAGGGTGGGACTGATTGGTACAGATTATCGGAATATTCAGCATGCCATGCCATGCCACTTCTTACCCGTAACGTACATACTAGCTGGTACCCGCGACTTCGTTTGCGCAGGATAAGTATTTCGAGTAGCTTATATTAGAGTGGCAACAGTGTGATTATTTACACTATTACTTCTGCGTACATGCCGATGCCGATGGGAGTCCTGGGACATCCTTCAGAGGGCTTACCCGGGGCTCCCATCCATAGGCTTCTGGGCGTTACCGTGGGGGTTTTTAGTCGGTAGGAGTCCGGCATAACATCCAAGAAGGATTTTCCCCCACGGTTAAAAAAAAAAAAAAAAAACATGCCGATGCCGGCCGAATTTGTTGATATTTATGATCACCGCTCCGTTCCCTTGAGTAGTAGCTTGATGATATATAGCCTATGTGTTATTCTGATGTATAAGCTATATTATTGTAAAGTTTTATGAAAATCCATTGAGTAGTTTTTACGTGATAGAGTAACAAACATCCATCCATACATACATCCATCTATACTCATAAACTTTCGCATTTATGATATTTGTAGGATAATCACTCCCTTAAGGTTAGGCAGAAGTAATAGAGGGTGAGCCTTTTGCCGTATTCCGGGCATTGCTGTCTAACCATTTCGAAAATAGAGGAGTGAGTAGATATACTTACGAGTATTTTAAGATATAAAAGTCACCACTATCTGTTGTGACAACCCTTATACACGATACAACGACTATCGGACTATCCTCACTACTTACCGTTTGAATAAATCACTATTTAAACAACAAGGTAACTTGGAAGTTAGGCGGATAACAAAATTAAACATTAGATAACGCTGTTTCTACTTAAATACGCGTGTTTTATCTAAAGGGGACTGCACACTGACTTTTGTGAGTAACATAGAGCGTTTCAGTTTTGTGATTTTGTCCCAAGATCTTTTGGTCTAAATGGGGCAAATTACAGAATTTCCTTTTATATTTTTTCTACAATTTTTATTAATTATTTTAATCCATTTTCGTAAGAAATAGGTGGCATTTTGACTTGTCAAGTATTTTATTGTGTACCCCATCATGTTGAATATAAAAGGATATTATAAAAGTAGCTAAAATAATTTAAAATTAAAAAAAGTACAAAATATTGTTATTTTTTTATTTTATCTTTCAATATATATTCAGGTAAATAGGATAATGTTTTCGGTATAGTACAATAATTTGATCTCTAAATAGCGCTGCAAGTGCATTATAAGATTCCTGGAAGAAATCACTTTTAGTGATGTAGCCGCCCATTGTGCATTTACCTGAAACTGTATCCATGTACTAGTGTCTGTAATAATGTTGATGTGCAATAAAGAATTATCTCAAAGAATCAAAGAATCAAAGAATCAATTTCATTTATTCAATTTAGGCACATAAAGAGCACATATGAACGTCAGAATTGTACAATGTCAGTCATATTTAAAAAATAATAAAATAAATCATTGGAAAATGATTCTTTCGCTGGTTCGGTAGGTTGGTTCTACTGAGAAGATACCAGCAAGAAATTCAGTGAACTCGATTATCCTTCTTTTTTTAATATGGTTTTATTTATAACAAGTTTATACTGTGCGAGCAAGAGATGAGATTAGGATGTCCATGGATCTTTATCATTTAAATATTCGTCTAATTTATAATAACCTTTTTTAATTAAGCAATTTTTAACTTTAATTTTAAATTTATTAAGTGACATGTCTATCAGATCCTGAGGAATTTTATTAAACAATTTTATACAATTGCCTACAAACGAATTACCAACTTTATGATCTCTATCTATCTATTAAGGCCTTTTTTTAAAAATTTACTCGTTCGAAGTCAGAACGTTTTAAATAACACAGCTAATGTATACTCCCACTAACACCGTACAGGAATGTAAACTTTGTGGTTATGTGCGAACTTTATCAAGAACTAATAGATGGTAATATGCTTAATGGCGCGGCCGCGGTGTCGTGTACGGGGGCACTTACATAAACGACGAATCATTAGGAAGCTCTTACGATTTACAGGATTTTAGTGTTAAGACCTAGTTACATAGTGTTATGTTATTGTTACTTTTCATAGTAGCAGGGTTATCTCCTTCATATAATGGTATTAATTTTACTGTCTGTATCTATGGAGGATACTTAGAGTAGAAGATCACAGGTGCTTTACAAAGACCTTTGAAATGATTCTTCTTCACTTAACCAGCAGGTCTACTAGCTAGAAGACCTGTTGAGTAACGAGGCTCTGGTTCAGACTTTCCTGTCGGAGTTGAGGGGGTCAGGTGGTAGTAGCTCCTATTATACATAGATTGTGTCTTCGACTGATCCATTCATTGCAACACTACATGGTATACGCTTTCCGTGTCTGTCCGCCCCTATGTATGCTTATATATTCAAAACTATGGTACGGATTTTGATGCCATTCCTTTAATAGACAGAGTAACTCAAAAGGAAGGTTAATGTGTATTATACATGCTTAATATAGTAGATGGTGCAGCGGGAATGGGATCTGCCGCCACGTGGGTGGAAAATAATTGGCGGTACGAAGTTCGCCGGGCCAGCTAGTGAACCAATAAATGAATGAGCAAAAGAATAAATTCCGGACTCTAAAATGCAAATTTTAGCTGCCACTGAGATTAGCACACGGATGAATATCGAACAAAATTAGCAACTACCTGAAATTCAATGTTTAAAGTGAATTAAAATTTTAAAAAACCCGACTGCCACAGAGAAGATCGAAATAAGTTTGATAGCAGGCGGTACCCATTTGCCACACATAAACCGAAAGAAAATTAATGGGTACCGCCTGCTATCAAACTTATTTCGATCTTTTCAGTGGCAGTCGGGTTTTTTATTTTTAAATCATTTGTTTTATTTTATACTTTTTAGTTATGATATGATATGTATATATATTTTTGTAATCTTCCCAAGCTACTACAATATGGGGTTCTTCAAGAGGGGCATTAGAAGGTTTCTTCAGGGTAGGCAGCGCGAGTGTAACGCCCCTGGTGTTGCATACGTCCATAGGCCGCGGTAACCACTTTCCATCACGTGGGCCGTGTGCTTGTCTGCCACCTAAGTGGTATAATAAAAAAAAATCTCCTTCTAATTTCCTTCATTTTGATAACCTACTCGATAAGTTTGAGTCAAAAATATTTTTTACGTTTAGGCGCCAAAAATTTTGATTTTCTCGAAATTTTAATATACCTACCCAGTGTCACTCACACAATCACGACAAATCAAATGACACCTCACATGTCCAAATCCGTCAAGCCGTTCAGGCTGTAGGCCGTGCCAAATAAATGGACATACATACATACTTACATAGTCTCGAAAAACATTACCCTCCTTCCTTCGGCAGTCGGGTAAAAAGATACCAGAATGGATATGCATAAGAATTGGAACACTATTCGTTTTGCATGTGACTGTACCGGTAGGTACATGGAAAACGAATATATTTTATTTTATCAATATGGTGGATAGTTCAAAGCTTTTTGATCTGATATCACTGAAAACAAAACGTCCGCTTTGTTATAATAGTCTCGAAACATCATGGTGTCAACCTGTATATACACACAATGAAAAAAAAATACTAATATCAAAATTGGAAACCTCTATTTTATAATCCGTTGGAAATCCTTTGTCGCTTCACATGTTATATGCTTTATTGGCTTTAAAAAATATTGAGATAGTCTTTGACTGATGAAAACATCGAAATACATCGGGAAAAAGAAGCGCTCAAGTGGCACTTGAACCCACGACCTTTCCTTACAGGTGGAATGCCCTTCCAACTGCGTTATTGAGCCACACCTGAATTACTTCAAATTTACCCTCTCTTTTATCCGTCTATAAGGGCGACGGTGAAGCCATCAACCAACTTTCTTACAAACTGTTGGAACCAATGAATGGTTTTTCAACCATTCACCAACAGAAAAAAAACAAATATTGGAACTAAAATGTGCTTTATACGCGCAGTAAACGTTTCTTGGATGTACTTTGAGGACAACACAGGGCGCTACGGCAGTGGAGGAGCTTCAATTCACCAATCATTGATTATTACAATAGGCTCCGGGCGCTAGAGCCTCGTTTGTTCAAGATACGTGTCTCTAAGTATACTATATAACCAGGGGGCCTACCACAACCGTTTACAAAACAGTGTTATTGCAGGAGAGTTTTGTGTCAAGCTTAAAGTAATCTTGCTTATATTCGTACCACAACCGTACATTGTGCATGTCATGTATTCCTGCTTAGTGCTTTTGTGACGTCAAATTAATTTTAGTTCATTCAATTCGTACCATGACGAGATTTTAGAGCAGTATTGTATTTAACATTATTGTTTTTATGTCAAATTTAGGCGTTTTAAAAAAGTTGCTAGGTAGCAACTTTTTTATTATTGTTTTGCAAAATACTGCTCAAAAAATCATTTTCGTAACCCAAAAAGCAAGTAAACCGTATTTATATACATTAACTTAAACAAGAAATGGTCAAGCTGACTATTATAACGGTTTAAAAGTACTTTTTATTGTGTTCCACGGATACCTCCCTGTTTGGCCAACACGGCCATTATATCTAACTCAAACCGACTAAAACCGCACGCAGTTTCAATTAGATGGATCAATAAGGCATTTTCGTCACCCACGCTCAGTCTTCTCCGGTTTTTAGCTAGCATGGTGCCCAGTGAGAAGACTCGCATCCCGGGAAACGCCTATAATTACAAGTATAAATTGTATAGAAGAATGCATAGAAATTGCTTAGATATTAAGCAAACAAATACAATTCTAAAAATTACAAGTATTTTACTTCAAAGTAAAAACTTCTTTTTAAAAATCCTTTTTGAATACAAGAACTCTATGGTCTCTAAAAAAGAAATCACTGACATTAGGCGTAGGGCTTGACTCCAGGGAAGATTTCAGTATCCGGTGATTTGTCTCTAGGTTTAATAAATCTTCGAAAAGCCTCCGGACATTCTTCGATTACGCGGAAGTATATTTAGTCAGTTTCGTAATTTTTTTAAGTACCTACCCATTTGAGACATTGTATTACTATTATTATCATAATCCTCTTATTAAAACATTATGAAAACGTCCAATTTGTAGACTAATGAAATCAACTTATTACCGAATTTGTGACCGGAATACGGCAATAGGTGGACCGACCGAATGCAATGATTGATGAAATGTGGGTGTTGATGTTAATTCGCCTCTGCCAAAACACTCGGGGGATATAGGCGTGATTATATGTATATATATTACCTACTTTTTAATAAATGCACGAACATCTATACATCATATACTTCGATAAAATCGTATCGCTATGGAATCTAATCATATAATCAAAAATATATAGTAAAATAGTGTTCATGAAAAAAGGCGAATATTTAACTCTATATAAAATCTCCGGAGTTTTTGGGAAAGATAACCGGTTGTTCGCAAAAATCTCCAGAGGTGCTCCGGTCTTTTTGTCTCCGGAGTACAGCCCTAATGCGAATGAATTATTGCAAGGAATACATAACTCTTTCTAAATAGTTCATTCATTTCCGTCAATAAGCAGGAATAAAATAAAACATTATTGTACGCTCATGGTACGAATTTGAGTAAGGTTATTTTTGTGCCTGCAACAAGCCTGCAAACAAGGAAAAGAGAGATCGCTGTACGTTCTGTCATACTGTGTAGCGCCATCTCTTTCTCACACAAAACGGAACAACATTCACGTAATTTGTAAAACGTTTTTGATATAAATACTCTTTTATGTAACTGGCAGGATATTGAAAGAAAAAAAAAGAAAACTATCTGTCATCTGACATTAAAATAATTTTATTATGACATTTTATTTTACACCTACACCGCAAATAATATGTAAAGCCTTGTAAAGCCATTAATAATTTTATAGTTTAAATTGCCTGGGCATTTTGATCAAATCATGCAAATATTATCTATTTATATTTTATATGTACTATTTAAAGTGGTAGTAGAGCGGGGTTGTAACTTGTAAGCTGGGAGTCCGAAGCAACGAGCATCTACTATGTTAACTGCTTATGCTGAATGAAGAATATAATTATTATTATGTCGCTATCCGAAGCTGAGAAAGAGCTCTCCGTCTAAGGCTACTGCTGAAAGACGCCAGTGTTCGATGAATGTGAATGATTTTCAGTGATAACCAAGTGGCATTGAAGCTATGTGAAAATGCTCTATCCTAAGTAGCAAATTAAAACACATCGACCTAAGAAAGCATTTCTTTGTTATACAACGTGGAATAATTAGTGTGCGATACAAAGAATCTTCAAATGCCTCAACATCTAAACCTAAGTAAACGCAGTAGGAGTGTTGTTTTGAACCCTCTTTGTGACAAGCATGCAAACTTAAGAACAAAATACAATTCATTCATATTCAATGTCTTCATAACAATGAAGAACGAACTGAACTTGAACGTGAATTTTGTATTCTAGGAACCTACTTATGTAAAATTTTATTTTCTACCGCAAATATAAAGCCGTAATAATTTTATATGTTTTTAATTGTCTGGGCATTCATGATCACATCATACAATTATAACAGGTGCAAGGGGTGCGAGGCAACGGGTCCTAGGGTCAAGTTTTATTTCAGCACATTGATAGCACCGTTTCGAGTGCGATACGTATGACGGAGTGGCACCCGAATTAAGAATACTGCTTGAACTTGACGACATTCAAGGCTCTCGAGTCCCAAGGTTAGATAGAGCTTTTTAGTGCATTCCACAATGGGACAGATTTTCATTATCTACCCATTTATTTTGGTTATACCTATTCGGTAGGTATTCTTAGGACAAGGTTTGTGTGAAAGATTTGTATCTAAAAGTATATAGGTAATTCATAGCACCGGGGCGAAGCCAAGGCGTGCAGCTATGTTGTTATTATATTAAGATCGTTGCTGTGAGAACCGAACCGATGTCACTTGATGACATTAAAATGGACATGCGCACTGATGCTCTGTCACAACAAAGTGCCCAAAGGCGCAAAGTGCCCTCCCCGTATCCGGGGCTAGATGGGGACACTAGGGTCCCCACAACTCGAAGGGGGCCATCTCGAAAGAAGGATAAATGGTCCTGGGTCTGCCGGGGTGCGAGAGATATGCTTTTGGAAATCTCACCTCCGGCAATCAAGGACCCAAGACGGCGTGCGTTTTGGTCGGTTCGAGTCCGACATAACCGGCTCCACCGGCTCCGTGGGAGTGGAATCCGTGGGGATTTTCCACACTATAAAAAAAGGCTTTGTCACAACAAAGAGTACATTTTTGTAAAATGCACACTGCACATCCTTTTGTCTTTTAGTTGGCTTCTATTATCTAGATCTCCGCGCCATCCGCTCTAATAGCTCAAATTCTAATTAAATAATGCTTGATACTCGCAGCTTGATAGATATTTACACTTAACGGTCATCACCTCATCGACATCATTACAATCGAATCTCGCTCCGGATCGTTTTTGGTGCTGAGGCTGGCCATCGCAATCCAGCTTGGAAACGCGGCAAGTGTGATGGTGGAAGCAAACGTACAAAGATGGTTATTCGATTAATATAGACACCATATTATTTATTTAGTAGGTATTACATGGAATAATTTATAAAAGCAATTATATTTGTAAAATAGTTATTATTATAACTGGATCTTAATGCGGCCTTTCGAGCAACCGTTGAACTCTTGAAATAGCCATCATGCATGTTATTATTTGTGCGTGGTTGTTCACTCAGCTTATGCTATGGCTCTCGCATCAGTTGCCTATAAAATGGTAATGCAATGAACACCTAGAAAAAAACAACTATGTTAAGAACATGACATATTTACGAAACTAATAGTGGTCAATCACACATTACAATACATTAGCGTGTGCTTAATTCAATATAAATATAGGCTTACCTTAGTCTTTACAGAGAACTCTGTAGATAGGGATTTTCAACAGTGTGGACTCTATTCATCACTCTGTGGGAGTCTCTTTCGCTTATTGAACCAATTTCATATAGGTAATGGAAAGGGTCTCATTTTAATCGCGACTGCATTCGATGACGATTTCGTGAATAAGCAATATTAGCATAGCTTTTAGAAGCTGATAAACTCCTCGAATATTGTTTTTTCAATCGTTGTTTGTAACTATTGACTTTATTAAGGATGTCATATTTGACGCTGAACGAACAAAAAGAACGAAAACTATGGGTGACGTCCCAAAACTGCTAATTTAAACAACATTATTGTAATATTGCTTTAAGAGGTCATGGTACCAAAACACGAAGTAAGATTGAAATAATACTGCTTTAAGAGGTTGTGGTTGGCCCCCAGGATTGATAGTCCGGATCATCGCAAATCTATACCTCAATTTGGAGGCTATTAACCTACAGAGGTACGTGGGAGTATCTTAATGAAAGATGGCGTACACTTATAACGTTTATTGCCGGTCACACAAATGTCTCACAATATATAACTTATAATAGAGTTACTAGAACACTTGATACTAACTTAGAATATCTATAAGTGGAGCGAGTTTATATGTGGCTGACTGTAGCAAGCCTTCAGTATGAACTGGCTTCACGGAGCGCGGGCGCTCCGTGGCTGCCCGGCAAGTAATTTGCTGACATCGCGTCTGTGATGCGACGCCGCTACACTCAATATAGAAAGAATTCTTAGTCTACTCTGCCTTTACAAACACCCACTAGTGGTACAGTCCCCAGCATATATTTACTGCTAAGCTATAAGCCCGTACCCCCAGTACGTTTGCATAATATTGGGCCGTCAACCCGGTCGTGGCTACTGACGACACCGCAGGATTTGAGCGCAGAGGCCGGACCGTAAGCCACTACTTGATAACAGATAAAATCACGACAGTTTTTGGGTATTCACAGTAAGGATGACGGATTCGATCCTTTAGCGTGTAACGACGGAAAAGAAAATAGCTATACCCTGCGTAGTAGTGTGCTCTGTGTAGCAATTTGTATTGTTTTATTTTTCATTCGAGCGAATCCCAGTTGTATCCAAAGCTTGTAGTTAATATTTGAAAGAAAGAAGATAGAAAATTGGTTTTTTTTGCGGATGAACGTAACCACAACACTATACTCTGTCCATTCGTTTATTTTCTTTTTGACAGCTTACGCATATGAATTACTGTTTTTATTTACGGAATAATGTGCTACAGTAATGTCATACTTTATTGACGGGTAACGCCCACTTAGTGAAGTGCCCTGTGCATAACAAACAGACACAGACTATAAAGCAGATCTTGAAATATGATAATTCGATCAATTGTCTACAAATTGATTTTGTTAATATTCTTTATTACATTGATTTAGACACTTCATCATAATTTACACTAGACTCATGAGTTGAGTCCTCTGTTACTTGAATAATCAATTATTGATCCATTATATTGTAAATTACAAGGTCTCGATCCCAATTAGTATATTTATTTTTCTTGTCATGACATGACAGTCGCCCAGTTATCAGGTGTCACATCACCTTTATTTATAATTTTAAAAAACTTGATAAACATATAATTAATATTTATATATATTATTACAAATATGTCGATACATTAAATCGATTAAAAAATGTTCTTAAGAAAAATCGATAATTATTTCGAATCGAACGCGGGTGTCACTAACTTCAAATTGTCGCGAACTGTCAAAAAGAAAATAAACGAATGGACGGAGTATAGTGTGCGGGCCTATGCTTTGATCGAACAATAACCGAACTCTGAAACTTAGTTATCCGGGCTCCAATCTCCTACTACTTTATTATTTGGTTTATTTAGGCTTTTACAGAAGCGACTACCATCTGACTCTCTAAATTATTCTTCATCTGGTTGCATCCGAATTCTATAATTTGCAGCCCGCGTCCGCTTTTTTATGACAACTACGCTGCATATGCTCTCGCAATAATTCGCAATAATTAAGTCAATGAAAAAATTATAATTAATTTAATTAATTGATAGTAGAAAGTACTGTTTATTTGTTATAAATTTATTGAATCGAAATTATTAAATGTCATTTAATACTGTTATAATAATTGTGTATTAAAAAGTAATTTTTGTCGGGAGAATTATTTTCTTTAACTATGTATGATGTTTGTACAGTGTTCTTAACATCGAAACCATTATGATATTAATATTCAAATATTTATTTTCATCTATCAGACGCTAGAATTTTAATCAATGAGACAGTTGTAGATGGTTATGATCCGGTAATTTAGTTGCCAAACGTATACTCATAATTATTATACGATGGACTACCATGGCGATAAAACATTCAACTGATACGTCAGAGATTTAATGTGTGCTCAAGAAAAATATTTGTTTTGTCTGAGACTTTCTTTCGCACTTTAATTATTAGGATTCATGAAAGGATTATTTTAAAAGATGCTACTTTCTACGCCGAGCCAATCTACCTCGGTTTACCACCTCAAAATTTCATCACATTCGAATTTTAAAAAATTCTAAAGGCATACAATCCAAAGACCTTAAAGCGAGTACAGTGACTAGAAGCGTCACTTCGGTTCGGGATTAGCCAGCGCGTCGAGCAAATCCGACCGGCCGCCAAATCCAACACGTACAGACGAACTGCTAACTACTATTAATGAACTTGTGTTAATCACTACATGATTGATGGCTTTTCGGAGAAAAAAAATAGAAATTAATAGGCAATATGAACATCAATAGTGTAACACTCACCGGGATATTTACCATGTTCATTGTTTTTATTTTGATAACCGTGTACGCTTGAAACAGCGCCAAAATATCGATTATCTAATAATAATAATGAACATGGTAAATATCCCGGTGAGTGCTACACTATTGATATTAATGACCATGTCAATCTCAAAACATGCATTAAGAACACCTGTCACGGAGAACAGAATATTATTAATTTCCTTCTCCATGACCTCTGTGCATTTGTATTGTATTGGTCTGGGTGTTACCGTGTCTCGGAGTCCGGAGAGAATGTTAAGCCGTCGGTTCCGTTTGCCATACGTCATCTAAGGTAGTCGTAACTACCTATAGTTGGAACCCTCAAAAGTTCAACTAGTTAACTACCTTTACCAATTACCAGTTAACACCAATTAGTTTTGGAGGTTGGACGATAAGTCGTTTAACAAGACTGGAAGGCCAACCCCAATTAAGTTGGAAAAAGGTTCACAGGATAATAATAAACCAATCCATATATACAAAGATAGATACTAGATGTACTAGATGTAGCTGTATGGTACAAAAAAATTGGTACCGCGAAAGACCAAATGCTCGAAGGACCAATTATGTACAGATGCTGATTAATGATTAATACCAATGATATTTTACACAAGATATGTTACGTTCATAGTAACTGACTCCTAAAATCTGATCCAGCAATGTGTCAGTGCACAATAGTTGACAATTAGCGTTAAAGTAGTATGAAAGATGGGATAAGCACGTGAGTAAAAAAGATAGCTATAATTCGGAATGATTCGGACTGCAATCGTCTCGTTCGTTCTAGTATGGCTTTTTAGCATAGATTATGATTTTGTTGAACAGAAGGGGTATTTCTTTGGTAGGCAAGAAATGAAATTCGATGAAAAAATAAAACGTCATTATTTACTTCGGAAAATACCTAATAACAATTAAAAAAGATAATAAAGAAATTTCTCGAAAATAAAACCATAGTGACGCAATGACGTTATAATAAAAAATTAAACGCCTTCAAATGAATTTAATTTATTTCTTTTCTGCCTCTTAGAAAGTTTTTTATATCGGGATTATTTTTATGAGCAGAATGAAGCCGAACAGTAGTATATTTGTCAATTATTATATTCTTCCTCAGCAATGTTCGACCTTATTTCAAAGTATATCTCTCAGTGGCTTCAAAGTGATTGCTACAAATTCTGCTGCTTTTTGAAGGTATAAACTCATTTCGTTGTTCCCTAACAATTGCAATCCATTCTTGAAGTCGAACTTCATTAGTCGGAAACCTTGAAAAAAGCTTTAGGTTATTACAATTATTTAAAGGACAACAAATAAATAAAACAAAAATTTTGTTACTCAATTTTAAACAACAAATAAAACTGAACGGCAGGTCAATTATAACATTAGTAGGCAGTAATCTGAAAATTACCCTATGTCGCATCTGTACTGATAATCTATGCAAGCAGTGTTGTTGTGTCCTTGTCGTGCTCATATCAAAAAGTATTTTTGTCTTTTTTCTTTGCCGCCATTATTTTAAAAATATTATTTAACTAATTTTAATGAAAAACACTAAGAAATCGGTAATATTGTATGTACTTACATGTGATAGAAGATCCCTCGTGTTTTATTGACTTTAGTGTTGTAATTTGTACATTTTTTAAAACACACGATGGCATTTTTATTGCAATTTTATTATGCGCTTACATACGTGACCACTCGGCGTTTGCCAGACATATACTAAATGCGATACGTCCCAATTGGGACGTTTTCGCGTCTTCACCAGGCGCAGTCTAATAACATATCTGCCTCTTTTTTGTATGTAATATCATTGATTAATACCGTCAAAAGTATATGCTGATATCACATGTTGAAATAAAACAATTTTTAACGGAATTAGTCGGTATTTATTTGATTATATATGTAATCCAATGAAGTGTGTGTGTACGAACATACAATAACATAACTATAAGACTGTGACTGCACGCATGATGGTGTGGTTTAAGTGCTCACCAATTACCGGTACATCAAGTGTATCCGGTTCGGTTCCAACATGGTGAAATGATTAGTGTGAATCACAAGCGATTGTTCTAACGTCTTGTGAAGTCATTGCAATAAAGATATTTTTTCTATTACAGGAGATGTTTTTCGAAGGAAGGATAGATGCATTCATGTAAATCCTACAATGCGTGACTTCTATAGGTCCATATTGACTGCCCAAGTGTCTCTACACTTCGGTCCGCTATCACACATTTACTTCTGTAAATGTGTGATGGCGGACCTCGCATTCTGTGGTAACGATGATGATGATCGTTTAATTCGGTTAAGAATTGCCTATGCCTTTAATTCATTCTATTCCTTGACTGGCCGCTCCCAGTGTACAGTCAGCATCAGAAAGACGACAAAGTAAGTGATTTTTTTTATAGCGTGAAGTCCAAATAAACTGAAGTCCAAAATACGCATAAATAATCATCAGAAAGATGTTGAGAAAATACTCAAAATTATCTTAATTTCTTTTTTTTACCCCCTTCCAGTTCTGACATTTGGTACACACACTTTTAGTTCAGACCATAAAACCATTTAAATCGATATAACAGTTTGATTTGCTCTTAATACGAGAGTTATAAGATCATTTTGAGACTTCTTCGTCAAGATATTTCTGGCGCTGACTGTACACGACAGCACTCTATTCAAGTAACTCCTCTTTCACTTTGAAATACAAAATCATTTTAGACCACCTCAAATCACTTTTGAAAATGGAACAATAACTAAAACTTTTACGAGTAAATGTCAGCAAAAGCTTTTAGAAATATTGTATTTTTAATCGATTTCAAAACACCGCTCAACTGTACTATGACAAAGTAGTGTAATATACTAGAGCAAAACAATAAAATATATGGTTCTGTACAGGTCGTTTGCAATATTTCGCGCAGGTTGACAACCCCTCACTAATCACCAAGACTTATGAACCTGACCGGAAAACCAATATATCGAGACACATCAAATTCAGAAAAATTTTAATAGAACTTATGTGTAGGAGAGTTCAAGTTGTGATTGTCGATAGAGGATAAATAAAATTGATAGAGAGAACTGGTCCGTTAACTAGACAGGGCCTAGTTATCTAATTGACAAGGGTCCTTTGATTACGTTGTTTATTGAAAATTATAATGACAAGGTCTTGTAATAATTTTATATTTGGTGACAAAGAGTATCATCGTGTAATATATGATTTGAGATTGACATGGACATAACATTAATAGTATAACACTCACCGGGATATTTACCATGTTCATAGTTTGTATTTGGTAACCGATATTTCGGCGCTGTTTCAAGCGCCATGATCACGGTGTACTCGGTTACCAAATACAAACTATGAACAGTGTTATACTATTAAAATCATCGTGTAAATACTCATCTCGAATATTTGTGTTTAATTTAATAATGACACTGCACTTATGCTATCGGGTAAAATGGGTTGTTCCGATTTCAACCGGAAAATTTTCTACCGGTGAATATTTTTTCCGCTTTCGACCGGTAAGTAAAAATCATTCCGCATTCAACCGGCAATTAGTTTACTTAATTGTAGAGGTTTTCAGAAAATAAATAGATATAATCCAAGAACAAATGAAGAAAGATTGATTTAGGAGGTAAGATGTAACTGTTACAGAATCATCTGCTCCACGTTTTATATTATACTGTTATTGACTTCAAAACAGTTAAAAGTTTTTCTTGATTCCCTATATTTATTTCCTTTCTAAAGATCCTTGGATTGATTTGTCTATTTTATTGCTATTTAATGCGGTATATTTTCGAAAGCAATCATTTTGAACATTAGATTAGTTCTATACAACATAAAAATCGTAGATTTAAACCATTTAAAACCTGTCAAAAACAATTTTGAACACTAACATAGTTACTCTGTGATTTCTAAGTTTACTAAATGTAGAAAATAATCCAATTTTCAAATTGACTTTTAGGCAACTTCACGTACAAATATAAACACGTAGACTTTCCGTCGCCCTGAAGACGTATAGGATGGGAAATTTGAATCACATCGGGCGTGTCTCGGTACCCGCATTGGTCAAGGCATTCCCCCTGTAAGGGAAAGACTGCGGGTTCGAGTCCCGCCAGAGAAGATTCTTTTTCCCTATGTATTCGATACGTAGACTTTAATTTAAACTGAGCAGTAATCAGCAAACTGCAGCAAATTCAGAATTTCAAACTGGAATCTAACCCGGTACTATCGTTGCAAGAATAAATTATATTTACGTGTTAAGTTTTACTGACCGACCCAGGGGAGGGACATGCGCTCCGCAATTCCTGGATCTAGTTTGCAGCATAAATATCAATATTTGGAGCTCTTGTACTGGTACAAATTAGAATTTAGGTTTTAAGTCGTTTTGCACGTTTATGCTTAGTTAAATTGGGAGGGAATTAATGTTTCATTTTATATGTACAATTTCTGAAAATATTTACCAGAGGGTCGGTCCTGGTATCCATACGAACATCTATGGCAGTCGTTATTAGTAGTTGGAGCTCTAATAAGTTCGACTAGCCTGAGTGCAGAACTTATCGCCAATTGGTTGTGGAGGTTAGATGGCAGTCACTTCACGGAAAAAAGGAAATATCGAAATTAGATAGACTGGAAAACCAAGCTTGAGTTGGGAAAAGATTCAAATAATGAAGATGACTTACCAAAGATAGACAAGAACATAATTTTTCACATCATTCATTTGGAATTAATGAAATATTTATTTTCACACCATCTGCTTGACAATGCCTCATTATATATCATGCAAACCTTACTCAAAGTAAATCATTATAGCCCTTGTCTTTTGCCGGGGTGTAATGTTGTACTGAATTTCATTATAACCCGCCGGGCGGTAATGTGATTCTCACTTCTCTTAGTTCTTATTGTTATGCATTTAAAGTCTAATTTCGTCAAAATCAAAAGGCTGCTGCAGCTGCTGGTGCCCGACGGCGAGGAGGTGGACGGCGGCGCGCGCCGCGCCTCATTTATTTGAAAATCGAACTTATTCGAAAATCGAGCTGGCCAATACTTAAAACAAAAGCCGCGAGTATTTCAATACGGTGCAATCAGTATCAGACAAAACTGCAAAAGAAGATAGAATAAAACATTAAGAAAATGTCGAGTGACGAAATAGTATTTTAATGATTAAAATACTTTTTCTAGTAGCCCTGTTTTTTATTGTCTCGCAAAAGATGAAAAAATAGTGTATACTCCTCAGGGATAAAACTGATTTTGCCTTGGGCGCGCTTAAATCCTTCACTGCTCTCAGGACTCCATTTTAATTCCCTCACTTCGCTCGGGAATCAACTCAAAACCCCCTCGCTACGCTCGGGAGTTAAATCTGGAGTCCTTCGTTACGCTCAGGATGCAATATCGCGCCCGTGACATAATACAGTGCTTTATCCAATTGGTGTACAATCTACTATTAGGCGTATTTTCCATGAGATCAAGTGGCGAGCAGTTGAGTTAATTGTTGGAGGTTGATGGGTATTTAGGTGATTATATTAAACTAGCTTTTGCCCGTGGCTACGCCCGATACGATATCGGATATCGCGACCAAACATAGCCTATGTCCTTTCTCACGGTCTAATCTACCCCTATACCAAATTTCATCAAAATCTGTTCAGTGGTTCAGGCGTGAAAGCGTAACATACAGACAGACAGAGTTACTTTTGCATTTATAAAATTAGTATGGAAGTATGGATATGGATAAAACACTGGAGTTGCAATTAAACCGTGTATTGAACGCCAGGTGCCATTAAAGAAGGGGAGTTACAGGGTTGCCCTACTTAAAACTTAAATTTACTTTAAATCAAGTGTTGCCCACCAAAATCATATTAAATTTGGTGTTGCAACATCAAGCCGTTTGGTTACCGTACTTGTAAAGCGTGGTTACGGAGAAGGTAATATCCACTAACGGCCGTTCCCAATAACATACTTACAGTTAAAGACAGATTGCAACAGTCAAATTTGAGGTATGGGCTGTTTAAATACAAAACATGGTACCTGATTTTTTTTGCAGGAAAGCGCATCGCGGTATAATGTTATTTTCCGAAATTGGTGTGAAATAGGAGTTACTATGTTTTGAATTTAAACAGCCGAGCACTTTATCCGTAGATGCGATCTATCTTTAACTTTCAGTATGTTATTGGGAACGGCGGTAAATCTACCCAGACAATACTCCTAGGTGTTCAACATCAAAGAACGAGAGAAAAAGAAGAAAAGAAGATCGAGAGGAAAAGAATAAAAATTAGAAGAACGATAGGAAATTCAACCAGCCTTTGTAACAACCAAAAGTAAAGTATGAAAATAATTCATTCGCTTTTGATTTTTATTTTTACTTTCTATATTATAACCTTAATATAATCCATGTATAGGTATGTAAGATACAATACATGTATTTCTATTACTAGGGTGTTTATAGGGCCCCATAAAAGTACTAATCTCTAGAGCTATTTACATAATTATGATTTGCTCCCCATATTCCCCATTATCCCCATATTCTTGGGTAAGTTTACAGATATAAAATCACGTTTTGTAATAGGAATTATTATTTACAGGTAGTGCGTTGGTTTGTAGTGTCAGCTCTGTTAAACGTCGTTGATGTTGCGTGCCGCTTGTGTCGCGTTGCTGCCACAACGATACTCATCCATACTAATATTATAAATGCGAAAGTAACTCTGTCTGTCTGTCTGTCTTTCTGTCTGTATGTCTGTATGTTACGCTTTCACGCCTAAACCACTGAACCGATTTTAATGAAATTCGGTATAGGGGTAGATTAGACCTTGAGAAAGGACATAGGCTATGTTTGGTCGCGATAACCGACATCCACGCGGGTGGAGCCGCGGGCAAAATATAGTATTCCATAATTACTCGATTTTTTAACGTATCCATGATGACGAAAAATATTGAAATGCGATGAAAATGTATAAAAAACAAATGACTACTTTTGGAAAAAAAATTCCATGTTTTTAAAATAAAATTAATTTGAAATTAGAATTCTTAGCCAAACAAAAAATATTTTGGTTTGAAATGGCCAGTACTGCAGAACGCAATTTCATAGGTAAAGACCTAATATATTATGGAAAAGTAAAAGTAAAAAGATGAGATAAACGCGACCAAGCGGGGACCAGACATATGGCCCTTATTCTAAAATGCAGATCTGATTACGTAACGTTACGAGTCGTTATTAGTAGACATTCTTCCAAATCTATCGTTGTTAAATACTGGCTTAGTGGGATAGAACAAAGTACGACGGGTAAAGCCGGGACCCTCAGCTAGTCTTTCATAAAATGTATGTAACTGTGTTGTCGTACAATGTTGGCTTAGTACCAGGCCAATGTTTGTTATATTTTTCCGCCCTTAAATTTGACTTTTTAATTAGCTAAGAGCCTCTCTTCTTCTTTAATCTTCTTATAAGATTGCGAGATTGTCCAAATTAAAATTCAGCAAAGCTCTCCTTAGTTTTATCAGCTTTATAAACAATTCTGTTTCTCATTTAAATGAGACTTAGCCATTTTGCGAATAATTATTATTATAGGATTATGTTACGCGAGATTTTTAAGTGATTTAATTTTTCATGGGCCGTTAATATTGATATTTTGTTTGTAGAATGTTATTTTCTTCTTTTGGTGCGGAAGACCTCGATCACTATATTTGAAAGGAATATTGCACATCAAATAAATATTCACATATCAATCATATCAATATCATATCAATATTTTCATCATTGTTATTTTATGCAAGTTCGGGACTTCACGCGATAAAAAACTTCCACTTACTTTCTGCCGACGTTTCGGGTGCAGGTAAGTGAAAGTTTTTATCGCGTGAAGTCCCGAACTTGCATAAAATAACAATGAGTTTACACCGCGATAGCTTAAAAATAACATTTTCATCATTTATATGCTTTTTTAAATCAAATAAAATTACTTTACTACAAATAAACTGAATGTTTAACAAAACTAGTACTGCAGAAAAAAATAAAATATACATCAGCATGACATTACTTTTATCCTCATAATGCAATACAAATAAATTTATTTAAGTACAAAAACTATAAATGTTTATGAAAAATACTAAGTGCACATCAAATTAACTAGTGTGCATGTAGAAGATACTCATTGTCAAAGTAAAATATCTATCCGAGTAGCATATATACTAAGTAATTAAGTTCAGAATGATCACCACCCACCCCGGAATGGATAGGTTAGGTTAGAAGGTTTTTTTTTATAAGCAAGTAAGTAAGTAGTTTGTTGGTGCTCAATCAGCATTTTTGATGTGAATTTGGATTATTTTGTCGTGCATTAGCAGTGCATTAATAAAACTGCTTTGCATTAAGATAAATAGCCGTACGTTACCAAAATAAATTGTAGTGTATTTTCTAATACTTTTGAGTTTAGTATTCTGCTGTGCAATCAGTAATTTTGATGGAAATTTGGATATTTCATAAAAAAAAGTATTTTATTTGATTAGCGTTTAAATACCACCCTATTTGAAATAGCACCATATTTTTAAATAAAATAGGATCCTATTATATTGTATGCGAGTAAGAAGCTTATAAAGTTCTTGCATAGAACAAAGCTATAACGCTGGTGTTATTATCTATTCTGTGACTATGAACTTTTCTAACAATATTATAATTGAATAAAATTTTGAAGCATTTAGTTTATAATTTTAATAGTTAGCATTAAAAATATTAAAATCAACTTGAGGCGACTTATCTTAAGGTCACCTCAAATACAGATATATAAGGAGAATTTGGATTAGTTGGGCAGGGTCCGGTGGCTCAGTGGTTAAAGCATTCTCCCTGTAAGAGAAAGAACACGGGTTTGAATCCCGCCTGGGCCGATTCAATTCATTATATTCGGAATATGGCAAACAAAATATGACAGGATATGCCGTCGTTTCGACAAAAAAACAAGAAATCTTGATACAAATAGGCTACTTTCTGGCCTGGGAATAATTTCCCAGTAGCAGCGGGAACGGAATCAAAATTACAGAGCCGTGGGCATCAACTAGTTGTAGATAAATGGGGCTAGTCGCGATTCCCCCAATTTATTTTCGGTTTTAATATAGCGTTTTATCTCCACGCTATTGTAAGGCCACCATACCTCGTGGCAATTGGATTGAGAATAAAGGTTGTTGACCTCGCGACTAGTATGGACCGGTTACTAAGGCGTTGTAAACATTTTTGACACTGTAGCACAACTGACTGCAACACCATGTGATGCTCGCGTGACGCTTTATTTTTGTTACATGAAAATCACTACTTATTATACGATATTTAGTGCAAATATTATTCAAAATCGATCTGGCATGGCCTATAGTTAAGTTGATGCCGGACTCGTAGTCACACCAGGGCCTCGATTCTACTAAATAAAAACTATTGTCAAACCACAGAGATTGCAAAAAGCGGCATTAAAGTTTAGACTTTATTTCTATACACTAAGGTCCAAAATTAAATGACAAAAGTTTCATTACACTCTTTTATTCACTCTGCTAACAGATATTTAATATTGAACTTTAAGTGCATCGCTTTAAAGTCTATAATGTAATGCCGCTTTTTGCAATCTCTGTGGTTTGACAATATTATTGACTCTGAGTTTTGCTTTAGTAGAATCGAAGCCCAGTGTGAAGATCAAGTTACCTAATCTCATCAAATAGGTACAGTCAGCATCAGAAAGATGTTGACGTCAACATCTTTCTGATGCTTACTGTAAAATGATCTTAACTTCGTTTTTTACCCCCTTCCATTTGACTGATTGTTCTAATATTTGGTACACACGTTAAGTTCGGACAATAATATCATTTAAATCAATAAAACAGTTTGATTTGCTGTTAAAACGAGAGTTTAAAGATCATTTTGAGACTTCGTTGTCAAGATATTTATGACGTTGACTGTACAAGAAAATTATCTTTTACCAGACTACCAAGAAGGGTTATTTGTTTGCTCTTTATATATCAATCTCGTTAAAGTAAAGCGCTGGCCCATAATAATGAAATGCATAATAAAATCTTAATGGCCACTACTGAACGTTAAAGTAGTCTCAATGAGGATAATCTCCTTCTAAAATGTCGTCTTTTAAGACTTCAAATGACTGCAGACTGCAGTGTTATTACTGCAGTTTAATCTTTCCAAAGGTATAAGCAGTAAGTTTAGTTATTGCATCGTGTAATTTTCTTAAAAGGTAGCATTGTTGTAAATGTATACAAATACACAAATAAACTTATTTCTCATTGGGATAGGTTCATTGGGTATTCCCTAAAATATCCTTGATTTTTACTCAGCCTTGTTTATTGACAGCCGGTAGTGGTAGTGAACGCGGCCGCTATGCACGAGGCACGGGTTCGAACCCCGCTCAGTGCAAATATTTGTATGCATGAATATGGATATTTACATTAGTATGGTCGTGCTTCGGAGAGCACGTTAAGCCGTCGGTCCCGGTTGCTATACGAACATCTGTGGCAGACGTTACGTGTAGTTAGAGCCCTAAAAAGTTCAACAATTGATTTAGGTGCAATGCTTCGATTTCGCCTTTGGGTTGTGGAAGACAGACGGCAGTCGCTTCCCAGAAAATATCGAAGTTCAACCAAATCCGCAATTAGACTGGTAAAGTGGACCCCAAACTCCAAGCTCAAACGCTAAAATAAAGAAGATTCTTGATTATTACTCCTTCGAAACCATAAAAGTTCAAAAAATCCTTCAGGGAAACCAGTGATATAAACATATAAAAAGCCTTCAATTACACCGGTTAAGAAACTCCGGGTTCCTTGTCGGCTGAAGCAGCGAAATTGATATTTTCCGACGTTTCAGTTGCTTTCCTTGTGACTTGTGACAATGACTACTGAAAAGCAACCAAAATGTCGGGAAATTCATATAAGTCTTTAGTTTTACCAGAAATATTAAACGTATTTTAGATAAATTGTCAATAAATTCCAGCCAATCCAGCCAAGAATCATCGGTAGCTTAGTGGTTAAGGGGTCGTCGTCCTTATAATCGATAGGTCCCGGGTTCCAATCCTGCCTATTACACTACCGACATGAACTCACTGTTAGCAGTGCAGCACTGTTATCAATTTAGGTTAGTTGGAGGGTTAGAGGAAAAATTAGTACCTAATGAAAAAAATCCATAAAAAAATATTTTGTGTTATGCTGAAAATGTTTGGAAAAGTCATAAAGTTAACAGACCAATACAGTATTATCTCAATTGGCACAAATGACTGCAAGTAAAACAATGCAGCCTTATCAGAGTCCTCACATACAGGGTGTGTACAATGTCGGGTGCATCCTACAGCCTCAGTAACCGGAAATGACACGCCACATCCGCAGGAAGTGGTGCGGAGCGTCCGTCTGACACTGCAGCTGAATACGTCAATAGCCAGAATTGGATATCGCCCGTTTGAACTTCCTTGTTAATATTTGAAGCTCTTGATTTGTACAATGCAGTGAAAGGATTAATTAGTTTATGAAGTGTTACGAAAGACGTGCATATTTGTGGAGGAAAGGGTGAAATGCTTCTCAAAACAACAGCTCCTTCGACCAGTCAAGGTGATGACGTTTGACCGACCGCAGGCCGCGGAATATTCAGATGTATATAGAATTTTATTAGTATAGTTATATATGGCACATTACTAAATACCGCATTCATTATTTAGGTATGGTCAATAGTCGTTGGCAATATTGATACACATTGTCAGTACTATACAATTTGTAATTAGCCTTCTTCAAAATAGTTAAAAAAGACATGGGTAGAGAGAGAGAGTACTCCCTGTAAATGAAAAAAAGAGCACATATTCGCCATTTTCTAAAAAAATCCGATAGCACAGAAACGTGTATAATAAAAGAGATTAAAGTATTCGAATATTTTTTCCTTAACACATCATACAATTTATGAACACGAGTTAACCGATTATAAAAATCTGTTGGATGTTCTTAATCTTGTCCATATTGTGTATTCTCCTTTGTAATACAGAAATATATTGTAAATTATAAGAGGGAGAAAAACCTCTATTTAAGCTTTCTCACAGATTTCTTTTCCAGCTACCCGAATGATATTTACGCCTGTGTAACTCCTAAGTACTACCACTAACGGTTGATTAAATGTTTACAATACGTTAAGGTGTACACACCAACCGAATAATCGCGAATGAATCAATGAGGACGTCACGGTGAAAGCAGCTGTGAGTGTCGCGTTAAGACTGAAAGTGCAGGGACCTCCTAGTGCATCATGCGGAATAGTCGCGTTGTGAGTGTCGTGTTCAAGATTTGGCTGTTGGGGTGTGTAAATAAAGCGGTCAGTGGGCGGGACACATAGCGCGCAGAACAGATGGCCGATGGAGCAAAAAAATTCTGGAATGGCGACCGCGTACGGGCAAAAGTAGTGTGGGACGCCCAACGGCCAGGTGGAAGGACGACCTCATCAAGGTCGCCGGGAAGCGCTGGATGCGGGCTGCTTCAGATCGGTCATTCTGGAGGTCTATGGGAGAGGCCTATGTTCAGCAGTGGACTATGTTTGGCTGATATGATGATGATACGAAGTTGTTCACTTCCAATTCCGTTACCCATCTCCCGTAACAATAGTTGAGCTAAATGGTTTGTGTTATGTATAGTGTGATAGGTATAGGTTCATGTTTGTACTGTTATAACTAGGATTTGAACTCGAGACCCTAAATCGTAAATCTGGCGCTTTAACCACTAACGTATCGAAGCTTATACCTAATCCAGCCTCCATGCCTCGCAGTTATTATTCACGAGAGCGAAAAAATACATTCAAAAATCTGCTCTGGCGGTAAAAATATCTCAACGTCATAGGTGCGAGTTAAGCCGGTGCCCAACTGTCAATATCTCTCGTCAAAAACCTGAAAAGGTTCCATATTTTTACAGGGCTGGCAACTATGCGAATGTATGTTTGATCTTTTGTATCTGTGGTTATTCACATTGAGATGCATGTTTGTTTGGTGTATACTCGTACATAAAATAGCTTTATTTTGTACTATAAATCCATAATCCTAATATTATAAATGCGAAAGTAACTCTGTCTGTCTGTCTGTCTGTCTGTCTGTATGTTACGCTTTCACGCCTAAACCACTGAACCGATTTTGATGAAATTTGGTACATGGGTAGATTAGACCTTGAGAAAGGACATAGGCTATGTTTGGTCGCGATAACCGACATCCACGCGGGCGGAGCCGCGGGCAAAAGCTAGTAAATTATAAATTACTTTTTTTTATAAAGGACACGTCAATTTTGCTTCACCTCGCCTGAAGGTAAGCTAAAGGCAAAGTCTCGAAAAGTCTCACCATCGTAAACATGTACCATGTTAACAGTGGTGGCACTCAGCTTGACGGCCTCATCAGATGCCTTTTCACGCTTCGCTCAAAGGACTAGGTACTGTAGGAAGAAGGAAACACGTGAGCTGGCAAGGAGTTCCAGGTCTTAATTGTGCGACATAGAAACGTAGAGATGGGTGAATTTCAACATCTATGAATTTTTAGCTAATTTTGGTGATTTTTTTTATTTCTAGGTATTTAGGTAATCTCTTTCAATATTTAGCTAGAAATACATATTTTATGCCTATTATGTTTGAATAGTCTAATTAGCCCTGGGAATTACTTGTTTATTTTATACACCTGAATTTTCAATACACCGAAATTGGTGTCTAACACCAAAATTGCATATCAACTTATTTTTATTTTTTATTTATTATTACTTATACTATTTCTTTGTTATTTTTCTAGAATTTGGCACTTAATAGTTACATATAACCAATTGATGAAGTTGGTGATAAAAGGGTAAAAATTTTTACCCTTTTATCACCAACTTCATTTTTATATGGCAAAACCACTTTAGTTGTTAGTAATATCAGTATAAAAGCAAAACATTTGATTGTTCTATCTATCCTTGCTTCTAGCAAGGATTATATTTTACTCTAATGGCGCCAATATTATCGACGAACTTATTCAAGATTGCTGGGAAAAGGTTTAGGCAGTTATTCTCAAAGTGGGAGAGGTGGTACTCGGTATGCCTAAGGGTGGACGGAAGATATGTTATACGGTTCAAAAGGGAACCCTTTTGAACCGTATAACATATCTTCCGTCCACCCAGGTTACACTATCCGAGACATGTACCACGATTCTGATTCCGTTGTACGAACCGCTGTTGGCAATATGAGAATCTTCCTTATCACTGTCTCTGTGATCTGTCCTTAGTCCATTCCCAATCAGCGTGGTATTTTGGTCGGATAGCATCAGAAAATCACTCCATAACTGCCCATGTATGCTGTTAATATCGGTGGTGGACGCCGATAGATTGGTGCAACATGTGAGGATGTGGATGTAGGAGCTTGAGGACGGTAGAGGTCAGAAGCCTTCTGTGGAGAAGATTGAGTACCTTTTACACGATAGCAAAGTGCTAGCTGCTGGAGCAACATAATATGGTACTCGGTATGCCTAAGGGTGGACGGAAGATATGCCATTGGCCACTTGGTAGTGGCAAGACAAGTTGGTAGTGCGATGTTTATTTCTGAACTTACAGGAGTCCTAAAACTAAGTTTCTCACGCGGTGAGCTGATGGGCATTGCGGTTCAAAAGGGTTCCAGAGGTTTACACCATCCGAGACATGTACCACGATTCTGATTCCGTTGTTCGAACCGCTGTTGGCAATATGAGAATCTTCCTTATCACTGTCTCTGTGATCTGTGATCTGTCCTTAGTCCATTCCCAATCAGCGTGGTATTTTGGTCGGATAGCATCAGACAATCACTCCATAACTGCCCATGTATGCTGTTAATATCGGTGGTGGACGCCGATAGATTGGTGCAACATGTGAGGATGTGGATGTAGGAGCTTGAGGACGGTAGAGGTCAGAAGCCTTCTGTGGAGAAGATTGAGTACCTTTTACACGATAGCAAAGTGCTAGCTGCTGGAGCAACATAATATGGTATTCGGTATGCCTAAGGGTGGACGGAAGATATGCCATTGGCCACTTGGTAGTGGCAAGACAAGTTGGTAGTGTGATGTCTATTTCTGAACTTACAGGAGTCCTTCAACTAAGTTTCTCACGCGGTGAGCTGATGGGCATTGCGGTTCAAAAGGGTTCCAGAGGTTTACACCATCCGATACATGTACCACGATTCTGATTCCGTTGTTCGAACCGCTGTTGGCAATATGAGAATCTTCCTTATCACTGTCTCTGTGATCTGTGATCTGTCCTTAGTCCATTCCCAATCAGCGTGGTATTTTGGTCGGATAGCATCAGACAATCACTTCATAACTGCCCATGTATGCTGTTAATATCAGTGGTGGACACCGATACGAGTAGATTGGTGCAACATGTGAGGATGTGGATGTAGGAGCTTGAGGACGGTAGAGGTCAGAAGCCTTCTGTGGAGAAGATTGAGTACCTTTTACACGATAGCAAAGTGCTAGCTGCTGGAGCAACATAAGCAGGAGTTGCGTGTCACCTACATCTTCGACTTCATCGCTTTGTTGCGTGGAGTCACGTGCAAAAGATTGCATGAGGCACTCTTGCATCCACGGTAGCTTTCATGTAAGTGAGAAAGCAGAGGAAGAAAAGCCAAATGATGTTGACAGTGGAGAGGAGGGAAGAAGGGTGGGCAGGTTTTAACGGCGTAGGCTTAGTAGTAAAGAGTGAGGCCGCCTTTCACGCCAGTAGAAGCAGGTGACGGAAAGAGCGCACGATGCTCCACCACACCGGCCTGTCCCTACTGCGGCATCAGCTGACTTCACCCAACTACTCGCCCGTCTTTTGTATGGGTAGTTTATATACTAATGGTTAATCTGAGAGAAAATTAGGAAAGCTTCCGAACAACCCTCAACTGCCATCAACCTCTTTCCCACCTAGGGAGAGAGGCGGTGCTTTCGCCATTGCCCAGGGTATACTACGTAGAGGTCACCTGACCTAGTAGCCCGTCGGACTACGTAGGAGCTTAATCAAATAACTATGAAAACAAATTTTGGTGTAAATATACAATTTTGATGATTTGTAAAACCCCACCAAATTCACCAAAATTGCTCCACCAAAATTAGTTTCACGTCTAAAAAAATTATTTATAAAAATACTATTTAGAATATAGTGGTTACATTACCAAAATTTAATACACATACTGAACCTGTACACTATACTTAAATATTAAAACATACAATGAGAATAAACCGTTTTAAATAATCAACACAAAAATTACAATATTTTTGTCCGATGCTTATGAAACGACCTACTTACGTGTTTGGCAGAAAAACGAAACGGGACTGGGGACAACTGGCACTGGTGCTCATTAACACCCAACTGAACGTTTCCAATGATGATAGTGTCGTCCTTATATGTACTTTCAATACGACTCCTTCGATGATTTTATAAATCCCACCAAAATTTTACATTTGCCGCGGACGCAACTTATAAATTATTTTTAAGATAAAGTATAGTACTAAATACTACGAATGACAGTATCGAAGATAGCTAAAATAATGCCGAATCGAATTATTATTAAGTATACTCAGTAAACTAATGAAGTTTTGATTAAACTGTGATCATTCCCAAGAAAACAGGTTGTGGACGCGCCACCAAGCTTAGAATTTAGGTGAAAAGACATTTTTTACACACTCACAAAAATAGTTTCAATAATATAATTTATACGTGCATATAGAGAAAAACGATATCTATCTTACAAAAAATAATCATTACTATATGTTAACTTTAAGGTATGATTTTCAGTCACGCCGCGAAAATTTTACGTTTGAGAAATTCACCCAGATACAGGTTTCAGTATCTCCTTAAATGAGCCATTTGGTAAAATAAAAAATCTACCTATTATTTGTTCCCAATGCCACTTTTTAATGCCACTGAGGTGACAGACGATAATTACCTCGTGGAAAGTGGTTACTACAAATTCAGTGATATTTCACTATACTCAACCCATTTTTTTTTTACGTGGTGGAATGCGTTTAAGGCCCTGTAGTCCTGCAAAAGTAGGCATTTATAGCGATCCCGGCCGCTCGTAAAATATTACGCGCGAACGCAGTGACGGTGAACTCGGCGATGACCCCGCCAGCGTCACAGTATAGAAATATGCAGTAGGAAAACTTGATTTGACTTAGAAAATTAAATGCAGTTTTTTTAACTTTATTTAGTTATATGATTATATTAAGTAAGTAATAAATACGAAATTAAAAAAACTGTATGAGTTTGAGAACTGTTTGTTCTATGTGTTTAGTTGCTTGGGCGAAAAAAACTTACATTATAATAATAATAATGCTTGTAATTTTACAAAAATTTGTTTGAATTGATGCTAACGGTTACTTTATATCATCGCACCGTTCGTCGACAGGGCAGTTAAATACCTAAAGTTAACGAGATTAACAACTTTTTTGTGCGGGAATCCCCTCGTATACCCCCCTGCCGGAGCCGGAAGAGGAGGTTATGTCAGACTCGAACCGACTTTTTAGTCGGTTCGAGTCCGACTGTGGGCACGCCGACTGTGGGTCGTAGTGCTAGTTTTTATGAAGTATTTATATAAATTTACACTGTACCTTCTTTTTTTCGTGCGGAAATCCCCTCGAATACCTCCCCTGCCGGAGCCGGAAGGGGAGGTTATGTCGGACTCAAACCGACTTTTTAGTCGGTTCGAGTCCGACTGTGGGTCGTGGTGCTAGGCCTGAGGTGAGGTTGTCATCGACATATCCCTCGCACCCCGGCTGACCCAAGGCCAGTAATTCTCCTGGGTCTGCTGGGGTGCGAGAGATATGCTTTCGGCAATCTCACCTCCGGCAACCAAGGACCCAAGACGGCGTGCGTTTTAGTCGGTTTGAGTCCGACATAACCGCCTCCACCGGCTCCGTGGGGGTGGTATCCGCGGGGATTTTGCGCACGATAAAAAAAGGCCAATAATTAAACTAACCTACCTAAATATTAAAATAATTCTATCCTAAACTAAAACTAAATTTATATTTATTTACATACACACAAATTATATACAATGTACGAATATTGTAGGTACCAGGTACCCCTGTACAGATATAGATAAAATATGAATTATAGAAAATCGTAAGTAGCATATTCAGTAGTAATACTGATATTCTTATACTATGGCGCTATGAGCGTAATATTTAGGTATGATAATTTTTTAAATTACCAATCGGAGTTAGAAATTTAAGTTATGGCTTTGCACGACTTCTTTCGCTTGCATTGTTTATTGCCCATATTGAATGACATGCAACAATTTATTATAAATACGTAAAACCGATTGATTGGTGCACGAAACTGTCGCGCAAAAACTGACACAGGTCCTACTTCGGTAAGCGCCAGCGCGCGACTGGCGCAACTTTTCGGGCCTCAGCGGCGCGAGCACTCGCGAATTTAGTAGGTATTTAAATATAACTTTAAAAATTATTTCATAATATAGTCAAAATCTGCGAAAATGTCTAGACATATGTAGTGGCTTTAGTTTAGTACAAAAATTTTATAGAAAGCATAAGTAATTTAGTCATAATATTAAAAAAAAAATAACGAAAAGGGGTAACTTTGGGATTTTTTTCTATCCAGTGAAGTTCATCAGATCTGGTAACTAAATGCGAATTTGACTAGACTGGATCCTTAACTAATATATATCTTTTTTTCGAAATTTAAAACGCTTTTTCCTATGATTCAAATGCTTTTAAAAAACTCAAAATGCGGCCTCTGCTGGATTACCTGGCCTTAAGCACTTCGCTCACCCCCCACGGGGAAAGAGGGTGGGCTTCGTGTGGGACTCCTAGCCTCCGAAGGAGGCCAGAGTACCCACTAAACCACCACGGTGTCCTTCGTCACCACATATCGACGATGGCGGGAACAACATCTTCCGCCATCGTCGTGTGCGTCGCCCGCCACTGATCGACGGCAGGCCCGTCTCTGGTGCGGCAGAAGAGGAGTCCTTCTGCCACCCGCCTAGGCAAGGCACACGCGACACGACGTGCGCCTTCAACCTCGAGGCCTATGTAAGGGCAGCAGATGCCCCCGCGTCTACTGCCCGGCCCGGTTAGGGTGGGAGGAGTTGGTGGTACCGCCTCCTTCGAGCCCCGGTTCTCTTGCGGCGCTGTGGAAGGGAAAGTGGGTCACATTCCCTCTCCCTCTTCGCCGCCTCGCAGAAGGTCTGACTATACTCAACCCTGTATTAACCTTCTAATGACCTTCTTGAAGAACCCATTTGCTGAAGTATCATTACTAAAAATCTTCAAAAATAGTAAAATTTATGTGCGTAAATTCTAGTTTATTTTTCAAGTGGTAATTGAATAATTTTGACATAAATTTAATGTTGTAAAAAGCCGTCGGCTTTCCAAACGAGTTAGGTGTTCGTAACACCATACATAATCAATCACAATTTACGCGTGTAACTGTCATGAAAAACGGCAAATACTTGCTGGAAAATTCTATCCCTCACTCCGATTTTTTTCGAATTCAATGTAAGTTATACGGTGAAGCGGTATTTTAATATTTTCATTTTTTTATATAGGACATGTCATTTGGACCTCGCCTCGCCTGGTGGTAAGTTAAAGGCAAAGTATTGGAAAGAGGGTCACCATTACATACACGTACCATGTTAACAGTGGTGGCACTCAGCTTCACGGCCTCATTAGATGCGTTTTCACGCCCCGCTTAAAGGACCCGGGACTGTAGGAAGAATAGTTGTGGTCAAGTAGTACCTAATGAGGTACAACATTTAGGGTCATGTGACTGATTGAAATAATCAATGAGTGACATTCGCGTATACTTGTAACTGGTTCCTTCCCATAGACTGTAGCCGTACATAGTTACGGGAGTGTACTAGTATAGACTAGTATCATTTAACGGTGAGTGGGACCCCTCCAAGACCCTCGAGGACAAGCCAACCATAGCTACAGGCCGTTAAACCCGCTGATTAATGGATAAGGCTCTGGCCCAGGTTTTCTCTTGTTGGAAGATAAGAAGGCAATCGCTTTTGTAAAAACAGTCACTTGATAAGCTAAATCTAAACGAGAACGAGAGAAAGACCAAGGAATAGAGTCTAGTATACTCTAGGCTGCGAAGTGCAAGCTTTAGATGCAGGATAGGTACTAGTATAAAGGTTGTAATAGATTTTGTAAATCTATTGTTTTCATTACTTAAAAACATCATCGTCGTGTTTCCTTATTCCTACAGTCCCGGGTCCTTTGATGAGGCCGTTAAGCTGAGTGCCACCATTGTTAACATGGTACATGTTTACGATGGTGACCCTCTTTCCGAGACTTTGTCTTTAGCTTACCATCAGGCGAGGTGCAGGTAAATTGACTTGTCCTTTTATAAAAAAAAACATCACAATCCAAGTCTTCTTTTGCCTTCATTTTGCAGTCCGGGATCTGCTAATTCCTTCTTCTCTATTTGTTTGCACTTACACGGCCTTACTGAAAGTGACTGAAGCCTGAACTCCCAACCCCGAGGCAGATCTAAACTATTATTATACTTTAACTATTTAAATAATAGTGAACCCGCTACCCGCTTTTACTTGCGCCGTTTTTGCAGTAATCAATGTCTCCTGGGACTCGGTGCGCTTCAGTTCTATTCTCTTAGAATCATGAATTCCCAGATTTTAGCGTGATTAAAATTTTTAAATCAAGAGTTCCTGGTATTTATTCCGTTATTTGTGCAATATTCTTAATGAATTGCAGCTAAGTTGAACGGAGCTTAATTGTTTTGCAGATTGAGCTAAGTTCACTGATTTCATTAATTTTGCGATGTTGGATTTATTTTTATTGATTACATGAATCCCGACGTTCAGGTTGCTTTTTTACAGCCATTTTGATTGGGAATCATTAGGATTCATCATTGAGCAAAAACAGTTTAGTTTGCCTAGAAACTGTCTAGAAGATACACTTATCAACAATCAATATGCATTTAAGCAATATGCAAATAATGCAATCAATATACATTATATTGCACATAAGTATGCCTTATTGCAGTCCCAGTATCGGTACCATAATGCCTTACGATCGGGAGGTCGTGAGTTCGAATCCTGGCCATTACATTACCGATGTGAACCCACTCCTAGCACCAGCAATCTAACTTAGTTGAAGGGGTTAGAGGGAATATTAGTAATTTCGGTTATAGTATAGTTAGTATAGTTTTTTTAAAAGGTATTTAAAAAAAACTATATAAACGCCGACATATCCTCGATAACATAACGCATTCATCACCAGCTGATGTTTGGAAATTTCTAGGGACATTGGGAATCGGTAAATCAAGGCAGCTGGAGCTACCCAAGACAATTGAGCTAGACGCCATTAATCGTCATTTCTCCACCACTCCTGCAATTTGATGGTCTAGCCAAGCGTCAAACGGTAGACTTCATAGCCGGATTGACCAGTCCCAGTTATACACCCTTTCAGTTTTCTCCAGTCACGTCGGATGAGATCAAAAAAATTATCCTGTCCATTAAATCTAAGGCAGTGGGCTGTGACAATATTAGTCGTCGTATGATCACGTGTATCCTGGACCACCTACTTCCGGCTATCTCCCACATCATTAACTTTTCATTAGATTCTGGACAATTTCCTCAGTCGTGGCGGAAAGCATACGTCCGCCCTCTTCCCAAAATTTCAAATCCCTCTCTTCCAAACCACTTCCGTCCGATCTCTATCCTACCCTTCCTATCCAAAGTGTTGGAGGTATGCGTGCATAAACAGCTATCTAATTTTGTACATCACAATGAGATACTGAGTCCTCTGCAATCGGGATTCCGGCCAGGACACAGCACTACCTCTGCACTTCTTAAAGTAACCGGTGACATCAGGGAGGGTATGGAGAAAACTATGGCTACTGTGATGGTCCTAGTAAACTTTTCCAATGCTTTTAACTGTGTGAACCATGACATACTTTTGTCAATTCTTGCCCATATCAAAATCTCATCCGATGATCTGGATTGGTTCTCTTCGTATCTTCAGGGGCGCCAGCAGGCGGTTTGTGCCGACGAGATGTCATCGAGCTGGTGCAATCTTGACTCTGGGGTCCCTCAAGGCGGTATACTTTCTCCTCTTCTTTTCTCTATTTTTATTAATTTCATAACCTCCGATCTTCAGTGTTCGTATCACCTGTATGCCGATGACCTGCAGTTGTATAGTCAGGCCCCTGTTGATGATATCTCAGCGGCAATTGACAGAGTAAACGCAGACTTGGGTTTCATACGTGGCTGGTGTGACAGGTGTGGACTGGCCGTCAACCCTGACAAATGCCAGAGCATTATAATAGGCAGCAGTCATATGCTAGGAAAACTGAAGGACGTGAGCATGCCAGTGATTATATTCGATGGGAAAACCATTCCTGTCACACTTAGTGTTAAAAACCTGGGTTTACACCTTGATTCAACCCTGAGTTGGCGGGTTCAAGTCACCAATGTTTGCCAGAGGGTGACTGGGACACTAAGAGCTCTCTACCGTCTCAAAAACTTTCTTCCACCTAAAACCAAGACAATGCTTATGCAGACTTTAATCTTTCCTCTCTTCGACTATGGTGATGTATGCTATTTCGACCTGAATGCAGATCTGCTCAATAAACTTGACCGACTTCTCAACAATTGCATTCGATTCGTCTACAATCTTAGGAAGTATGACCACGTTTCGGCTCATCGCGCAGAGCTGGGTTGGCTAACGATACGACGGCGACGTAGTCTACGTGCTGTCACTCTGGTCTACACATTAATAAATTCGCCTAACGCCCCAACCTACTTAAAATCAAATCTGCACCTGCTCGGTTCCAACCACGATAAAAATTTGCGATCTTCTAACAATCTTCTTCTACACTGTCCCACTCACACCTCAAGCCTTGTCCACTCTTCTTTCTCTGTGCAATCCATTCTACTTTGGAATGCGCTTCCTTTAGAGGTCAGAATGTCCCCAAATCGCTCCACATTCAAAAACAGAGTACGACTCATTTATAGTGAACCTTAGGCAGAATAATATTTAATAATAATAATATTCATTTATTTCAAGTGACCAGGACTACGATTTTTCCGTATGTACCTATATATTTGATATATTGTAGGTTTATATATATTAGTATATTTATATATATAATAGTATGTTTATTTTATGTAATTGTATATAGTATGAAGTATTTGTGTATGTATATATATATATATATATATATATATATATATATATATATATATATATATAATTATAAATTTACCCCGTACTAGTTCAATATTTCGAGCACCTACCTGGACTAATCTCTGCATCACCCTAAGGTTGACTGGCAGAAAATGCCCACGGCATTAAGTCCGCCTTTGTACACTTAGTTTTATATTTGTGCATAAAGAATAAATAAATAAATAAAATAAATAGTCCTCACCTAGTGTGCACCATTACTCCCGATCCTCCGACTTCCACATATATCTACAGATCCCAGTCACCTTTTTGAGGTCATTTCACCCAGTTAGGGGACGTCTAGCCTCGTTTACCTTCTTACTATCTCCGTTCCAATCAAACAACATTAGTAAATAAACACTAATTATAACGGGAATCAACGCGATCATGGTATAGGTTCATACCTTTGATTTGCCTGACGTTTTGACCAGGTTACACCAGCCGTGGTCACAGGCTGGTGTAGCCTTTGACCACGGCCGATGTTACCTGGTCGAAACGTCAGGCAAATCAAAGGTATGTACCTATACCAGGCTCACGCACAGCCCGTGACCACGGCCGGTGTAACCTGGTCGAGACGTCAGGCAAATCAAAAGTATGTACCTATACCATGATCACGTTAATTCCCGTTATAATAAGTGTATATCATGGAACGCGAGAGTTTAAAAGTTAGACTAGTAAATAAAGTTTAACGAGTATAATACTAAGCAAAGGGTCATATCAGTTCATCCGCCTGTCCATCAACAATCATTGCAATTTATTCTAATCGATATCGACTGTTTGCCACGAACTTCTTTATTATTTATCGATAGAAAACCACCTGGCCGAGTGAAGACGTGTTCATACTGAGATACCTATATTTTAGTTTCGAAATAAATCTGGAAAAAGAAGCGCTCAAGTGGGACTTGAACCCATGAACTTTCCCTTACAGTGGGAATGCTCTTCCAACTGAGCTATTGAGCCACACCTGAATCACTTCAAATGTCCCTTCTCTATATATCCGTCTTTAGGGCGACACGGTTCTTTTTCCTGATTTATTTCGAACTTAATAAGTTGGCATAATAAATGCTATAAAAATATCATTCAAATACCTACCCATTTTTTTTAATAAAAGGACACATCATCATACTTCACCTCGCCTGATGGTAAGCTAAAGGTAAAGTTTTGGAAAGATAGTCGCCATCATAAACATGTACCATGTTAACAATGGTGGCAATCAGCTTGACGGCCTCATCAGAGATTTATTCCCATGAGGTCGAGTCCCACTATATGTCTTTTCAGGGACCCGGGACTGTAGGAAGAAGGAAACACGTTAGCTGGCAGGGAGTTCCAGGTATTAATAGAGCGGCATAGGAATGACGATTTTTTCCTTACGTTTCATTCTCCTCACCGGAGCTAACGGTCAGGTGGCTCGAACCGACTCAAAGATGTCTTTCGTGCTAGGTAGTAAGTATAGAGAAGCTGGTATAAACTACGCAGGGATTTTTGAAAATTGTGTCAGTATTTTAACAATTGCGACTAGTAAATTAACCAATCTATCGTATGAAACAACTGCTTTGTGCTTATAAGTTTGTACTATACGACGCACTATGACAACTTAATAAAATATACTATGTGGAGCAGCTAGAATATTGTCAAGTAAAATAGTAAAAATGACAACGACGATAAGCCAAAATCAAAGGGCCGCGTACTTGTCTACCGTCTATGTGGCATAAAAAAAAAGAAAATTACATAACTTTTTTAATGTTTTCAGTAGCAGTTCGAACTTTTATTGTACTAAGTAAGACTTTTAAATTATTTAAAAGTAAGTTCATTTCCCTATACAATATGCAGCTTAAAACACCTAACACCAAGTGTCAAGCTAACATAAAGTGTCAAGCAACTACTAAAGTGACACTAAATTGTAGTTCGCAACTACCGCCCTCTGCCGGCAGAGAGTAAACCGGCAAGTTTTAATTAGTTACAAAGGTACCTGTTATTAACCCGGACAAGTTTGTTGTGCTCATGTGGTTATTATATTACAACCATATATTATTATTGTAAAATTTTGTAATATATGAAGATGTTAAAGAGTTAGAATATTGTTTTTGTTTCTCATACAAGTGCAGTTAAAACCAATGATATTTTATAAACTGTAGATACGTCATGCAGGAACAGGCAGGAACATTGCCGCTCTCAAAAATGGCACAAACACTATATACGATCTCTGGGACGGCTCCGCAAAGCACTTACTAGATGCTCTCGACAGGTTGCAGCGACGTGCGGTCCGCATTATTGGGAATCCTGAGGTCACGACGAGCCTTTGCAGATGCGTAGAGATGTTGCGTCTTTGGCAGTTTTCTACCGTCTCTACCATGGTGAATGTTCTGACGAGCTCTTCCAATTAGTCCCACCCTCTCCTTTCCTACACAGGACGACACGTGCAGGGCTAAGATGCCATTCATTTACGGTGCAGAGTATACCTGCTAGAACCAAGCGTTTCAGTGACTCATTCCTATTTCGCACCATTAAGACCTGGAACTCCCTGCCAGCTCACGTGTTTCCCTCTTCCTACAGTCCCGGGTCCTTTAAGCGGGGCGTGAAAAGGCATCTAATGAGGCCGTCAAGCTGAGTGCCACCACTGTTAACATGGTACATGTTTCCGATGGTGACCCTCTTTCCGAGACTTCGCCTTTAGCTTAACATCAGGCGAGGTGAAGTCAAATTGACGTGTCCTATATAAAAAAAAAATATATATAGCTTCTATATATTATTTATTTTAATAATATTATTATTGTAACTAAATAATTTATTGAAGACGTTTTTTTGGATAGCGCACTTTCGCGTCTCTGATTGGTGGAAAAAATTAGTGCATAATTTTTTTTGTTGACGTTTTAGAGTGTGAACAACATAATAATATCTATAGTTTTAGAAAATGTCATTGGTTAATACTGTAAAAGTCAAAGTAAAACCTACTTAGATATATTATGCTGTATAGGCTTGGTGTCTAGGTGTGTGTGTGTGTGTGTGTGTGTGTGTGTGAGTGTGTGTGTGTGTGTGTGTGTGTGTGTGTGTGTGTGTGTGTGTGTGTGTGTGTGTATGTGTGTGTGTGTGGGTGTGTGGGTGTGTGTGTGTGTGTGTGTGTGTGAGTGAGTGTGTGTGTGAGCTTGACAAGTAGATCAATTTAAAAAGTATAAAATAAGGGGGGTTTTTTAAATTTTTAATTTAATTTTTATGTTTATTTGGCCTTTATGGGAGCAAGAGCAATTTGACCTTCCAATACCAATACCAATCCCAATCCCATTCCTAATCCCAAATCGTAATCGCAATCGCATTAGCAATCCCAATCTCAATGCCAATTAATGAAGGTTTTTTTTTTTTTTTTTTATATTTGGTCCGTCAATTGACTGCACTCCGCTAGATGGCAACAAAGCTGAAGTGCAGTCCAGAAGATACAGACCACCATTCCCGGTGCCATTGGACGTAAAATGGTGGTCCCTAACTTGACGGCCTTGATAGATGCCTTTTCACGCCCCGCTTGAAGAACCCGGGACTGTAAGAAGAGGGAAACACGTATGCGGGCAGAGCATTCCAGCTCTTTATCGTGCGGCAGAGGAAAGAGCCCCCAAACCGTTTAGTGCGAGATGGTATGGATTCCACCGTGTGTGGATGGCACCGCAGACCAGCACGTGTTGTTCTGGATAGGAAGGGAGAGGGTGGGATCAGTTGAAATAACTCCTCAGAACACTCGCCGTGGTAGAGGCGGTAGAAGACGGCCAGAGAGGCAACGTCTCTACGCAACTGCAGAGGTTCAAACCTCAGGATCATCTATGATACGAACTGCACGTCGCTGCACAGGTATTGCGCGGAACCATCCCAGAGATGAGAACAGTATTCCACACAAGAGCGAATCTGTGTCTTGTACAGAAGACACCGCTGCTCCGGCGCGAAAAACCGCTTCGCCCTGTTCAAGATCCCGAGTTTGCGCGACGCTGTTTTGATGACGCTCTCGATGTAATTCTTGTTGTTCAGGTTGCAGCGAACATCCATTCCGAGCATGTCAATGTGATCCTGTAGAGCCAGCGGTGTATTCTGGAAAGTAGGGAGAGGAAGGAAGGGGGAGGTCTTGGCTGTGAACGCGCACGCTTGTGTTTTTTTGGCATTGAACTCGACCAGATTCTCTGATCCCCATTGGGAGATGCACGTCAGGACACGGTCGAGCTCAACGACAAGCCGCTGTCTATTTGCGTCAGTGTCAGCCCGCTTGGCCGCGGGGTGCCCGAAGTATCGCCCATGTAAAGTGCTATCATCTGCATAGCAATGGATACTGCCTACTGCTAGCATATCATTTATATGCAGAAGAAAGAGAGTGGGCGATAAAACGGACCCCTGGGGCACGCCAGCATTAACCTGCATGAACTCTGAGGCCCGGCCGTCACAGAGAACTCGGATACTACGCTCATGCAGGAAGCTGGCAACCCAGTCGCACAGTCGAACAGGCAGACCATAGGCCGAAAGCTTGGAAAGTAGCGAACTGTGCCAGACTCTATCAAAGGCTTTGGCGATATCAAGACTGATAGCCAATGATTCGCCATGCCTGTCCATAGCCTCACCCCAGAGGTGAGTGACGTAAGCCAAAAGATCACCCGTTGACCGTTTCGGTCTGAACCCGTACTGTCGGTCATTAATTAGGGAGTGATCTTCTAGGTAACGCATGAGCTGTGCGTTAATGATATGCTCAAACACTTTACAGAGGACTGAGGTGACAGCTATGGGTCGGTAGTTCGCCGGGTCCGAGCGATCCCCCTTTTTGGGGACCGGCTGTATGTTCGCTTCCTTCCAAGCCCGCGGCACTACTCCCGAAGCATACGACAATCGGTACATTCGCGTGAGCGCCGGCGTCAACTCCGCTGCGCATTTTTTCAGGACTACCGGCGGAATACCATCGGGGCCACTGGCTTTCCGGATGTCGAGTGATTGCAGGGTTTTGCGGACATCGCAGTGCCCGATACGGATATCAGGCATTGAGTGACCGCATCTTGGCAATGTGGGCGCCTGCACACTACAGTTGTCAACCCGGGAATTAGCCGCGAAGAGGTCTACCAGCATATCCGCTTGCTCCTGCGGCTCATGGGCCAGTGATCCGTCTGGGCATCGCAGCGGGGGCAACGAGGGCTGGCAAAAGTTAGCTTGTACGGCTTTGGCCAGTCGCCAGTATCCACGACTACCCGCAGGGTGCGACATGAGTTGCTCGCCAAGCCGTGCCACGCGCTGGGCATCCGCTCTGATGTAAGCCCTTTTGCAGTCCTTGGTGGCTCTGTTATACGCCGCCTTGAGATGGCCCTCACTTGGATCGCGCATTGCATGTGCCCTGGTCCAAGCGCGGTACGCCAACTGTTTTTGCTGAACAGCAGCAGCGCACTCACGACCGAACCAGGGTCGAGTTCTGCGGGCACTGGTGACCTCAGTGTATGGAATATAATACTCCATGCCCAAACTGATTTCACCAGCGATGGCAGATGCGCAATCTGATGGGTCCCCACCATTAAAGCAGCGCTGAGTCCACGGAACGGATGCAAAGTAATCTCGTAGTCCATCCCAATCTGCTGACGAATAGTGCCATAACCGTCTTTTGATCTCCACTGGTCTTGGGGGGGTAGCGATAGGCACCTTGGCGCAGATCAACTTGTGGTCGGAGGTACCCAAAGTGGCATGAACAGAGACACTGTACTGGGCTGGATGGGTCGTCAGCAGAAGGTCCAGCAAAGAGGGCTGATGACCCGCTATATCTGGTACCCGGGTGGTTTCGGGTACCAACTGGGCCAAGTCGTGCGTGAGAGCGAATGCGTGGGCAGTCCGTCCAGCATGGTCAGTTCTGGTAGATCCCAGCCACACCTCGTGGTGGGCGTTAAAATCCCCCAGAAACACCAGTTCTGCGGACGGAAACCGCTCCTGCGCTGCATCTGCCGCCCGACTCAGATGGTCGAAGAGATGAGCCGTTTCTGAAGGTCCTCCCTTAAAGGGACGGTACACGCAGGCGTAGACTCGGCTAGACGTGCCGTGGTCCACGTGTAGCCAGAGAACAGAAAGAGAAGGGTCCTCCAGGCAGCGTAAGCGGCGACAGCAAACATCCGCCCTAATATACACGCACACTCCAGCCTTTGCCATGAAGTTCTCCTCTATCACAAAGCCGGGGTATAGAAGGTAAGACGTGTCACCAGGGCGGCTTATTTGTGTCTCCGTGAGGAAAAGTAGTGCAGGCCGTGCCGTCTCAAGATGTTGGTGGACGGCTATGAGGTTAGAGTGGAGTCCACGAATGTTTGTGAACTCCACCTCAAATGGTGTTGTTTTGATGGAGGAAGGGTTTGCCGCTGTATATCCTGCTCTTATTTTATATGCTGCCATTATTAGAATGAGTGGAAGGGAAGGCGTGAAAAAAAAGAGGTAACAACCCACGCAGCAGTATGTGACAAGGCGCGGGCAAATAGTAAAGCAAGTTGGAATCTTCAGATTCCTCATTTATTGAAAAGTTGAAAACTATTAGAAAGTTTCTCCATCAATTTGAAAAACATATTCATAAAAATCTTACCCCCGAGTTATTTTCGTAATAAAAACTGGGTGAGTAGGAACAAGGTTATATTCACTTCTGTTGGGTTGAGAATTCCCGTGACAATGTGGTACGTACCAACGTACTCGGAACTTTAGCCCATATGCAGTGTAAACGTACGCTCGCCCGCAAAAGTGTTAAAATGCGCATTTCATATCCGCTTGTACGCCACAGTAAAACGTTCGAACTGAAGTATTATTGTGTTCGTATTTTTAACGTATATTCTACTATTTTTATAGATATATTAAAGAATATGCGATATGTTTTACTTTTATTTATTTTAGTTGCTATCCTACTTACATAATTATCTAAGTAGAAGTTTGTGAGAATGGATTGTTTCCGTTGTTTGTTTGCAAAAAGGCAAATCGGGTCTGTATGAAGTTTGGCACACATATTGATTATAGTCTGTTACTGTTTCAAACTTAGACCAATATACTGATTTTGTTGAAAGAGATATAGGATAGATAAGAGGATTAGGCAGAGATCAAATTAACACCCACATTTCACCAATCATTGTATTCAGTCCCTCGTAATAGGATGTGAGGGCACTATAATTGACTCGAACCATTCATCAGAGGCTGAGTCTGGGCTGTATATATCTGTCTGATGCTAAACAGCCCTATCCCTTAGTCGCCTTGTGCGACACCACATAGGAAGAGATGGGGTGGCCCGAATTCTCCTCTGCCGGGAACCACGCTAAAGAGATATATGTAGGTTATGATCGGAAGAGGAATACCTGTTAGTTCACCACTTCTAGACAAGTGCTAATTCGCTGGTCAGCGTTTGGTAGAATAAAATGACGAATGTATGGTATTTGACGTTAATGACATGCGTTAACAACTGTCATATCATGTCATTAACGTCAAATCCCATAAATTCGTCATTCCAATCATTATATTCTACCATTTTCTTTTCTTGCGGAACTCCCCTCGGATACCTTGCCAGAGCCGGAAGGGGAGTTATGTCGGACTCAAACCGACTAAAACCACACGCCGACTGGGGGTTGTGGAGCTAGGCTGGAGGTGAGGTTGTCTTCGACATATCCCTCGCACGCCGCCTGACTCAGGGCTGTCCCTTACTGTCTGGCCCTCCTCGCGAACATTCTATTCTACCGCCAGCTAGCGAATTGCCAATTGTCTATAGGGGCTGATCTTTTTCACGATAAAAGGTTGCCATACGTAGGCGCCAAAATACTTGGGTTGTTTAATAATACATAATCACTAATGCCGCAATGATGATCACACATTTTTTCACTAGCTCTTTATTTATAAATTCATAGGCACGCTGTTATGCTATTGAATAGTCAACACGATGTGAAATAACACCTGCACTATATAATTACAATGGTATTATTAATTCCCCAATGACGTCACGTATTGTCACACATTGTTAATACCTTCATATTTTACGTGAACGAAATAACATCGTACCTATGACGTATTTTGTGGTTTGAATGTATTATTTTCGTATGATACGTAATGTTATTTATAAATAGCTTATGTTAGTATTACTCGTCTATTAAATCGCTCTGGTTGTCATTGTCCAGGCCCCTAAAATATCCAATATACCAAAGAGTCTAGTGTCCTATCTTATTACGTCCAGTCTCACAATGCCCATTATTATAAAACGTCCAGTGTCAAAAGGTCTACTTACTATCATCTGTGAGAACATAACAATATGACATGTTTGTGTTGACAATGTTTTATGACAGTATATTTGAAAATGTTGTTAATTTAATTAATAATAGTAAATTCAGTTCTGTATCCAAAATGTATACTATACTTAATAGTAAGTGATTTCTTGATAATGTGAGAAGTGGAACAAACTCAGAACATCTGGTGTTACTTATATAATTCCATATTTCTAGCAAATCTCCTCGAATTTTAATTCCGAATTTGAATACAGAGCAACTTTGTATACAAAAGTAAATTTAATAAGCCTAACACTTTTCACTCCGACTGTATTAACACTAGAACACTACTTGGCACTTTTGCGTTATGCGTTCTGCATAACACTTATGCCTTGATCACACTCACCGAGTGGAGTGGTGAGACAGTAGACTCGGCCGAGTTCACAGTGAAGTACTCGGCGCTATGTCCACACGTACAGTTAGCTTCAATTAATTTTGACTTTCAAGTACTTACTCAAAATGACGTTAATAGAAAACTGTTCTATTAATATAAATTGTATATATTATCGTCCGAACTTTAAGTGTGTACCAAATATCAAAACAATCAGTCAAAAGTAAGGAGGGAATATCAAGGTAATAAGAACATTTTGAGCACTTTGCTAGGCAGTATCGATCTGATGGTGAATGTACCAAGCACTCGGCCGAGTGCACTATCACTATCACCATCTACTCGGTGCGTGTGATCAAAGCATAGCTATATATTTTAGTACAAAAGTGTTCCTGTATGAAAGTATGAAAATTTTACTTAACGCAAAAAATGTTGATGTTCCCAACTTCAACACGCAAAAATATTTTTGTTAAATCAGGAAATAAGACTATATGAGTGCAGTAAATGCTTTTAGCCACGAGATTGTAGAGAATGATACAGGGTTTTGAAACAATGTTTTACTTATTTTTGTAGTTCATGTGGCTCTGGTGTTTTTTCTCGGGGTTGCGAGGTCACAGTACAGTAGCTTCTGGGATAGCCGATAATTGGTTTGTCCAATGAAAAATAACAACCGAACCTCTGGTTACAAAGTGTAACCTTTATATGCATATAAACGTTGGAAAGCCGACCCGTTTTTTTTCGTACGGATATCCCCTCGGATACTCCCACGCCGTAACCGGAGAGGGAGGTTATGTAAGAAAGAAAGAAAGAAAGAAAGAAAGAAAAATATTTTATTTAAGTTCTACACAGTGGACATGTTAAGTACAAATAGGTAGGTAAGTATAACAGTTTAATTAGTAGGTATATGAAATTAAGCTACGGGTGCAACATTCGACTGCTTCGTTGTTTCGTCCTATAAAGATTCGGCCCAATGGGACGAATCACAGAAATTAAAAATAATTAAAATTAACGTTCACTGATTCGTCCCATTGATCTTTTTTCTTCATTTTATGCAAAATTTGTATGAAGTAGTAACGTCAGCAAGGAAAATGCTTAAAATAATATTGCGGAGGGGTAATAAGATTAGTATTATTTGAAAGAAGACTGGTGTCGCAATTTCAAAGTGCGATATACGTCTTCTGTGTTGTAATACACCATAATGTTTATATATATTCTTATAAGTATCAATGTAGATCAACAGACGATACTTGGGCTATCAAATTTAAACTTTAAAATTATTATAATATTAGGTCGGCAGTGCACGTGTGACTCCCCTGGTGTTATACACGTACATAGGCCACGGTAACCACTTTCCATCGTGTATAATTTCAATAAAGACTCTTCCCATCCGTCGCGGGGGTATTAAGGTAGAACGCGCGGGGAATGTGCCCAGCTGACTGGCAGTGACCTCCACACCATAAGGCTCATATCGAACGATTTCAGCTAGGCCAGTTGTTGCTTCCAAATACCCTTAACGACTGTCATAGATGTTCGTATGGCTACCGGGACCGTCAGCTTAACGTGCTCTCTGAGGCACGAACAGACCAATGCAAGTATCCATATTCTTGCATACAACTATTTGCACTAAGCGAGGATTTTCTCCTCAATAATGGTGGTGACCGTGCCCTTTGCATTCGATGTTGAGTCATCGTGGTTTGCTCGCAGGATGAAAGCATTGCGGACAGCTGTAGAGATTAGTAGGTGAAGAGTGCAACGGGCGCAAATTTGGCAATACTACGGACAGTGTCACAGCCGGTATCAGAAGCATGATTGCACGCGCTGCTCTCTCCGGGTGGCCGTTGCCCTCCACCTAAGCTGCAAAGTGTGTGAACCCCATAGATGCACCTGCGGTTCCATGGTGGGATAGGCCGATGGTCGACGACGGTATATGTAGTAGCAATCCATTAATGTACCATTTACTTTTGAAGACTTTTGGGAAATTACTTCCTTTCATTCATGAGAGATAAGGGAACTATTGTGATGATTTTACTGAAAAGATGTACAGTCAGTGTCAGTTAAAAGAAATTCAAACTGTTTCATTGATTCAAATTATATTATCTTCCAAACTAATGATGGTTTCCAAATATCTGAACAATCGGCGAAAAACGGCGGTATTTCACACAATCACGCTGCCGACCATTGCCAGTACCAGGGTTTGCAGCGTGGGGCTTTCCACTTTAAGGGCTACTTGGAGGACGTGGCACAGCTCTATCTTCTCTGGACGTCCTACCAGCGTGTGAAGCGACGTTTCTGTGGAGCAGCCCCGGCAGTGGTGGCACTCGGGTATCGGCTATCGGCTTATACGATGCAGATACTTACTGAAACAGCCATGTCCAGTATAGACATACAATATTTTTAAGCTATCGCGGTGTAAACTCATGGTTATTTATGCCTATTCGGGACTTCGCGCGATAATTTTTATTTTTCTTCCACTTACTTTGTGCGATACGGCACCCGTGGTCAAATTACTTAAATTTATTTTAAAGCCTTGATTTTCCCCTCTTCCTGTTGACCGATTGTTCAGATATTTGGTAGACATTATTAGTTTGGAAGATAATATAATTTGAATCTATAAAACAGTTTGTTTGCTGTTAACCCTCGATCACTCGCGCGGTTTTTAGCCTCGTGACCACTCGCAGGGTTTTGTGGCCACCCCACATACCTACTCAAAGTGGATTTATGTATATATAATAGCAGTTAATGGAATTACACCTGCATTTTATTATTGTGTGTTGTATAACGTATGTAAATAAAAAAGCTACTTTTTTTTTTTTATTACCAACTTTATTTACTGATCTACAAGACATTATAATGATCAGGCTTTTCATTCATAATATTGACATTTCTCCTCGAAGAACCAAAAAAACAAAAACTTCTTCTTTTTTAACATAAACTTTCTTATTAAAAATATAAATACAATTATTACATAACAAAATTAAATAAAAATTCTTATGTCTCGCTACAATAACTATAAATTAACTTCATGTGCTTTTGACATATGATTTGTTTGCAAAAAATGCAGTGACTCGAGGTTTTATACTCTTTAGAGCGAGGACAAACTATACAGCGCTGTTATTTTTGCTGGTGACATTCCTTTCCTGCTCGGTCCAGGAGCATTCAACATCCTCTTGAGTTCAGTAACCCTGGTTGAGAAGATATTTTTCCAGGGTGACCTGGAAGCATGCTCAAACTCAATGATTTCAAAGGCCTTTTATTGTTACATTGTGATTGCGCCATATTTTTCAACTGTAGATAACATTGCCATTGATGCCAGAAGTATCCAGTATATGAAAGAAAAATCATAATGGCCAACATGAACATATCATTTAAACAAGTACTGTAGTTGCCACACATTTAGTCGGCCGTGTCCACTAAAAATCTTCATCCAAGCTGGCATCACTATCCATTGCAACATCGTCTTCGTCCCAACACATTTGAAAACAAAAAGTTTGAGAAAAAATGTTAGATACGAACACAAAAAGGTACCTAAATAAAAGTTTGTGAAAATGAAAGCTATTAAATATATGCTTATAAATACATCAATACATGTTTATTATAGTAAATGCACAATAAAATAATTTACTTTCATAAAATAATTGAAATCAGGTACCTTGCTGATAAAATAACCTCCGCGAAAGTATAACACGAGCGCTCGCGGGGTGTCGTGACCCCCCCAAATAAACTTTGACATGTCCTCACGCAGCAAGCGCTAGCGCTACAGAGTCCCTCTCGCCCCGTATCGACGCGTACAATGATCAATTTGAGTAGCAAGATCCTCCGTGGCGTAGCGGTGGTGAACGCAGCCGCTACGCAGGTGACGCGCCCTCCTGTGGAACATCGGTTACGATTGGGTGCTGCGTGGTCCGTTGCTCAGGGGGGTGGACGTAACCTGTTACGCCGACGACACCCTCGTTACGGCGCGGGGAGCAACGCACCGAGACGCAGCACTAAAGGCCACGGCAGGGGTAGCTCAAGTCGTGGGTCGGATACGGCGGCTGGGTCTCGAGGTCGCCCTTCACAAGTCCGAGGCTCTGTGCTTCCACGGACCTTGGATGGGGCTCGTACTCTATGGCCGATGGAACTTCGGACATCACTTCCGAAGTTTGGTCCCAAAACTGAGGGGGGTGTCAGCTGCACTCGCACGGCTGATGCCCAACATCAGGGAACTCATCGCTCCCTGCAGGAGACTGTACCTGGGGATCGTGCGAAGTATGGCCCTATACGGGGCCCCCGTATGGGCGGAGTCCCTGACGGCCAGTAATGTGGCTAGACTGCTGAGCCCACAGAGGGCGATGGCCGTCAGGGTGATAAGGGGATACCGCACGATCTCAGGTGAGGCGGCATGTCTCCTAGCCGGGACCCCTCCATGGGACCTGGAAGCGAGAGCCCTTGCGTCTCTATTTAAATGGCGCAAGGAGGCGCTGGAGCGGGGCCAATGGCCTGCGTCTCGAGAAATCGAAGCCCAGCGGTCCCAGCTCTACCAGGAAACCGTGGAGACATGGAAGGTGCGACTTGAGCAACCAAAGGGGGGCTTCGGTAGCTTCGGTAGGTATCTGTGGCGAAGACACCGGGAAACCACGGCCGATTGTCACGTGACGTGTCTTCGCCGAAGACCGTCGGCCTCCATGACCGGGGGCCTGAGGACGGTGAGTTGGCTGCTCATCGTCCTTACAGAAGCAGGCCCAGTGACGGACTCACGCACGTCACGTCCCCCCCCCCCCCACCTATGAAGCGGGATGATACCCGAAAACCCCCCATAGACGCGGGATAGCACCCGAACCACCCTTAGACGAGGCCACATTTAAGCCGTGGGTCTGTTGGGAGCCCTGGGACATCCTTCCGAGGGCTTACCCGGGGCTCCCAACTATAGGCTGCTGGGCGATACCGTGGGGGTTTTAGTCGGTAGGAGTCCGGCATAACATCCATGAAGGATGTCCCGCACGGTAAAAAAAAAAATAACGCGGCGCGGGTTCGATCCTCGCTTAGTGCAAATATTTGTATGCATGAATAGGGATACTTGCATTGATCTGTTCGTGCCTCAGAGAGCTCGTTAAGCTGACGGTCCCGGTAGCCATACGAACATCTATGACAGTCGTTAAGGGTATTTGGAAGCAACAACTGGCCTAGCTGAAATCGTTCGATATGAGCCTTATGGTGTGGAGGTCACTGCCAGTCAGCTGGGCACATTCCCCGCGCGTTCTACCTTAATATCCCCGCGACGGACGGGAAGAGTCTTTATTGAAATTATACACGATGGAAAGTGGTTACCGTGGCCTATGTACGTGTATAACACCAGGGGAGTCACACGTGCACTGCCGACCTAATATTATGATAATTTTAAAATTTAAATTTGACAGCCCAAGTATCGTCTGTTGATCTACATTGATACTTATAAGAATATATATAAACATTATGGTGTATTACAACACAGAAGACTTATATCGCACTTTGAAATTGCGACACCAGTCTTCTTTCAAATAATACTAATCTTATTACCCCTCCGCAATATTATTTTAAGCATTTTCCTTGCTGACGTTACTACTTCATACAAATTTTGTATAAAATGAAGAAAAAAAATCAATGGGACGAATCAGTGAACGATAATTTTAATTATTTTTAATTTCTGTGATTCGTCCTATTGGGCCGAATCTTTATAGGACGAAACAACGAACTTGCCCAACATTCGACTCACACTATGCGAACCCAAATAGGGCCCCATCTCAGCATTAAATGCTGCGCACACCCTTCGTTGAGTATGCACAGCGCTGGTTTTCAGATGGGGCCACTAGGTAGCGCTGACGCCACGCACCATTTTATAGGTACAGTATAGTTTATAAATATGTCGGACTCGAACCGACTAAAACCGCACGTAGTTTGTGGGTCGTCATACTAGGCCGGAGGTGAGGTTGTCTTCGACATATCCCTCGCACCCCGGCTGACAGAGGGCATCCCTTTCGGTCTGGCCCACCTCAGGACAACAGTAATGTAGAGGCTTGCCAACGCGCGCCACCACAGTGGCCGGAAAACCAACCCCAACTGTATTTAAAAAAAGATTTTGACTCTGAGGTTGATGATGATAAATTCTATAAATGAATTAAAAATAATCCATACATTTTAATACTATATTGAAAGCTGAAAGACTAGATTCGAATTAAAAAATATTTTTGGGTTGAATTACCTACCCATTTATCGAGAAATTAATAAGTCAATTATATCATCACGACTACTCAAGAGAGCGGAGCAGTAATCATAAATATAAACAAATCCGGCAGATTCCCATTTGTAATTTGAAAATTAATAAATGGCCCAAATATATAGCTTAAAAGGATTTACAGGGTTTCAATGAATTTGTATATTGTGCTAACTAGACAATTCGATTATATCAGGAAAAATTAATTACACAAGTGGAACTTGAACCCACGACGTATCCCTTACAGATGGAATGCTCTTTCAACTGAGTTACTGAGCCATACCTAAATCAATTCAATATTCCTAAAAGGAAGGTCATGGGTTCAAGCCCAACCTGAGTAATTCATTTTTCCTGATGTAATCGAAGAGTTTATAATGGTTTCGAAATATATCACTGGCGAAACAACAGAATATTTCCTTACTCTAAAACATATATGTACCTATATTACAAGTTATACACCCTGTGTTGCCAACACCTAGTCCCAACCTAGCCCGTATTTTTTAATCTAATGGGTGACCGTACTTATCCCGGCCTAGGTCGAATACGTCCAGACATAATGTATACTCCATTTGTTTAGGTATTTAAAAAAAGGTAAACAAATCATAAAAAGGGTTCTTCTATAGGGGCATTTTTCGTTCCGAAATAAAAAGAAACCAAAATAAAATCATTTTAGAACTTAAAATCCATTTCTGTCTTATATTTTTCTATATTTAACTACTCGGTTTAATATTAAGTTGCAATTATTATTTCCTAAGCTGAAAAACTATAATAACTATATTATTTAGAATGATTTTTAAAAACTATTGCACTGTGCCTACCATAAAGAAACTAAAAAGACAGATATTCAAAACAGTTTTTTCCAGATCGCGCCATACGTGCGTGACTGTCAAAGTCAATTCGCAGTTTGTAATTTGTATTTATTGTTATTATTCGGTACCATAAAGAGCTGTGAAGAGCATGTACTGATGTATTGACGACACCTATGATCGCTTTGTAATTAGTGTTAGTGATAGTTCTTCGGACTCAGACTAAAATTTTATTCAGTGATTGAATTTGAAATCACGTTGATTGTTATTATAATTTTGTGAATGTGTTGAACGTGTCAGTTTAATATTATAAATTTTAAAATTATTTAATAAGGTAAATATAGTCTTTATGTTCCCCATAAACATGCACAAAAATACTATTGTCATTGACGGTTGACTATCTCTGAAATCCACCATTTTTCTTGTTTACCTTTTTTTAAGTACCTAAACAAATGGAGTATAGGTCTATCGAAACATTTGTATGTAAAAATGTCAAGTTACATTACTTAAGGTTAGCTACAATAGGATTATTCATTTCTCTTTGGTGATGATAACATATATATATATAAAATTCTCGTGTCACAGTTTTTGATGCCATACTCCACCGAAACGGCTTGACCGATTTTGATGAAATTTTGTGAGCATATTGAGTAGGTCTGAGAATCGGTCAACATCTATTTTTCATCCCCCTAAATGGTGCAGCGGAAGCGAAGAGATGGGGTGGCCCAAATTCTACTCTGCTGGGAACCACGTGGCTTCCATTAAATATAGAACAGAACAATATCATACAATATACTAAAGTAAAGCCAACGAGACTAGAGAAAAAAATTAAACAAAGCGACCATTACTGAGTTACGTTGCGATAACTAGCGATTATTTTCTCTGTCCTCGTCGCACACGTCACACGTACGCGACAATGGCCAAGCGACAGCTGTCGTTGCGTGTTTCGTAGTACAGGAAAGATGTCAGCACAGCGGTTCTGAACTGTCAGATCTGCCAGAGCAATTTCATTCCTGTCTGGAATGCACTTGAACTGATAAATGTTTAGAACCGCTGAAACTTTGTTTAGGTACCTTTTTTCTCTCGCTTCGTTGGCGTTACTTATAATGTAGCAGCAGCAAAACGCTTGAAAATTAGGTCTAGGAGATAAACATGCTAAGTGGAAAAGTTTGTACTTTGCATTTTTGTCTTCTATACCAATAAAATAAACTAAATTGAACATCCAACATTTTTTACTTAACATGTTTTATCTTCTAGACATGAAAAGTTCCAACATTTTGAGTCTATTCAAGTGGGCTCACTTTTTATGTTAAATATTACAAACTTGATCTATAATTCTTGTAGTTTAGGTACAACTACAGAAACGGTGTAAAACAGTCTGGACCCTTAGGTTTTAACTACGCAATTGTACCTAATGATTATAAAGTTTTAATAGTGATTGTTTGACATTGATGCTAATTCTGTTGTTACATCTCTAAACTTAAAATTCTCTAAAATTATCTAATTGCATCTGTTTCTTTCATTATCAGATAGAAAAAGACATGATTTATTTTAGTGAACACCTGTCAAAATAAGTCTCGCCTTGACGGTACCCTTCAATTTTAGTCGACATCTACGAACATGCGACTTAACTTACTACGCATCAACAAGGCGCTGTCTTAATTTGACAAGTCTTAACTTAAATAAAATCATCTGTCCTTTTTTGTCTGATCATGAAAGAAAGAGATGCAATTAGATTTTTTTAGAGAAATTTAAGTTTAGAGATGTAACAACAGAATTGGGAGCATTCGTTTGTTAATTGGCTACGTTTAGTTCTTTAATTAAATTTAGTTACATTTACTAGACTTACCGTTTTATCATCGATCGACAGCCTCCGTGGCGTGGCGGTAGTGAACGCGAATGCTACGCAGGAGGCGCGGGTTCGATCCCCCCTCAGTGCAAATATTTGTATGCATGTATATGGCTATTTGCATTGGTCTGGGTGTTTCTATGTATAATATGTATGTATTTACAAAAAAATATATTAAGTATGTTTATCCGCATTCTAGATTCCATAACACAAGCTAGATAAGCTATGCTTAATATAAAATCATTTATGCAGGCAGGTTTTAGGTATAGTCAACGGCATTTATCTTGACCCCAATAAGTCGTAAAATTGTACATTTTACGCGATTTTTTTTGTCTTTTCAGGATAGCACGGGGTGCTATGACAGCAGAGGAGCTCAAAGTCACCAATCATAGTTCTTTTTTAAATATTCCACAACATTCTACACAACGCTATCTAGACTCATGGAAACCACAACTAGCTGGTGTTATGGAATCTAGAATGCGGATAAACATACTTAGATACGTTTTTTTTGTAAATATATTCACACTAGCTTTTGCCCGCGGCTCCGCCCGCGTGGATGTCGGTTATCGCGACCAAACATAGCCTATGTCCTTTCTCATGGCCTAATCTACCCCTATACCAAATTTCATCAAAATCGGTGTAGTGGTTAAGGCGTGAAAGCGTAACATACAGACAGACAGACAGAGTTACTTTCGCATTTATAATATTAAGTATTGATTATACATAGAAACACCCAGATCAATGCCAATAGCCATATTCATGCATACAAATATTTACACTGACGAGGATCGAATCCGCGCCTCCTGCGTAGCAGTCGTGCTCATTACCGCCACGCCACGGAGGCTGTCGATCGATGATAAAACGGTAAGTTTAGAAAATGTAACTAAATTTAATTAAAGTACTAAACGTAGCCAATTAACAAATGAATGTCAAACAATCACTATTAAAACTTTATAATTATTAGGTACAATTACGTAGTTAAACCTAAGGGTTCAGACTGTTTTACACAGTTTCTGTAGTTGTACCTAAACTACAAGAATTGTAGATAAAGTTTGTACCTACCTAATATTTAACATAAAAAGTGAGCCCACTTGAACAGACTCAAAATGTTGGAACTTTTCATGTCTAGAAGATAAAACATGTTAAGTACAAAATTTTGGATGTTCAAATATAAATCTCCTCTCCTCGGCCTCCTGCGTGGCAGTCGCGTTCACTACTGTCACTGTCTTCTTCTTCATTCTAGCGTTAATCCCAGTCCCTCCCGAAGCTTTTAACTTGGTGTCTGGGATCCACCTTTACCAGTCTTACTGTAGATTTTGCTAAACTTTCGATATTTCACATAAATCATAAATAGTTCCCGGCTAAGTAGAATTTGGGCCCCTCCATCTCTTCCCATGAGCTTTCGTACAAGGCGACTAAAGGTTAGCGCTGTTTAACATCAAACAGATAAGCAGCCCAGACTCGGCCTCAGACGACAGATATAGACTGGAGTCAACAATAAGCTCACCCCCTATTAAGTAGGAATCGGGGAAGTGTTAGAAAAGGGGCAGGTCAGGAGTACCCTAAACCGACGAGCATGCATGAAGAATGTAATGAGAGTCAATGAAGCGAGAGTAGTATGTCAGGATCGTAGCAAATGGAGATCTGTGATCTCTGCCTACCCCTATGGGAAACAGGCGTGATTTTATGTAGGTACTAGCTTTTGCCCGCGGCTCCGCCTGCGTGGATGTCGGTTATCGCGACCAGACATAGCCTATGTCCTTTCTCATGGTCTAATCTACCCCTATACCAAATTTCATCAAAATCGGTTCAGTGGTTCAGGCGTGAAAGCGTAACATACAGACAGACAGACAGACAGACAGACAGACAGAGTTACTTTCGCATTTATAATATTAAGTATGGAAGTATGGATATGGATATGGATGTATGTATGAATAAAATTTTCGGTGAAATGTGGGTTTTATTACACCACTGTCTAACCCTCCGAGGATGAAGCGTAATTATAGTCAAAGTTTTCTTATATGTCCGGTAAATTTATTCGTATTCAATTCCATCTAATTATGAAGTACAAAACTGTCACAATAATGTGAAGGAAAGCGGGTACCTACGTCATATCGTGGGCAAACCTGTTTTAATAACACTCGTATGGGATTAATAATTCATGAGCCAATTAAAATGGTTACACTCACGAATACTTACCAACCTTCTCCAACACGCCAGTATTTCTTGTGCAAAATTAGTTTTGCGTAGAGATGTTGCTTCCTTGGCAGTTTTTTATCGTTTCTACCATGGTGAACGTTCCACACTCGAGTCATGAATCTGAGGCTGAGTTAGCTGTATATTATATAATCTGTCTGATGTTAAACAGCACAGTGATGTTATTATAACTTCAGTGCAAACATTGCTTTCTCTGTAAAACCGCTTGAATACAGAATTCATACCTAGCTCAAGAGTTGGCTAATAGACACTACTTCCTGTCGACGACAATATGTCGTATTATAGTATTAAATGTTTTAATTCTGCTAACCGTACACTTTGTTTTGGAGCTGTTGGGAACACAGTATTGTATGAGTCTTTTTTACTTAAAATAGTATAATTTGGAGCTCCTGGGAACTGATGTATAGAGATAAGAAGTTTTGAAGGAAAAAGCTTACATAAGTTTTTGGAGCTCTAGGGAACGATTTTATAAAATAATAATAATATTTAATTTTAGTCTTGGAGCGCTTGGGAACAAAATCGTGGAGCGGACGGGAATAAGCCGTTCTGGGCAGCTCTTCCAATTAGTCCTGGTTCTCCTGACCTACGCAGAACAACACGTGCAGGGCTTAGATCTCACCCCCATACGGTGCAAAATATTCAATCAAGATCCAAGTGGTTCGGTGACTCTTTCCTTTGCCGTACCATTAAGACCTGGATCTCCCTGCCAGCTCACGTATTTCCTACTTCCTACAGTCTCGGGTCTTTTATGCGGGGGTAATGGTGACCTTCTTTCCAGAGACATTGCGTTCAATTTACTATCAATTGAGGTGAATTGTTTGTGGTGTCTATGTTATGTTTCGCTTTTCCAGCTATCGCAATTTTATTGGTAGGTGCACTAGCGGACCCGGCGAACTTCGTATCGCCATTTTTTTACAGCCCGCGTGGCGTCCGATTCCGTTCCCACTGCACCCTCTACTATATTAAGCATGTATTATACATATAAACCTTCTTCTTGTTCTATCTATTAAAAAAACTGCATCAAAATCTGTAACGTAGTTTTGAAGACATAGGGACGCAGAAAGCGACTCTGCTGCTATGTAGTGAGTAGTGATGATGGATTATAATCCTTATAAGTCTCCAGAATTATGTCAACTTCAAGGTAGTCGGTTATTGTTTAGAGCCCTTCCAAAGTGAAGACACAAAATGACCCGTCTCATTCATTACAATGGCACTACGTACGCTTGTTCCACGAATCATCACCGAGCATGAATTAAATGCGTATGTACCTCTACATTGTTTTGTAACAATATATGATACTGCGCAAGTTATCACGCATTGTCGTATCCGTTTTAATGGACTTCCGTCAGTCGAGGTTGATATACATCACATAAGTGTTACATTCAATATTATAGTTAAACAGAAGAGTTAACGCCAAAATGCATGCTTGGCGTGGTAGAGGTTGAATGACATGCGTGCCAATTGTCTTACTACTAGGGATGCCCAAGATCGTGCGAAGTCGGGAAATAAAGGCTGGAAAGAGAGCTATGGATTCGCAATGAATTCGCAAAGATGATATTAATGATCTAAATAGAACATTGCTAGGCTAAGCGGTAACGGCAAAATTTTGCAAAGTTATATTAGTGAAGTCAGTGTTAGGATAGACCATTTTTGACATAGTGAGACCCTTCTATCCCTCAGAGAGCACGACAAGCTCAGATCCATTGCCATATTATAAATATCTGTAGCATTTCTTTGAGGTAGTAACTCTGGGTTTAAATACAGAAGTTTGATGTTGCTAGTGGGTAATGGGGGTATAGTGTCAGTTGTATCGCGAAAGATATCTTAATTCGGCTGACTCCTCTCCAAACTCTATCCTAATAATGGAGTCACTAAAACCTTCGAAATTTCTTGGTTGGCCATACTTTTTTAAGATAAAACTTTGTTTATCCATACTAATATTATAAATACGAAAGTAACTCTGTCTGTCTGTCTGTCTGTATGTATGTTACGCTTTGACGCCTAAACCACTGAATGGATTTTGATGAAATTTGGTATAAGGGTAGATTAGACCTTGAGAAAGGACATAGGCTGTGTTTGCGCGATAACCGACATCCATGCGGGCGGAGCCACGGGCAAAAGCTAGTTTTTAATAAACAAAGTTTTTTTTTTAAGAAGTAATGTTTATTTTTATAAAAAATTATAATTGCTTTTAAAAGGGGAGACCCGAAAACTCCCCTACCCCTGCATTCTAAAGGCTTAAGATGCGACCAGGATCTTAAGCCTTTACTAATATTTTAACCCTGAACTAATATTTTAATTTAAACATAAAATATGTACATATCTGTATATCCTTAAAGTGGTTAATAGTTTTTATAACAGCTATTTTCATATAGAAAAAAACTCTAAAAAGTCCTAATTCCCAAAAGCAAATCTATTTTACCTCAACATGTATATTTAGTAACATAACAATTTCAAATACTTTGACTTTTCCTCAAAGATTCATGATTTCCCTAAGCATAAATCTGTTTTATGCATACATTGCATTCTTGAGTCTATATTGAGTACAGGCAATACGATAGCACTGGCTTACTGATTGCTAATCACACCCAGCTCTATACAAACACATTAATCAGAACTCTCAATGAATCAAACGAGGTAGGTAGGGAATGACGGCGAGTATTGTTTCTAGAAACTACTCTATGTCCATAGAAAATTACGAGTGACTACTGCAATTTATCAGTAATTATGAGAAATATATCACCAGGCTAAAGAGTCTAGTAACACAATTGGATTATACAGGTATTGCATATAGTTACATATTGTAATATCAGTTTCATTATGCTATCGTTGGGCGCTATCATTAAACACTATCATTACCTATACACTATCATGATACACTATAATTATACATTATCATTATACACTATAATTATACACTATCATTGTATACTATCATTATACACTATCTTTATACACTATCATTATCATTATACACTATAATTAAACACTATCATTATCATTATACACTATAATTAAACACTATCATTGTATACTATCATTATACACTATAATCATAGTGTATAATTATACGCTATAATTATACACCACATTTAACCCGATCCTCCGGGATCGGGTTAAATGGTGCACTTTGGAACTAGGCCTAGGTTCATCAATGGATTGCAGTGGGCTAATTTATTGATTCATATACACTATCATTATATACGTTAATATAATATCATAGTATACGATAGGTACATACGATTGTATAATGATAGTTGTACATTATGGTGTTTAATGATAGTTATACACCATCATTTCCACTATCATTATACAGTATCGTTATTCGTCTATTCTGCCAATGGTAAGGTACTGAAAGAAGATTTTTTTTCTAATTGTGTGTCCGCTCCAAAATCTTTGAAGACCCTGGGCTTAAAATTGCTTCTTAAGCAACTGAGAATAGCAATTGGATCATTATAGATATTTGTACGGTTTAAAAGTTCAGAAACAGCTAATACACAGGTCGTTCACAGTGACACCATACACAATGATAATCATAAATTACAATGCTCAAATTGCACGTGTATTATACGGTCGCGTGTCCTGCACTGGTATCTAATTAAATATGGCTCCCAATACATTAGTCACATCGTTCATAAATACATATGTATATCTACCTAATATAGTACGCCGTGGGGATCCTAGTATTATGATCACAATTTTACGACACAGAATGACACCAATATTAAGCCAAATATACTAAACAAGCCACTCTAAATTTAAATAACAAGCCAAAATACGTCGTACAATGCATCAGTATGATGTTAACGTTTACGTTTTTTGACCCTCTTCCAGTTGACCGATTGAATCATATAATTTCTTGACATAACTGTACAATTTTGAAGTTCATAATGTGCTCTTTAAGTGCCTATACAACCGAAATTGATTATTTGCCCAACAAGCTCTGTACACCTGCTAAACTCACTGAATTTATAAATTCATACCTTGATTGAGTGAAAGACACGACATTATCCTGGATTGAGAGGTTTTATTTTTCTTAACTATCGGTAAAACCCAGTAAGATTCGCCTCGGTTTCGCTCAGGTGCAAGTGCAATTGGATTTCCCGTTCTTCAAAACTTACAAACCTGCTGAAAAAATATTTCAGACAGTAATTCTAGAAAAGTAATTTATACATTAATGATGGAATTTAATACTACAAATTAACACAATACTCATAAAATTTTATGAGGAGATATGCATCATGAATCACTTTCGTGACATTGATGATAGAATTTGTGGGTAGTGACAATGATTTGAACGTAAAGGTATAGGAACTCATGGTTCTAGCTTCTGGTATCCGCACTAATTTCAAAATGAAGTCCCGCTTTATCTAGGAACATCAGACATATAGATACAACCCAGACTCAGCCTCAGATGCATAGCTCGAGTCAATAAAAGTGCCCGGAATACGGCAATAGGCTCACCTCCTATTGCGTGGGACTGAATACCATTGTAATGTGGGTGTAAAATCACCAATGCCTAACTCTCCAGGGATAAGGGCGTGATTATATGTATGATGTTTAACTAGGAAACGAGACCAGTTTTCTGTTTTAAAAAGTTTGTCTATAACACTCTAGAAGTGTACATAATGGAAAGAAAGAAGTAGGATATAAATTATATTTCTATACAATTAACTTATTTTTGACTCTGACTTCGCAACGGTATAAAAAATATTAACAACAATATTTTAGATTTTTTGTAATTTTTTGAATATTGAATTTTGAATTTGATAGCGAAAAAAAATATTATGCATACAGACGAATTAAGAACCTCCTCCTTTTTTGAAGTCGGTTGAAAAGTGGAGTAAAACATATCGGTACAGTCAGCGTCATAAATATCTTGACGACGAAGTCTCAAAATGATCTTAAAACTCTCGTGTTAAGAGCAAACCAAGCTGTTTTATTGATTTATATATTATTAATGTCCGAACTAAAATAAGTACCAAATATCAGAACAGTCCGTCAACTGGAAGGGGGTAAAAAACTAAATTATCTAAGTCATTTTGAGTACTTTGTTCGGCAACATCTTTCTGATGCTGACTGTGTACCATATGTGTAAAAAACTAGTGTTTACACATGTCGGTACGCAAGTAGTTACACTATCTATACTTCATTTGAGTCATTGTTATGATATGGGTCAGGCACTTGGGAGCTTAGTCTATCGATATTATCTATATTGACTGTCCGTAGAAGGGAAATTACTTTGTTTAATTGCTATTGCTGTAATACCACTATAGTCTGTATTTTTAGCATTAGAAAGAACAAAAAATTGGGTTCTTTATTATACACGTTAATGTGTGGCAAGCAAAAATATATTAATAAAAAATAGACATTATTGTATCAGTTTATTTGTATTTTCAATAATAAAATACTATACTTTAAATTTCTAAAACAAAAAAGATACATTAACACAAATAAACTAATCATCGTGAAAAAGTTTACATTATAAAAAACCTAAAGAAGCAGTGGTTGCAAACATAGATTAATATAAATATACTAGAGAACAATAAACCTTATTAGGGTATAGTTTAACATGACAAAATGAAAAAGAGCATGTCAATGTTGAAATACGTTTTACAATAGGTTATTTTTAAAGTGCGACATGGCCGACATTTGTCACAACACGTAGCAAACGTAAGCGTCAAGCATTCTTTACGAGTGGGAGTGTAATCAGTGAATTTTGCCGTTTTGATAGCTTTCTTTGTGTTATTATTAAGTTTGGTTTGTTTTCGTTGAAGTTTTTTGTAGTAACGCTTTTTGTTGTAACGTTCCGTTTAATAATGGACGAGTGTGAAGCCGGTCCAAGCAAAGGCTCTACCACCTGGTGATAATGCGAATTCCACGCGGGCAGAGCCGCGCCTACTAGCTAGTGATCCATAATTTCATATAGCTTCAACTTGCGCTGAAAACAATATCACTCTTTTGTTACAAATCGTTTGTAGAAAATGGTTTACTACCACTGCTTCTTTGTTTTCTAATGTCAAAAAAAACGTACTATAGGTCTAATAAGTGACACTTCAGCGGTATGGCTCCGGGCAGAATCGCAACTAACTATACCAAGGGTTAATTCTTATGATAAAAATCTGTTTAAATCCTGTATCGATCTAATCTCAGTCTCACAAATGTCTAAAACAGTATTCTCATAATTTGGGGAACTGACGCCAAACAATTTGGTTAGTGTTGCCTCAACAACCTGCGCCCAAGGTTGAGGGATAAAACCCGTGACTCTCGCTCCGCCTCGTACCTAAGGCAAAGGTTGGCCGTCGCTATCCAGCGAGGCAATGCCGCCAGCGTGATGGGCACTTTTGCCCCGACTACGGTGAGGGGCGGGTTAATAGATTAGATATAATTCGGCTATAATGTAATTTTTAATTTTAATTTTTGGCATAGTAATATAATTTGGAATAAAATTTTGAGAATGAACATCGACACTGTGATCGTTTTGACATTTCGAGAATTACGAGAATTGGCCCTCAAAAGCATAAATAGATAATTTTTTGATATTGGAAATCACTTCTTCATCTTACGAAATTTACTGTATTCGGTATCACTGACTTTTGACCTCTTGAGATTTTCGGTGTATTTATAGTCATTACTGAACTGTTATCATCCGACAAGTCATTATTTAATCGAAATTCGTCGAAACAAATTTTATTCATCATCAGTTATACTTACTTTAGGTAATTTGGCATTCAGTGGCCGAGCACGAAATTATTCGTATTCGTGACGTAAAGGTATCGTGAAAACGCTGCATTGCGATTGGTCGCATGCCGCTTGTGAACTTGTGTGTGCCAATCAGAACGCCCCGTTCTCGCGATCCGTTTACGTTATGAATACGAATATTTTTATGCTCTGCCACTCATGGCAGTTGCTTCACAGGAAATATCGAAGTTCATTCGCATCACAATTAGATTTAAAAGTTAACCCTGAGTCGAGAAAAGGTTGAGAAAACGATGATGACATTAGGTAATCTGTGGTAATAAGTTCGTAAAAAACTATCAAATGCGAGTCAGTTTTACACACGATGGGTTCCGTAATGTTGTACAGGATATAACACTACACACATTTTAAATTATTTTCTTCAGTTTTGTTTGTCCATATCAATGGACATATGAAACTGTTATTCACTATAAAACACCTGCACACATTTCTGCAGCAAATACTAAATTATTGGCATTTGCAGTCACGCAAGAGCTAAGTACACGGTATCCGATATTCTTGCCAGCAAGGTGGTCATTTGAACTCATATAAAATATTCAAAGGGCAATGTTGCCATGCCATATGCGTCAATTTATAATGTAGCAGCGATGCCACCTGGTGGCGATCGATTCTGATACAGACAGTAATCTTTGTAAGCGAAAGTGGTGTTATTATAGATAGCGTGCAACTGCAACCACTTATGTATGTCTTGGCTAATTTAGCGGTTCTCGTAATTTGCAGATTATATTTGCGTGTTTGATTCTATCTATCATGTACTCCAATAGTATTTAATTACGGAATAAATTGACATTACAATAGTTTGATAGCTCGAAAATATTTACTGAACGCTTTTGTGAAAATTCTGCCAGTGTTTTTATAGCTCTGTTATTTTATTTCAGATTGCGAAGTGGAACTATTGTCAAGATCTATAAAAAACTGGAAATTATTCTTTAGCAGGAGCATTTGTTTGATATTATTATAATTTCAAGTTTTATATTTATTCAATACTGACCCTTAAATAGTAAAATGAACACTTTTGGTCAAATAGACCTACCAAATTATCCTTAAAAGCTACATTTTGTTTACTAGACGTACAGAACTCTAAAAAAGAAGTCGGTTAAAAAAAGCTATAATATTATGTAAAATGGTTTGTTATTCGTGTTACGTAATATTTTATATTCTCACAGAAACTGGTACGAACATACAAGTTGGCACACATTTGTAAAGTCCTGCTTATCCGTTGCATGTTGATTTAGGCACGAGCACATTTCGCTTGCACGGTTCAGCATCATTGTCTAGTCCAAATAAATTAATTTGCACTCAGTATATTACATTTCTTTTACTTTTTTATACCTATAGTAGGTAAAACTGTACAGTCAGTATTAGATTGAACTTGATGGATAAAGTACTCAAAATGTTCATAATTCCTGTTTCCCCCCTACCTATGATTGTTCGGACCTTTAGCTCCGACAATAATATAATTTAAAACAATGAAACGGTTTTATACCTAGGCATTAAGATCATATTGAGACTTTTTTTATAAATATTCCACAACATTCTACACAACGCTATCTAGACCCATGGTAAGCTTTAATAGCTTGTGTTAAGGAATCTAGAATGCGGATAAACATACATTTATACTTTTTTTTTGGAAATACATACATATTATACATAGAAACACCCAGAATTACATTACTTACATACCCAGAATTTACAGGTGGTAGAAATTTGATGGCACAAATTTGACACTTATTTCGACCGGGTTGGTACCACCGTGCACAAGTGCGAAAAACCCTCCATAGTAATCCAATCTCGGTTGGATTGCGTTCAGGGATCAGCAAGTGCATAGCCGGGCCGAGGTGATGGTAGTCGCAGCACTAGTGGGACCGGTGGGTTTTGGCGTAGTCTAGTGGTGCCGCTGGCCGCCCGTGGCATAGTACAGGGGCCCAACTGGGACTAACCACCCTGGGAGGCTGCCCGACCAGGTCGCGCATAATCCCGATATGGCTCGTCGTGCCGGTTGGCGACCGGACGGGAGCCCGGCGACCATGTTCGGGGGGGTACGGGGGCCCTTCCGTTCGGCGCGTCGGCTCTCGTCACGCCTCACATTCATAGGTAAAACCAATCTCCCATGTTTTGTCACGCGGTGCTGCGGCGACAATCACCTCTTTTTCACGCCTTCCCTTACCCTTCACCTCATGGCAGCGCACAAAACAAATACTGTTGAAACAGCGGCTAGGGACTCTCCCACAAAAACTCTATTTGAGGTGGAGTCCACGAACATCTGTGGGCTCCATATAAACCTCAACGCCGTCCACCAACACCTGGAGACGGCGAAACCAGCTATGCTGTTTCTAACGGAGACACAAATACGCCGCCCTGACGACACGACCTACCTGCTTTACCCCGGCTATGTTATGGAGGAAAATTTCCGAGCAAAAGCCGGGGTGTGCGTGTTTGTTAGGGCGGATATTTGTTGTCGCCGTTTGCGCTGTCTAGAGGACCCATCCTTTTCCATCCTGTGGGTACACGTAGACCATGGCTCCACGAGTCAGATCTATGTGTGCCTTTACCGTTCCCATACAGGAGATGCAGAGATAACTCAACTATTCGAATACCTGAGTCAGGCGGCAGATGATGCGCAGGAGCGGTTTCCGAACGCCGAATTGGTGTTTTTGGGGGACTTTAACGCCCACCACAAGATCTGGTTGGGCTCCGCCAAAACAGACCATGCGGAAAGAGCCACTCACGCATTTGCCCTGGCGCATGACTTGACTCAATTGGTGCACAAGGTCACGAGGATACCAAGAGAGTCCGGCCTAGAGCCCTCTCTGCTAGACCTTCTGTTGACGAGTCGCCCGGACCAGTACAGTGTCTCGGTGAGTGCTGCTTTAGGTAACTCCGACCACTGTCTGGTCCGCTCCACCGTGCCTATTGTAGCGCCCCCACGACCCGTGCAGGGGAAGAGGCGTCTTTGGCACTACTCGTCAGCGGACTGGGATGGATTGCGCGACTATTATGCGTCCATCCCGTGGGTTGAACGCTGCTTTGAGGGTAAGAACCCATCTGAGAGCACTACTGCCGTCGCCGGTGAGATCGGTCTAGGTATGGAATACTATATCCCATACACCGATGTCACCGGAGTCCGCGGAGCGCGTCCGTGGTTCGGGCGCGAGTGCGCGGAGGCTGTTGAGCATAAACAGCGTGCGTACCGCGCCTGGGTGCGGGCGCGCGCCACTCGCGATCCCAACGTGGGTCACTTCTGCAAGAGGGCATGCGTCAGGGCGGATGCCCAGCGCATAGCACGGCTGGGCCAAGAGCTAGTGGCGCATCCCACGGGTAGCCGTGGCTACTGGCAACTGGCCATAGCCGTGCAAGCCAACTTCTGCCAGCCCTCGCTGCCCCCGCTGAGCAATCCCGATGGATCTCTGGCCCATGAGCCGCAAGAGAAAGCAAATTTGCTGGTCAATCTCTTCGCGGCCAACTCCCGAGTCGATGATTGTGGTATGCAACCACGGACAATGCCCACTGGTGACAACGCAACGCCTGATATACGTATCAGGCAACGTGATGTCCGTGCAGTACTGCAATCACTCGATGTCCGGAAAGCCAGCGGTCCTGATGGTATTCCAGCGGTTGTACTTAAAAAATGTGCAGCGGAGTTATCTCCTATGCTAACGCGGCTGTACCGACTGTCCTACAGTTCGGGTACAGTGCCTTCGGCTTGGAAGGAGGCAAATGTCCAGCCGATCCCCAAGAAGGGGGATCGCTCGGACCCAGCCAACTATCGACCCATAGCCGTCACCTCAGTGCTGTCCAAAGTGTTCGAGCACATAATTAACACACAGCTCATGCGCCATCTAGAGGATCACTCCTTGCTTAGTGACCGGCAATACGGTTTCAGACCGAAACGGTCAACGGGTGATCTTCTGGCGTACATGACCCACCTTTGGGGTGAGGCTATGGAGAAGCACGGTGAGTCACTGGCAATTAGTCTTGACATCGCCAAAGCTTTCGATAGGGTATGGCACAAATCGCTTCTTTCCAAGCTACCAGCCTTCGGCCTGCCTCCTAGACTGTGTAACTGGGTTGCAAGCTTCCTGCAGGGGCGCCGTATTCGCGTCCTTTGTGATGGACGAGCTTCGGAGTTCTTGCAGGTAAATGCTGGCGTGCCGCAGGGTTCCGTCTTATCTCCCACTCTCTTTCTTCTGCATATCAATGACATGCTCTGTAACGGAAACATTCACTGCTATGCAGACGACAGCACCTTACACGGGAGTTATTACGCACATCCTGCGGCCAAGCAGTCTGATATCGCGGAAAAAAGGCAGCTTCTTGTCACTGAGCTGGACCGGATCCTGGACCACATTTCTCTAGGAACCTGGTCGAGTTCAAAGCCAAGAAGACCCAGGCATCTGCGTTTACAGCAAAGGTATCCCCTTTCCTTCCCCTTCCCACTCTTCAGAGCACACCACTGCCACTGCAGGATCACCTCACTATCCTCGGTATGGATGTTCGCTGCAAACTGAACAACAAAAACTATATCGAGAGTATCATCAAATCAGCCTCGCGTAAACTCGGAGTCCTGAACAGAGTGAGACGTTTTTTCACGCCGGAGCAGCGGTGTCTTCTATACAAGACCCAAATTCGTTCCTGCGTGGAATACTGCTCACATCTCTGGGACGGCTCCGCAAAGTACTTATTAGATGCTCTCGACAGGTTGCAGCGACATGCGGTCCGCATTATTGGGGATCCTGAGGTCACGAACACCCTCGAGCCTTTGCAGATGCGTAGAGATGTTGCGTCTTTGGCAGTTTTCTACCGTCTGTACCATGGTGAATGTTCTGACGAGCTCTTCCAATTAGTCCCACCCTCCCCTTTCCTTCACAGGACGACACGTGCAGGGCTAAGATGCCATCCATTTACGGTGCAGAGTATACCTGCTAGAACCAAGCGTTTCAGTGATTCATTCCTATGCCGCACCACTAAGACCTGGAATTCCCTGCCAGCTCACGTGTTTCCTTCTTCCTACAGTCCCGGGTCCTTTAAGCGGGGCGTGAAAAGGCATCTAATGAGGCCGTCAAGCTGAGTGCCACCACTGTTAACATGGTGAATGTTTACGATGGTGACCCTCTTTCCGAGACTTTGCCTTTAGCTTAACATCAGGCGAGGTGAAGTCAAATTGACGTGTCCTGTATAAAAAAAAAAAAACAGAACAATGCAAATAGCCATATTCATGGATACAAATATTTGCACTGAGCGGGGATCGAACCGCCACGCCACAGAGGCTGTCAATTTCTGTTCAAGACTTTCTGTTGCTGACTGTAACAATCCTCTTTAGGTCTCTAATTTTAATTATTCATCATTATTATTTGGAAATGATTAGGTACTAAAAAAATTAATATATATAATAAATAAATAAAATAAAATAAAAAGCATTTATTTCGGACAACTAATAAATCCATATTTTGTTAGTAACAGTGTGACTTAAAAATATATTAGTAAAAATTGGTATTATGTCCCGCTCAGTGCAAATATTTGTATGCATGAATATGGCTATTTGCATTGGTCTGGGTGTTTCTATGTATAATATGTATGTATTTACAAAAAAAAAAAAGTATATAAGTATGTTTATCCGCATTCTAGATTCCATAACACAAGCTATAAAAGCTTACCATGGGTCTAGATGGCGTTGTGTAGAATGTTGTGGAATATTGTGAAATGTCAAAATAGAGGAATAAAAGCAATGTCACACAGTAAAAAACTAATCTTAATTTCTATACCGTTAAATTCATGTTAAGGTCAATTTGTAATTTAATTAATAGAATAAATTTATATTCAAAAGATATGTCAACTGTATTTGAGAATTATAGTAAAAAATTGTTATTATAAATAATTGTACCAATTTAACTATGTCATTGCTCTCATCGTCCCTATTTAGATACTATTTTTGTGTCCGAGATACATTCACGGATCCACTTAACTATAATAGGCGAGTCCCACCGGTCTGCTATAGTTTTCAGAATGGTGTTGGAGCTGCCCCGTAATCTGCAGAGCAATGAGACAGTCTTCTTTCTCATTATGGCTTGGAAACCATCTACGCAAGCCTGGGCAAACATGCCTGATGCGCTACAAAATCGAGGCAACCCCATCAACATTCTGAAGGCGTTGTTGTATTGGACACGCAGCGCACTGATGGCCGTCTGCCTGTAGTTGATCCAGAGGCTACACGTATAGAAAAAAAAAAAAAATATAAATTTTATTTGTACGTTATTTATTGTTGTACGTTAATACTTTACACTACACTCACTTTTGTCGTTGCGTAGGTATAAATTACTCATTTCTCCTTTCTCCTTTCTTTTTGCCGTATTTCTGTCTTTTCTTTTATAATTTTCTTGCCTTAGCTTGGATATAGGTTTTAATAGCTGCCGGTATCCGATTACTGGCTTACTGACTTACAGCCGTTCCTAATAACATACTGACAGTTAAATATGGATCGCAGCTACGGATAAAGTGCTCGGCTGTTAAAATTCAAAACATAGTAACTCCTATTTCACACCAATTTCGGAAAATAAAATTATACCGCGATGCGCTTTCCCGCCAAAAAACATAGTTACCATGTTTTGAATTTAAACAGCCGATACGTCAAATTTGACTGTTGCGATCTATCTTTAACTTTAAGTATGTTATTGGGAACGGCCATTAGTAGCATAACAACTAATATTAAAGTCTGCAACTTCAATGTTAAATGACTGACAACAGATCGTTAACCCGAAATTTAAATTGAGTTTTAAAAGTAGCATTCAAGAAGTCATCTACCGAAACATACTATAAGTAGATATGAAGTAGAAATATTGATCAGTCTGCCCAAACTCCAGTACCAGCCTCCCAGACACGTGGCCAGCGTATCGTAGATAGATAGATAGATAGATAGATAATTCTTTATTGCACACCAATATCATTACGGATAATATTTTACATAGTTACAGTTATAGTTAAATGCACAATGGGCGGCCTTGTCACTTAAAGTGATTTCTTCCAGGCAACCTTAGGATGGACAGGAATGAAAGTATGTAATATAAGTGAGTGTTGGTGTGATTTGTTTACAAATATAAAGAGTATGTTACATGAATAATTACATAGTATACAAACACGATATATAGATAAATAGATAAATAAAATGTGAATGTGAGGAGTTTTCAACGACTATGCTATAGAAAGATAATAAGTCTTTACCATGTTTTTAAAAATATTTATAGATTGAGCCTCTCTAATTTTTACCGGCAATGCATTCCATAGGCCAATGGCCTTCACAGTAAAAGATTTGCCATAGTAAACAGTAGAGTGCGCTGGTAATCCTAGCGTCAAGTTTCTAGACGGCCTCAAGGATCTCTCATGTGTGTCATGGAGAAATGTAAAACGTTCTTTGAGATACATGGGAGTAGCTGGATTGAAGAGAACGTTATATAATAATGACAAAATATGAGCATTCCTGCGAAGACGAATTGGGAGCCACTTGAGTCTGTCACGGAATTCGGAAACGTGATCATATTTACGTAAGCCAAATATGAATCTGATGCAAAAATTTTGAAGTCGCTCAAGCTTATCAAGTTGCTCCTCAGTAAGATCAGGATAGCTGACATCGGCGTAATCTAGTACAGGAAGAAGGAGAGATTGAGCAAGTGAAATTTTAGTGGAAGTTGGAAGGAAATTCCGTAACCGCCGCAAAGTCCCTGCTGATGCAAAAAGTTTCCGACTTGTTTCTTGGAGTTGAAGTCTCCAGGATAGGGTACTCTCAATAAGGATGCCAAGATTTTTTACATTAGTGTTAATTGGTAAAACAGCTCCTGCAAATTGGACTTGCGGCATTTGTGACCAGTTAATTCTAGAAACCAACTGCTGACCACCTACTACAATTATTTGTGTTTTTGTTGGATTCACCATCAGTCCATAATTGTTACTCCATTCGGAAATATGCTCAAGGTCCATGTTAATCGTAGCAATGGCTGTAGTTAAATCACTTGATGGAACTTGTGTATATATTTGCAGATCATCGGCGTAAAGGTGGTAGGATGAAACAAGTTTTTTAGTGATGGAATTTATAAATATCGCGAAGAGTAAGGGAGATAAAACGCCACCCTGTGGTACGCCAGCTGTAGTACTGCACCATGAAGAATAGGATTCTTCAATGCGTATACGTTGCCGGCGACCAAACAGGTAACTACGAAGCCATTCAATAGCCGTTGGAGATATGTTAATAGAGCTGAGTATACCAAGCAGGATGTGGAAATCTACAGTATTAAACGCATTACTGAAATCAAGTAAAGACAATAAAGTAAGTCTACCACCATCCATGCCCTTTCTTATATCATCAGTAATCTTAACCAGTGCCGTGCTAGTACTGTGTCCACGTCGGAAACCAGATTGAAAGGGGTTTAGAAGTTCATTTTTATTAAGAAAAGAACTAAGTTGAGTATGGACGAGTCGCTCAAAGGCTTTGGAAAGGAATGGAAGGATAGATATCGGACGGTAATCAGTAAATGAGCATGGCTTGGATTTCTTCGGTAAGGGAATTATTTGAGCATCCTTCCACGCAGACGGGAAAGCGCCGCAGGATAAGGAATGATTAAAAATATGGCAGAGAATGTGTACGATCTCATCAATAATAGGTAGGATCATATTCCTGCTGACACAATCGTTGCCCACAGCATTGGATGAGATTGCTACTATGCTCTTTTTAACATCACAAGCGGTCAATTGATCGAAGACAAAAGGCGGATATTTAGGAGTTGGAATAGATGAAAGATGTTGTAATGTATTTGTTTTCGTAGCCGCATCAAAATCGGGCGAAGAAGACAAGTGTACATTGAGTGAATTGATGTCTAAGTCTTTAGGAATAGAATCTGAACGTGATTTCCCAACTCCTAATGTATTAAGAAATTTCCAGACTTTGGCTGGATCTCCATTCTCAATCGAGGTATGAATGTGTTGGCGTTGCGCATTCCTACACACCTTGTTGCAGTGGTTTCTAATGGTCACATATTTATCCCAATTTGCTTCCGTGGAACGAAACTTATACCTGGTCTTGGCTGCTGCTTTTTTAGATAGAAGATTTTTTATATCCTGAGTAAGCCAGGGTGCAGGTAAATGTTTCAACTTAATTGGTCGCATGGGTGCGTGTATGTCATAAAGCTGTGTTATTTTAGATGTTAAGATATTCACTTTAGTATCGATGCAATTTGACATTAAAAGATCGTCCCAGTCTATCTTAACAACATCCTCGTGGAGCTTTTTTGGAACAATGGCGTTGAAATTGCGTTGTAAAATAATTTTAGGTTTTGGTTTGGGCGGTCGGATCCGGTAGGAAAGATAGATTAAGTCATGATAAGAGAAGGCATCAGCATTGTACTGACCATGTTGGGCTACATGATTGGGTGAAGAGACTAAGACTAGATCGAGAAGAGATGGGATACAGTTAGGAAAGTGGTGAGTGGCATTAAGAGGAAGAATGGATAGATTACAAGATTCTGTAATGCGCCGAAAGGAAGAAGAACGTGAGTTATTGAGTAGAAGGCAGGTATTGAAATCTCCCATTATGATGACATGCTCGTAGGTAGGCACGAATGTTTCCAGCATATCTTCAAAAGCCTCAAAATAGTCCAGGCGTTTTGATGGTGAATAGTATGCACCAAGTAAAACTTTTGTATGATTGAGTTTCAGCTCAAGGAGTAAATATTCACCGGAGTTTGATGATGGTGGTTGTGGTGAGATATCAACAATTGTGAAGGGAATTTGAGACCGCAGGTATATGGCCACACCACCGTAACCATCACCGGTGTTGCTCGTACGATCATTCCTGATAAGCTGAAAACCTGGCAGAGAGTAAGAAATAGTTGGGAGACAGGGTTTCAACCAGGACTCAGTGACCACAATAGCGTGTATATTTTCACAGGCAAAGGTAGCCAGCATATCCGGGAAATGAGCAGGAATGCTTTGGGCATTTATGTACACTACATTGAAGTTCCTCGGGACATCCAGAAATTGAGACCGGAGAGTGTCTGCAAGTGACGGCGACGGGTGACTCGCAGTGTTATCGCTTAGGCTTCTAGTAGACAAAAAACTGTCATCATTACTATCTAAGTCAGACATTAATATCGTAGTGTTGAGTGTATGAATCTGTATATATACCTATAAGTGTTTGTATTATGTGTGTGATAATCCAGTAAGTTCAACAAGCAAAATGACAATAATTCTTGTATAATAATATGCAAGAATAATTACCGTCTGTCCACCCGCCAGTTGCGTGTTACAATGATGGAAAGCATTTTAATAACAACAACCGGAGCAAAGTAAAATAAAATTAAAACGTGTCAGATCGAATAGAATCGAGTTATAGAAAGGTTACAAATAAAGCAGTAAATAACTAACAGAATTCATGCCGGGCTACAAAATATTCATAATATATCTAAATGTTCCCAGTGAGTGGTCTCAGAAAACATTCACAGAAGTGGAGCTACCAAAAAGGTTAATACATATTATACGTACCTATACAAAAGAAAAAAAATACACAAACAAAAGCTTCAAATAATAGGTATTAGTACATGGAACGCGATGAGGAATATTATTTCTCTGTGACAACATTGACCTACACCACAGATCAAGGGCAAATTAATGTTATTGTTGTTTACAATACGCTGGATAACGCGAATTAATGAACATGAAATTAAACCTAATTTCTTTCGTGTTTCATCAGAGTAGATGCACTTTAATTATTGTTATTGTAATTTGGTTTATTAGTTACATACCCATTCAGTGTGAGTGTGGAAGATCGAAGGAAGAGACCTGTGAGAAATTGCTGAAAGTTTATGTGAACGTTACATACCTAGTGAATTACTACCTAATAACAATAATAGCACTCTTAGCAGAATCCCCCACGATAAATAAAATAAATAAACTCAAAATAAATCGTGAATAATAATAAATCAGAATCCGCCAAATACCATCACTATTACTTATAAATTTAATACAAACTAACGTAAAATCTCACTACGGTTTAAAAACGCTTTTAGCCGGAACAGACACCTGCACATAAGATAAGGCCCGACAATAGATCTCCGTATTAGTTATAACTACAAGGTATATTATAAATAGGTATATTATAAAGCGCTTATTTTTTCGACACCGCACGTCGTGTCTTTACAGTGGTGGTTTTAACAGCAGTCTTCTCACTATCAGGACACTTTATTTTCTCGAGATCACGGGGTGAGTGGATTCGATGTCGGTTCCCATCCGGGCCAAGTACATATACTGAGCCTTCTCTGGTCCAGCATTTATTAACACCGAACTTCTCACGAGCGGCCATAAATGCACCATGACGCGACCTTGTCAAAAATTCTGAGAAAGTGAATCCTGTGCCTTTTAATTTAGTTTTCGAGAACCATATACTGTCCCTCACTGCAAAGTTCTGAAGTTCAACTAGTATAGCCCTAGGTTTCTCACTGGTTGTTTGTCGTCCCATCCTATGGCACCGCGTGACGTCACTTGAAGAGAACGATTCAAGGTGAAGATGTTCCTTAATGGTGTCAGTGATCACTTGGGCTGTGTCCTCTCCTCTTCGCTCTGCGATGCCATGTAAGAGAAGCATTTTTCGGCGGCTACGTGTCTCCAAATTGTCGACCTCACGAGCCAAAGTGTCATATCCCTGCGAAAGCGACTTAAGCGTTTGTAGCACGAATACTTTAAACGCCGCAAATTCTTCCGCCAGGCTCCCTGTACTAGTGGTGTAGTTTGGCTTCAAATTTAGCCATCCTCTCCTCAAAATATGATTGCATGTCCAGCAAGGAAACCTCCATAGTGGTTTTGTGTTATTATGCGTAAACAAATTGGAGAAATAACACTTAACCAGCAGGTGTGCACGGTTATCTATCGCATTTATTCATCAAAGCACTGAAAAAACTTTATTTGCTATTTTTATTAGATTTTAAATGTAACATATAAAATTTATAGTGTTATCGCAACTACCCACTTTTTACCACTTTAGGATTGACGACAGGAGGCGCGGGTTTGATCCCGATATGTATGGTGGCAGTCGTTATAAGGGAAATTGGTGAAATGGCCCCATATAGAAGGGCTGATCACCCGTCCGGTCATACGGCGTCCTCACTGGCAGTAGTAGGAGTACCTAGTAGTATGTGATTGACGTTTATGACATATGTAGACGACTGTCATATACGTCAAATCCTTATGGATTCGATAATAATCTGAAATAAATTTATTCTATTCTATTCTATTCTATTCTATTCTATTCTATTCTATTCTATTCTATTCTATTCTATTCTATTCTATTCTATTCTATTCTATTCTATTCTATTCCACAATCCGCTGGCCAGCAAAATTGCCAGTTCTCCAGAGGCGCAGTTTGGAAGATGGCCCTGGGTCAGCCGGGTTGCGAGATGATGACCCGAGAATGTGTGTGGGCTTCGTCGGTTCAAGTCCGAACCAACCCCGCCGGTCACTGAAGGAGGACCAAAATGGAGACCAGAGTAGTCGTTGTGATAATGGTAACAGATTTTATTATTAACAAGCTGTAAAACTTTTAATAAGGCCTCCGAAGGTGACCGCGTTCGACAATTTCAGATGCACGCAGCAGATACGCACAATTCATTGCAGCTTCTCAATGGTTGTTATAAGAGAGAGGATTTCACCATTATTTGTAACGGGAACTCCTCAAATCAAATTACCTAAGTTGTAGCGGCCTACAATATATTTTTTTAAACAATATTAGATCTGAAATTTCTAATGTTCCCAGTAACCCCTCTACTTAAGCAAATTGCTTGTGTTAGGAGTGGGTTCGCGTCGGTAGTGTATTGGCCTGGATTCGACCCCAGGATCTCTCGATCGTAAGGCCGACTCGTTATACATTAATCTACCAACGCTTCTTTTTGCGCACGTCCTATCGCGGACAGATCGTAGAGTGCACTGAAGCGATCGGCTGAGTGTCGCGGTATTTATACACTGGCGCCGGCGTTAGACACCTTCACAAAATCATCGTTTTGTTATTCAGTATTTCTTAGTTTCATTTTGAGTGATGAAATTGGACTGTAAGCTGCTCCGTTTTGAAGGGGAATCACCACCTATTTCAATTGTTTTTTTTTGTTTTTGAGAATGCTAAAAGCTTTGTCACCTTTGTTTATTTTCGTTTATTCAATATTTAAGATAATATTTTTTCAGTACCAGTGATCCGAAAGGGTTTGTATCTGTTTAGTTCTTTTTGTTTCACACATAGTGTTTCGGAATTACAATTCTTGAAACATCAATGTAAACCTTTGAGAATGCCGTAAGGCGAAACCGGTCAGGTCTAGAACTGAAATAGCGTGGTGACATATAGCCTATGTGTTATTCTGATGTATAAGCTATATTAGGAGTAAAGATTCATGAAAATCCATTCGGTGGTTTTTACGTAAAAGACTAACAAGCATCCATCCTAGTCACAAGCTTTCACGTTTATGATATTAGTAGGATATGTATTAGTAATGTACTATTTAAATATTGTCATTTACTGTATAATTTTAAAATACAATACTTCCACACACCGTTCATTCACACGTTCACATTTTCATATTCACATGTTTTCACTCTTTCACACTCGGCTTCGACGGTTCGGCGTCCGTGTGTCACTGCCCAACAGGGTTCTAGTTGAAAACCAGCGCCAGGCCTCCACCTGGCACATGCTGAACTGGACACCCATTTGGTGCATCTGTATGATGTCACTTACTGCGTGTCTGTTGCGTTTGGAGTTTGGAAGTATGTTCACTATTAATGAGCATGCTTCCAATACTTGATATTTCTAATAATGTCATTACTGGTTGTTGTATAATTTGTTATATTGTGTGACCGCTTTGCACCAAATAAATGTTTCTTTCTTTCTTTCTTTCTCTTTCTAAATAAATTAAACTGAGTGGAAAAGTACAAGTGTGTTATTCAATATGTGTAGCAGATTCCACCAAACGCCATCAATCTTCAGTGTAAACAGTTCTTTTTGTTTGTTTGTTTATTTTTATTTTGCTTATACTCTTATCTTCCTTTCCTCTTCACCTTCTATAGTTGGGAACACACGAGTGCCACCTGAAACCTCATTTTACTAATAGCACAGAATCTAATAGTTTAAATTATACTGTCATCGCAAGCGAAGGATCTATGTCGGGATCGTAGCAAGTGGAAAACTGTAGTCTCTGTCTACCCCGCTGGGAGAAAGGTGTGACTGTATGTATACAAGCATATAATATAAATCTGGCTTATATCTTATAATGATACTTATAGGCCACCAAGTAAAGTTTAAAAAATAACGCATAGATGGTAGAATAAAAAATCGAGCATTCAACATTTAAGAGGAAGTATTTTGACTTTATATAAACTATCAGGCTGCCAGTGCAGGTGAAGTCAAGTTAAAAAACATAAAAAATATATACAAATAGGTAAATGAGAAGTGCTGGGTATTTTATTATAAACGTACTTCCCCTTATAATAAATAGGTATTAAATGTAAACGGAAAACCCATTTCAATTCGGTCTCCCAACAAGTATTCATGTTTATTAATATACGAATAAATTAATCGGAAATATAAGTTCACTAGTTTACATAACATAAACAAGCTCAAGTGGCAATGGGCTGGCCACGTTTGTCGAAGGACCGATGGACGTTGGAGCAGACGATTCCTTAAGTGGAGACAGCGAGAAGGCAAACGGAAGGTAGGATACCCCCTAGCCAAATGGACTGAGGACCAGAAAAAAATTGCTGGGACCGACTGGATGTGGAAGAGAGGATCGGGTCAAATGGCGCACTTTGGGACAGGCCTATGTCCAGCGGTGGACTACAGTGGGCGCATTAATTGATTGAAACAGTAAACACCGTTTTCCGATTAGGTTGACCAACTAAGGTGGGTTGTTTCAGCGTCAACGTTCATCCAACAAAACATAACATCACGTCTGTCCCTCCCTATGTATGCTTATATCTTCAAAACTACGCTACAGAATTTAATGCGGTTTCTCTTAATAGATATAGTAATTCGAGAAGAAGGTTTATATGTATAATACATGCTTAATATAGTAGATGGTGCAGTTGGATCTTGATGGAGGCACGCGGGCGGAAAAAAATTGGCGGTACGAAGTCACTGGGTCAGATAATAACATAATAAACTAAATCATTCAGAAATAAAGTTAACGTAACCACTACTAAACCTAGTAACTGCTATTCTTGTAATCTCCAGTTTATCGAGCACCATAAATACTTTTTCACACACCGCATAAAAATCCGGGACGGCAAAGAAACGGAAATCCGTGTGTTGATTACGAATTGCAAGACCATGAGTATGTTATGACAAAGAACTGCTATATTCATCTCATAGAACGTCACTTTGCAAACAGATTGGTGAAGACACTATAATATGTCGCAAGCGTCCTCTATATCCTTCAACGTAAATTGTTATCGATAATATGGGACCCTAAGGATCGTGGGCCATCACTACATGCTCAGAGCACATTTGGACTCACTACTGTTAGGGCAAACGAGTCTTATGGACGTCAAAAAACAGTAGACATTCAAAATATGAGTTAGGAATTCTTATGAATCAAGTCCACCTATATACTTGTGCTAAAATATTCAATAAGTAAATAAGAGAAAAGTAACATTGATCGAAAAACTAGGGTCGTCTTCACACTAATACCATACGTATAAAAATTACACATATGCTAATACTGTCGATAGATAAATTTGGGTATGAGTTAATTTGGGAAGTATGATATGCAGGTTTGGGAACAGTAGCTGTTAACCTTCTTCTGAGAATCAACTACTAATAGTCCAAGTTACTTTTTTAAAGAGCTCGGATTGCCAAGAGCTTCAGTAAGCTCTTTACTCAAACGAATGAACGTTTTAGATAAACGGCGTTGATAGGATCTTACCAAATTTGGATAAGCAGAGGAGGGAACACGACTGACGGTGGACGTGAGCGCTGATGCATCACAAGGTGGCCACCCTAAACCTACATCCGGGTGGCAAGTCCCAGGCGCCGCCGTCACAGTGTATCTCTGTACCACACCATGGAACCGGCGACCGCACGGTGAATCCATGAAATGCTGGCAACCGGATCTCTCTACCTTGGCTATAGAACGTAGATGTATAACTGGTTTTCTGAATATTATAAAAGGCTTATACATATCATTATTTGAAAATCATTTCTCATGGTTAGTGTTTAGCAACTTAAATACCTAAGAAAATGTTTCTTGAAAATCCCTGAATACACATTGTTTGAACCAAAACAATGAGAATTATTAATACAATCAATGATGATCGTTAGGTGAACTTCATTTACAATGACGTGACTTGCAAGCGGATCTAGGTCATCGCTCGCCTGTCAGTGAAAACATCGATATCGGCAATCGGTCCCAAGCGTCCCAGCACTATTATGTCGATTACTTTTGATTTATGTATACAGTTTATTTACTACTAGACGACGTGTCCCGGCTTCGCCCGTGGCTTCCTTCGTAACGTTATTGATGCTAACAAACAAACACCAAAGAAGTCACCTTGATATCAACACTTTTTACTAGAGATGCGCCGAGTAACACTTTTGCCGAGTAACGAGTACCGAGTTTTACTCGGCTCAATATATTTTTAACTGAATACTCGGCCGAGTAACTCGGTTCAATCAAATTCCCATTTTGCGCGCGTAAATAAGTACTAACAGGTTCACGACGGATGGTTAGTTTGACTGCAATGCTTCGATATCGCCTTTGGGTTGTGTAGGTCAGATGGCAGTCGCTTCACAGAAAATATCGAAGTTCAGCCAAATGCGCAGTTACACTGGTAAAAGTGGACCCCTGACTCCAAGTGAAAAATCTTTGGATGCGACTGGGATTAACGCAATGATGAAGAAGAAGGTTCACGACGGTCGAGAGACCGGCGGCGTTTTACGACGAGATTGTAGAAGTTTAAGCAAAAGTGAAATGTACTTTATGCAATCCTATAATTTCACGTAGTGGTGTTGGACGAAAGGCTTCTATAACGGCAATGTTAAACCACGTTGGAATGAAACGCACAGAAAAGTTTAAAGATTTGGAAAATGAAACATTGTGGGAAAATATCTCAAAATCTTGAGCCAGTAGCATCAACTTCGTCGTTACAATCGATTGCATTGAAAATACTGCAAACCCTTTTCGAGTCATTTACTTTAGTAAATTGAATGATTTTTTACAGCATTTATGCTAACTATACAAATCGATTACATAGGGAAAAAGAAGAATCATCTCGGGCGGGACTCCAACCCGCAGTATTTCCCTTACAGGGGGAATGCCTTGACCAATTCGGCTACCGAGACACGCCCGATGTGATTCAAATTTCCCATCTTATACGTCTTTAAGGCGACGACGGTGGAATCATCTACCGATTTTCTTACGAACTATCGGAATCAATGAATGATGTTACAATCATTTTTTTTTACTACTTTAATAAATACTTTAAAATTTGAATTTTTGATTAACACTGTTATTTAAATTATATTAAATACTTAAATACATTATTTTTGTTAAACAAATACTCGGTATATATTTCTAATAACTCGCTCTGAATTCTCGGCATTCAAACCGAGTTATTCGGCCGAGTACCGACTATCAAAAAACCCACCGAGTACGCCGAGTACCGAGTATCAACCGAGTTCTCGGCCCATCTCTACTTTTTACCATCCTCATTTTTCAGTACATCATAACGTTATTCGATGTACCCTAAGTAACATGTTACAAAACGTGCATTTGAGCAGTGCATTTGCTTCGCACAAGGCAAAATGCTGCTTATGTATACTACATTTAACGCAACATAATGCGTCTTGACCTCTTTTGTCATCAAGCATTTCTTGGTAATTTGCTGTGTGCGTAGTAAATGCTGCTTAGGTATGTAGTACCTCTAAAATAGCATTGTTTACAAAACATCTATGCACCAGATATTAATTTGCTGATCATAACTGACTGACAATGACGTCTATGATTTACATTACGTAATATATTTTGTTATAAAGTAAACATGACTTATATTTAGGTATGTAAGGTTATTCATGATTTTGCATTCCTGGATTTTATAAATACCTAAATAAAATATATTTGGGAAATCCCCGAACGACTCAGGGATTCTGTGTTGCCTTTATCATAATTATGAAAAAAACTATTTCTTTTTTAAATTTCGTACCAAAAAAAATCCTTCTCGTATTATGTAGGTAGTTTAACAACCTCCAAGTGTCTAACAGACACAATTTTGCGTTTATGCTGTCGTAAAATCTGTGCACCTGACTAAATATACAGTAAAAATCTTTCTTACAACTAATTTGATCTAGACTTAATCGCAAGCAAAACCAGCTACTTACACGAGAATTTCTCTATGAGATCGTGAGAGTTCTAAACATCCAGTTTAAGTGGAAAATCCATCAAATTGGCAACACTGCTTATAGGCAAATCTGGTAGATCCGGCAAATATGCGTAACATTTATTTGTTGCAAAGTATATCAAATTGAAATAAAACCACTTTTTACGGATTCTATCGCGATATATTTTGTATTCCCATAGCCTTAAAATGGCGTACCTTAATATACGACTGGTCACCGGCTCTCCTTAAATTCTATCTCAATGCATTCCAGTTGACCCTCCCCGACCAAAGCAATCTTGTCAGATGGGGAAAAGCCACAGATAAAACATGTAACTCATGTGGTGAAGCAATTGGTACTGCTAGGCACCTACTGGTGGGTTGTAGGACGCTATTAGACCGGGGTCATTACTCGCGCCGACATGATAAGGTATTAGAAATCGTACGTGAGGCGGTAAGTTTGGCGGTAGCTAGAGCGAAAAAGGGTTTAACCACAAACCAAAGAAATGACGTCGCGTTTGTAAAGGAAGGCTGCTCAAAAAAGACAAATCAAAAGCCGTACTCAATTTTGATAGCAGCCGCTGATTGGACATTACTCGCAGATTCGTATGAGAAACACTATAAAATACCGGAGGATGTTTGTGCCTCGTCATCCAGACCCGATATATTCCTATTTTCAAAACAGCAAAAGCGTGCAGTACTAGTAGAACTCACAGTACCGTGGGAAACTAACATACCTAAAGACCACGCTATAAAAATAAACAAATACTTTGACTTGACCAACGAGTTAACCAAAAATGGCTATGTGGTTAAACTCTACGCCGTGGAAGTGGGAGCAAGGGGAATTCCAGCTAAATCCCTGTATAACTTATTTAAAGACCTCGGATTGCCAAGAGCTTCAGTAAGCTCTTTACTCAAACGAATATCTAAAACGGCGTTGATAGGATCTTACCAAATTTGGATAGGTAGAGGGGGGAACACGACTGACGGTGGAGGTGAGCGCTGATGCATCACAAGGTGGCCACCCTAAACCTACACCTGGGTCGCAAGTCCCAGGCGCCGTCGCAGTGTTCCTCTCTGTACCACGCCATGGACCCGGCGACCGCACGGTGAATCCATGGAATGCTAAGAACCGGATCTCTCTATTACTTTTAAACCCGACGTTTCGGCTGCTTTGCAGCAGCCATTTTCGCGGTGTGACTCACGATGGTAGTTGTCACATAGTTTGAAGTATACAATCAATTTGTGACAACTACCATCGTGAGTCACACCGCGAAAATGGCTGCTGCAAAGCAGACGAAACGTCGGGTTTAAAAGTAATAATAACAAATATATCGCGATAGAATCCGTAAAAAGTGGTTGCATTTCAATGAGTGACATTCGCGTAAACTTCAGAAAATATCAAGTATATCAAAGTGTTTATTCAAATATTTCTCAAATATCTGTTGACCGTATTACAAAATATTTAGGAGGATTATTCAGTTGCACAGCCATTTGAAATACCTAATAGATTCAAATCAACAATAAAATTACAGTTAAAGATTTATTATCCTGAATCAGTAAATAAACAATAACAGTTCGAATTAGTCATACATAAACCTTATCAAATAGGTACATACATAAACTGTAATCAATAAACATTTATATATAACTAACCATACATTCAGGAAACGTCAAAACGCATACAACACATTGATAACATGTGCGTTAGAAAGAGATGACACAACCTATAATTACTTCATTATGAGTAATGGTGTAGGTATTGAAAGTTGAAACACAGTACTGTCTATGTAATTATGTCACAGGAGATACAACATGTGAGCACAATAATGTTTAGCTTATTAAAAAAATAACCGTTCAAAAGGAATGCAAGAACGATTTGGCATTTTGTTTCCTTGTAGCGCAGACCAGAGAATGTGTTTCATATACCGGGGCTTTCCAAGAAGCTACGCACACATCGATAGACCGGTTACTCGTTCGTAGACACACATGCGCGCGTGTGACATTGCAACAACTGTCAGCCAGCTACAGCCAGTCTGCGTCCGCGCAACTGCGTAGTGGTCGGATAAATTATACCGTTATTTCACTATACAACATATTTATAGCTGTTTTATTATTAAAAATTGGTTTTATATTGTGAATCTCAGTGTGAACTTCTATTTTGGATTACTGGTGAGCTGTTTTATAAGACTCTTTAGCAGTAGTTCTAAGTAGGTCTTATGTTCCGTGTATATTATAATATTTTGCTTCAGCCGTTCGTTGTAAATTTTAATGGACATTTACTGTGGGTACGTTAGGTATAACATGTTGATGCTTTGGAGCGTTTTGTAGTTATCTTTCTTATTTGATAGTAGTGAGTTTTGCGTCGTTTTTATTTATATCATTAATATTGTAATAACCGGCGTATCTTAAGTAAATATTGTTAACAAAAACTGTTAAAATGGTCAAAGACACATACTAATATTTTAAGTGCAAAAGTAACTTTGCTTGTCTGTCTATCTGTCTACTGTCTGTTATTTATTACCATGCCTAAACCACTAAACCGGTTTTGATGAAATTTGGTACACAGATATATTAGACCTTTCGACTATACATGATACTATGATAACCGACATCCACTTAGGTGGAGTTGAGGGCCACCACTAGGGAGTCAGGTATACAGCAATTCTTTCTTTTTCAAAATAGATATTTTCGACATCCTGCATTCTAACGAGTTTTATATGCCTACCTCCCTAATAGGGCCTTTTAGTCAGTGTTTCGCAATTTTTATCAATAATTTTCCTAACATTCTTCTAATTAATGTGTTCGTACTGTTCATTATAATGACTAATCATCAGTAATTACTAATTAGTAGTTACGACAGACTTTGGAGTTTGGACCGTCTGCCTTCTAATTGCTAATAAGAAAATGTGGAAATTACATTACCATGGCTGGCAATACCTGTTTGTACAAAACTTCCCTAATTATTGTTATTATAAACTCACTTGCGAAAATGAATACATTTTGTTCTAAACTTTATATAAATAAGATAAATTTAGAGTGATTCTATTGAAGTTGCCAAAAAATTCTACAATATTTTATCTAGGTAGGTAAGTACAGTCAGCATCAAAAAGATGTTGAGAAACATAGTGCTCCAAATGATCTTAACTCCTTGGCTTTTCTCTTTCCTGTTAACGAATTGTTGTGATATTTGGTACACATTATTAATTTGGATAATAATACAATGTAAGTCAATAAAACAGTTTAATTTGCTCTTAATACCTTAATCTTAAGATCATTTTGAGACTTTGTATGTCAAGATATTTTCTGACACCGCCTGTGAGTGAGCACAATTTTGAAATTCCAAATGAGTCCTTTAACAGTGTTTAACAAAACACACATCTTAATATTTATATCTACATATATTCACGCTTGTGAATCCCCGAAGAGATAGGCAGAGGTGTATTAGTACTCACATATCACTAAGTATAATTTTCGGAGCCCCGTATTAGGGGCTTGTGCTAAGCTTTATCATGGGTAGGTTTATTGTCAGATGCAGATTATTTTAGTATATCGATACATCGATAAATTATCGAAGTGTACCCATAACCAAAGATATGTGGCCTACATATGACAATGAGCCAATGAAGTTATTATAAGCAATATAAGCGATATTAATATTTACCTTGTATTAAGAAGACAAACAATTCGAATACCGACATCGGGAGAAATGAAACGCTCAAGTGCGACTTGAACCCACGACCTTTGCTCTTCCTACTAAGCTATTGAGCCACACCTGAATTACTTCAAATTTCCCTTCTCATTATATTCATCTTTAAGGGCGACTTGAGCTGATTTCATGTTTCCCGATGTATTCCAATTTTAAAGTTAGCTTAAATAATGCTATAAAAATTCATTCAATAAAAAAGAAAGACAAAAATTGTATTGCAAAAATGAGATGGGTTGAATAAAGATTGGATTGTTTGGGTTTTAGTTTGGATTGTTCAAAATCCTTAGAATTCTTTTTACAATACCTGTATGTGAATAATTTGTATCAATATCCATACCTACTACGAGTAATATTATAAATGCTAAAGTAACTCTGTCTGTCTGTATGTTACGCTTTCACGCCTAAACCACTGAACCGATCTTAATGAAATTTGGTATAGAGAAAGATTAGACCTTGAGAAAGTACAGGCTATGTTTGATCACGATATCCGACCGCGGGCGGAGACGCGAGCAACAACTAATAATTTATAAAAGAAGGTATACAGCAAAATTAAAAATATACAATTGTAAAACTGTCAATGTTTACATTCACAATGCCAAGGTCAAATACATAGTGACATATAATTACACGCTCGCATCTGACGATAACAGAATAAAATTTAAAAAACTATTGTGCAATCACTTTTAAAGTGTCGTCATTAAAAACATCGTTGACGTTTAAAACTAAAAAAATGGCATCATCATCACCCGCTCAGTATTATTGTACAGAATTTACCCGGTTTTTGGCCGCGGTCGTGGGAAAAACAGTGAGTGTTCAGGTAAAATTGGCTTGCTTCTGTTTTGTAAAACGTCCTATTTATCGCACAAGGCATGTTTACAGCTTGGTATATTTATAGAGTAGCTAAAACAAAAACGACCGTTGCATTTATATAAATGGTTTTAACTACTCTGTTAAAGTACGCTCAAATGCATCGTACTTATTTTAAGTGAAACAGACTATTTAACGATTTTAATCGCAGCTCACATGCACCCAGAATATAATATTATGATTAATATTGTAAGAACAATAAGAGTCTTACGTCTTTATAACTCCAAAAATGTAGACATGATGAGGAATGAGGATCTGCTCTGGAAGAGGTGGTGAGGAAGATGGTATAAAAAAGGATCCACTCCACAGATAAAGATCAACGGAATAAGCCATTCCATAAAAATATAATATGTTGTAAGACAAGCCTAATATAAGCAGATATAAGTCTCTAACAATGCTTTTATAGAAATGAATAAAGGAAAACAAAACTAAAAATAGATTGGGTATACATTAATCCCGTATTCCCTCACACCCCACAAAAATGGAAGCGTAGATGAAAATGTGAGAGAAATTGTTTATACTGGAGAGTGATGGAATTTGGTGGAATCTACTACACATATTGAATAATACACTTGTACTTATCCACTGAGTGAAGAGTACTTTTCCAAGAGAATGCCGTAAGGCGAAACCGGCGAAACTCAGTGGAAAAGTACAAGTGTATTATTCAATATGAGAGATAAATACTTGATAAAACTGAAATTATACAGAAAAAAGGAATAAAAGATGACAGACTAGGTTAATAAATTAGCCAGACTTCAGATTAAGTTAATAAATTTGCCAGTCTTACATTGTATTAGTGAGCATACATCCTGCAATAAGATGAAGGGGAATGAAAACCTCCACAGATGTAAAGTAAAGCCAACGAAGCGAGAGAAAAAGGTAAACAAAGTTTCAGCGGTTCCAAACATTTTTATATGAAAATTATTACGTATCACTTCAAGCGCATTCCAGACAGGAATGAAATTGCTCATAAGATGGCGGATCTGACAGTTTAGAACCGATGTGCTGACAGCTTTCCTGCGCTATGAAACACGCAAAGACAGCTGTCGCTCGGCCATTGTCGCGGAGGTACGTGTGACATGTGTAACAAAGATAACGAAAAAAAAAAGACAAAGACAATAATCGCTAGTTATCGTAACGTAACTCAGTAATGGTCGCTTAGTTTACCTTTTTTGTCTCATCTCTTTGGCTTCACTTTAGGAATCATCTAAAGGGACAACCAGCCCTCACTAGTTATACACTTCACTGGCGAATAACAACAAAACTGCAAAGACAGCGGCATTAAATTGCCCTGATGCACACTCTAATTTCTGCACAAAGTAATACGGGAATTCACGCCGCAGCAGAGCCATCTTCTGCAAACAACACAAAATAATTCCGTTCTTTGTGCTATACTCACTTCTGTGTGAGTTATTGAACGCTCCCTAAAGATTGCAGCGGCGTGACTAGACGTCATTCAAGAGTCTTGAGGTCATCAACATCTTTGTTCGTGGCTCTCTGAAGTTGCGTAGTGATGTTGTATCTTTAGCAGTATGTTACTGCCTCTGCCATGTTTCCTTTTTCTAATTGATTTCATCTTCCCTTCTTTCATTTTCTACATCCAGAAGATCATGTGTTGGTTTCAGATGTCACCCTCGTGTAAGCAATGTCATCTATAAGCAAATGTTTTGGCAACTCGTTTCTTTTCCTGACTTTGCCATTTCATACCTACAATAAATATGACCTTTAAATGGAAAAGCATCTGTCGAGACCGTTACCGTGACCGTGGACTTGACCATTGTTGACTTGACTTAACTTGACCTATTGCTTTGACCGTTTTTGGCACTATAATAATGGACTTCATTCTTTATAGTTCACTGAAAGACAATTTATTACACAATCTTGCGTGGCGTAGAAACAACTTGTGCAAAATGTACAACATTCTCGATTAAAAATGGGTTTACCCTTGTAGTTGTCAAAATACCAACTAAAATAGCCAGTAAATCTTATATGACGCGATTTTCCCAAAATTCAGGATAATATATTATTGCTCAACCACAGTACAAGGAATAACCTCAATTGTATTTAATATTAAACATTCGTCGGAAGTCCCCTCACTACACTGATAGCATTACATTGTATTTTGAAATTACACTTTGAACTTGTTTATAACGCCCACTGATAAATTATAAATTATAATACATACTCATTGTGCACTATCTGTTTCATATGCAGAGAGTAGATGCTTTATATGTGCATGCATATGGCTTATGGTTGCTTAGATGCATCCGGCTTGCACTGTTCAGAGCACAGAATAAGTAATAGTACGTACTGCATACAGAAGTTTCACTCTCTTGATCATGAAGAAAGCCATTGTCGTTTTAATACACTACGAAATTATCTACGCACCAACCTAATTTGATTGTTAGGGTTGTCGCTTTGATAATAAATTAAAAGCAATCCAACTTAACGCTCAGAATAGCCCCGACTGCCCTATCAAACAACCCCGGGTGTCCACATTCTAGGTAAATCTCCATAGGTATAGGCGAGATGTGGCCATAAGTAACTCCGTAATTATGACTGTAAGAGCGAGTGACAAATGGCTGGTACCTATATTAAATTCTTTAGAAGACTTGAGACAGTGTATTCTGAAGACTAAAGATTTATTATAAAGTAACACAATGTCAGTTCGTGTTCACGACACAAAAAGGCCATTTGTATCACGAATATCATAAATTAGAATATTGTTATTTCATGACATAAGTAAATAAACAATATTATCTGTTGTTTACAAAGACATCAATGGTAATAGCGAGACAAGAAGATAGAAAGATTAACTCTTATAGTAGCAGCTGCTGTGTCAGATTGCACCGATTTATAATAATTGACTCAATAGAAATTAGCATCAAACGTGACTCTAAAATGCTCCAAATCGCTATTTCAGACATATTTCTTACCAAGATGCCATTACCAAATAAATAATGTCGCAGTTTGTATTAAAAGATAGAGCATAAGAATATCTAGGTCCTGGTAAAGTTATATAATATTTTATCACGCAGTTTTTTTCTTTATCAAAACATTTATCTCCCCAAAATCGCTGCATTCGCGGCCATATCTCTCTCTCTCTCTCGTGCATTTAATATTAGCAACTCGGTCTTAATATACGATGATTCATCAATGAGTGGGTGGTTGATTGTTTTTGTAACTTACGCACATTCTGATCCAGTCGTATACTGACGCATCTGTTATTTACTTTCTTAATCTTTATTTGGCTTTGTTCAACATCTCTCAGTTCAATTCTCGTAGTTTTTATGAGCATAATACCTATATTCAATCAAGTTTTAATTTAATTTCAATTCAATCATTGTTCTTTGATTCTATTGTTCTTTATATTTTTGCATCATAAATGTAAGCGACGCACGCGACGTAGCGTAGGCTCATGAAGCATCAGTACCTACCTACATAAATATGAGTTCAATATGTACAATTGTACAAGTCGTATATAAGTTAAAGAAAACTTTAACTACTTGACATAACAATTTAATATCGATCAGCAAAATACAATAAAGGAATTGCGGCATATTTTTTATAATCCTCAACGGAATAAGTGTCTTTAAGGCAAACTTCTGTCAACCTTACTTTGAGAACAACCTTGCACTTAATTCAGGTAGCGGTCAAGTGTCACTTTAGTTGTACCTGCCAAAAATATCAGCTCACCTTCTAAAACTTTTAGACACGGTTATACTCATGAATTTTGTTTTCGAGTGTACATCAAGTCAATGTAGTTTAGTGATAATTTATATCCGATGTACCGAAATTTTGAAAATTTAAAAAGTTTGAAAATCTCCACTTCAATCTTCCCCCACCGGGGAAAGGTCAAAATACAACATTCGGTTCTAAATTCGTTTTTGATGGAATTTTGAAATTGCAGTCGGTTGTAAGCAGTTAAAGAACTAAAACCTATGGTGTAATGAATGACCACTATGAACGTCTTACATTCAGTGGAACGATTTTGGAAACTATGTCGATCTTACATCGTCACGTTTTGATCTTTCCCCTGCTTTTTTATATCATACCATCCATCAATCTCTGCATGTGGTCAACATTGGTTACATAGTAGACCTTTTGCTTGAGAAGACCCAAAGGCACATATGGAAATTTTGAGTTGTAGCTGACCCAGTATTTTGAAGCCATTTAAGCAGGATTTTATGAATTAAACGCTCAAGTGAGACTTGAACTCACGACCTTTCCTTTACAGGATGAATGCTCTTCCAAATGAGCTATTGTCGTGAGTTCAAGTCTCACTTGAGCGTTTCATTTTTTCCGATGTTTTTCGAACTTAAAAGTTAGCATAGAATGCTATAAAAAATTCATTCAAAGGATTTTAGGAATTCCATAGAAATATACACTCTTTTTTCTACACTTACTACATTTGCATTTTTAGTTTGAGTCAATATTTATTGTTCTACAAGCGGTCAAACGCAAGATTAGTCATCTCAACAACAACCCCTTACTTTTGTCGTTGAATGTACATTAAGTCACTGTAAACTACATTATATAGATCACTATAACTTGAGGTACAGTTATGGAAAAAAGTACTTCAGCGAGTTTTGCACGATTTGACGTTATTGAAGTGACGGTGGCCGGTGGCGGCCTCCTTTAGTTCACGGAATTATTGGTTTATGTATTTGGAAACTGATAACGACTAGGAAAACCATGAAAGTAAAACCATAATAATTGCACATTTTACCTCATACCATGACCTTCTACGGTGCATTAGTTGCAATCGTAGCAGTCAAAGTACTTTGTAAGTATGATTCATTGAAACATTATAGGAGGAAAACTGCGCATACGCAACATATACCTACCTAAGCCCTACCTCAGGCTACGTATCTTGGATCTAAATCACGAAATGCAGCCCTGGCGCATGCAGATTTTTTTGCGAATACATATGTTTGTTATACCGTACATAAAGTTTGTGCGATTTTGAGCTCGTCCACCGCAGTAACTCTCCGCGATATCCTCAAAAGAAACCCTAGAAACGTGAACATTTTAGGTCTAAGAAAAAAGAAGATATATATCCCGAGCAATACATACCTAATGGTGCAAATAGGTTTAGAGGCACAGATTAATAAATAGTTACTAAGTAAGAATCTGGTAGAGGGCCTTATTAACTACTTGGGGCCCAAACCAGCAACAATTGAAAGCCGGTATGCCTGCTAATTGGTAGACGAGAATTTCATCTCTTGGAAACTGCCGGAAAAGACCTCAAGCTCCAAGGTGCAGACTATGGAAGCAACTATAATGCACATATTAATGACATATAATACGTTGAATGTGTAGGGTAGAATAGGGACACCCTATAGCTTTCCATGTGTCATAGAAGGCGACTAAGAGATAGGGCTGTTCTCCTATCGACATTAAACATACAGGCCATGACAGAGTGCCTTATCACGAGGGACGTGGAGTTGAAGTCAATAAACTCGAAGATGATAGTTGAAATGTGGGTGTTATTACGCCGACGACTTGAGCAACCATGACGACTTGAGCAACCACGCGCAGGGCATGCCGTCATAGAGGCGGTAAGGCCCATCATGGGGGAATGGCTAGAGAGGCCACATGGCAGCCTCTCGTATCGACTGACGCAGATTATCACCGGGCACGGGTGCTTCGGGCGGTATCTGTGTCAGATCGAAAAGGAGCCAACGTCCGAGTGCCATCATTGCGACGCGAGCGAGGACACAGGGCTGCACACGCTCACCGAGTGTCCGGCATGGGCTGGTCCGAGGCGGGAGCTAGTGGCGGCCCTGGGAGTGAGAGTTCTCACCCTCGCCACCCTGCTCACAGCAATGGTCCGCTGCGCGGACGCGTGGGCGGCTGGCGTCTCCTTCAGCGAGCAAGTAATGGTCGTGAAGGAGACGGCGCAACGGGAGAGGCGGCGTGAGCGAGAAAGTCTCGCGGACCGCGTCGCCCGCGCGCGCAGGCAACTCGGGCGTCGGAGGGCACTGACTGACCTCCGTCCCCCATGAGCGCGGGCCTGGGGATGACGGGTGGAGCCGCCTGTCACCCCAGCAGAAGCAGGCCACGGCGGCGGTGCGCTGAATAGCGCGCCTCCCCATTCCGGGGGCGAGTTGGGGACACCGTTGTCCCCCCTCCTGAGGACCGTAAGGGATGGCCCTGGGTCAGCCGGGGTGCGAGGGATATGTCTTTGACAACCTCACCTCCGGCCTAGCACCAAGACCCACAGTCGGCGTGCGGTTTTAGTCGGTTCGAGTCCGACATAACCTCCCCTTCCGGCTCCGGCAGGGGGGGTATCCGAGGGGATTTCGCACGGAAAAAAAGGTGTTATTACGCCTCTGCCTGTCCCTTTACAAGCCTGAATGTAAATATATAAATTGCAACATGAATTCGCACATGTGTCTGACACAGGCATCTGGAATCGGTATAAAAATAAAAAATGGTGGGAGGAATTTATATTTTTACTGACTGAAAGCAAGATTGAGGAGTATTTAAAGACCGGTGTTTCTTTTCTTTCTACTCTTTTACGCCTGTTCATGGGAAGAGCAAGACGTTAGTTCTTGGAGCTCAGGATCTGGCTTCTGCCTCTTCTTCCTCAACTTCGCACGAACTTGGGCGTCCAAGGTAGTGAGACCGTTTACACGCTTGTCATCTTCCAAGACGCTAAGCCAGCACTTCTTGGGTGGACTTGGTGGGGGCGCTATTGCCAGGCATTTGCTACCCACATAGCTGGGCAGTTACCGCAAGACGTGGCCGCAACAGCGAAGGCAGCTCTCTTGCATTTTATCTGGGTGTACTATAATATCTTAGAACTAATAAGATCTCTTAGTAGTTTAGTTAATAGTTTTGCAGTTAACCCGAATTTAGTTATATTTGTCCAGGGTTCTAAGTGATACTTCAACTGGTATTTTTTCTTTGTTCTAGCATCAACATGGTACCTAAAGCAAGCCGTTGCTGTGGCGTTAATCTACGACCAATATGCTACATTATCGCGTATATGCATTTAGTAAGTTTTTTTTTAATAGTTACCTACGTCAGTTTATCTCCAAAACTTAGAGCTATTGCTGAGTATTGAAACCCTGTAATGTGACTCAGAGTTTAGTAGAAATCTCATCCGGGAATCCCAAACATATTTTTCAAATTAAAGAAGAAAACTTAGGCTACTGTAAAAATATTAAGTTCAGGTGGCAAAGAAGATTATGAACTTTACATACAATGTTCTATGAAAAAGACTGTACTTTCAGCTCATCGCATTTTGGGTTATCTTATTATTTATTGTTTAAAAAGCGCTTACATCATTCACATATTTAGTTTACTGCTTATTCTTATCATTATACTAGGTCACAAGAAATGAGTCGTTTTAATTTTTGCTCTATTTTTTTCTGGCGGGTTGCCTGTAGGTATATGGCAACGAGCTTCCTATTATAATAAAAGATGTTTGCAAAATGTTTGCAAAGGAATTATAATACACCACTTCTTACTATTCTTTATTCATAGGAAATACATAAAATATTTTTATTAATATGATATTTCTTACTAATTTATTAGGTACTTATCTAAATATATCTACGCGAAGTGAAAAAAGTGAAAAGGAATAAAATAAGGAGCGAAAAAAGATATTTTTCTACGAGTAGAAACTCACGGGACGAATGCGGATTATATCTTACTTTAGCTAAATTAACAATAATAGGTAAATCATATAAATAATTACAATTTTAATATCGATATGAACAATATTGATGTAATTAAATTATAACTTATACTAATTTAGTACTTAAATCAGTCGTTGTAACGTAACTAAGTGCTGTCTAAAAAGGACGCAATAACAAAATGACCACAAACTTATGATAACATAAAAGAGTTCTTGGACAGGATTGTCGTGAAATATAATATTCATCGTATATTCGATGACTTATCAAGAATTGTTTACATATTAGAAATTCAAATGTTCAGGCGTAGTATAATACGCAATATCTTACATGTAGGTACTCGTGGACACATTGCACTGCTTACTTTTTTATATTCATGACCTATATAAATGTAATAAAGCTATGACCACATCGATAGCGAACGATCTAGTTCGGATTTCATGAGTGAAAATGACTGCGGTTCAAACGAATTCAACTGCGTTTTCCATATTAGGTACCTTTAAATAAAACTTTACATTATGAAAAGTGCAACCGTATCTCCTGTCGACTGTACTTAAAATAGTTAAAATATTTCATAGTTAAAACGTAAAAATGATAGTTACTTGAGCACAATTGTGCAATTCGGAGTAAATGATGATTTACAAATGCAAATGTCAAAGAATGCAATTTTATTTTATCCAAGATGGCGGCTGAAACACAAGGGTTGCAACCGCACAAATTTGAATTTAACTTTAGAATGACTCCCCTTGATATTAAAAAAGGAAAATGGCATCCTCTGACAAATTTAATGCAACCTCAATGTAAGATTTCAATGTATTCAGTAGGCTAGAAAATATATACTCAAAAAATTTGTGTAGAAGCACTAGATAGCACTCTATGTATAGGTACCTATATGTTTCCAGTACTTTTTGATTGACTATGAAAGTTTTAAATCGTATTCCAAGTTGCGACTGTGGACATTTTTTTCGTTTTATACTACTTTCTTACTTTTTTCAAGGCGCTCGTGATGAAACAATGACGTAATTAGGAAAAAGTTAAAATTAACTTTTTTATTTTATAAATTCCCTTTGCGGATAATTCGGACAACGGTGTCGGAAAATCGAACCCAAATTAGTTCTGCGTTTTGTTTCAAATATAAAGTTACCAAACTGAACCAATGAGGAAGGATTACTTAAGCGTACCCGGAGCTCTGAGGTGAATGCCTCTGATGCAAACCAGAAACAATCTTTAAAGTGACTATTATGAGAATGAATAGGGAATATTACCCAAAAGTAGGCTCAGAGGGCGCCACTTCCAAATAAACTGAGTGAATTAACTTCGCCTCGTCATTTGTCAGTTACTTGACATTGTCTGTTAACGCTCGTGCTGCACTCTGGTGCCAGAAACTTGCAATATTATTTCTCATTAGTGTGTAAAATTAAAAACATTTTATTAATTTTAAATGATGGAATATGAACGTCTAATAACTGAAGCGCAAGTGACCCATGCATTCGGGTGTGTTATCAAATCACAGATAATAGGCAATCGGCCTTCCGAATTCATCAATAATTATGTAGTGTGCCAAAGGAATACGTTAAACTAATCGTTGGAGTGGACAGCTTATTTTGATGAGACTGGTGCCAAGTGTCGTTTTATAATTGAGCAAAATTTTCGAAAATTCTCAAAAATATAATCCGCTAAATAGTATAACTACATTATTTACACAGTTACTTTAAATTACTTTGATGATATTGTATTTCATTAAAACCTCATACGAACTTACCCTATCACAGGGTGTTCAGCCCAATTTTAATCACTTAGACCTTCTTGAAGTATAATATTCAATGCACACGTTACACTTTTTTGACGTAATTATCTTTTGACCTCAATAAATAAAACCACTAAAAATTTACAGTTTGAACTTTAGCCTATACGGTAGCAAGAGATTGAGAATCCAGTCGTGATGATTCTTCATCCTAACGTTAAAAATCCCAGTCGTTTCCGAAGTCTGGGGTCCACTTTTTGCATTCTAACTGCGGATTTGACTGAACTTCGAGATTTTCCATTAAGTGACTGTAACACGTGATGATTATATCGAGTTTCTAGAATATAACTGCATAATTTATCGACGTTTCGCTTTGCGACTAAATGAATATCGTCAAGGTCTTACAGCAGATATTGATTACAAGTCAATGATGCGATGTAAACAACTATTGTTGCTTGCTCTTTGAAATGCAATATTACGTAAACGTTGTTTGTTTGTTCGTGTTTTATGCGCAATACTAAATACTGAATCCGATTATATCATACAAGTTTTCAGCTTGCTTCAAGCATGTTCCCAAAAAATCGTACCAGCTCCCGGACTATCACCAATTAGTTGTAGAGGTCAGATAGCAGTAGCAATCGAAGTTGGCAGCATTTTAATTAAACTGGGACACCGATCCCAGCCTAGTTACGAAAACGCTCAGAAAAGTACCAAGTTTTAGCCAGATCTGTTCAGTTGATCACGATAGACTAACAAACATAGAAACATCTGCAAAAACTAACAATAAAATAGGCGCAGTTCTCATAGCTTCATACCCTAATACTTTTTATATAGTACAATATATACGTATTAAGTATATAATTATTTTATTTTTGTAAGTATTAACTATTGTCCTCAATTACAGATATCGAGCGTGATAGATGTGGTCTGCCACTTGTTGACAGTCGCTATCGTAACCAGTGGTTTCCAGTGCGACGTTAATGTTGAAGCAGTGAGTAAAATAATACATTACACACACATGCACACCCTCACTCACTTACATGCCCTCACTCCACACACATGCACACATGTGCAAACATACCACGCACACATACGCTGTGGCTGTGTTCTACGTTTTGTGTACGCACACGCGTTTAGGGAGCGGGAGTGCTTGCCATCTGACCACTGAGTCCCAAGAGGAATACCTCTGCATCAGAGCCTCGTCTATCAATACCACCGAACATCACATTAATAGTATCAATTCCAGTCAAGTCAATCCTGTGTAGGAACTTTCTAATGCCCTTCTTGAAGGACCCCATATTGTAGTTGCTTGGAATAATGCCAGTAGGGAGATCATTCCCCAGCTCTGACTAATAATGTATCCAATCATAACTTTCCTCTTTTGAATGAAATAGAACGCGTTTAATTTTCAAAATTCAAAAAGTTTTTTTTTTTGAATGAATTTTTTATAGCATTTATTATGCTAACTGTTAAGTTCGAAGAACATTGGAAAAAATGAAATGCTCAAGTGAGACTCGAACTCACGACCTTTCGCTTACAGGGTGACTGCTCTGCCAACTGAGCTATTGAGCACCACTTGAATCATTCCAAATTTTCCTTCTCTTTATATCCGTCTATAAGGGCGACGGTGCAGCCATCTACCAACATTCTTACGAACTGTTGGGAACAATGAATGATTTTTCAACCATTTTTAAACATTGACTTTTGATGACTGCGCCCAAATATTTGAATGAATTTTTTATAGCATTTATTATGCTAACTGTTAAGTTCGAAGAACATTGGAAAAAATGAAATGCTCAAGTGAGACTCGAACTCACGACCTTTCGCTTACAGGGCGACTGCTCTGCCAACTGAGCTATTGAGCACCACTTGAATCATTCCAAATTTTCCTTCTCTTTATATCCGTCTATAAGGGCGACGGTACAGCCATCTACCAACATTCTTACGAACTGTTGGGAACAATGAATGATTTTTCAACCATTTTTAAACATTGACTTTTGATGACTGCGCCCAAATATTTGAATGAATTTTTTATAGCATTTATTATGCTAACTGTTAAGTTCGAAGAACATTGGAAAAAATGAAATGCTCAAGTGAGACTCGAACTCACGACCTTTCGCTTACAGGGCGACTGCTCTGCCAACTGAGCTATTGAGCACCACTTGAATCATTCCAAATTTTCCTTCTCTTCTCTATTTGGGCGCAGTCATCAAAAGTCAATGTTTAAAAATGGTTGAAAAATCATTCATTGTTCCCAACAGTTCGTAAGAATGTTGGTAGATGGCTGCACCGTCGCCCTTATAGACGGATATAAAGAGAAGGAAAATTTGGAATGATTCAAGTGGTGCTCAATAGCTCAGTTGGCAGAGCAGTCGCCCTGTAAGCGAAAGGTCGTGAGTTCGAGTCTCACTTGAGCATTTAATTTTTTCCAATGTTCTTCGAACTTAACAGTTAGCATAATAAATGTTATAAAAAATTCATTCAAATATTTGGGCGCAGTCATCAAAAGTCAATGTTTAAAAATGGTTGAAAAATCATTCATTGTTCCCAACAGTTCGTAAGAATGTTGGTAGATGGCTGTACCGTCGCCCTTATAGACGGATATAAAGAGAAGGAAAATTTGGAATGATTCAAGTGGTGCTCAATAGCTCAGTTGGCAGAGCAGTCGCCCTGTAAGCGAAAGGTCGTGAGTTCGAGTCTCACTTGAGCATTTCATTTTTTCCAATGTTCTTCGAATTCAAAAAGTTCTAGAATTTCATCAGAAAATTATAGCTATACAAATACCGGAATAGATTGCAGAATACACGAAAATGCACCTTTTAACTTTTATCAAAGCCGTGCTCAAAACTTCTGTGTGTACTGTTCGTTATTCTCTACACTTTGCATATACGCATACTTTGAAATTCACTCCGCATATTCGAAATATCATAAATGCTTTTATCCTCTATTGCAGGATTTGAAAGTTGCACATTTTCGCTCAATCTGAATAGTCCTTTTCCGAAGTTTTATGGATAAAATTTTACTGTATTGATTATGAATTCGTTGTCGTGAGGGAGTCGTAGTACCGCGGGTTCGATTGCCACTCAATGCTAATCGAAAAGTTAATCAATGTGGGTAAGAGTGTGGGCTTTTTTTTTGGGAAGTCCATGATAAGATGGTATAATTGCTCCGGGGCAAGCCAGGATATATTGATTTTTTTTTGACTTGATCAGATTTAGCATGATTGGTTAATTCCTTCTTGTATACCGAAGAAAATTTTCAGATAACCAATGTATTTCCGTACGTTTACATTATACTAATATGGATTCAACAGCAACGTCTCTAAACAGTGCATAAATACATCAGAAACTAAACGTTCATCTTAACCTTCCGATACTCGTGTTGAATAATATCCATCCATATACCCGTGCACGGTATGTGGGTCTATGGGACCGAAACTACATTAATGATGAAGATTGTCAATTGCCATCCATTCGTACCCCTCCCGGTGTGTGTCACCGACATGACACCGCTACTAATATAAGTAATTTAACACTTAACTGTTGGGGTTAAATTACATTACGAGTGATATCTGCAAACAAAAAAAAAATTGATGAAAAATTGCTCACGCAACATCCATTTGAAATTGATAAGATAATGCAGCTACCACAGAACTCAAAAAGACTGTTTTCCTCCGTTTATGTCCTCTATCTATGTCTCCGTGGTCAAATTAGCCCACAGCTAACAAAATAAAGACACCACGGGCCCAAATGACCAATACTAATGTGTTTATTGGTTGACTCGACGCAGTTACATTGACCCCTATCCACTATAAGCTTATGAAAGTAGAAAATCCAAGAGGCGTATGCCAGAATCGTCACGTAAGATATTGTTTGTACTCATCCAAAGGTAAAGAATAGTCGGTCTAATAGACCAATGTGCGGTGATACGTAGGTTAGAATTAAACATCTGTGGATTCCAAGGCCAGTCCACTGAGAATAATAAGATAGCATCCATTTACCACGCACGGGTAGCATTGTTTGCGTCTTGGACAAAAACAAGCCTTAGAAACTAAAGTAATGAGGGCCATTGTTGTTTTGATGACGTTGTAGAAAAAAAAACGTTAATAGGTATGTCTCCTTTCAAATTGGAGACGCTTCAGCGCCTGTGTAAGCAGCACAATTAGTTTTTAGATAATAATAAATTATTCTGAGATAGTATAGTTTACAATACGAATTTACATACGTTAGTAAGTTTTCCTTAACAACAGTATATTTTTTAAATAGGTACACACAATTTTTCCTCGCTTACGTTGGCGAGAATATCAATAGTGCCTTCACAGGATGGCCATTTCCTTTCAACTCTAAATGTCGCTTAACATTTTTATCTCCAAACCTTTTTTAATATACAGGATCTATTAAAAATAAAAACACAACATCTAATGTTGAGTCATCAAAAACTTTTTCCTTATAGCGTTAGTAACTTTAAAACATCACAGTTCTTTTCAAAAAACCTGTTTTATTTTACAATGACAACCTCATAACCGCAGAGAATGTATGAAACATACTAATACTTTTTCAATCTTGATTTAAAATGCCTGGAGGGTATTTTATGATATATATTCCTTTTGCGAACACACCAAACAATGTCTTTTTAACATAGATAGAATCTTAAACCCCACCAAGACCTTTGAAGCTAAGCTAATTTTATCTGTAAGCTGATAATGCTTATTGATATACCACATGTATGGAATCTGGAAGGCTACCATGAATCATCCAAAACTTCGGACTCGCACGAAACACGAACGAAAGAAAAAAAGAAAGAAATGCCTTCGATTTACTTACGGTAGAGCTTAAAACGAACCGTCTTCGGGTCCAATTTCCGGATTAATATGGTTCATGGAACTGTGGGTATTTTATGGCAGACCTACTGTCTTCATCTGTCAATGAAAGTTTACCCAGCGATACAACAATGTATTCAATTGTTCAAAAATTATGGAGCTAACCAACTGTTACTTTATTGACATAACTCTTTCTTTTCACAGCTGCAAGACATTACGATACCATGGCTGGAACCAATCCTCATAGTGGTGAACCTCGGCACCCACGGCTTCTACCCCTACCCCCGGGCCTTCCGCAACCATTACCACATCTACGTAGAACAGATGTCAGTGGTAGCAGAACCCAGGTGCTACCCTGGCATGCTCCACATTTACCTCATCGATGTCTTAAACTTCTTGATAAACATGATATGGCTGAGGATAGTGATATCATATGTTGGAGCAGTCCATAAGGTAATTTGGTTTCTAACTTTCTTTACCCACATAGCTGTATCTATACCCCTTTTTCACGTGCGGTAATCCCCTTAGATACCTCTCCTGCCGGAGCCGGAGGGGGAGGTTATGACAGACTTAAACCGACTAAAGCCGCATACCACCTGTGTGTCGTCATCCTAGGCCAAAGGTGAGGTTGTCTTCGACATAGTCGTCGCACCTCGACTGCCCCAAAGCCATCCCTATCAGTCTGGCCCTCTTTAGGAGGGGAGGACAACAGTGTCCCCAACTTGCCCTCGGTTGCTTTCCGTGGCCTGCTTTTGCTGGGGTAACACGCGGCTTGACCCCATGTCGTTGAAGAAACGAGACATTAGCGGGCATGGTTTGTTTGATATAATCTATGGATGGTTAGATATGAGCTTCTTCGCCGTCGTAACACGCCGTGCTATCCTCAAAAGACACTCAGACTCAAAAGATAGTTCACTGTAACTGTCCCTGCAGCGGGATGGTATCAGAGGGATTTCACGAAAAAAAAGTTTACGATTGATTTTAGCAAAACTTTCGTCGACAGTATTTGTTCATTTTCATTCTAGAAAGATCCAGAGCCCATGAGGATGTTCTTCAGTCTGTCGGTGGTCAAGTTAGTGATGCAAGCCATGTACTTCGGTTACCAGCCTGTGTTCTACGACCTGTACAATGCAGAGACTGTTTGGTTCCTGAAATTGACTGATATCTGTAAGTATTATCAAAACCATTCAAAAAAATTACGCGCTTATCTTGTTTTACTCAAACTTAGTTGACCTTAGTTAACCTTGACCGTAGTTGACCTTGACCTCAAACCTTGAAAATTCTAATCCAAAGAATAACTTATGAATTAGTCATAAAATATTTGCAAGTTAAGTAAAGATACTTTAAATATAAATAACTATGATATGAATAAAAAAAGAAAAAAAAAACAATGAAGTAACTAATCCTTTTTATTCATTTTCAGTGATCGCTATACTGATCCTGGTGATCGTCCAAAGATACACAAAGTTCCTAAGGATGGAGAAAGCAGCTAACCAGAACATCGAAAAACCTCCATCATACATCGAATGTCTAATAAATTCCCCTCTTCGTCCACCTGCCTACGAACCAAAAGACCAAGTTACCGTTGCAAATGAAGAGAACAAACACAAAGAAGACCAGGATCATGATGTAGAGAAATCTTGATTTTAAACTAAAATGTTGATCTTATAAATTTACTGTAGAATGCTGATCTTTTTTGTTTGTTTACATAGCCAAAAGTAACTTTATAGACGATGTCAACATCTAGGTACCTCACTCATTCCTATACCCAATCTCCAAATAACAAGATTTAACAAAGCTAAATTCTATTGTCTAAAGAAGGGATTAGACAGTCAAAATATATTGTGATCCTGTCAAAGCATATTGATAAGAAACGCAATCCGTATGATACCTATGTCGCCATCATAGGTCAGCCTAACAATATCCAGATCTCTTCGATCAACGATATCAAAGAAAAATGTTGTACGTCATGACGATTTGGTCATATAACACCTTTTTTGGCGATTTCATTGATGGAAGACATATCTTAATTTTGCTGATATTGGGTCGCGATATTTATTAACTGTCTAATCCTTGCTATGCCTGCGAGCGATGCGTATGAGCTCGTTCGGTCTAAAGCTAAATCAAAGTTGAATTATTATTCTCTACAGATCCAGATATCTCTCTCACCTCAGAGGGAGAAATCTCTATAAATACAGAAATACTTTTCTATAGAAACAGAGATACACAACATTTTATAAAACTACCCACAGTTGCTTCAACAAATAGACCTTAAAGGTTGACAACTTGTGCGATTGTTTCTGTCGGCTTATGTGACTTACTTGTTGGAATGTAAGCGAGAATAAATAGAAGAAAGTCATTTCTGACTTATTATGTTTTTGTAATGGTTGCTAAAACTTTTTAAACATTTGGCTGTGTATATGAAGATCGTTAATTAATAATAAAATAATTAAAATGAATTGAAAAATGTATCGAAGTATTCATCTTATTGTAAGTACTTCTTAAGATACCCGCAAAGATTTGATTCTGTTATCAAATCATCGTGATAACTGGTGTTTCTCTATTGTATTGTGTCAAACTAACTTTCAAACTCTCGCGTTCCATGATATATAATAACACTAACGGGAATTAACGCGATCATGGTATAGGTACATACATACCTTTGATTTGCCTGACGTTTCGACCAGGTTACACAAATCAAAGGTATGTATGTACCTGTACCATGATCGCGTTAATTCCCGTTAGTGTTATTGTATTGTGTCAACTGAAAAAAATAAATTTTAATTATATTTTTTGATTCTATATGAATATTTATTACATTTACTTAATAAATGTTCTTAATAATATGGTAAGATTTTTTGTTCTAAACAGCCTGTCTAGTACTAACCTACGTGGTAACAAAAAATCTCACGACAGTAAACTTCCCTCCATTCCACCTTTCCCTCCAATTTTAACCATATCAAAAAAGGTTTCGGTAAAAGCTGATTTTTTAATCATAGAACACGTTAACCAAGTTTTCGTGAAGACATAGCTCCGGACCAAAGCAAAATTGGCCACCTCTTCCAAACGGATACAATTATTAACGATACAAGTAAAGCAACGGGTTATTATTAGTTTATTGTTTTATGTAATCCAAGTTGAGAGCTCATAAGTACAGTGGTTTAATTCACCATATTAGCTGGGTTAGAAGTTTTCAAGAATTGGAACGCGACCAAAATGTTCCAGGTAGGTATTTATGCAGTAGTGGTGCATGCGTTTGTGAAATTAAGGCTGGTTTTGCAGCAAAATGCTGACTGTGTGCGCTATAATGTGATTAAGGTCGTTTATTGCTGAGATTTAGGACAATTCGCCGAGAGCTCGTTCTATTTTGCTTCTTTTGAATTGATTAAAACCTAATCTTTGGAAAAAGCTGCTAAAATAGGCTGTTCACAATCTTGTAGGTATCTCGAGAGTGTATAATTCCGAAAGTATAGGTTTGTGTGTATGTTTTGTTGACACAATTTTTGATTCTATTGCCATCATCGTGTTATACACTGAATCATCATCATCTTAGTATTGTTCCTGTTTGACCTCAAAGCTTTCACCTAGAAGTCCAGGGCTCGTTAGGTTCTCACGACTTCCGTCTGACCCTCGAACTGGAGACTAGGCCCTCGTACTTGCATCAGTAGCCGCACTGTCATGAGGGTGTGATTGTATTGGAACTCGAAAATCTTATTGAGACAAGGACCTATAACTATAATGTATATTTGATCAATAATTACCACAGAATGAAATACTGTATACCTAAATGATAGGGGAAAAACAGGGAGCTTCATTCTGCCAACAAACTGTTTTACAGTTTGGCAGACGTTGAATGTAAACTACAGATTTAATGTACGTAAATAAATTTATTTCATTTCATATCGATAATACAGGTAGTAATGCTAACACAACTTTTTTTTCAGAACACCTCAATACCACTTAATCAGACACGAACCTCGTAAAAAAGTTTAAAACATCTGCTGCTTTTTTCCCTCGTTGACTCACGTTTTCCTTAGTTTACAACACGTGCAATTGCATCATGCTTGTTCACATTAAATATTCGTCATCCATTTAAACACAACCACAGAACGATAAAAAGACGTCACGACAGTATTGCTAAGCCCTGTCAATCAATCGATGGGTACACGTGGTTACTCATCACTTCGTCATGAATATCTGCTAGTAAAGGCGAAACCACACTTCGTTATTTGTAATGCGGTTAGACTATTCGCCTAAATATACCTATGGCCCGTAATTCCTCCCGTTCCTGGAATCTATTGAACCTATTGCAGGGATAAACAGCCCCCCGGACCACAGATAATATAATACTAAAGTCATGTACCAAATTTCAGCCAAACTCGGTGTAGCCGTTTGAGGAAGATTGAATACTTAATTAACTTTCACAGTTCAGTTTATTATTAGTAGGATTATTATGCGGCTGGGTGGTATTATTCGATAGATGCGTAGATACTTTTATAAACAGAGGTATCGGTAACAGTAACAGTATCGCGAGTTCAACTGCTTTCTGCCATCTGCAAAAATCCAAACACGCCTATAGAAGTGTTGAGTTCAACAAGTGGACGGTTGCGAATATTTGTTACTAGTTGTTGCCTACGGCTCCACTCGCGTGGATGTCGGTTATCGCGAGCCAAGCATAGCATCCAGCGTGTGTCAGCTAACTCCATACCAAATTTTATTAAAATCCAATGACATATGAATACATTTTGACACATTGAAAATTACCGTTCTTCTTTAGTTAACTCACTTTAGTTCCCGTTGTCAAGACAACAATCTTGTTAGCGACATTAGCGTTACATTTACCACATTTTAACTGTGATCATTTAGCCTATGTATGTGTTATTCCTGGGTGACAGCTAACTCCAGACCAAATTTTATTAAAATCCATTTAGTGGTTTTTACGTGAAAATTTAACAAACATCCATTATATCCATCCATCCATACATCCATACTTACAAACTTTCGCATTTATTATAATAAGTAGGATACATCTGGGTCGCAAGTTCCAGGCGCCGTCACAGTGTTCCTCTCTGTACCACGCCATGGACCCAGCGACCGCACGGTGAATCAATGGAATGCTGAGAACCGGATCTCTTTAGCACTTCTACGTAATACGAATAAAGTAAACTTCGTCGGATATGGCCGAATAAGACGAATAACACCACCAGTGCCACCTTATCTCTTCCTGTGAGTCGTAAAAGGCAGCCAAGGGATAGGACTGTTCTTCTTCTTCATCCTAGCGTTAATTCCAGTCGTATCCAAAGCTTTTAGCTTGGAGTCTGGGGTCCGCTTTACCAGTCTAACTGCGGATTTGGCTGAACTTCGATATTTTCTGTGAAGCGATTACCATCAGACCTCCACAACCTAAAGGCGATATCGAAACATTGCAGCTAGAGCAGTTGTTGGACTTTTGAGGGCTCCAACTACCCGTAACGACTGTCATAGATGTTCGTATGGCAACCGGGACCGACGGCTCAACGTGCTCTCCGAGGCACGACCAGACCAATGCAAATACTCATATTCATGCATACAAACATTTGCATTCAGCGGGGATCGATCCCGCGCCTCCTGCGTAGCGGCCGCGTTCACCACCGCTACGCCACGAAGGCTTGATAGGATTATTCTGCATCCGACAGTAAACATACAGCCAATGACTTAGTGCCCGCTTGACGGCAATAGGCTGATCCTCTATTACGTAGGGCCTAAAATAATAGTTTCCGAAATGTGGCTGTCCCGGGATTTCAGGTGTGAGTATATGGTTCCGCCTTAACAAGGTCGACCACACTTGACAGTGCGATTGGCAGGGAAACGTTCATCGATGTACATCGAACCCCAGAGCGTGTGTTTGACATCTAATCAGATAATCACATTACTCGTAGTGTCAATCCGAATGAGAACCAACATGGGAGCTGTCTATCAATCGATACCTAGGATTGAATAGAAGCATACGATTGATTTCGAAACAATATGATAATCACAGATACAGTCACGCCTCTTGAGTCTTATGCGATTGACAGAGACCTAATAAATTTAAAAACCCCCGTCACCAAAACCACCTCAAAAAATTGAAAATAAATGAATAAATTTTGACTCATGGTTGCCATGTATCGGCGACCCTAAATGGTTAAGCACTCCGTTATATTAGCGGAACAATTCAAGGTCCCGCGACATGGCAACCGTTGAAGCAAAATTTATTCATTTATTTTTAACTTTTTGGAGGTGTTTTTTGTGACGGGGATTTTTAAATTTTTAAATTAATTTTTATTTTATACTTTTTAAATTGATCGACTAGTCAAGTCTTTCATTTGATACCCATATTGAGGGAGTTATGAAGAAATATGTATTCTGACATGTTGTGGCGGCGGCCATCTTGGACCGAATTTTTTCAAACACTCCCGATTATTATACCTTTCACGACACCCTTCAGACGAGATATCAGCCGATGGTTAGTCATCTTAAAACTATCATAGCTATAATACTGTTTGTTTTAATTGCTCAATAGCCACTTAGCTACAAAATGCCGGGTTTCAAAATGAAGACCTTAAATGCAACCGGGATCAACGCTGAAACGAAAACAACCAATCTAATACACAACTTCAATCTCCCTAATTTTATTTTAGTGTGTTTGTTACACCAAAATGTGTTGCTAGACTATTAAATCAATGGGATTTAGCACTCGGGTAATACGGTCAGAAAATTAAAGTCACACTGGGCACGTGGAAGGGAAATAAACACGTTTTAAACCACCGTACGTAAAGGCGAGAGAATTTAACGACAGGGGAATACTCTTTCCTGAGTCTTTCCTTTAATTTTACGGCTTCCGATAATATTAAATGAAGTTTGTAACAAGATGAATGATAGTCGTTGCAATATCTCTGTACGGAAAGAAATAGTTTTATGTACTCTACTTAGAGTTTCGTACCTCTTTCGTGTGAAAATCCCCACAGACGGGTCGGAATCTTCCGGGACCGAGAGCGCAGTCCCAGATTACCCTTTTAAAAATAATAATTATTTTTGAGGAGTACTTTGGGACCACGAATAAAGGTCGCCGGGGGTTATTAGGCGGACTCGAACCGACTAAAAACCGCACTGCCGACTCGGGTCTTATAACATGTATGAGGTGGCGAAAAAAGGGATATGAAGTTTTCATACCTCTAAAAGGAAACTGTGCCTCAAAACCTTTTTTCAGGAAGGATTTGAATAATAAACTTTTAGCAATTATTATGCTAACCATACAATTAGATTACGTTAGGAAAAATGATGATTAAAAATTTTTGAAAAATTGATACATGACTCCACCGTCGCCTTAAAAACGGATTTAAAGAGAAAGGAAATTTAATTTAATTGTTTCAGGCGTGGCTCAGTTGTTAAGAGCATTTCCGCTGTAAGGGAAAGGTCATGGGTTCAAGCCCCACCTGAGGAATTCATATTTCCTGATGTAATCGAATTAGTATACAGAAGTTCATATGGCAACCGGGACAAACAGCTTAACGTGCTCCCTGGGGCACAGAGAGGTATTAATACGTTAAGAATGGTCAATATGTTACGACCCTCAGGAGCTGAGCAGTATGGAACAAGGTAAGAAGTATGCTCACGAGGTAGAGTATGATTACTGTAAAATGACGAAGACCTCGGTGGTTTAGCAGTCATACGTTTGATTCCCGCTCAGTGCAATTATTTGTATGGATGAATATGTATTTTTGCCTTGGTCAGGGTGTTTCTATGTAAAATATTGTTCATACATAAGTATTAGTTTTATCTAATATTTTTATTAGCTTTCACACCTGAACCACTGAATCGATTTTGATGAAATTTGGTACAAGGATAGATTAGACCTGAAGAAAGGATATAGGCTATATTTGGTCGCGATAACCGACATCCACGCGTGCAGAGCCGCGGGCAAAAGCATTTTTATCTGGACTCTAAAACTAATAGCTAGTTAAACTATGCTTAATTTAGATAGCACTGTATAGAATGTCATAGAATGAACCAAGAAGGTACGGTGGTATAACGGAAAAACCCTGGAGCATAGGATGCTAGGTACATACAAGCCATAAAAGATTAAAAGTAAATATTGAAGCAATTTTGCTTTGAATCAAATCAGATGAGAATATTAAGCTCCTCTTGTTTAATTTTCATAAAATATTAAGATAATAAAGCGTAGTGCCCGCATCCGTAGTCTCGTATTAAAGAGTTTTATCTAATTGAATGCAGCTGAATCCTTTGTACAAAGTGTTTCTACACCTGTAGTATTCTTATACTAGCTGATCCGGCGAACTTCGTACCGCCAATTTTTTTCCGTCCGCGTGGCGACCGATCCCGTTTCCGCTGCACCCTACTATATTACGCATGTATTATACATAATAAACCTTCTTCTTGAATCACTCTATCTAATAAAAGGAACCGCATCAAAATCTGTAGCGTAGTTTTGAAGATATAAGCCTACATAGGGACATAGGGACGCGGAAAGCGTCTTTGCTTTATACTATGTAGTAATTACTGAGGTGACAAACAAACTTAAGTACGGGTTTTGCAGTAAGCGATTAGAATAGCAACGCTTGTGACAATACCGTAGTACTTAGTTACCGGAGTATTATAGAATAGAATGATGAATATATGAATTTGATACGTAATTTGACGTTTAGGACGTATATGTCATACGTTGACAACTGTCAACTGTCAATGTATGTCTAGGGGGAAAAATCATTAACACTATGCCTCGACAGAGTAATTGAAAAAGTGTAATGAAACTGTTTTCATTTAATTTTGGACTTTAGTCGCATAGAAATAACGTCTAAAATTTTATGTAATTTTTTGCAGTGACTGTGGAACCACAATGATTTAGCTTTAGTAAAATCGAGGCCCTGGTTGCATCCAAATTTTGTACTGGTCTCTACATACTATCTCCTCATGTCTCAAAAGCGACTGCACTCTGATCTACCCGCCTTATTTTTTTTATCACGGTCCTGGGGTGAGCTTTGTTTGTGGAAGAGTAGGTAAAGGACGCAAAGATTAGGTAATAAACATATCTGTAGATAAGACAGCTACAAAAAGTCTCAACTGCTTAATGACCTACTATATCGCGATCCCAATTTTTATCTGTACAGTACAGTGTACAGCCAATTTAGTAGTAGATAGATATAAATTAAAGTCATTGGTAACTTTTTTCTTTCGTGCGGAAATCCCCTCGGATACCTCCCCTGCCGGCGCCGGAAGGGGAGTTTATGTCGGACTCGAACCGACTAAGACCGCACGCTGACTGTGGTCGTGGTGCTAGGCCGGAGGTGAGGTTGTCTTCGACATATCCCTCAAACCCCGGCTGACCCAGGGCCATCCCCTACGGTCTGACCCTCCTCGGGAGGGGGGACAAGGTGTCCCCGACTCGCCGCCGGAATGGGGAGGCGCATTTTTCCGCGCGCCGCCGCCGAAATTGGTAAGGAAAGGTGACTACTTTCTCGATTGACAGAACTTGAAGTTGTCGCACACAATCTAGTTACTATTCAGTATCGTATCATTCACAGATAATAAATTAGGGTAGAAATAGGGGTTAACACAAATAATTCTCTCTAGCACAGGTAAATGGCGGCACTATCGTCTGCGCCACTCGGTACCAGCGCTTCTGTAGCTAATTTGCATTTTGACAAAGAGGACATTAGTTTGCAGAGCGGGAATTAAATTTTGAAATATCTAGACTGTTGAAGATAAGTATTTTTCTTATATTTGGAGATGTCGAAGATGTTGAACTTCTACTTTACTTACATATAAATAAATGCATGTTATGGAATCACTAAAACCAATATTTTCCAGGAAAACTTTGGATGTACATTCTAGATAAATCAAAAGATATGTACCTACCTATTGACAGGCCAAATAAATCAGACAAGAAATATAACAATCTGGCATCATCGCTAAAAAGCACAGATGGATTGAATTATAGGATAATAAACTATTGCCCGCGGCTCCAGATATCTCCCATATCGCTTATCTCGACTATATACAGCCAATATCCTTTCTCAAAGCCTAGCCTACCCCTGTACCAAATTTCATGAAAATCCGTTCAGTGGTTTAGGCAAGAAAGCTTAGTAGACAGACAGACATAATTGCTTTCTCAATTAAAATAGATTTATTGAGCACTCATGAGTACTTGGAGAGAAGCATTATCTAATCGAGAATAATTTACACTCTTACACGTCTACATGACTTACTCTTAGTCCCACGTTGGCATACTTAATTATAAGCAAGCGAATAAGTGCACACAGTTAATTCTATTAAATCATGTGATTCTCAAGAGTTTTCTACTAGGAGTGTACTTCGAAGCAGGTAAATCATTTCTGGGGACTCATTCTTATATGCGAGTGGACATTTTATATTATAAACGAGCAGAATTACGTGATCAGAGTTAGAACAAAATGGACGAAATATTTTTACGGCGCAATTCTGTTATTTCGTTTTTAAGGGTCAGTTCATACTATTCTAGTTCGTTCGCGTTAAGAATGCAGTGAATTCACTAACACGAATGATAGCAATTGACAACCGTTGCGTTCGAAGCAATGTCTTCAACTGGACACTGTGAACTTGATCTTGTAATTTGAAAGTAAAAAATAAGAGTTAAAACTGCAAACTCACCTTTATGACAACCACATAATGCCTATATCTTCTGAGAGGCTTATTCCCAACAGCCACCACTGGTGTTTCTTGGGATTAAACATTCCACTAGTTCCCAACTATACGTACATCCTAGATATAATTATTTCTATGCTGCACCATTAAGCCCTATAACTCCCTGCCAGCTTACGTGTTTCCTTCTTCCTACAAACCGGCCCGGGACGGGCCCTTTAAGCGAGGCGTGAAAAGCCTAGTGGTATGGGTAATGGACTGCTGAGACGAGGTCTCGGATGGCGGAATGTGGGTGCTAGCACCTCTGCCTACCCCTTCGGGGAATACAGGCGTGAGTTTATGTTCAATGTATGTGAAAAGGTATTTGATGAGGTCGGAGGTGCACCAACAACCATAGATTATTATTAAAGTAGTGATGGGTGCACGGACTGACTTCATTGTTTGTTTAATTTAGGTTTTTTTAAATTGCCTTTTTTTGGCTGGCGAGAAAGTGCAGGTGCGTGAAGTTTTTGACGTTTGCTCAGGATTTTTGCCGAAAACTATTCACGGATAGAATGCCGATTAGCGGGTTCGGTTCACCTCGCCACTAGTATGTATTGGCCTTAAGTATGTATGAGCCAAATCTAAATGGTGTTAAATTACTACGACATTAGAGTGCGCCATTTATTTTTGTAAACGCGTTTAGGAGCTGGGTCTGGAATTGTGGATTTGAAAGTGGAACCGTTGTCGGAACTTATTGTTCGAGAAAGTAGTTTCCATTTTATTCTATGTTTTAGGTTATTACTGTAACGTCGCGTTTGTGAATCTCGTTACATCGGTGGTCTTTAACGGCTTTTAGTCGAAATTTCGCTAATTTCCGAACATTGGAGGCGACTGGCAACACTGCGTTGGCCGGCACGTCACCTTTCTCTCTTGACGATCGACAAAAATGTCGTAATTTCGATAAAATTTCAATAATCTGAATCCATTGTCATGGATTAAAGTTATTCTTGTCCGGATGACATCATAAAATGTCCCCGCTATGATGGTAATATAGGATTGTCCCATATTTCTGTATTTGTTTCAAAAATACCATGATTTATCGTGTGTTTGGCATTTAACCAACTAATTATGGCGGTAAGTCACACGTTTTTCTCAAAAATTAGGACTTAGTGTATTCTGATAGGAATTGTTCTAATAACCTAAAATTTTATTTCAGGTCTCCATTGGAGCCGCCTTCTCCTTTTCCTTTTTCTTTGTTTAACTTTTGGCTTTTCCTTCATTGGGCCTTGTCTCTGATGGTTTGATGGATTTCTCAACCATACGAACGAGCATGTGCAATATCTTGGAATAATGGCTTGTTGAGCGGAATATTATGCTTCGCTGGTTGAGGTGAACCTTCACACACTCGCCGAGGGATGCCGTGAGCTTTCGTTTACTTTTAATTAAAATTTAACTTTAAAAACCTTAAAAAATTGCATTGGTGACAAGAGTAATATGTCATGTAGTTCTTAAATTTTAATCTACTAGCATAAAATTCTTACTATAATAAGCACACTGGAGCGCTAGAGAATAAAACCTTAAACCTCAGTGCGGTGGTTTTATTTAGCTTACCTCCGGCAGATTAAAAGTCTTCAACCTACTTGATTGACTATCTTAGGCATGTGCTTCTCCAAGGCGCCCGAATCTTTAAGGTAATGTACCTATTTATATTGTTAATTTACAGGAGAACACACTTGTTAACTTTATCTCAAACAACAAAACACACATGTGTATATATTTTTTATTATTACATTACCTACATCGTTACTGACTCAGCATCAAGAATTATTTAAGTAAAGTGTTTCCTTCTAACTACAGTCCCGGGTCCTTTAAGCGGGGCGTGAAAAGGCATCTGATGAGGCCGTTAAGCTGAGTGCCACCACTGTTAACACGGTACATGTTTCCGATGGTGACCCTCTTTCCGAGACTTTGCCTTTAGCTTAACATCAGGTGAGGTGAAGTCAAATTGACGTGTCCCTTATAAAAAAAAATAACATCATTATCATCTTGGTCCCTCTACGCTGAGATGAGGTTAATGATGAATGATTTTTGGTTTGCATCTGAGATTTTCATATCAGAGCCTAGAATCAAATAAATCGTTCTCCTCCAGTAGGTTAGTCTTATTTGGCTTTTATAGGAATGACTGCCTTCTGTCTTTCCGACCCCGTGATCAAACGCGTGCCTGCAGAGGGAAACAGGGAGGTCAAGGAAAGCACATAATAAAACGACGTAATTAAAATAACCGATTTATCTCTTTCTAATTCCACAATGAATTGCTTTCTTTCTCCAATCAACAAAATAAATAGATAACTCTTCTTTAATAATGGGGTAAAAAATATCAATTAAGTAAGCAAAGGTGCAAAGGTTTCCTGGTGCAAAGGCTGGCCATCGCCATCCAGCGTGGCAACGCAGCAAAGTGTGATGGGCACTTTTGCACCAAGAGCGATTAGGAGCGGGTTGTTTGATTAGCACAGGTTAACTGTGCCCTGTTATTTTATGGACCATACTATTGTTTTAGTAAGAAAGTAGACTTTCTTTTGATATTTTTCGAATATTTTTTTATCACGAAACCATATTTTCTCGGGATTTCACAGTTTCCATTTCAATTTCACAAGTTTCCATCACTCGACACAAAAATTCATAAGATACTTGTAATACGGATGTCGTCGCAAGAGCTGTCTCCAATTCTCTATACTAGGGCTACCTACTACGAATTTCATAGCGGATGAACTGGAAATGACACCTTTATCGGGAGTGGGTTCCTAAAGGAACGACGCGAAGGTGGAATTAGGTTAGAGGGAATATAAAGTTTCGATTTGCAACGACGTTAAAGGTAATGTTTCCACTGAAGTAGGGTTTCTTGTGGTAGAAGATGAGTAGCAAGTTTAGTGTTTTATAAGTAGATTGTTTTCTTTAGGGAAGTCCTAGTTGTTGTTTGTGATTTCGCCCGCTTGGAACTTTGAACCTGTTCTAGGCATAGCATATAAATCAACATGTTGTAGGCATATCCTATAATATAATAAAAGCATAAATGTTTTAGCATCCTGACTTACCTGTACCAAATTTTAGTGTGATTTTTTTATATAACACTTAGGTGGTAGACAAGCACACGGCCCGTTTTTAGAGTTGTGTTCAAAGTTTGCTTATTTGATTTTCTGGGAGCAACACCTTCAAACTCCCAAATCCCCAAAGACCTCTACGACAGAGGCTGGCAGGTGCATCCATTAGCACGTGAGGTTGTCTTGGAACCCGAAGGTGTGTAGGCAATGGCCTATATACCTTATTTTTATAACCTATAACCAGATGATTTTTTTTCCTTATTTTCCATGCTATTATAGACGTATTAACGCTCTCTTACTCTTTACTTCGCTTGTCTTGATATTAACAATAGCGTCTGCCATCTGACATCGACAGAAGAGCCTACACTAAAACTTTGTCCTTCACTCCATATTCATATATAAACAATCCATAACTAATTTATTTTCATATTTATATGGACTTACCATATAAATATTTCATGATTATTCATGTCAATGCCAACTTTAATGGTTTCCATATCATCAAGGGGATTAACGGTGTTGTCCATTTATGCATATTCTATATAGTTCCGTTCCACTTCCCAAATAATATTTTTATCCTACTAATATAATAAATTTAACGTAACGTTATTAAATGTTTCGGATTTTATTTCATGCAAAAATAGTTCAACGTAACTGTGGTATGGGGATAGATTTTTTAGATTGAAATATCACATAAGCTATTTTTAACTGAGAATTGATAGTAGGTGGAGATCAGTAGAACACTTCTCCACACTGCTCCTTCTTGCCGGGGTGCGAGAGATATGTTTCCTGCATTCTCACCTCCGGCAACCAAAGACCCAAAGATGGCGCGCGTTTGAATCGGTTTTTCGCACAATAAAAAACAAACACTGCTCCTCCTTGTAGTTTTAGCTATGTTTATATAAGAGTAATTGCCATCAGACCTCCAAGGTTCTAGACTACGCTAGACCGCTTGGCAGGAGTCTCGACTTCTCTACAAGCGCCTCATGCGCCCCAAATCTATACCCCATTATGACCAAAACTATCATTGCAGGTATAGATATTTTGAATATATAACAGTACCTCTCTGCCTACAAGTTCAGACATAATACAGGAGCAGGTAAACAAACCGAAAAGTTCCAGAACAAATAATTTACCTTTTAAATATTCAATTAGCAAAAGTTATCCGAAACGCATATACTGTTACACAGTACACGCAAATAGTTAGAAACTGCATCACAGAGGCAGCAGACCTTGTAATCAACGTTCGCCCCTCCTAACCTGATCTGGTTAATGACTAGGAGTCTCGCCGGCCTCACAAAGTGGCCCCTTATTGTCCATACTGCTTTGACGACACTTTTCGCTAGTTTGAATTTTGAAAACATGTATTAGAAATGTTTTATTGGACTGTTGTGTTCATTTACTGTGGGTGGACAGGGTTATTGGGTCCGCATTCATATTTTGTGCAGAATGTCAAGAGACCAGACCAGTGCTCAAGTCCACATTTCGGACCCCGAGTAACAGTAAAGCTTCTTTTTACCCAAATGCGCAGCGAGGGTAATGTGTTACGCGCGTATGTATGTAGCGTTTAGTCCACTCTCGACCCCTCGAACGCTAAACAAAGATTTCTTTATTAGTTTCCTCTCGACCCTTAAACCTATCTCGTCTACTCTCGACCCCTAATTTGATAATTATCTAAAATTCTCTACAGGTGGCTGGACTACAAACGGCTGGACTGATTTCGATGAGTGGGGACTCAAATAAGATCCTTCAAACTTATCGAGTTGAGTATCAAGATGAGGGAATCAGAAGGCGATTACAAAAATTGTTACAACAAATTATTTTATTCTACTATGCCTGAGGTCCGCTTTTTATTGGTATGTCGGCTATTTCGGAAGCGACTGCCGTTTACCTCCCATTCCCGTTAAACAGTAGGTGTATCGGCTTTGCAGGTGAGTTAGCCTGAGTCTCAAAGATATATGTAGGGTTCTTTATAAGTGTGTACAATCCCGAGTCCTTTAAGCGGGGCGTGAAAAGGCATCTGATAAGGCCGTCAAGCTGAGTGCCACCATTGTTAATATGGTACATGTTTACGATGGTGACCCTCTTTCCGAAACTTTGCCTTTAGCTTATCATCAGGTGAGGTGAAGTCAAATTGACGTGTCCTCTTATGAAAAAAAAAAGTTCTGTTGGTTTGCCAGATCTTTCCAGATATTCAACCATCCTATATCATTTTTGATCCCATTTAAGAGTAGTCAGAGCAGTAGTATTACCTTTGAGTAAGCCATTTTTCGGACTGGGTGATGCTACAAACAAAGAATGGCAGGTTAGGTACAATCAGCATCAAAAAAATGATGATGAGCAAAGTGCTCAAATTGATCTTAATTACTTGGTTTACCTCCCTTTCTGTTGATTGATCGTTGTGATATTTGCTACTCACCTTTAGTTTGGACAATAATACAATTTAAATCAATAAAACAGTTTGATTTGCTCTTAAAACCTTCAGATAATTTTGACACTTTGTAGGTCAAGATATTTTTGATGCTGACTGTAACCAAAACGTACGCAGACCAAGTCATAGGCGAAAACTAGAGTATAATAACAGTGTTGCAGTGTCAAGCTGTTTCCGGTGCCGCTTCATTTTTCACCCCGACTCCCTGAAGTTTAATATCAGCGTCTGAGATGCCATGTGTTATTAATGGACACTGGTGCACTAGGCACTAGACACTAGACACTAACACTATATAACTTGATAGGAAACTGGACTGGTTATATTAAATTTAGTTTGTAACTAGCTGATGCCCCCGGTTTCACCTGCGAGGAATTTTCAGCCCGGACCCCAGGACGAAATCTAAATTTCACCCACATATTGATTAACGAACATCTAAACATCAAACATTTTCAGAAACTTGCACGTTTGTGACTAAACAGTACACAGGATGTATTTTTGAAACGGGGCAGTAAAGGCAAGTACCTTAACCGTTGCAGTTACAGCAAAACGTTCTTAGAAGACCTTCCCTAACTTTTTGACATATTTTGAACTGCATTCACAGATTTTGTAAAAAACTTACAGTTGGCAAAAAAAATGCAAAAAGTCCAAAAAATTTTTTTATGCCAATCGATTATATTTCATGTGGGGATCAAAAAACTCTATGGGACCATTTTACCTTTCAGTACTAGGAAAGACAGAAATCGCCAAAAACGTTTCCCATACATTTCGGCAACAGAAACAAATTTCTACGATGGTCTAACTTTTTGTTATGGCCAGGAAGTGGGTAGAATTGACTGTTAAGTAAATAAAAAGAATTTTTACCCTCAAATTTCGAATTTGATTCGAAAATCTGTGTGTTATACTTAGTTTCAGCTGAGAAACTTCGTATGAGTTATTAATTAAGGATTTTCGCTAAAATGTCTTCTAATCGTGAAAAAATTGACTTATTAGAAGCGTATTTTGTCAATAATCGAAATGCGGGAGCTGCATTAGTGTGGTACCGCAATAAGTATCCGTTGCGGCATGTGCCAACAAGAAAGGTTATTACAAATCTTTTGGAAAACCTGGAATTGCAGGGTTCTTTCAAAAGAAAGCGGCAGCCTCGTGTGGACATGGACACGGAGATTGCGGTTCTGACTTATGTCGAAGCATATCCAGAGGTATCGTCCAGGCAAGTCGCCCTTGAAGTAGGTGTATCCCACTCCCTTGTGATAAAGATATGGAAGAAATACGGCTACAAGTGCTATCGATATGGGCGCATAGTTCAAGTGTTACATCCGGGTGATGATGTTCGAAGGCTTAATTTTTGCAGATGGCTAAGAGGAAAAATAAGCAGGGATCATGAATTTTTAAATTACATACTGTGGTCAGACGAAACGAATTTTTCCAATAATGGTATGTACAACAGAAAAAATCACCACTATTGGTCCAAAGAAAATCCACTAAGAGTTACGGCAAGTCATAATCAGGTTCGCTTCTCATTCAACTGTTGGTGTGGTATAATGTCCAATCGAGTCATAATGGTGGAATTTTATGAAGGGATTTCACGTTCCAATTTGAGCCGCCTATTCGGTACACAGTGGATAGGTACACATGGTCCAACACAGTGGCCACCTCGTAGCCCCGATCTAACACCACTTGATTTTTTTTTATGGGGCTTCGTGAAAAACGAGGTGTATAAGACGACGTACGCCAGTGTTCAAGTGCTCAAGGATGCATTTTTGCTAACTGTAAGTTTTTTACAAAATCTGTGAATGCAGTTCAAAATGTCCCAAAAAGTTAGGGAAGGTCTTTTAAGAACGTTTTGCTGTAACTGCAACGGTTAAGGTACTTGCCCTTACTGCCCCGTTTCAAAAATACACCCTGTATATGAATATTAGTTGATAGGTAGGCAAGAAGAGCTGGGGTGGTCCTATTCTATTCCACCGAAGACCAACACGGAACTAAAGAGAACACAGAAGAACAAATTACTAACTAAAATATTCATATTAATATAATGTCAGCAGTTATTACTACGAATTTAGGTTTTTAAAAAAGAAACGGGAGTGTCCTTGAGTGAAATTCTTTAATTTGGTACAATTTAGATTAATTTAGACGAAACTGGAAGCACTACCGAATGCTCTAGATGTCGCGGAAGGTCTGGCATGGTATGGCATCAAGGGCTGTTGTCCGCAACTCCACGACCAGGGGCGGTTTTTGCGTGAGGTGTGGGGTGATGTCGTCGGATGCATGGAAGACGCTGACTAAGGCATAGAGATGGGCTGAGTGTACAGAAAGACTTAGGGTTGCCGGTGTAACAGTACGAAGTGGAGTTATACTTTTCCACAATATTTATTGCATTTCTTCAATACCTGAGAAGAAAATTCGCATCAGAGCCTCGCTTGCTGGTGCTCCAACCTGAAGGTGAGTATGGCTTGGGCTTCAATGCTGTTGGTAGGACCCAGTGGCTGAGGAAGAAAACTTTCAAAAGATAAGACATTTTTTTTAACGAGCGAAAAATCCCCACGGATACCACCCTCCCGGAGCCTGTGGAGGTGGTGATGTCGGACTCGAACCGACTAAAAAGCACGCCGTCTTTGGGTCTATGGTTGCCGGAGGTGAGATTGCAGGAAACAAATCTCTCGCACCCCGGCAGACCCAAGACCATCTCTTTCGAGATGGCCCCCTTCGGGTTGTGGTGTCCCCATCTGGCCCTGGGTACGGGGAGGCGCACTTTGCGCCCCGCCGCGAAAAAGGTAATCGAGTTATGGGCATCCCTCATCACTCATAGGGCCCTGCATTGTAACCAATTATCGTTCCGCAAATTTCATAAAGCAGTAAATCTTAAAAACAGAAACAAAACATTTTAAAACTTCAATCGTGGTAGTAGATTTAAAAGAAAGGGGCCCAGAGCCCACCCGACCCCAGAACAAACTATTACTCATCTCGGTTTTTCCTCTCACTTGACTTTAAAAGTATTTCATTTCATTCTCTTCTCCATTAATTAAACGCTTCAGAAACGTGACGCTGTTGCCGCGGTTTTATTCATTTTGTTTTAAAAACATTTTCTGGGAGAACAGTGTTGAGTTTATGTCAGTTCGCTTTATAAATCCCTTTGATAATAGGGCTTTATTTAATGTGTATTACCAAGAAAAAGTAGATAACAAACATGGTGATTAAAATTAAAAAGTCTTTTCTATCCTAATGTGTTCTGATACAAGCCCTTATATCTCCGATGCCATACGAACGTTTTTAAAATCGTTTAGTCCTAAAACACTTCGATATCGTCAATGAGTTGTGGAGGTCAGATAGCAGTTGCTTCACCAAAAATATCGAAGTTAAGCCACTTCGCAGTTAGCTGAAAAAGCGTACCCCCGACTCCCAGATTAAAGCCTCTGATGTGACCGGGACTGACGCAACTGTTTATGTGGAGAAACAAGTACAGGCGAGAATTTGGATGGGTCATAGAAGTCATGAGAGTCACCTGAGTGACCTGTTAAGAATACTTACGTACTTGATATTTCGGCTAAAAACTAGTATTAAAAAAAAAACAATAATATGGAAAATTTCACTACAAAGTTACTCAAAAGAGCCTTTTAGCTATTTCGAAAAGCAATGCTATTGGAATTATTAATGTTCATAGTCGTTCAAAGAGAATTTCAGTCGATACTTATTAGAGGGCTCGCTTCGATAATTCGAGTTCTAGCTTCAATATGAATAAACTATTACAAAATGAGACTTCAAAAATTGCCACTCCATTTGTGAGCAGCTCTTTCTGTGAAAGAAAGAATAATGTATCATTCCGCTACTTCGTCGGACAGTAGTGGGTACTAAAATGAACATAGACTAGTGTTATATCATCATTACCAAAAAGCGCGAGGAGTCGCGCATCGAGGTTTTCGTAACTTAAGCTACAAAAAACCACAAAATAAGTATTTTGATTATATATCTGTGACTCTGTCCGTCCGACTGCACCGATTTTGATGAAATTTGGTATAGGGGTAAAGGACATAGGTTATGTTTGGTCGTGATAACTGACATCCACATGGGCGGAGCCGCGGGCAAAACCTAGTGTGGTATCGAATTTTGTCCCCAAAATACGACACTGCGGATGCTCAACCTCATACCTCAACTCGTTCCTTAAGTTCCATGGAATGTTTTATATAAAAAAAGTTGCGGACATCATCATTTCTTCACAGACTAAAATGTGTGCTACACTGAACTACCAGAAAACCATTGAACGTGAAAAATAGTAGTAGCCAATCTTTGTCTTTGAAGAGACATAGGGTGAAAGCCGGTGAATTACTGATAGATTCGGATAGACGACCGGTCGCTACAGCCAGAGTTTGATAAGGTTTCGCTTCTATATTACGAAGCGGCAGAGCGCTACTATCGATGGTCGATCGTTTGATTTTCGATGCGACGAACAATTAACTGCAATCGAGGCGTACTCGGATCTAAGATAACAATACCTACATGTATACCTACTGAATATATTTCTTGTTGCACGGGGCGTGATGTTATGTAATCTAGATATAGGAAGCTAGGGCACGCCGTAATAGCGGCGGTAAGACCCATCATGGAGGAGTGGCTAGAGAGGCCACACGGCAGCCTCTCGTACCGGCTGACGCAGGTGATTACCGGACACGGGTGTTTCGGGAGTTACCTGTGTCGGATCCGGAAGGAGCCAACGTCCGAGTGCCATCACTGTGATGCGAGCGAGGACACAGAGCTGCACACGCTGACCGAGTGCCCGGCATGGGACACGCTGGGGCGGGTCCTAGTAGTGGCTCTGGGGGTGGGAGTCCTCACACTCGCCACGTTGCTCACAGCGATGGTAAGATGCGCGAACGCTTGGGGTGCGGCTGCCTCCTTCTGCGAGCAAGTAATGCTCGAGAAGGAGGCGGCCGGTCGGGTTCGGACTAGACTCCGGGCCCGAGAAGCCCGCGCAGAGCGAAGGCGAACCGGACGTCGGAGGTCGCAGAACGACCTCCGTCCTCCATGAGCGCTGGCCTGGGGGTGACCGGTGGAGCCGCCTGTCACCCTAGCAGAAGCAGGCCGCGGCGGCGGCGCAAAATGCGCCTCCCCGTAACCGGGGCAAGATGGGGACACAGTGGTCCCCACAACCCGAAGGGGACCATCTCGAAGGAGATGGTCCTGGGTCTGCCGGGGTGCGAGAGGCATGCTTTTGGCAATCTCACCTCCGGCAACCAAAGACCCATGACGGCGTGCGTTTTAGTCGGTTCGAGTCCGACATAACCGCCTTCACCGGCTCTATGGGGTGGTATCCGTGGGGATTTTTCGCACGATAAAAAAAAAAAAAAGATATAGGAAGCTCTAATTTCACTAGGAAGTTTGATAAATTAAAAAGTTTATACAGTTGCCCTGGAAAGAATTATTTATTTTATGGAGTCTACTAGCACAAACTGCAAGATTGTTTTAATGTCTTAAAATTCATACTAATATTACAAATGCGAAAGTAACTCTGTCTGTCTATCTGTCTGTCTGTATGTTACGCTTTCACGCCCAAACCACTGAACTGATTTTGATGAAATTTGGTATAGGGATAGGTTAAACCTTGAGAAAGGACATAGGCTATGTTTGGTCGCGATAACCGACATCCACGCGGGCGGAGCCGCGGGCAAAAGCTAGTTACCTATGATTACCAGATATGTATATACCCTACTAGTTTGCAGATGATTAAGATCCTAATTGATGAGGATTCTTCTTGATGTGGTCCTATACACCCTGTTGGTACAATTAAATAGGACGCTAAAGACCCTTTGATGTATTTTAATATAGTGTAACGAAAGTAATGCTTTGTAATGTAAGTAATTGCTCTTTAAATGCAGAAATATGAAGCTTGCAATAAAGTCATATCTCATTCATAAGCAAGCTTAAATTATATCGATAACACATCTTTATTACAACTAATAAAATATGAAATCTATTTGTTCATGTCTTCAATAGTCACGAACAATTTTACGATTAGAAATTAATTTGTAATCCTATCTAAGATTATAATCCTAATATAGTGCATTGTCTCTCCAGAATAGAAATCAGAAATAGACATCTAAATGTACCATCTGTCTATATAGAAATGAATTCACATTGAAGTGACTGTATACCTATATTAGGTAATAAATATCTGAGCCCCACGGTTTCCGTAGGTACTCAGTCCTATTCCACCAAGTCATATCAAGAGCTCACACGGATCTTTCTTTTCTTTTTATCTTATTGCTCGGCTCCTAAGGGTCATGGCGTGATGTTAGCATATAACTTTATCCATGAATTGGGCTATCATACGCAACAAGAACATTATTACAACTCGCTTACAACAGCACTACTTCAAAAACGATGAAATTAAATTTAGAAGTTCGAAAAAGAACTTAAAAAAGGCCCCAATTCGCACTCGACTGCAATATAAAAAGAGGTTTTATCTAAAATTAAAACTGTATATAGAATTCCTGTTCAATTTCAGTCCCCCAATTCTATTCCATAGACCTAAAAACATTTTCTGCGGTAGAGACGCCATGAATATTTTACTCGCAGACTCTGCATCTGTAGGCGATATCCCGATATTCCGTTTTATTTTTATTTGTTTCATATTTGTCACGTCATGAAAATACAGTAGCTCCATCGATGGCAAATTTTACTGGTTTCCTGGGCGCTTCTTGAATTCCAATTCAGCGGGGTCCCTTATGTATATTGTTTTGCTATAAGAATGATATTTGCTTTCGTATCCGTGTTTGTCGAGTTTGGAGAACAATGAAACGTATTCGTGCAGTTCGATTTTTGAACATGGTTGCAATTTGTGAAAGTATTTTACAATGACTTCGATACAAATAGACAGGCTGGTTAAAACAAAAAGAAGAAAAAGACATAACTCAAAGTTACCCCACTTTGAGCTGTCATTTTAGCAAAGTAATGTTCAGAATATCGTTATTCCCTATTGCTTAACTATGAAGCCTCCTTTGGTTTGCTTTTTACTGCTTTTATCAGAGCGACGGACCTCTGCTACTCAATAAAAAAGAGAGGCTCGTCTGCGCCAGTACTTCGTCCATTAATTAGCAGATGCATTGACTTGCAGGTAAGGTCAGCTAGCCCCTATAAGTCTTAGTGAAGTCACACCCTTATTTTTTTTTAACTATGGTCTAGATTAGAAGTTACTAGAACTAAATAATGATTACATTTCAACCGCAATTCATATCCAATATAAAATTGCATTTGGACCGTCTTTCAAATAGATCGTTTCAATAAATCGCATTGAGTGCACAATATCGCCGCGGAACATGGCCACTATCCACTATTTCATGAAATATTAACGCCACTCGATTATCACTATCTTTAGTGAGCACTCGAAGAAGTGCTGTCTCGTCTGTTTTGTACTTTAAAATATAAAATACAATTGCTGTAACCGATATAGTGACTTCAGCGGTTACGTCGTGGGATAATAATGTCGTAACTATAGTGTTATTTCATTTGATTTGTATAGTTAGCATACTTAGTGCTGTAAAAATTCCTTCAACTATAGTGTTATTTATTTTTTACTAGCTTTTGCCCGCGGTTCCGCCCGCGTGGATGTTGATTATCGCGACCAAACATAGCCTATGTCCTTTCTCCAGGTCTAACATATCCCTATACCAAATTTCATCAAAATCGGTTCTGTGGTTTAGGCGTGAAAGCGTAACAGACAGACAGACAGACAGATAGAGTTACTTTCGCATTTATAATATTAGTATGGATGATAAAATTATACTAACGGGAACTAATGCAATGAATATGGGTACGTAATACACATGGAGTTAAACCAATGCATAGCTAGTACTGTGTTTTATAATATGAATATATTACATACTTATATATTTTTGTAACACTCAGATCACTCGTTATATTGGAGATAATCAAACCTGTAACCCAATGGACAGTAGGTGCTGCAGAAAGGTTTATTTACCAAATAGAGATGACCCGCAAAGAATTAAAAAAAAGTAGTTGTTTTTTTTTTCAACCTAGACCCAAGGAAAGCACAGCTTGGACGACCAAAGATATCATTCAATAATTGTTATTCAGTAACTGTACTGTATTTTTATGAAACTTCAACCATAAAACTTTGACTTTTGCTTGCAATCCTATTCAGTAAACGGTCCAGCAGCACATAAATACGTACAAAATTATGTTTTTGGGAACTAAATTACGTTCAACAAAAACAGCTAAACGTGAAACCTATTTCACGTTGTTTCAAATTAATTAAAAAGTGGAAGCAGACATTAATATTATGTTACTAAAGCTGTTGTTTTTTTTTTTTTTTCAAAAAAGGAAATTCGTTCTTAAAAAAAATGCTTGAATTTAGAATTTCAAGGGTAAGAAAAAACAATGTTTATAGGAATACTGTTCCCGCCACAAATGGACCGGTTCTAAGAACCACTGGGAAAGTGACTAATTCTTATGCCGCAACATTAAGACTTGGAACTCCCTACCAGCTCACGTGTTTCCTTCTTCCTACAGTCCCGGGTCCTTTAAGCGGGGCGTGAAAAGGCATCTGATGAGACCATCAAGCTGAGTGCCACCATTGTTAACATGGTACATGTTTACGATGGTGACCCTCTTCTCGAGACTTTGCCTTTAGCTTACCATCAGGCGAGGTGAATTCAAATTGACGTGTCCTTTAATAAATAAAAAAAACATTTTGATCATAGTTTATCAAAAAGTTAAAAACAATTTAGTTTTTCCGTAGAATTTGTGGACTACAAATTCGTCATACTTCTTACTAAAAACTCTCGTAAAGACATTATTTTAAAAGTGAAAATAAAAAAATATTTTTACCTATTTATTATTCTCGAAAGAAACATCTAACTTCTTGGAAATTCAGTTGAGACATGTCTGACTTGTCTGATGAGTTACACTCAAAATTGAATTTTCCGTTAAAAAAAAGTTTTTCTTTATTCAAATATAATGTTCGAGAGAGCATTCAAAACAGTAAATTCTATATTTCTGTTTTGGGCCAACCGAAGAAAATCGACCTCCATGACCGGGGGCTTGAGGATGGTGGACGGTAAGTTGGCTGCTCGCCGTCCTTACAGAAGCAGGCCCATGACGGCAGCGTGACGTGACTCACGCACCCCCCCCCCCCCCCTCCTAAGAAGCGGGATAACACCCGAAAACCCCCCATAGACGCGGGATAGCACCCGAACCGCCCCCTAGACGAGGCCGCATTGTAGCCGTAGGTCTGATGGGAGCCCTGGGATATCCTTCCGAGGGCTTACCCGGGGCTCCCAACCATAGGCTGCTGGGGGTTTTTAGTCGGTAGGAGTAGGAGTATACTATTATCCATACTAATATTATTATTATAAATGCGAAAGTAACTCTGTCTGTCTCTGTCTGTCTGTTACGCTTTCACGCCTTAAGCACTGAACCGAATTTGATAAAATTTGGTTTAGGGGTACATTAGACCATGAGAAAGGCCATAGGTTATGTTAGGTCGTGATGACACAGCTAGTATTACTATATAGCTAATTGTACAGAGATCGAGTCATTTTTTTTTTAATTCTTGTCTATTTGTCTGCGATGGACTTAAAACCTACTGAAAGGATTTTGATGCGGTTTTTATGTTGTTTTAAAGGTCTTAGCTTAGTCAGACCTCCAGCGTAGCAGTCCTTGCCGAGGCCGTGGTTGCACGTCGCCGAAAGAAAATGAAAAGAATTTTTTTGCAGAAAATTTTAAAAATAAAGTACCTTACCTACGTTACCTAAATCTTTTAATACAATACAGGTAGTCTGTGGGTGTCTGAGCGCATTGTCACGTGCGCAGCGACACGATACATTGACGTGCCCACACTGTTGATACCAACCGTTGTTATTGAAACGACGCGATGCATACTTGCTATGCGATACCAGGTTTTTGGTAGCACGCGTACTGAAAATATCTATAAAATTGAATATATTAAAATATCTCACGACAAAAGAATAAAATATAGCCTGTGTAGAGTAGATACTGGTTCAAATCTCAGTCGCGCATAGTTAGACTGAAGTGTAGTTTTTGAGTTGTAAGTTGCGTAGTTTGATTCACACTGTGACGTGAAATGTGCTTTCTATGAATCGGAATTTTTTTATGAAATCATACGCAATGGCAGAGCAACAACACAACAACTACCAAAACTTAAAAAAATTACTTTTAATTTTTGAGTTTTTCATACCATTTAATATTATAACAATAGGATTTGACAAAGGAATAATTCCTAGTAACAATTTTCTTTCGGAATTTGTTGAGGGAGGTTACGGGCACTCTAAATTTACATTCGCAGGGGTATTCCCTTCGTGTGAGCTACCTCTATCAAAGAATCCAAAAGAAAATTGCTACTAGATTTTTTTTCTAGGTTCGCTCCCTTAATTGTGCTATTTCTCTTGTACTATCGCTTCAGCCTTAATGTACCAGATGCAATATGAGTCAGTTTATTAATTAATGAATGTGTTAGTGGGGCCTTTTAGGAGAAATTGGTGGTGGGAATTGCTTTGTAAGTTCTCAGACCCACATCGTATTTAGTGGTATTCGTGTGGAAATCTAAGATGCAGATAGCGGTTTTGCTCGATAAGCGCTCTACCAATCGCCTTAACATACTAGCCAACTAATACCCTCACCACTACGGTTATCTTACCCCCTCTTCCTCAAAAGGGGAGTCACGATATATTGTATATAGATGATTATAATACTCTAGTTGACCCGGCAAACGTTGTTTTGCCATGTATATTTTAGGAGTGGACTACCCTCAACATTAAGGGGGATAAAAAATATATGTGGTCGGATTCTCAGACCTACCCAATACAAACACCGCGACACGGGAATTTTCAATTTATTTAACTAAATTTGTAATACCTATGGGATCTAAAATCCAGTCTTCCGTTTGTGTTCACGTGACATGTGTTAATTTACGACATAAAATTAAGAATATTTCAATCTAGAAGTGATGAAGATTGTTTTAAAATCCTCCATAATAGTGAGTATGGACATAGGTATTTAAAATTCGAAGTATGAAACAGTATAAAAAATGTACAATAAATAATAAAATTTAATTAGGCCAACGTTAATATAGCGGAACTTAAGTCTATTTGGGTTGTAATAAAGGTCTTGAGCGTGTTCAAAGATACCCTGCCTAGTGACTGTCGGGCCACGAAATGTAATCCGAACTTGTATATTCAGTATATTTTAGAGAATTTTTTAGTATATCAAAATGAAAATATACTATGCTTGTTGTGTTCCCGGCGCGGCGGTGAGAAGGGTAACCAGGGCTCACTGGACAGTTTTTGTCCATTCAGTGGGAAGATCAAAGGTCTGTCTTCTGCAGAAGGATGAGGCAGAAGGAAAAGGCACAGAAGCTCCTTGTTCTTACACGGTCGGCAGCACGAGTGTAACTCCCCTGGTGTTGCAGTGGTGTGCTACCTAAGCGGGAGGGATATGTTGAAGACAACCTCACCTCCGGCCTAGCACTACAATCTTCAATCGGCGTGCGGTCTTAGTTGGTCCGGCGGAGGAGTTATTCGAGGGGATTTCTGCACGAAAAAAAGCTACCTAACGTGGAAATGCTTGATATTTAGATTGTTAAAACCCCTGTCGTTTGAATAAGTTTTATCTAATCGAGCTCGACATGGATATTCGGGAAAAATTGTATTTACCTTAGGAAATTCCTTCCTTAGTATATGCTTCTAAAATGGACAGCAATGAGTGCCAATATTTGACTGCTGAATTCTCAAGTCTTACAGTATTATCACAGTAACTGTCCGCAGCACAGGTTTTCCTAACCTAATTCGGACACCAGCTCCTCACAACGAATAAAAGTATCAGGAGTATTAGTTTTGCCTTTATCATGTATCTTTTTTGTTTCTTGTGCCTGTATTATTTTGTTTTTTGTGAGGAGAAAATAAAAATACCTAATTGTCATATTGTATTGTATTTTTAAAATTGTTGTTCGAAATGTCAGGAAAAAAAATCCTGGTTGAGGTTTTACAGCACATTAGGTATGTGAAACGAAAAATTGCTGGCAGCATGTAAATTTATATAAACTGTCATTACATTTCTATCCGTTGAGCATATACTTTTCAATAGGCTCAAAAATTTGCTTTCGCTTGTCACTACGCTGGTTTTCCAGCCCCACCATGAAAGAGGACAGCGTGCATCCATTAGTACAGGTGGTGGTACTAATTTGCATCCAGGATCGACACAATTCTGTCGGGACTTTGGCACTGAGACACCGGGCCCAGTCTCACTTGACATCTCGCAGCCACCGGACGTACAGACCACATTTACATTGTATGATACTTAATTGGAAGCTTGAGGCACATCGTTCAAAATATTCGTTGCAGGATATTAACAGTTTGCAACTAGATACGGTCTCCGTTAATACAGTCTAGGTGCATCTTGACTGTAGAGATGGTGCAGCTATTTTTAGTCTACTTCGTTTACTTATTCGTCATCCTAGTATTAATCCTAATCGCATCTGATGCTTTCCACCTCGGAGTCTGGGACCCGCTTTTCCCAGTCTAACTATGGGATATTTTCCTTGAAGCGACTGCCATCTGTCCTCCACAACCCATTGGTGATATAACCGCTTGCGTGTCACGACGCCGACGGTACGTTCCACTGTTGTTGTGTTGTCTAATATCTGGATACTATATTATGTAGGTAAGCTCTGCTGTGCTGTCTGTGCTGAACTCAATATAGTACAAAGATTTTCCCAGTAACAATGAGATTTATAATATGGGCTAGTGTTACCAAACTTTAATCAACAGTTTTTTGTTCAGTCAGTGTTGTTATTGTGTCTTTAAGTAGTTAAGTAATGCAGTTATACAAGGGATTGGACTGGCTGCCGTTCGTGGAGCGGAGCGGAGAAATATTAACCAATAGCATTGCATTAAACTCTGCTCCTGAAGCTAGGCGGGGTTTTATGGAATCCAATTGGTTAATCTTTCTCCGGTCCGCGTCAATGGAGCGGCAGTAATGGGGCTCCAATAACGTAAGGAAAGCCATGGCTGAACATCCATGTGTTCGTATTGTCAAACGTACATCCATGGCTTTCCGGACCGGATACCAGGACACCGGACCACTTCGCTTACTGTCACAGCCTGAATAAAGCACACTAGTAATTAGTAGGAATTTGCAACAATGATTGAAACAGCATTCGTGAGGCAGACATTCCAAGGACTGTACAGTCTAAAACCAGGTTTATTCACCTGTCTCAATACAAGCACTCATACAAGAGGTAATGATCTGCCCTGGACCTGGAAGTCATTAAACATACTCCGGACTCGGGTCGGCCGAAGCAAGGAATGCCGGGCCATATGGGGGTTCTCTGAGGGGGCGGACCTGCGATGTGAATGTGAAGTTACTCCACAGACAATGGCCCATCTGTTAATATGTGCTAAATACGCCCATACGCATGTACACCGCACCTCCAAGAACGCCATAAAGGTGGCAGCACACTGGGAAGAATGAGTGAGAAGATAATTTGAGGACCGAGGCGCCATCGCCACAATAGAAGAAGAAGAACAGGTGATACGTATGAAAACGTTTTGAAACACCACCAAATGGAAATTTGAAACAAAACCACGTCTCAAAACATCCTGTGCCTCTCGCCATTCCAGTATAATTCAACCTTTATGTTACTTGTTTGGCGGTATTAGGATATTTTTTCCTCGTGAAACTTATAAGCCATCCAAAGGAAAAAAAGGCACTTAATACGAATTTGTGCGATCAATCATGTTTACCTCACGATCAGTTAGCGATTGATGGTCCTGCACAAACTTCGGCTTTCGTCATTATGTCACATGAAAATGCTTCCAGGATTTATAATTTATAAATATGCATTAATAATTTTAAGTCGGCCATTTTACCGGGAACCAACGGTGGCTACCCCATTTCTTCCCGTAAGTCTCGTAGAAGTAGGGCTGTTTTCCAGTCTACAGTAAACATGTAATCACAGAATATACCTATTTCTTTTTCATAGTTTCCTTATTGGGTTTTTTTATAGAATGGTACCTCGTGGACCCTGGCTGGTACCTAACTAGGGCTATTTAGGTCCTATTTTTTTTACACCTTTAGGCGGGGTACTTCCACTTTGCCCCAAAAAGCGTCCCCACTGGTAGGGTAAAGTGGAATGTGAAAAATATGTTTGTATAGTTTTGCCCACTGATGGGGAAATTTATAGCCATTTAAAATTCCTGGTGCAATCGTCCCCACTAGGGTTGGTAACTTTGAATGGGAGAGTTGTTTTAAATAAAATTATAGGTGTAATTATAATTAGACGTGAATATTATATAAAAAATAAGCTGTATACCTACATCAAATAGTCTCTTTTCAGAAGAAATTCTCCAACATTTTTTTTAAGAATTTCAATGTTGGCAACACCGCAAATTAAAAAGCATTATTTTACATGAAATAGGGGGTGTATTGTAAACCCCGCACAATAAGTGCTAGTGACAGTTTCTTAATACCCCACAAGAAACAATAGACTTTAATAAACTTGCAACGGAAGTTAAACGCTGTATTAAAAATGTTTTCAAAACTTATTTATAAAACGTAATTTTTGAAAGAAGATAAAAGATATTGAAAATGAAATTGATTGTATTATTTAGAAACACTTTTTAACTTTGTTCATTATAATTTATGATTTGTTCCACATTGGCCCCGTTTGTTCGTCCTACATTCCACAGAATTCTTCATTTGCCCCATATTAAATTTGATTCACGTTTCGTCCTACTTCATAGTACCAACCAAAGTATGGTTAGCAAAGCAAATTTAAATGTGTTATAATAATATTATTATGAAAGGCCTGTTGGTGCATTGGTTAGATATGCAAACGTACAGCTAGGCCAAAGTGTGTGGTTTCGGTTTCCATTCAAGACAAATCTTAAATAAGTTAAGGTAAGGCGGTTATTTTGTTGTCTGGGTGGAATTGATTATGATATAGGTAAGGCGGTTATTTTGTTGTCTGGGTGGAATTGATTATGATATGTGATTAGATTGTATTATTCTCTGTGTATAATAAAGAAATAAGAATTAAGAACTTTGATTGTTATAGGTGTTTAATTAAACATGATAATTAGTTACAATTTAAATAAAACTTTTTTCTTGCTTTTGATTATATTTCTTACTAGCTTTTGCTCATGACTTCACCCGCGTGGAGGTCGGTTATCGCGACCAAACATAGCCTATGTCCTTCCTCAAGGTCTAATCTACCTCTATACCAAATTTCATCAAAATCGGTTTAGTGGTTTAGGCGTGAAAGCGTAACATACAGACAGACAGACAGAGTTACTTTCGCATTTATAATATTACAAATACAAATACAAATACAAATCATTTATTTGCATAATACATGTGAGAATCAGATGGTCATAAAAACATAGCAGTGGTACATTGTATTATCACCAGTCATGGCATGCAAAATTTATTATTTGGGATTAGTACATAAATATAGTTAATTCAAATGTTAAAAATCAAGAATTCCAATCAAGTATTCAGTTGAGAGCCACAGATAAATCTAAAATCGTGAAAAACATAACACCAGAGTGATCCATTCCATAAGAATGAATAAGAACCGAAGTGACTCGTTGCGTTCCGTTCCACTCAGAATGTGAGATATTTGTCGTGCGATGTAAATCAGCTGTTTATTCTACTGAGAGAAACGGGAATGGCTTCTCGTATTCCTTATTCGCAATTTGGGATAGTGTTACTGTTTGCCTGGCTTAAATCGTGGTTCCGTGTGAAGAGTATGTTAGAAAAAGGTGTTGGTAAATATAGTGCGCTCAAATCAGAAATGACTGTACAAAACTAAGGGTTATTTTCTAATATACCTAGCAGCAACTTTGAGATACTGAACAGGGTATTGAATAATAAAAAAAGTTTATTCACAAAGAACATGCACTTGGTACAATGAATACTTCTGCCAATCTGTATAACAGTTTGTTAACAGATGAAACTACTTTTAACGGATTAGAATGCGATTTATTAAGCAATAGATATAGGAACTCCCTGCCAGCTCACGAGTTTCTTTCTTCCTACAGTCAGGGGCGGGGCGTGAAAAGGCATCTGATGAGGCCGTGAAGCTGATGATTGATTTACGATGGTGACCCTCTTTTCAAGACTTTGCCTCTAGCTTACCATTACAACTTACCAGGCGAGGTGAAGTCAAATTGACGTGTATTTTTATTTATTTTTTTTTTTTTTTTTTTTTTATTTCTCTTACAATGGGTATACAGTTGATAAGAATACAATGGTCTGAAATTAATGTATGTTGAACTACATTGTAAGAGCTGGTGCTCGTTGAAGGTCTAAAAGACCTGTGTTACAAGTCACCAGTATTTACACTAAGCCCTACGTTTCAGTGGTTTTTCAGCAACGAAACCAAGGGGTAAAGGTAAAATTAGTTATATTTCACTGACTGATATTGCGTAATCCTCCGACAGTACATATCACATTGAACAGGGAAAATTTATCCATGAGTTTGATTTTAAACTAATTTATATGTAGCGTCTGCAACTCAAGTTCTTTTCTATGAAGAGATCTGGCCTTTGTAATCGAGAAAGAATAACGTTTACTGCAGTGCCCTCTAGTGGTGGTCACTTAACCCAAACCAATAAGTGAAAACTGCATCAAAATCGGACTAGTATTTTTGGAGAAAACTGGCAACATTGATTTGCATTAAAAAGGCTTGCTGTACCCCCCCCCCCCCCCCTGTTGAGTTGTCATTGTAACGCCTATCTAAGAACATCCTCCAATTAAAGCCGAACCCAAAACTGAAAATTGCATCAAAATTGGATTGGTAGTTTCGAAGAAAATGGCTACATGGACTTGCACAAACAAACAAACACACAAACAACCTCTCACCCCAAACGCATATACCGTCTCCGTTCCGTCGTGGGTAAAAACGAATAACTGAATGTTGTATTACCTAGTATTTACTATCAATTTCCTTAGAAACAGTAAGCACAGCACAATAGCCATATAAACAATTACCATATTCCAATAGCAATCAAGAACAATACGCTACACGGAACAGAACCCGGGCCGTATCGCTGTGCGTCTTAACAGCTGCGACGCTACTCCATTTGCATATTGTAATACATTCATACCGTTGTGTAGCAGCTGGGTGTGCAGAAATGTGATAATAATTGAGATGAAGATAGATTGACGATTGGGTGGGTGAATGTGTTTACTCAACTACAACTGAAAAGATGGTTATGATTTCAGCATATAGGTATGGATGTTCATATACTTCATCATCATTATTATTGCTTGATACATATTTCTTGAACCTCAAATGAGCTTAAAATGTGTCTACGTTTCTTGGATGTGTTTTGAGGATAGCACGGGATGCAACTGCGGTACTCGTTTAAAAGTTAAAGTAGGGTTAAAGTGGGGACTGCCGTAGGTCAGCGGCGGGCGACCCACACGACGATGGCGGAAGATGTTGTTCCCGCCATCGTCGATATGTGGTGACGACGGACACCGTGGTGGTTTAGTGGGTAGTCTGGCCTCCTCTGGAGGCTAGGAGTCCCACACGAAGCCCACCCTCTGCCCCCGTGGGGGTTGAGCGAAGTGCTTAAAAGCATTCCAAAAAAAAAAAAAAAGGGTGAAAGTGGGGAAGGGTAGCATCTGGTTTTTTTTTTAATTTTGTGATAATCTATAATTGCTGAATTTGAGCTCGTTCACTGCAGTAGCACCCGTGCTACCTATATTCAACGTGTATTGCACGTATAGAGCACATTTTAGGTCCAAGATATATGATTCTACCTATACCTATATATGACAGCCTCCGTGGCGTGGTGGTAGTGAACGCGACTGCCACGCAGGAGGCGCGGGTTCGATTCCCGCTCAGTGCAAATATTTGTATGCATGAATATGGCTATTTTCATTGGTCTGGGTGTTTCTATGTATAATATGTATGTATTTAATTAATTAAAAAAAAAAGTATTTGAGTATGTTTATCCGCATTCTAGATTCCATAACACAAGCTAGTTAAGCTATGCTTACCATGGGTCTAGATAGCGTTGTGTAGAATGTTGAATGATTAGGATTAGGATTAGGAATACCCCAGGAAAAGAGTGGGGAGAGATGGCGATATACCTAATCACTTCAGTATAAAGCAAAGTCTCTTTCCGCGTGTGTCTCTATGTATGCTTATATTTTCAAAACTACCCTACAGATTTTGATGGTTCTTTTTAATAGATAGAGTAATTAAAGAAGAAGGTTTATATGAATAATACATGCTTAATATAGTAGAGGGTGCAGCGGGAACGGGATCGGACACCATGCAGGTGGAAAAAATTTGGCGGTACGTAGTTCACCCGGTCAGCTAGTATGATAATAACATTCGACGAGACGGTACGAAAGCATTTAAACCGGTTAAAAATCATTTAAAAGATTTTTATGAGTCATTAACTAATTTTCATCATTCGTCCCGTATGTTAACAAGGGTATGTGTTTCTGACCCTTTGTCTGAACGCGAGCAAATAACACTTACGAGCCCAGATCTGAATTGTTCCAGGGCAATTATTTGTTTGCTAGGGGATTCATTAACACTACGGGCTGATTTAACTTGGGTACGAAATGTGGACGCACGCACGAGCAATTCTGAGAGCGATAAATACTAAATTCTAATGTTGACAATGACAGATTTTCTAATGTTGGCACCTCACATGACTATTTGTATTTGCTATTGGGCGTTTGTTGTATTGGCAAAATATTCAATTTACATGCAAACATGCAAATAAAGACAAATATAACTTCTTAAAACATATATTCAATTGGGTATTATCTTTAAGTAATTATAATAATTCATCTACCCGATCTTATTAAATTAAGAATGGTAAAAAGGCGGTAAAAATGGCGTCGGTTCTTATTTTATAGTTTTTATTTATTTTTAATCATCCACCCAACCTATAATAGTAACTGATTTAACAATAAAATTTTATGACATCACTAAATCTTTTTTCATGTATTTCATTGATTTCTTGAGACAATAAACATTATTATTATTATACAAGTTACCTTATCTAATATGTAAAATTCTCGTGACACAGTTTTCGTTGCCATACTCCTCCGAAACGGCTTGACCGATTTTGATGAAATTTTGTGAGCATATTGAGTAGGTCTGAGAATCGGCCAACATCTATTTTTCATCCCCCTAAATGGTGCAGCGGGAACGGGATCGGACGCCGATCGCGGGGCGGGAAAAAATTGGCGGTACGAAGTTCGCCGGGACAGCTTGTAACTTATAGTTTTGACGTTTAGTAACAAAAAAGTAACCAATTTGACCTGTCAGTAAAATACCCAATTCAAAAAGGGAATTCAGACATACGCATTGTCAGATGAATGATTGATGACACCTAAATTTTTACATAATCAATAAAGTACGATACGATTCAAGATTTTTAAATTTAATTATCTAGAAACATGCAAATGTCTCCTAAAATATCAAAAAGAACTGATTTTAACATTGTCTAAAGGCCGTGCTATATCGATTGAGGATAAAGTTTGCAGTGATCGTATCCTAAGTAGTAATTTTTGTGTAACAAAAATAAAGTTTCACGCGGGCGCCACGTGGCGCTGTAGTCGGTGTCGCTACAGTGATAAAAATGTTTACAACCCCTGAGTAACCGACTAAAACTGGGCCTCGATTCTACTAAAGCAAAACTATTGTCAAACCACAGAGATTGCAAAAAGCGACATTAAAGTTAAGACTTTATTTCTACATAGGTACTAAGGTCTAAAATTAAATGACAAAAGTTTCATTACACTCTTTTATTCACTTTGCTAACAGTTATTTAATATTAAACTTTAAATGCATCTCTGTAAAGTCTATAATGTATTGCCGCTTTTTGCAATCTCTGTGGTTTGACTATAGTTTTGCTTTAGTAGAATCGAGGCCCAGATCGCAAGGCCAATGAGGTCAACAAACTTTATTCTCAATCCGTTTGGTACATTCTAATAATAAAAAGTACAACTCTACAACACTGGGTGAACTTTGCATCAAAAAAGCTTTTTTTCTCTACTACGGCGTCCTGTTCGTGACAATGATTACCACACAGAAAATCCTCTAATTAAAAGTTTAATCCCTTAGGAACTGCGCTGACCAGTCGTTATAACCCGACTACTTTATTTATGTCCCTGTTAGGGTACAAATTTTGCTCACTGTATTCTATGAACCTATTATGTAGTATGGCTATTTGCATTAGTCTGAGTGTTTCTATGTATAATATGTATTGTATATATTCACAAAAAACTAAATATCTAAGTATGTTTATTCGCATTCTAGATTCCATAACACAAGCTAGATAAGTTTACCATGGGTCTAGATAGCGTTGTGTGGAATGTTTTGGAATATTTATATGTTTAAAATTGTGGGACGGATCCTGGCTGGCAGGAATGTCAAATTTTGAATGAAAAGCGTGATAATAATGAGTTCAAATAGGTATTTACCTGTAAGTATAAAAAAAAATTAATAGATTTACTGGTGTATGTACATACGTATTATACAAAAAATTATAAAAGAGCAGTTAAAGTTGCGTCTGGTTTTATTCATTTTTATTTCTAGTATGACATCACAATTGTTTTTACTTTTGTTTTGTTTGTTTTTTTGACTAACAAGTCAAATACCGAATTTTGACTGCCTGACTGACCTACGAGTATCTGTATAGCTACAGCGCGCCCTAGCGCGCCATTTCATAATTTCAACTATATGACAGCAATTTTTTTAGTAAAAGTACTATTATTTGATGTATTAGCGTATAAAACATGTCACTTACACTACGATAATTAATAGCACTCACGCTATAAAGTAATCAGCGCAAAATATCTTGTCACGGACTGTCAATTGCCCATGTCAGTTAACATGCAATCTAATTGATCACTTCAGGTAAAGAGGAATATTTTACGAGTAGGTACTTATTAATAGAAATGAAATGGCTACGGCCACGGAGGACAGAATATGATTAAGTATCGGAGATGCCCCATTGATATTTCCCCTAATAAAAACGCGTGCCGAATGCGGGTGGGAAGAGAGACGCGCGGGGTGTCAAAAGTCGAAGGACTTCATAGGTATAACGTTCCTACCGAATGAGTCCATTTGACGTTTGGATGGAACGCGACTCGATTGCCTTGCAACAACTCCGTTATCATTTCCTTCTCCATGGCTATGGCTCACTAAAACCTTCGGGGCTAAGCCAACCGGTATAGTCAAAATCAGAAAGATGTCGATGAACTAAGTACTCAACAATTGGATTAGTAGTTTCGGAGAAAATGGCAACATGGATTTGCGCAAACAAACAAACAAACAAACACACAAACAACCTCTCACCCCAAACATTTCATTTTATAGTTTTCCAGTTGACTGATTGTTGTGATATTTGTTTGTTTTGATACCTTTAGTTCATATAAATTATTAAATCATTAAAACAGTTTAATTTGCTCTTAATACGAGAGTTTTGAGATCATTTTGAGACTTCATCGTCAAGATATTTCTGACGCTGATTTTCGGACTGACTGACTACTGATGATGCAGGATTTCCTTTCGTGAGGAGATTAGATTACAGTCGCTCTCATAAAAGGTGCATTAGCCTCCTAGGTTTCAAAGCAAGAGAAGGTTCCGAAGTGAAAGGCTCTAATGCAATTAAGAATGACGGTTGAAGAGTTTTACATGGAAAATATTATAAAAGATTATAATATATCACATATTGAGAACACTTGTACTTTTTCCACTGTATTTATTCTATTACATCTGGGCCTCGATTCTACTAAAGCAAAACTATAGTCAAACCACTGAGATTGCAAAAAGCGGTAATACATTATAGACTTCAAGGCGATGCATTTAAAGTTCAATATTAAATAACTGTTAGCAGAGTGAATAAAAGAGTGTAATGAAACTTTTGTCATTTAATTTTGGACCTTAGCGTATAGAAATAAAGTCTAAACTGTAATGCCGCTTTTTGCAATCATTGACAATAGTTTTGATTTAGTAGAATCGAGGCCCTGACCGGTTTCGCCTTACGGCATTCTAAAAGGCTTACATTTACCAAAGGTTTTGGATGTTCTTATTCCTAAAAACTACGATCATCAATCAATAGTATAAATATTAATATCTCATAAATCCTTTAACATCAAAGTTTCAGTAACACTAAAACGTATTATAAATTTATGCTTTTAGGAGTTATTTATAGCTATTTGGAGAGGACGAACTTATTTGCATTCACTTTAAAATTCCTATCTGATGGTAGTGAGAAAAGAGAATCGATCGGTCATAAATTACTTTTAACCCTTTATTATAACCGTTATTATACACTAGCAGACCCCCGGCTTTACCCGCGGCCTACTTACTTCGACCCCGTATCTCTTTAAGCCATAATTAAGTATATGCCTGCAATTTATTAATTGTAACTTTTAAACTATCGCGGCGTTTACTCATTGTGCACGGTTAGTACCTTAGCACACGGATTGTGCGTGAAACTATTGAAATTAAAAAATATAAAAATTTCAATAGGGATTCAAATTATCCGGGAACTGGAATCCAGTGATCAAATTAGTGGAACCCAAAAAGTGCCGATGCCGTCTAAAACTGACATAGTGAGTGTGGCGTAAGCCAGCCTTACATTCAATATGAAAGTAATGGAGGGTAGGCGCACAAAATAAAATATTTCCCGCACACCGCGCGGCGCTCGCAGGCCAGTCAAGTCGTGCGTGACCACGGGTGCTGCAACGCACCCGAAACTTCGGCGAAAGTAAGTTTTTCCAAAATACATCGCGCGCTATGAATTTATTAATTTTCAAATAATGTATAGGAAATTGCCGGATTTGTTCACATTTATAATTACTGCTCCGCTCCCTTCAGTAGTAGCGTGTTAATACATATACGAGGTGGAAGATTTTCATGCACCTTGGAGGGGAAGTACTCTAAATAATGGAGATAAAGAATTTCACTCAAACGAAACAATACTTTGTTTTTAAAAAGAAACCAATCTGCACTCAAAGATTTTCGAAAAATCGCTTCATTCACCCGATCAAATTTCAGGGATTTCCTTTCATTTAATTCACTGTGTCTGTTAGAGAGATTTAATCCTTATGATGTGATGATTTTTTCGGGTTTTAGTCGGTTCGATAACCGGGTGTGTCAAGCGAGTTTTCGAAAACTTCCACCTAACCTATAACATTTTTCGTTAAACAGACTATCCAACACAAAAATATTTTACGATTTGATCCAGTAGTTACTGCGATTAGCGCTTTCAACCAAACATACAAACAGCTTTAGCTTTAGGTATGATATTATACAAGGGTATACATTAAATGTTCGAGACTCATGATTTATATCTTTATAGAAACATTATTTACAAGTTCTAATCTTTTACTAGATATAAATATCGCTTGGAGCAAATTCATTCTGTATTTCAGTCACAAATAAATCTCGTCCAGTTCTTTAATATCTGTAATGTCTGTTTTTTCGAAGATAGCTTTTATTTTAGGAGCTAATACTTTGCTGACATTGCTAATTAAATATAATCCATACTAATTTTATAAATGCGAAAGTAACTCTGTCTGTCTGTCTGTCTGTCTGTCTGTATGTTACGCTTTCACGCCTAAACCACTGCACCGATTTTGATGAAATTTGGTATAGGGGTAGATTAAAACATGAGAACGGACATAGGCTATGTTTGGTCGCGAAAACCGACATCCACGCGGGCGGAGCCGCGGGCAAAAGCTAGTTCAAATATAGGGTGTCTCAATAAGAGTGCACTTTTTAATTTTAAAATAATAACAAGTCTTTTATGACAGATTTGTGATATTTTTATTGTATTTTAAAGAAGACATGTTCCGATTAAGTATGGAATAAATTATCCGGCATTTTCATGAAATTTCTATGACTTTTGCACAGAGATGTGGCTATATCTCACCGATGACGCGTTGGATTTTCGATTTGAGCTCAGGAATTGTTTCGGGTTTATTCGCCTAAACCTGAAATTTCACAAAACCCCAAAGAAAAAAATTGCACGGCGTTAAATCGCACGATCTTGGTCGCCAGTTGACATCAGAATTTCGTGAGATAATGTGTTCTGGAAATCGTTGCTGCAATAAATCGATTGTTTTGTAATGAGTTTTGTAATGAGTTTTTACAATTGTAACGGGTCTTTTTTTAATCGGAATAAACTGACGTGACAACTGTAAAATTTCAGAGTTGCCTTGCCACTGGCATGAACAAAAAAAATTCCAATTTTAAAAAGTGCACTCTTATTGAGACACTCTATATATAACAGACTTGACTTTTGACTTTGGATTTGTTTGAATTAGTATTTTAGTATGCGTTTAGTATTATTTAATTATTTAATATCTGACCCGGAGTACCTACTTCGTACCACCAATTTTTTTTCTTTAATCTATAAATATAAAAGAAATAGGAGTGGACTGTCCTTAACATTTAGGGGGATGAAAAATAGATGTTGTCTGATTCTCAGACCTACGCAATATGCACACAAAATTTCATGAGAATTGCCTAGCCATTTCGTAGGAGTTTAACTATAAACATCGCGGTATTTATAGTTAAACTCCTACGAAATGGCTAGACCGATTCTCATGAAATTTTCAAACACGAGAATTTTATATATTAAATATAAAACTACACATTACAAGCGTTAAAATCTGTTAAAATACTTGCAAATTCTGAATATTTCTTGTATGAATATCTTTGACTGTAATATTCAGTGGCACTCGCGGCTGTGTAGGCAATCCCATATTTAGAATTAATTTATTGCGATAGAATCATTAAACTCGACAGAAAAAAATACTTTGGGTGGATGATTTTTTATTTATTTTGAAAAGTTTAGATAGGAAAGAGTGAAATTTTTTGACTGCAAAGTTTTTAAAGAATTTCAATACAACTGAAAAAATAGGTACAGGAGTTGAGATACTTAATTTAAATAATTATTCAGGACTGTTGAAGCCCACCACCAACAGAAGTAATATCCCTTAGGTAGTTCTGAGGCGAGCTAAAAACGGATTGCTGCCTTTCACTTAAATAAAAAATTAAAAGGCAAACTTAGCGTATGTATAATTATTATTGCCGTCAATAAGAAACTATTCTATATTGAAATAAAATCTATGACAACATGACTATGGCTATGACTTAAATAATCACTTGATTGACTAAAATAGTCTTGCCGTCACAGACTCAGGGTGCCGTATCGTAAGTGAACAACTTACAACATGTGAATGACTCATCAAAGTTCAAATGTTCATTTTCATAGAAATTTGTTGAAACTTTATGTAAAGCTCATTGTCGACAAGTTCGAGCCGTCTGACTTGTTTTATTTGATTAGTTTTTGGACGAATGCATTTTTAGGGGTCAATAGGCCGGTAAACAAATCCATACTAATATTATAAATGCGAAAGTAACTCTGCCTGTCTGTCTATATGTTACGCTTTCACGTCTAAACCACTGAACGGATTTTAATGAAATTTGGTATATGGGTAGATTAGACCATGGGAAATGACATTATGCTATGTTTGGTCGCGATAACCGACATCCACGCGGGTGGAGCCGCGGGCAATAGCTAGTCTTCAATAAAAGGTAATGTGTATAGTACCTATTAAGTTTACTCAAATATGAGTTAGATGGACGGGGCCAATATTACGCCTTAGAGAACAAGTTAAGCCATCGGTCCCCTCCCGATTACCATACAAACATAATATGGCAGTCGCAGCGGGTAAGTAGTTGGCGCCTATAACAGTCCGATAATCTAACTACAGAACTGCGATGTTGCCAATTGGTTGTGGAGGATAGGATAGGATAGGATAGGATAGGGGACTCTTTTTTCCGCACATAGCCTCTCTTCTTGGGCCATTGTACGTGAAGAGCACTGGCTAGATCAGCCAGCCTAGCTCCGCCCAGAAGCGCAGAAGCTTACTGGGGGCTTCGCAGGCTTCGCGGAGCGACCTCACTGTGCCGAGGATTTGGGATCGTTGGTTGGCCACTGCCTCGCAGTCCAGTATTACGTGGGCGGCCGTTTCCTCGGCGCCGAAACACCCCCTGCAGAGAGGACTGTCCGTGACACCGATGGTGTATAAATGCTTGTTGAGGGGACAGTGACCCGTTATTGTCCCTATAATTGTTCTTAGACTAGTTCGGTCTAATCTTAAGAGACGTTTCGTTAGTCGTTTGTTTATCGACGGCATGGCCATTTTTGATTGCCTGCAGTCAATGGTTTGTACCCATCTATCATTATGTAGTTTCACAGATCTCTCGCGTATCCAAGTACGGATCTGTGAGAAAGGTATTGGCAATAGTGGTAGCGGGCCAGCAGTGGTTGTATCGGAACCCCTCCTCGCGAGTTCGTCCGCAGCATCATTGCCGTAGGACCCACTGTGCCCTTTTATCCACTGTAGCGTTACTACATTATGGGTGGATATCTTGTTTAGAGCAGTTTGGCATTCTGCTATTAATTTGCTGTTAGTTATTTGGTGGTCTAGCGCTTTTAAGACGGCTGTGCTGTCGGTTAGGAGCCTTATATTAAAGCCCTTTACCTTCATTTCACTTATTGCCGTCACAGCCGTTGTTATGGCGACACACTCGCATTGAAAAATCGAGCTGTGTTCGCCTAGTGGTAGGTGGATGCTTAAGCCAAGGTCTAGAGAGTGTACGCCAGCTCCTGAGCCATTTTTTGTTTTGGAGCCGTCGGTGTAAACGCGTATCTCTCTAATTCCGGCGTAATCCTTTTCCTCGGCTTTTGTTCTTATATGGTATTTTTTGTTGAAGAAGTGTTGTTTGAAAGTTTTGTCGCATGGAGCAGCTATTAGTGGGTTGTACTCCAGGGCTCGCCTAAGAATTGTGGTGTGGGTACTAGTGTGGTTGTTACCCCAGAGCCCCAGGTGCCACAATCTAACGGCGGTGATGGTGGCCTCTTGTTGGATGTATATGTCAAGTGGCGTTAAGTTCAGAGTTACCTCCATTGCTGCAGTTGGAGTGGTTTTCATGCATCCACAGATTGATGAGCAAGCCAGCCTTTGGAAGGACTTTAGTTTGGCGATCACAGTGGACAATTCTGTGCGTGTCCACCATACCAGAGCCCCGTAAGCTAGCATGGGCCTTATCACCGCTGTGTACAGCCACAGGGTTATTTTTGGCGAAAGTCCCCATTTGCTTCCCATCATTCTTTTGCATTGGTAGAAAGCGATTGTACACTTATTCAGTTTATGGTCAAGATGTTTATTCCAGAGCAGCTTGCTATCGAGAATTACACCTAGGTATTTTACTTCTTCCTTAAGTGTTAGTTCGGTTGCAAAGAGTCTCGGGAGTTTGTAAGGACCCGGTGCTCTTCGGTTTGTGAACATTACTAGTTCGGTTTTCTGGGGGTTGACCGATAGTTCATGCTTCGCGCACCAGGCTTCAATTATCTTGAAAGCCTGTCTCATTCTATCGCATATGGCACTTTCGAACAACCCCGATATTAAGATCGTGATATCGTCCGCATACCCTACAGTGAAGAGGTTGTTTGCGTTTAGATCTGTTATAAGCTCATTGACCACCAGGTTCCATAATAGAGGGGAGAGTACTCCTCCTTGTGGGCATCCTCTACTTACGATGCCTCGCGTTGTGGTGTTGACTGTGAGTTGCACAGCCCTTTGTCTGAGCATGTTGTCTATCCATTCAATGATTGTTAAAGGCACGTCGTGTTCGAGCAGTGCCTTGTTTATGCTGTTGAAGTTTGTTTTGTCGAAAGCACCCTCAATATCAATAAAGGCTCCTAGGGTGGGTTGTTTTGACTTTAGAGCACCACCGATACGGGAGACCACGTGGTGGAGTGCTGATTCTGTTGACTTGCCCTCGCTATAGGCGTGTTGATTGGGGTGTAGAGGTTTCAGTGCTAGTACGCGGCTTCTTATCACGCTATCGCCTAGACGTTCCAAAGTCTTTAGTAAGAACGAGGTAAGGCTAATAGGTCTAAAGGATTTGGCCTGTGTGTAGTCACTTCTACCTGGTTTGGGGATGAATATTATTTTAACTTCCCTCCATTTCAGGGGTATGTAGCGATGTGCGAGACAACCTTGCAGTAGTTTGACTAGTTGGTCCGCTATAATAGGTCCGCTCCATTTTAGGAGTCCTGGAAAAATGCCGTCCAGGCCCGCTGCCTTGAAAGGTAAGAAAGTGTTAATTGCCCATAGCAGTTTTTCTTTGTCTATGGTTTCTCAAGCAACCTCCCAGTCTTCGGGGCTAGTTGGTCGTTCGTTTGTATCTACCCATACTTGTTCGGTTGCCAGTTTGCAACCAGGGAAATGGGTGGCAAGTAAAATTTCGCTTGTTTCAGCATCATTTGTTGTGAAAGTGTTGTCTGGTTTTTTGAGGCAGCCAATGGAATGGTCCTGCTCCTTAGAGAGGCAGGCTTTGACCTTGGAGGCCTGGTTGCTGTTTTCGATGTTCGTACAGAAACGTCTCCAGGTCTCTGTGCGTCTCTGCCGGATTTCTTTTTTATATTGTTTTTTTGTGATTTGGTACTCATCCCAGTCCGTCGGTTCTCTGGTGTTCATAGCCCTGTTGAAGAGTTTTCTCAACTTTCGTCGAAGTCTCTCGAGGGATGAACACCACCAGTGTTGTCCCTTTCCCAGCCTTGGTGTGGTGAGGGGGCATGACTGTTCGTAACTGGAGATAAGTATCGAGGTGATAATGTCGGTATAGAAGTCTAGGTCTGTTACTTTGAGGTTTTCTAATGGCATATGTAGGTTGTTCATACTTGCATTGACTAGGCTTACAAATTTTTGTCTGTCTGTCTTGCGCGGCAGCCTACATGGTTTGGGTTTTTGTAAGTTAATGTTTAGATGGAAGCGGATCCATCTATGGTCCGAGCATGAGGCCTCTTTGGACACATGCCAACCGGTAATTAAATCCGATATCCTGGTTGACGCCAGGGTGAGATCTATTATAGTTTTATGGAGTCTCGTGACGAACGTTGGTTCTGAGCCTCGGTTTAGCAGATTAAAATTGTTAGTGAAAATAAAGTTAAGCATATCCTTACCTCTGTCGTTGTTATCTTTGTTACCCCACAGAGTATGATGTGCGTTCGTGTCAGCTGCGACGATGATGTCCAGACCCTCCCTTTCGCAGTACTCAGCCAGTGCGCTGAGCTCCGGTAGGGGTAGGTCTTCGTCGCCCGGCAGGTAAACGGAAGCGAGGACGATGTCCGGTTGGTGCTGGTCACTTCTGCTGAACTTGACGGCTGTCAGGTCCCTTGAGCAGAATTGGTTAATTAACAGTGTTGGTGAGTGTTTGGGGAGGTACATGCATGCTCTCGGTCTACTTACGGAAGTGTCCAGCAGCAATTTGCCTCCGGCGTTATTCAGACCACAGACCCTGTTGCCATTGATCCACGGCTCCTGGATCATGGCAATGGTCTGCGGGTTTTTCTCCAGCACTCTGCGCAAGGAAGCCGTCGCAGCCTGACTGTGCTGGAGGTTTACCTGGACAATGTCAATCCCGCAAGGGGGAGGACGGGAGTTCACCAAGTTCACTCCCTCCTCCCCCCCCCTGGAAAGCACTCCTCCTCCGATTCGAGGAGTGGTGACAATGGGACGTCCTGCTCCATGTCGACAGGTTTAGGTGGCACAGCTGGCCCGGATACGTCAGTGTCCATCCGAGTTGACGATGGTGGTGCTGTGGGTATCGACACCATCGGTTCAGATGGGACTGGGGTCTCCCGTGTTTCCAACTGTGCCGGTGTTGGGACAGTGTTAATTTCTGCCTCGGTTTTTGGGGTGGTTGGCACCTGCTCGCGGAAGATGACATATATGTTTCCCATCAGGTAATACAGCCTACGGTCGTTCTCCATCACCAGTCTCGCCTCCGCCTCCGGGATGCGGAAGTGCAGGCTGGTCTTAGTACCGTCCGGGTGTTCCTTCGTCGCGGTGCGGTCCCAGGAGTTAATGTTAAGGTGTCTGTTCTGCCTAGCTAGTAGTTTTTGCGACTTCTCCGGGTTCTCTACGCGGCCAGGAATGCTGACCACGCAGGGAAACTTCCTCGGTATAGCCGACTGCGACCGAACTACAAGGCTGGTGTTGGGGAGTGGTGATTCCATGGCGTTCACGACCGCCACGAGCCACGCCAGCGTGAAATCGTCCTCGCACCAGGTTTTGAGGACGCCATCTGAGTGGTGGGGCCGACCACGGAATCTGATGTCGTTGGGAGTGGTGGAGAGAGGAGCGTCCAGATCCGCCAGAAGTTCGTCTCTGAGCTTGCTCTCGATTTCGTCCCGAATAGCCTCCGCTTGCGTCTGTGACAGATCCTGGAAAGGCTCTGTCATGACAGCTACGCAGAGGCTATTCGCTAGGTAGGTGGCAGCCGCTTCAGCGTACGACCCAGAGGTTCTTCCAGAGCTTTTGGGCTTTTTGCCCTCTCCGGTGGGAGTCACGGTGTCCTCTGGCCGTGAGCGCTTTGTCGGTCTCTTGCGTTGGGTTTTTGGTTGAGCGGCTTTGGTGTTTGGGGCAGTTGACGGGCCACCCGTGGGTTGCCCAGGGTTGGCGGGACGCCTTACGGCATCTGCTGCATTCACACCTGCCGCTATTCTTGCCTTCATTCGGCGCCTTTGGGCCGACGACAGCTTTTTCTGTACCGTCGACCAGGTGGTGTTGTTGGTTACGGGCAATTGTATGGCTTCTCTAAGAGAAGTCATATCCATCGTCTCGGATGATGCCGGTGGTTGGCCTGAGGTCACGATCACCTGATTACCGGAGTCCTGGTTGGCCGGTTTACCCCTGGTTGTCGGGGTCACGCCCTTCGACGCAGCCTGTTCGGCTATGTTTTGGGGTGCGGCGCCTTGCGGCGCAAGTTGTCCAGATCCAGGCCTCGCGGTGTAAGGTGGGACTCTGCTAGGCCCAGCTTCGGGTACAGGACGGGAAACTATTCCCGGTGGTTTGCCGGTAGGTTTGCCCGCTGTCCCCTTGGCTGGTAGGTTGCGGCCCAGGGATGCTTTTACAGCAGCTTTCCTGATGCGGCTTGGTAGGATGTTCGGGCAGGATACTGTTTTTTCAACAGCAATCATGCCCGAAGCCGAAGTGGTGGGGAAGGATACTGCTTCTGCAGCAGCGATCCTAGTTGGTGTTGTAGGTGGCATTTCTGCTTGTGCAGCAGAAATTGTGCCTGTTGGGATTGTTGAAAGAACTGCTTCTGCAGCAGCGATCTTTCCGTTGTTGGTTGTTGATATGGCCTCGGAATCCATGTGTTAACTACGAGTAAAAATTCGCCTCAGGAGCTCTCCACCCGCCACGGAGCCCTCAAGTCGGGGACGTCACTTGTTTAAACAAGCGATCGTCAGAGCTACTCCCTCGGTATAGGTCCCCTGAGTTGAGAAAAAGACGCGTCCGCACACAGCGAGATGAGCAGGGCTTTCCACAGCATGAGACAGTGCTGCTTCCGTCCAAGCCACCGCGCCGCGCCGACTGCCTTTCCCCAACCCCAGAGACCTCGCTAGGCAGCCCGCTTATGGGATGCCACAGCCGATTGATCACAGGTAGCTACTCTGTGACCTCCCGTGTAGGAAGAAATCCAGACCAAAGCAGCGTGTTGCTTACGGTGTGCAACAACTCCGGCACACCGCTCGCTCAACTGCCAGGACTCCTTCATCCCCCCGTACGGGTCCCCGCGCACGGCACAAACACGCGGGAGATCATTGCTATCCACCACCTGCTTTTGTTTGGTGATGAACACGCGAGACATGATCTCTATATCTCTGCGTTGGTTCGTCTGGAGGTTTCTGTTGCGTCTATTTCTTATGAACTAGACAAAGAACGGGACATGACAACCTCGGGAAGGATAGTCCACCAGACTTGCTTTGAGGATCTACACGACCTGCGCTCTCCCTCAAAACCACGTCACCCTACCCCTCAGAAGGAGGGGGAAGGTAGGTCCAGGCTAAGGTTTCCGGTAGTAGTACCGCTGTAGAAACATTAGCCTGTCCCCGTCCTCGGTGACAGGCTAATGTTTCTACAGCGGTTGTGGAGGTCAGATGGCAGTCGCTTTACGGAAAATATCAAAGTTTACCCATATCACAGATTGGAAAGTTGATCCTACTCCAACAATTATACGCGAATTGTCAAAAAAATTAAGAGTATTGAGGGCCTTATTTAATTTAATTTAATTTAGAGGGTAATAGTACCAAGAAATTTCAGAGCACTACGCCCTTGAAAAACAGTGCTGTAATTGTATCATTAAAATCCCATTATAATATGAACTCAAGCAAACTATATTACCCTGGACCCTTCTAAGTTGATAATTTTGAGGGCCGCACCTACCCTGGCCGAATTGCGGTTAACCTATAACTTATAATCGGATTTAACGGCCGGTTTGAATATTTTGTGGTAAATAATAAATTCATACACACGCATCCAGGGGTACCCAACAATTTCGTATTTATTAAAACTTTAAGGTCGTGTGTACTGTCAACTTTGAGGACGGATAGATCATTAAAATTTGTTTTTTTGGGTAATTGACATTAAAAAGGTCAAGGGTTTTAAATGTAGGTTACATGTTACTTTGTTGAACATGTAAAACTCATGTTTAGCGCGTACCCCTAAGTGGCAGAAGCTGAGTTTCGAATATTTTGGTAACAATAGTGTAAGAATTTAAGCATTTTATGTCGAATACTCCGGTACTCTGTCGAATGGTAAAAAGCTACGATGAAGACCAAAATATACGGGCCACCATTCCAGATGCTCTCGATCCTTCCTTGAGGACCTGGACGGAGACTTTTTCACGCCCAACTTGAAGAATTCGGTTTGTAACAAGAAAGAAAAAAACATTCCAGTTTTTCAATAAAGAAAGGAAAGACTGAACCGTGTGATGCAAGGTGGAATTGTTTATACCGTATGTGCAGACGCTGCAAATTTGGCTGCAAAAAATGATATTTTGTGAGATCTAGATTACTGTATTTTGACCATATTTAAAAAAAAAAGAACTTCCTTTTGATAAACTAAAGGCTAAATTCTAGAATGACACTCAGCCTAAATCGCGATTTATCTGAGGACAGATTGTATAGGCCATATGTCAAACTATCAATCCGTTTTTACAATCTGTCATCCAATAAATCGTGATTCAGGCTGAGTGTCATTCTAGAATACAGGCCTCAATACATGGGGCCATCCATATTTGAGCCACTGTTATCATTATGTTGTATCACCTCCAGAATAGTTCCAGGTTTCCCACTAGAATCCCCTATTTCCGTCCTCCGGGAGTTCAAAAAATACTTGTGATCCTCCAGGGGATTCTTATGAACTTGTTATTCATTTTAAATCCCCTACAGTATTGTTCTATTAATAACTAAGTAAATTACGCAATATATCAAAACATACTTCCATGTCCGTCAGTTCATATATTCCCCGTCGTTATCGAGCCCACCATTCCTCTCAACTAACGAACTATAAGGTCAGCTTCAAACAACATCTCTAGGAGTCAAGCACCCGAGCATGGATTGTTAATCCTTGGGAAATCACAGTCCGTTGTGTTTTGTCCTCGTTAAAATATTGTGCTCTAGTTCCCCTGGGAATCGAGTCATATATGTAGGACAGGGGAATAAAAGTTTGTATGACCCTTGAACGTTGGAAATACTGTATGGAATTATGCTGTTGAAATGACGGGTACTAGGTAGCTCATTTTATTTTATTTGTGCTATTTTGTTACGATATCTATTGTGATAGTACCTGCCACTAATTAGGTAGTTGCAAGGATAAAAAATTGAGTTAAAAAAGATTATGTTAGGGAAATTTTTTGGTATCCAAGAATTGGAATCCGATTCTATACCCATTCTACATTAATCCCACTCGTAGAATAAACTTGTTTTGGTATTCGTTTTAAAAATTGGTATCTATTTAGAACATAAATTAAATGGGCTAAGAAGAATTAACAACAATGATATTACAAATATTGGTAGTCAATTAGCATAATAGTAAATACAATATCTATCAGGATATAGGTATGAATCCGAAGGTTCAAAAGGAACAACAACTTCAGACGCACGCAGAAGATACGCGTTACAACCACTGATTTATATTTTTTTAGTTCTAATAATAACTATTAAAAAAATTCAGTCACACATACTTAGGTTCTTACTAATTAGGTACGAAATAATAAAAACAAAATTCCGAAGTCCTCCGCCATCATTTACATTGCTACCAGACATTCCGTATAATAAAAATAGTTTCACAATGAGAAATATCTTTTGCAAATATTTTTAGCTATTTAAATTTAGTCCGGCCAAAGTTCCCGCCATTTTATTTGACGTCGACACGAAACTGAATAAATGAATGTGTAATGTCTCCGTGCATTACGATGCAAAAATGGACGGAGATTTCAATTTTAACGATTTTTTCAGATTGCAAATGATTATAGAATACGTGGTTCTATTTTTGAATAATGTTGGAATTGATAGCAATAGAATAATTGACTTACTAGAGAAGCTGCAGAATTAAAATGTGTTTCAGGCCCTGGGTGAGGTGGAAAGGTAGAAATGAATTTTGAATTTCGAATTCAAAACGGGATGCAGAAATTAGTTAAATGATTTAGGGAGCCCTGCCAGTTTACAGCTATTGTTTTTGGAAACAATTAATGTGCCATAAATAAGTAGGTACATTATATATTTAGGTACCTACCTACTAACAAATAGGAAAATATATCAAGAATATTTTGATACGAAAACAGGCTTGAATAAACCTGATTATGGCAAGTGGGCATACACTTAAAACATAAATAAACCAAAAGAGTCTATACCGCAAAGACATCAATCTTACAGCCTAAAAATTTAACACTTATTAAGACATAATTTAGTCGTAATTAGCGACTTAGCCAGCCCACAATCGCTTGCACAAATTCATAAAGTAACAAAATAAACCTTACGACAATGTGTTTATGCAAAGCACTTCATAATTTGATAATAGCCCGACAACCCGAGTTCGCGTGACCACACACCTTAATGTTTAATTACAGCGCCCTCTCTGAATTGATTCATAGAACTAAATCGCATTTCTAGAGAAAAGTGTTAATGGCTACACTGAAAAGCTTCTAGATTGTGTGACTTTCATTAATAATAGTATATTATATACCAATACCTACAGTGGGGTTGCAGAAGTCGGTATAGCTTAAGATCTATAATCTTTTGAACACCTTTTTCGTGCGGAAATCGCTACTAATAAGTACCCAAGGTTAGTTATATCGGATTCAAACCAAGTAAATCCGCACGCAGTCGTCCTACTTTATTTTTTTTCGTGCGGAAATCCCCACGGATACCTCCCCCACCGGAGCCGAAAGGGGAGGTTATATCGGACTCAAACCGACTAAAACCGCACGCCGACTGAGGGTCGTAGTGCTAGGCCGGAGGTGAGGTTGTTTTCGACATATCTCTCGCACTCCGGTTGACCCAGAGTCACCTCATACATCTTTCGCACAGTCAGCAATTTTATTCTATATCCAGCGCCAGTCCCAATTCTATACCCTGTTCTTCTCACCTTATCCAGGAGCAAGATGGGTAAGCCGTAATTCTCACACCCAATACCGGAGATGGCCGTGAAACTGGGTCGACCGGTGTGCGAGAGATATGTTAATGGCTATCTCACCTACCGCAATTGGAGACCCAAGACTGCGTACGGTTTTAGGCAGCCGTCCGTTCGTCTCCATTCTTCCTCCACGGGTACCTTTTTAATAGTGTTTGTAAGTAAACAAATTGAATAAATCAGGAAAAATGAATCTTCTCGGGCGGGATTATACCCGCGATTTTTCCGTTACCCCCTGTAACGTAAATTGCCTTAATCAAACAGGTCACCGAGATACGCCCGATGTAATTCAAATTTCCCTTCTATTTTAATCCTACCTTAAGGCGACGGTGGAGTCATCCACCGATGTTCGTACGCACTATCGGAACCAATGAATGATTTTACAATAATTTTTAAACATTGATTTTAGATAATTCCGCCCAAACATTATCGAATGATTTTTATAGCATTATGTAAGTAGTTTTTTTTTTTTTAAAAGATGCGTTGACGCCCCTGGGCACACGTCCATAGGCCACGGTAATAACTTTCCATCAAATGTGCCGCGTACCTACCATCTAACTGGTATAAAAAAATATTGAGAACCCCCTCTATTTTTTGAACTCGGTTAAAAATAATACTTATTATTTCTTAGACCTCTCAGACCGCCCTTGTCACATCTTGCCACAGTAAGTACTGCCAATAAGTGCGTACATATTTTTATGATCGAAATATAATAGAAGGTAGGTATAATATAATTTCTTGGCAGAAAATCCGCCTTATCCTCAACACCCAACATGGACTATTACTTAAACCTCGCGATCTGCAGTCACGCTTGTCATTCACAAATACAATGGCTTGATTGGCACTTATATAGAAAAGAAAACGCGTTTATTAATATTGTTACTTATTGAATACTAGCTTTTGTCCGCGTCCCCACCCGAGTGGATGTTGGTTATCGTAACCAAACATAGTCCTTTCTCATTGTCTAATAGGGGTAGCCTATATCAAATTTCATAAAAATCGGTTCAGTGGTTTAGGCGTGAAAGCGTAACATAGAGACAGACAGACAGACAGAGTTAATTTCTTATTTATAATATTAGTATGGATAAAGAGCTGTTCCCCGTAGTTTCACCTAACGAACTTGACTTTACTGCTTTTTTTTAAAAGAATATTTGTCGGTAAATGAAATCACTAGTATTCCTTCTAACCCCTTCAGTAAAGTGTAGCAAATAAGGAGTGTAATTACGTTGATAGTGTAATGGCCGGAATTTGAACCCGAGACCTCTCAATGAAAAGGTCGTCTCCTTAACTACTACCGACGCTTCATAAAAAAACATTCCACCACATCACGCGTGTCTATTTCATATTTTTTTCTTATTGCTCAGCTTCCAAGGGTCATGATGATAATGTCACCACCTTTCCCAAGATTTAGGTTATTTATATGCCAATTTAAAAAGTCACACCTATGCCAAAAAATTAAAAAATCTACATGTACCTATGAACTTCCAAAGATCAGCGACTTAAAAACAACTCTTAAGTATATAATATAGTAGGTATATATCGTATAAGTATATATCGCTATAATTAACAATGGTTAGGTGCAATGGAAAAACTTGCAATTATTCAAATTGCTTGTAATTAAAATGCAATTTCCATTTATTATTAGATGGTAAAAGTTCAATGGAGACGAGGTCAAACAACAAACTGGTCATTACTTGAATAATGCATTCGTAAACTACTTACTTACTTAGGTAAGCAAATCCTACCTTTTAACAAGAGAATTATACCTAATAATAGTTTATTCGTTGACAGCCTCTGTGGCGCAGCGGTAGAGAACGCGGCCGATACGCAGGAGACGCGGGTTCGATCCCCACTCAGTACAAATATTTGTATAAATATTGATAATTGCATTGGTCTAGTCGTGTCTCGGAGAGCACGTTAAGCCGTCGGTCCCGGTTGCCATACGAACATGTATGACAGTCGTTACGGGTAGTTGGAACCCTAAAAAAAAATAAAGTTTAAAACTAAAACCCGACTACCGAAAAATCACGCTTTAAAAAGTAACCAACAAGAAAATATCAAGGATAGCCGTGCTCGTATGCCACTTTTGCCTAGAATATACTGTTTTGTTAGAGTAAGTGGCATACGACGATACCTCATTTGTCCAGTTCTAATAAGTAGTTGAGGAGCTATGAGGGAACAAATTAACATACATACATACATACATAGCCTGTCAAAATCATAACCCTCCTTTTGGCTTCGCCGTAGTCGGGTAAAAATAGCTCAACAACTGGTCTACCTGAAATACTTCGATATCACCTTTGGGTTGTCGAGGTTAGATATCAGTTGCTTCAATGAAAACATCAAAGTTCAGCCAAATCTACAAGTTGAAAACTTCGGATTCGACTGGGATTAACGCTAGGATGAAGAAGATAATTTATTCGTGTGGTGATGAAAAAAGAATACAACAAGCATCACCACCCCATCTTATTCGAAGGGTGTCATAAGAGGCGTCTAACGGCTAAATACGCAGACGATATCAGTACCTACGAGAGAAGAAAAACTTGTAGTTGTGACGTAAACGCACGGCTTACAACTATAGTGATTACCCTCATTCCTTCGGCATTCGGGTAAAAAGTAAAGGTAAAAGGTAAAAAGTACAGGTAAAAGGTAAAAAGTAAAGGTAAAAGGTAAAAAGTAGTCCCAAAATGTTCCGTCTAGCCCCCTTTCGCAATGCGCGTTAAGGAACTTCGTTCCAAAAACCATCCGTTTGATGGAATGATTTTTGTTCACCGAAATAGTACTCCACGCATCTAAAAAAGTCTTAACTTCCAAATCAAAACTTTAGAGAAACCCTAGAATGTAATACAGAGACAAAGGCTAGTCTTAGTTTATAACTAGGCACTGAAACCCACGGTCCCTTGACTTTGTGGAGCACAGCAATATCTTTGTAACCTCCTAAACAAGAGGCAAGTCTGTGGGAGACAACTATGTAACAATATGTTTGCTTCATTGTAATTTTAATAGGAATTTACTTTGTATTGACATCGGATATGGGTAGAGAACAAGATGAAGTAAACGTGACGTGACAAGTTTGGCTATTGACAATAAAGATTATCTCCGGCAACTGATGACACAAGGCGGCGTGCGGTTTTAGTTGGTTCGAGTACGACATAACTACCATCACCGGCACCGGTCACCGTACCCGGGGCTAGATGGGGACACAGTCCCCACAACCCAAAGGGGGCCATTTCGATAGAGATGATCCTGGGTCTACCGGGGTGCGAGGGATATGTTTTCGGCAATCTCACCTCCAGCAGCCAAAGACCCAAGATGGCGTGCGTTTTAGTATAATAATATACCGACATAACCACCTCCACCGGCTTCCGGGGGCTCTCAAAAAGTCAAAATAAACCAGTGAACTAGGTTTACATACTTTACATACATAATGTCGGTAAAACATTCCTGTAAAGTTCAAAAAATGATAAAAATAATATACTCAATAAAAAAATAAAAAATATTATGTATACAGACGAATTGAGAACCTCCTCCTTTTCTGAAGTCGGTTAAAAATAATTCAGTCAGTTACTTACGACAATAATTGACCGCTATTTTGCAATTACACAGCAACCACTAACCATCCCATAGCAACCAAAAAACATGTTACTTCCCTTATTATCTAACGCCTCACCACTTATTAACTTCGATAACCCACAATATAAACACCCCGTATCTGTAACTAACCAACTATTTAACAGTATTTAAAGTTGAACACTTACAAAGTCTCGCATCCTTATTCTGAAGAGTTGTAAGTCTGTAAGTACTATATTTTCAAATTAGGAATCTTTCCTTAGCATTAACTCCTTGATTAGCATTGGAGCTATCAGAGCTTAGACACCTATGCATACATTTTTTCATAGAAAGAACAGCGTGAAATTTCTTATGAATATATATACATAAAGTACGTCCTACGTCCTTCATGAGCACACGAATACCACCTCGAAACAGGAGAAGGCCCTGGATCACATCACTTTAGTTTAATAATTCACTCAAAATTAAGTATTAATAATTATATACATCAATACTAATATTATAAATGCGAAAGTAACTCTGTCTGTATGTTTGTCTGTCTGTCTGTATGTTACGCCTTCACGCCTAAACTACTGAACCGATTTTGATGAAATTTGGTATAAGGTGGACCATGAGAAAGGACATAGGCTATGTTTGGTCGAGATAACCGACATCCACGCGAGCGGAGCCGCGGGCAAAAGCTAGTGTATGATAACGGAGAAAGAATACAAGTATCCAGCGAGTCCATCTCATCCGAAGAGAGGAGTAAGAGTGAGAAGCGACTAACAGAAGAAGAAGGAAGAAAACTCGAAAAAAGGCCAAGAGCCTCCCAACATTGGGACAGGCCTATGTTCAGCAGTGGCCAATTTATTTATTGAATTAACATGTAACACTTAAAATGTAACACGTAATGTGAAATTGTTTTCTAATTGTCGTCTAATTTCTATAGTATCAGAATAAGCAGGTTGGCGCAGCGCCAAAGCCAAGCGTCCAAGAGTAGCCGCTTTCACAGCTCATTGACCAAAATGGCGGCCTCAATGGAAAATAGTTTCAATGGTGTAACTTACTTTATCTTAAACGAAACTTGGTTAACTTCTAATAGCTTCGAATATTTAGAGGATACAACATTCTTGTCTTGCAGGAAATGGATATTTTAGTAGTTATAGTAAGTAATCAACCTCAGTGACCGGCTCCGTGGCGTACCGGTTCGATCCTCGCTCAATGCAAATATTTGTATGCATGAATATGGGTATTTGCATTGGTCTGGTTGTGTCTCGGAGAGCACGTTAAGCAGTTGGTCCCGGTTGCCGTACGAACATCTGTGGCAGTCGTTACGGGTAAGTTGGAGCCCTCAGCAGTCCAAAAACTGGTCTAGCTGCAATGCTTCTATATCGCCTTTGAGTTGTGGAGGTCATATGGCTATAGGTTCACAGAAAATATCGAAGTTTAGCCAAATCAGCAGGATTAACGCTAAGATGAAGAAGAGTAATTTAAGTAATGTACACGTACCTACATTACCTACATCAATTAGCCTATCGCAATCCTCAGGACATAGGCCTCTCATAACGTCGGGAGGTCTTGGTCTACTGTTTCCACGCTACCACCACTTCATCTCATCCGAAGGGTTTCGTAAGAGGTGACTAACGGAAAAATACGCAGACGATATCACTGCGAGAGAAGAAAAACTCGATTAAACCCTGTACCAACCTGTCTGGCCAGCGTGGAAACAGTAGGCCGAAACTTCCCAACATTGGGAGAGGCCAATATGCAACAGTGGACTGCGATATGCTAATTGACTGTATTTTTTCGATGTTCTGGCGAGCTCTTCCAATTAGTCCCACTCTCCCCTTTCCTTCACAGGACGACACGTGCAGGGCTAAGATGCCATCCATTTACGGTGCAGAGTATACCTGCTAGAACCAAGCGTTTCAGTGATTCATTCCTATGCCGCAACTCTAAGACCTGGAATTCCCTGCCAGCTCACGTGTTTCCTTCCTCCTACAGTCCCGGGTCCTTTAAGCGGGGCGTGAAAAGGCATCTAATGAGGCCGTCAAGCTGAGTGCCACCACTGTTAACATGGTAAATGTTTACGATGGTAACCCTCTTTCCGAGACTTTGCCTTTAGCTTAACATCAGGCGAGGTGAAGTCAAATTGACGTGTCCTGTATAAAAAAAAAAGAACATTGGAAAAAATGAAATGCTCAAGTGAGACTCGAACTCACGACCTTTCCCTTAGAGGGGGACTGCTCTTCCAACTGAGCTATTGAGCCACACTTTTTGTTTTTAATTTGGTCCGTAAATTGACTGCACCCCGCTATATGGCAATAAAGCTGACGTGCAGTCCAGAAGATACAGACCACCATTCTCGGTGCTATTGGGCGTAAAATGTTGGTCCCTAACTTGACAGCCTTGATAGATGCCTTTTCACGCTCCGCTTGAAGAATCCGGGATTGTAAGAGGAGGGAAACACGTATGCGGGCAGAGCATTCTAGCTCTTTATCGTGCGGCAGAGGAAAGAGCCTTCAAACCGTTTAGTACGAGATGTATGCAATAATATCCGATTGATGGATTCAATAAATCTCGTTGATCGAAAAATACCTCTATTTTTTATGTAGTCCCTTCTCCCTGGGTCTACAATACCTACTCCAAACTTCACAGCACATAGCTGAAAACCTTCTAAAACCGGATATATACGTGTATACCAAACATTCCGCTACACACAGTGGCATTAGTATTTGCCGGTGCAGAGTAGCTGTCTCTAGCGTGCAAAGTTAGCAAATTTAAAGTTAGAGATATTTCTGCTACACCAGTTCAATGTGGGATCTGTAATCCTACGTGTGTGTTTAATATGTTTGATGCAGTTAACTAGTTGTTGCCTTCAGCTCTGTCCACATGGAATACTGAATACTTTTAATAGAAGATCAATGAACTAAAAAGCGGGAGCGCAGGTCGTTGGCTGTCCGATGTGGCATGCTGGCCCACAGTTTTGTACACTGTTACAGGATCGTAAAGCTGACGCTTTTTAAAGCTTTCTGCCAGTGTTTTCATACGTGCGGTCTATGGGTGGGATTTACCCAGAAGGTACAATAAAACAACGCGTTCTGGATGCTAATGGGACTGCCGCGTTTTTGTAGCGCATCTGCCATGTTTGCCGAGGCAAACGTGGACAGTTTTTCGGCGATCATGCGCAAAAGAAGCGCCTCACTTTTACGCCATACCCGCGGCAGTCCGAATACCATCCTTAGAGCGTTGGCTGATCAGTGGGATTCCATGATCCTGGGATATAATTGCATGCAATAAAGTCTGACACAGTCCCCGGTTCGTGGTGGTGCACCCAAACTGTTTAAATTGTTTATTCATTTATTACTCGTACCTACTCACATTAGTTTAATTTATGGAAGAATTTCTGAAATAAATGTTACATTAAAATTTAAATGTAATAAATTGTATTGTGGGGTCTTTGATAAGTGTGTAATATTTCAAATTTACCATATTAAGGTCCTTACCTGAGACGATGCTTTAGAGCGAATGGGTGGAGTCTACGAACGTAATAATCGCAGCCCCGCACCACCCCGCACACATGTCATTAAAGTGATTATAATATAAAATATGGGAAAAGATATCGGTAAAAAGGGTTCAGAGTGGACAATCATATTCTGCCTAACTTCACGTACCTAACTGATTTGGTATTTTTTTGACATCGATGTTGATTGATTCTTGATTCTTTATTATAACTAAGGTCTGCGGCTCCGCCCGCGTGGATGTCTATTATCGGGACTTTGGTTTTATCTCTGGTACCATTCTACCAAAACCTTTTAGATAAAAATACCGTATCAAAATCCGTGTACCAAGTAGCGTTTGTGTCCATTGTGAACAAACAGACAAATTCAATTTCAAAAGGTTCAAATTCCATGGCGTAGCGGTGGAGCATTCAGAGTTTGTGGGTTCGATGCCCACTCAGCTCTTATATTTATATACATGAATCTTACATATATATGTATTGGTTAGGGTGTATATTGCATAGATACATTGAGGTAGGTGAATGTGAAAGCTATAAGTATGCTATAGGCATAACAATTCACACACATTACACATTCTCACAGTGCCATCGTTTGCAGTGTAAGCCTAAAAAATGTGTTTATTTAAGACATCACATTCAAACCTCTTATAATATGCACTAGATGACCCGGCAAGCTACGTTTCGCCTTAAAAATTAGAATTTACGTCAATTGGCTGTATTAGGTCGTCCTAATTATTTTACTGAATTTTTAAAAGCATTTTTAATGCTAACTTTAAAGTTCGAAAAACTTGAGCGTTTCATTTTTTCCGTTCTAATTATTTTGAGAACAGAAAGCATTACGACAGGGACTCCATACGCCCACGGATATCCTGACACCAATAGGACATAAAACGTCTTTCGGGTGAGATATTTTATATGATGGCTATAAGTATTCTTACATGTTTCTATTTTCAGCGCATATTTTTTACTTTTTCTTTCATAAAAACCTTCTCGAACACAACTTCCACAACAAAAAAAGAAAAAAGCAAAATTGGTCCAGCCTCAGCCAGTCCAGCCAAAATCCAATAGGGATTCATTTTTATATTATATAAATTCTATTGTACATATAAACCTACCCCTTGAATGATTACTATCTATTAAAGAAAACTGCTTCAAAATCCGTCGCGTAGCTTTAAAGACAGACAGACAGCGGGAAGTGAATTATTATATACTAGTGAAGTTAAGTAGTGATCATGTTTTTATAATATTTTACTAGGTATGTAGCTATAGGTATATATAGTATTATTATACAAAGGTAGTTTGTGACGTTATAGAGGTTAATTTCTGGATCTACAGAACCAATTCTAAGAATTATTTCACCAATAGAAACCCACACTATTTATCAGTCTCATAGGTTTTATATCATTACACTATGAGTGAGATAAAAGTAACGGCATTCAAAATCTACGTGGCTGGAGTCGTGGGTAACAGCTGGTAACAAATAAAGTGTGTGAATAAAATAATCAACACATTTTCATGTATTTCTTGAGAGTTTAAAGCTTTCTCTTTTTTACCGAATTTATTTTCGGCGTTTCAAAGAAGTGTCTTATCTGTTCACTTGTGCATTAATCTCGAAATGTGTTGCTGTCAAAGCTGCAAAAACGTGAAGCACAACCTCCGCGTCCAACAGCCATCACGGCACTGCCGCCCGGCCCCCGCATAGGCACCCGCTAAGCCAAACTCTCGAGAACGTAACAAAAACGTGGCCTGTGACTTCAAAAGTCAATGTATTGAACGGAAAAATGTACCACTTATACTCCAGATCTTTGTCTTTCTTTTAGTTAAAAAATTACGTAAAAATTATTTTCTGTTTAGAAGTAGTTGCCAGTTTTCTTTTGAGTGACCTTTTTGCTTTGGGTATTATTTTCATATAGTAATTGAAAAGTGAGAATAACTAAAAATGTACCAAATGTAGACAAGAAACCAACAAATAAAACGGTATAAACAGTTTTCAAATACGTCCACAAATAAAAAAGGAGTTGTTCCGACAACCACAAGAAAGGCTTTCTGTGGTTGTTGTAAATGGTGCTTAAGGGATAGAGCTGTTCTCTATTCAATAATAAACATACAGTCCATGATGAAGTATCCGCTTCACGGCAATAGGTTCATACCCCTATTGAGAGCGAAAAAATGGTTAAATATGGCTGTTAATAAACCTCTGCCTCCACCTTCAGGGATTGACAGGCGTGAATATATGGATGTGTGTAAGATATTCTACAAATTCGACTATTTCTAAGTAAACACAAATGCTACAGCGAACGCGAAATATACCAAAGTACGCTATATACTCGGCAGCTTAGTGGTTAAGGAGTCGGCCTTACGATCGAGAGATACCGGGTTCGAATCCTGGCCATTACATTACCGACGTGAACCCACTCCTAGCACAAGCGATTTGGTTTAGTTGGAGGGGTTAAAGGGAATATAAGTAATATCGGTTGCTAATATTCTTAAAAAAAAATAGTACTCATCTATTCTGTGACGAAAATATCAATACAACGCGGTACGATTTTAAATAATATAATAAATAATAAAATCACACACAAATACACACATACACACACACACACATACTGTAACGTTCGTACATTCAATCACATTACTGCTACATTATTAAATAATATTGAAGTGTGACACTCCATTCAAAGTCAATTTTTTGTATCTCGCCGAACACTGCCTCTTAAGATACAGGGGTAACCCTAGTTTAAGAGGTAGGGTCATCCCTAACTGTAACCATTTCCATATTCTTAACCCTCTGCGACTGAGGTGTCATTTTTGTAAACATTCCGCTGAGGAGTAGTCCATAAGATGTGTAATTAAAGTGCAATTTATGGTCGCAGGTATTATAAATTGAATAATGAAACAATATTTATGTTATATATTGACATGTATCCTAAATATTAATCATGAAAAAAACAGAATAAAACACAAATGTAATAATCAGGAACTGTATTTGTATCACATATGAGATTAAGGCATATTTGAACAAAGCTTTTAATAAATTTTAAAATAATATTAAAAATTAATAATCACATAAAAATAAACTTATAAGTGCCTTCTTCTGGCTTTAAAGAAAACATAAAAAAAATAAATTAAAAAATTCTTAGAGTATTTTTTTTTTAATTCAGTCTTGCAGTCAGTGCAAACTTGAGCGGCGCATTGTAAACAAATTGGTTTTGTGCAGACACAACATGTAAATTTCGTTTGGCCCTTCAATTTACTTGGACATATGCGGCATAACATTCGTGGCGATGATGTGCCAGGGTCACTTGGTGGTGGAGGAGGTGGTAAATCTTGTCCCAAAACACGCTGAATAATTAAACGTAGCTCTCTAGGCAGCCTATCATCTTGACGTTATCAAAAACTTGATGTTAGTTTCCTATATCCCAAAAAAGACAAGGCGGTGGTCCTCATGTCTTCTGGTCACCATAATAGGTCCTCGCTGCTCGATATCTCACTATCTTGGTGGACTTCTTCCTCAACAACGAAATCTTGATCGCCAACTTCATCGTCGATATCACTGAACTGTGACTCGATGTCCTCGTCTAGCCATTGCTGTATAGTATGGTCGTCAGTAGCCTTTCTTTTTCTAGAAGGTCTATCATGTGGTTGTTGTCGACTGCTATCCATCTAAAATCAACGAAACATATACATTACTAGCTGTCGCCAACGACTCGTCAAAATTAGCCAGACAGACCATTTTTTTTAATCGTATTACTGGTATCCTGTATTTAACTTTCATAATATGCATGTAGTATTTTTTTTATTTTGATATTACAAACAGACACTTAAATTTAATTTATTTTTATAGATTTGAAGATAATAACTATAATTTTCATCATTTAACTGACGTGTAGTCTGTAAGACACTATAATTTTACTGACGTTACGTCCATAAGACAGTATGTGCATATAATTATTTTACTGACAATACGTATATAAGACACATCACTTAATACTGACCTTACGTATTATGGACACTCGGCTGCTGTAACTGACCACGTGCAAACGCTGCGACTGCCGTCGGCACACTGGTGGGCGGGGGCCGCGGGCGGATGAAGGTATCGAGCGTCCCGGATAGATCCTCGCGAATTGGGCGACACAGCGCACAAAAGTTTATTTTGCGGTGTCTGACAGACGTAACCTCAGTCGCAGAGGGTTAAGTATAATAAGTCATGTCATACTATTGGATTATATTATCTCATGTAATGCATTGTAATGTTACAATGTACTTCTTCTTATGAAATAAACTTATTATTTATTTTATTTATTTATTTATTTTGACATCACCGTAGCATTGAGATAATATAAATAGCCTCATTTTAATATTACATTCATTGAGTTAGAGGCGGCGGGGCAGCGAAATGTCGTAATCTTCCCCGAGCAGAGCCCTATTTCCGTCATCAAATTAAGATTTTTATTAGGAGGACGCCTCAAGCGAAATGAAATATTTAGATTTGATATTCTTAGCAATAAATTGCTTTATAGGGATAAAAATAATATCAAGGTTATGTAAACTTGTAAGTTAGTAAAATAGAAACCTGTACAGTCAGTACGTATCTAAAATTATCTTAATGCCTTTGTTTTATTATTGGCAGCAACTTACGCACGTAAGCGCTCAGATGAAATGCCGAATCAAATCAAATCATTTATTGCCTACTAAGTGTACATAGATCTTACGATTGTATTTCAGTATTTAGAACTTAGCGCCTTTTCCAGACATTGCAATATTGAGGTCGCTTATTTTATTTAAGTATATTTACAATAAACGTTCACCCATCCAAGGAAGGCAACGCACTTGTGACTCCTCTGGTATTGCGGGTGTCCATGGGCGGCGGTGATCGCTTACCATCAGGCGATCCGTTTGCTCGTTTGCCTCCCTAATCCATAAAAAAAAATGGCTACTGCACCCGGTATCTTAACCCACTGATCACCGAACAAAGAGCGCGCCTCCGATTCTCCTTTATATATTCAGGTTTATAGTTAGGCTAGTAGTGAATAAAGCACCCACATGATTGACATATCGTCTACTGAACCATGTTATTAAGCCCCCGATAATGGGAACCCCGTGGAGTCGGTCTTTGCGTGATGAATATTTAAATCAGAATTAACTTAGCGAGTACAGAATCAGGGCGCTTAAGGGTTATGGCGGTTTAATAAACACATACGGTGTTAGATTTAATATAGTAATAATGTTTAGTATGATTTGAGTGGGTTCTGTACTATTTGTACGAGTAAAATCTTCTTCTTAATAAATCTGCGGTAGTCTTGTGGTATAGGTAAAGGACTGCTGAGACGAGGTGTCGGGTTCGATCCCAGGTTTACCATGGCACACACCAACGACTTTTCGATGCTTTTCGAAGTTATGTGTGTATTTATCGCAGGTTTATAAATGCACGGTTAATGGCAATAGGCTCGCCACCATTACATTGGGACCGAAACATAAACTGGCGAAATGTGGGTGCTAGCACCTCTGCCTACCCCTTCGGGGAATACAGGCGTGAGTTTATGTTATGTAAATCTTATCGATTTATAAAGGAAAATATTTGAAAGAAAAGAAATGCATTTATTTTTTGCAGCTACAGCACATACCCGGAAATGTTACAAAATAACATCTTAAATAAATAATTACGACAAATAAAGTTAATAAAATAAATAATAGTTTTTATAACGGCAACACTGCCCACCATTATCTACTTCAGCACAGAGATTATGACTATGATTTTTTTATTACCTGTATGTGTGTATCCATTCTACATCGTTTTGAATTAATAAACATACTAAATGTAAAAAAAATCATACAGTGAAATCTTATATATTTCAAACGTTGTGATGAGAAAGTCTATATCTAAGATGAGAGTTCAACACGCGATTAGTAGGACTGGTCGCGGGTTACCATGACCGACTGAAAGAACTTCTGTAAGGTCGACCGGCTTCACACAAGTCCGAAAGGAAAATCACAGCCTCATCCTTATATCAGCAGGCGTACCTGACTTGGACTCAAAAGAAAACTCCACAAAAGACATGGAAGACACATAGAAGTGTCGGTAGCTTAGTGGTTAAGGAGTAGGCCTTACGATCGAGAGCTCCCGGGTTCGAATCCTGGCCACTACACTACCGACGTGAACCCACTCCTAGCACAAGCAATTTAGCTTAGTTGAAGGGGTTAAAGAAAATTTTTGTAATTTCGGTTCTATAGTCCCACCTTCTTCCTACAGTCCCGGGTCCTTTAAGCGGGGCGCGAAAAGGCATTTAATGAGGCCGTCAAGCTGAGTGCCACCACTATTAACATGGTAAATGTTTACGATGGTGACTTACTTTCCGAGACTTTGCCTTTAGCTTAATATCAGGCGAGGTGAAGTCAAATTGACGTGGCCTGTATAAAAAATAAATAAAAAAATAAACAAAAGTTTTATACACAATAAATGATTTTAAAAAAATTGAACCGACTTCAAAACCAAATAGAATTTTTTTTTTTAAATAACAGAATTTAGAGAGAGAATTTAGAGATTTTCGATCTGTTAGAAGTCGGTGCCAACTTTGTTTGGTGTGCCTAACCTGCTATAATGCCATTAATCTACGTATAATGACTTGTTGAGGTACGGGTGGCCTATCCTACTTAGCGATATTATTTTACCTGTTTGACTCGATACCGACTTTTGTATTGAAATGATCGATATTTCATTTAAATGCATCATGGCAGGTAATTTAGGTACAGCAAAGCACCAGCAAACAAAATTGGCACCGACTTCTAACAGATCGAAAATCTCTAAATTCTCTCTCTAAATTCTGTTATTTAAAAAAAAAATCCTATTTGGTTTTGAAGTCGGTTCAATTTTTTTAAAATCATTTATTTTTCATCATCATCAGATCCTGACCTGGTGAAAATGGGACCACCTTAAAAGTAAACCTTATCCAACATAAAAATAAAATTTGAAATCCGTCTATAATTGGCGGAGATGTCGGTGAACATACATAAAAAAAAATATTATGTATACAGACGAATTGAGAACCTCCTCCTTTTTCGAAGTCGGTTAAAAAACTTAGTTGTAGAGCTAAAAACTATGACTGTATTTTCATTGCATAGATGCGTGTTGGAAACAGTTACCGAACTCAAAATAAACCATTAAAACTGTAGCTCCTATTGCTATATTTTATGACCAAAAGAGCACAAAGGTATCTTTGTAACACGACATTTAATTTTCTAAGCTGTCTCCCGGGTTCGCTTTAATTGTCTAGATATCACTTCCAAGTTGAATGCAAATTGTAAGCGCGGAAATACCTTAATCTACGCTCTTTAACACTTATAAAGGCTTAAGCCGACAGTAACAAAGTAGAATCAGATAATTCCGTTATAAAAACGGACGATGAGAAAATAAAATATGTTTTAAAGTTGGAAGTAAATTGTGGGGAATACGTTTTAGAAATGTAAAGGCGATAAAGCTCGTATACCATTGCCCGGGATATAGATCTTGGACAAAAAATGTGCTTAAAATATGCTCAATATTCGCAGTATACATCTCTTGGATGTCTGTTGAGCATAGTACGGGGTGCTACTGCGGTGAAAGAGTTCAAATTCACCAAGTATAGATTACTAGCTTATGCCCGCGGCTCCGCCCGCGTGGATTTCGGTTATCGCGACCAATCATAGCCTATGTCCTTACTCATGGTCTAATCTACCTCTACACCAAATTTCATTAAAATCGGTTCAGTGGTTTAGGCGTGAAAAAGTAACATACAGACAGACAGACAGAGTTACTTTCGCATTTATAATATTAGTAAGGAGTAAGGATTACAAATAATTCGTATCTAATTTATTTAAAATCTGCGGTAGCCTAGTGGTATGGGTAATGGACTGCTGAAACGAGGTCTCGGGTTCGATCCCAGGTTTACCATGGCACACACCAATGACTTTTCGATGCTTTTCGAAGTTATGTGTGTATTTATCGCAGGTTTATAAGTGCCCGGTTAATGGCAATAGGCTCACCACCATTGGGACCTAAACATTGGCGAAATGTGGGTGCTAGCACCTCTGCCTACTCCTTCGGGGAATTTAGGCGTGAGTTTATGTTTTGTTATGTTATGTTATATGTTGTAATTCGTGCAAACCAGGGCCTCGCGATTTAGTTACAAAGATACGTGTCCCAAGCAATACCTTCAAATTATATTACATTATATTTTAATAACAAAATAACTAAACATAAATAACTTACCCATTGACAAGTTTTCAGGCTATTTTCATCGTTTGTTTCATCACTTTCACTCTTTTGATGTGCAGAGCTGACTTTAGGTGTGGACTATCAGAGTGGCAGGATTGGTTTTGAGGTGCCATCGTGGTGTAATAATTAGTTTCACGGCGCGTCGCTGCTATTCGCGGAGAGGGCCCGAGCATAGGTGTCGCTCTTCGGGAAGGCTTATTACGTCCCCTACTCTTTTGATAAATTAATGACTTCCACATTATATTTTCGAAAGTTTACGCGAATATCACTCATTGCAATAAAAACACTTTTTAACTGACTCTATCGCGATTGGTTTTATTTACGTTTAGCCCGACGTTTCGCCTGCTATCCAGCAGCCTCGGTCACAAGGTGACTAAAGATGGCAGTTACCACCTTTGATTATTTATATGTCTAGATGGAGTGTCAAATGCGTACAAACGTCTCAAAAAATATCAGCTTGTTCAATCTCATAGTACTTACGCGCAGCTCAGTGACGTTCGCGCCGGCTCGGTGTCACAACGTAAAACCCGCGAAAAACATTAAATAAAAACTGTCGAAATATGGCGACTAGCACTATCAAAGTTTGCCGGAATTAAAAAGGACGCCTAAATACTACTACACACATTACCTTTTATGAATAAAGTAACCAAAATACAAGTTAAATTAATATTTTTTTTCATCACAACAATATGTCATTTATCACGCGCCATATTTGTAAGTGTTGCCAGTTTTTTAAATTCATGGTTTGGTACGATTGGGGGAGCCTTGTACCGATTGGGGGAGCCAATGTCCGTCCTTTTTATTGATTTGGATTAGAACATTATTTCCGAAATCCGAAATCCGAAATCCGAAATCCGAAATCCGAAATCCGAAATCCGAAATCCGAAATCCGAAATCCGAAATCCGAAATCCGAAATCCGAAATCCGAAATCCGAAATCCGAAATCCGAAATCCGAAATCCGAAATCCGAAATCCGAAATCCGAAATCCGAAATCCGAAATCCGAAATCCGAAATCCGAAATCCGAAATCCGAAATCCGAAATCCGAAATCCGAAATCCGAAATCCGAAATCCGAAATCCGAAATCCGAAATCCGAAATCCGAAATCCGAAATCCGAAATCCGAAATCCGAAATCCGAAATCCGAAATCCGAAATCCGAAATCCGAAATCCGAAATCCGAAATCCGAAATCCGAAATCCGAAATCCGAAATCCGAAATCCGAAATCCGAAATCCGAAATCCGAAATCCGAAATCCGAAATCCGAAATCCGAAATCCGAAATCCGAAATCCGAAATCCGAAATCCGAAATCCGAAATCCGAAATCCGAAATCCGAAATCCGAAATCCGAAATCCGAAATCCGAAATCCGAAATCCGAAATCCGAAATCCGAAATCCGAAATCCGAAATCCGAAATCCGAAATCCGATATCCGAAATCCGAAATCCGAAATCCGAAATCCGAAATCCGAAATCCGAAATCCGAAATCCGAAATCCGAAATCCGAAATCCGAAATCCGAAATCCGAAATCCGAAATCCGAAATCCGAAATCCGAAATCCGAAATCCGAAATCCGAAATCCGAAATCCGAAATCCGAAATCCGAAATCCGAAATCCGAAATCCGAAATCCGAAATCCGAAATCCGAAATCCGAAATCCGAAATCCGAAATCCGAAATCCGAAATCCGAAATCCGAAATCCGAAATCCGAAATCCGAAATCCGAAATCCGAAATCCGAAATCCGAAATCCGAAATCCGAAATCCGAAATCCGAAATCCGAAATCCGAAATCCGAAATCCGAAATCCGAAATCCGAAATCCGAAATCCGAAATCCGAAATCCGAAATCCGAAATCCGAAATCCGAAATCCGAAATCCGAAATCCGAAATCCGAAATCCGAAATCCGAAATCCGAAATCCGAAATCCGAAATCCGAAATCCGAAATCCGAAATCCGAAATCCGAAATCCGAAATCCGAAATCCGAAATCCGAAATCCGAAATCCGAAATACCTAGGTGATTTTTTTGGGAAATTTTCCTTGTAGCTGGTATCATATTTACGCACACAGAAGCACGAATGCAACGTGTAAAACACGGGCCGCACGCACACATGTTTGCACAGGTTGACTCGTTTTATTTCCGTTGACAGTAGGACGAGGCTCTATCTAGACATTATATAATCAAAGGTTACCACATAGTTTGAAGTGCAAGTTATCCCAAAGTACCCGAATTATGTTAAGTAGTTGGTTTCACTATTTACGCAGAAAGTTGGTCAAGGTAAGGTCCCTGTAAGGGAAAGATCGCGGGTTCGAGTCCCGCCCGAGAAGTTTAATTTTTTCCTATGTATTCCACAAATAACTCGCGATAGAATCCATTAAAAGGTGATTTTATTTCAAAGAATGACTGATAGTTTTTTAAACACACCGAATATTTGCAAAGGTCGATCTTCCGCGGCTCTTAGACGTAAGTAAGTAGTAGTACCTACTCCAAAATAAATTTCAGGGATTCTGTGTGTATGTTTGTCAGTTTGTATGTATTGATAAAGACCCATATTATTATGAAGTTAATAAAAGCGAGTAAATAATGCAGGTACTTACTGATCTTCATTTTATGGAACAATCCTTCAGTATATTATCCACATTCGTTGTGTAGCCTAGCCGATGGCGTGTCGGTAGAACATAAAAATGAGGAGTCAGCACGGACCGCCAGGCTGCCACGATAAATTTTAAATTCTTTTCACTGAGTGAAACAATGTGAAGTATTTATGGATGTATTTCCTTTCCTAGGGAAATTTGCATGATATTTTTTTTACATTTTAGTTTAAAAAACTTAGGCCCGCTGTCCACGGAGGCGTAGCGCGTAGCTTCATAGATGCTTTAAAATACGATATGTTGCTTGTGCAGCCCAGGCGTACTGAACACTATCCACAAGGCGTAGGTATTGCATGCGTACGTTTTCATACTTTTCATTAATTTGTCGCCATTTTCAAGAAAAGAAACTCTTGAGTTCATTCGTTGTACGCCCGGGCGTATAACATGCGGTACGCCAGATGTCGTGAAGCTTGCATGCAGCGACGCGAGGGCGGCGCTGACGCTCCGTCGACAGAGTTACATTGTTTTGTATGGAAGCAGCAAGCAAGCGTACACCAAACGTATAATGACGAAGCTACGCCTCTGTTGACAGCAGGCCTTAATAAACATGCTTGTGGTCAAATATAGTCCCGAGGAGGGCCAGACCTTAAGGGATGGCCCTAGGTCAGCCGGGGTGGGAGGGTTATGTCGATGACAACCTCACCTCCGGCCTAGCACCACGACCCTCAGTCGGCGTGCGGTTTTAGTCGGTTCGAGTCCGACATAACCTCCCCTTCCGGCTCCGGCGGGGGACGTATCCGAGGGGTTTTAAGCACGAAAACAAAAAAAAAGTGGTCAAATATACCTAGTGTGAGGCTCAATAAAACAAAACGAATCAGTTGAAACTTCATCATGATTATGCGTCAGCGTCAGAAATAACTTACCTACAAAGTGATCTAAAACTAATGTATTAAGAGCAAATCAAACTGTTTTATTGATTCAAATTGTATTATTGTTTGATTTAAAGGCTTGTACCAAATATCACAGCAATCCGTCAAAAGGAAGGAGGGAAAGACCAGGAATTAATTTCATTTGGAGTACTTATTTCTGATGCTGACTGTACCTACATACCTTCCTACAACATTACTTTTAACAAGCGCAAGTTATACTTTATTTGTTTTGTTTTTAATATTATATTCAATTACGTCAGGAAAAGTTAATTGCTCAGATGGAACTTGAATCCACGAGCTTTCACTTATAGGGGGAATGCTCTTCCAACTGAGCTATTGAGCCACACCTGAATCACTTCAAATTTCTCTTCTCTTGTAACGTTGTGGACTTTTTCTAAACGTATTTTAATTAATCCTTGCAATAAACCGATAATTTAGTAAGTTTTTATCACTAATTAACTATGATTGCGCGAGCGAGACTGGCCAGCACTATTCAACTGTCAACTGCTGACATTGAATCAGCTCTTTTCCTTGGCATCCTTCGCCTAGGGAGGTTGCTTTGACCCCGGCGGCTAACTGCTGTTGTCGGCACCGGGGTCTTCGCACCGGGCTTCACGCCATCATTCAGCAGTGAGGCACACCAGCGGGGACCCTGAGACGCCGGCATCATCACCAGCGCCGATGTCTACGAGCTAAGTGCAGACTACCATCTTTGCACTGCGGATCCAAACAACGCCTCGGCAGAATATTTATATGAATCCCATCCCTGAGATTCAATTCGAAAATACCTCAATTAAATCGCATTAACTTCGAATATAATATCCGAAGAAATCCGAAATCCGAAATCCGAAATCCGAAATCCGAAATCCGAAATCCGAAATCCGAAATCCGAAATCCGAAATCCGAAATCCGAAATCCGAAAGCCGAAATCCGAAATCCGAAATCCGAAATCCGAAATCCGAAATCCGAAATCCGAAATCCGAAATCCGAAATCCGAAATCCGAAATCCGAAATCCGAAATCCGAAATCCGAAATCCGAAATCCGAAATCCGAAATCCGAAATCCGAAATCCGAAATCCGAAATCCGAAATCCGAAATCCGAAATCCGAAATCCGAAATCCGAAATCCGAAATCCGAAATCCGAAATCCGAAATCCGAAATCCGAAATCCGAAATCCGAAATCCGAAATCCGAAATCCGAAATCCGAAATCCGAAATCCGAAATCCGAAATCCGAAATCCGAAATCCGAAATCCGAAATCCGAAATCCGAAATCCGAAATCCGAAATCCGAAATCCGAAATCCGAAATCCGAAATCCGAAATCCGAAATACCTAGGTGATTTTTTTGGGAAATTTTCCTTGTAGCTGGTATCATATTTACGCACACAGAAGCACGAATGCAACGTGTAAAACACGGGCCGCACGCACACATGTTTGCACAGGTTGACTCGTTTTATTTCCGTTGACAGTAGGACGAGGCTCTATCTAGACATTATATAATCAAAGGTTACCACATAGTTTGAAGTGCAAGTTATCCCAAAGTACCCGAATTATGTTAAGTAGTTGGTTTCACTATTTACGCAGAAAGTTGGTCAAGGTAAGGTCCCTGTAAGGGAAAGATCGCGGGTTCGAGTCCCGCCCGAGAAGTTTAATTTTTTCCTATGTATTCCACAAATAACTCGCGATAGAATCCATTAAAAGGTGATTTTATTTCAAAGAATGACTGATAGTTTTTTAAACACACCGAATATTTGCAAAGGTCGATCTTCCGCGGCTCTTAGACGTAAGTAAGTAGTAGTACCTACTCCAAAATAAATTTCAGGGATTCTGTGTGTATGTTTGTCAGTTTGTATGTATTGATAAAGACCCATATTATTATGAAGTTAATAAAAGCGAGTAAATAATGCAGGTACTTACTGATCTTCATTTTATGGAACAATCCTTCAGTATATTATCCACATTCGTTGTGTAGCCTAGCCGATGGCGTGTCGGTAGAACATAAAAATGAGGAGTCAGCACGGACCGCCAGGCTGCCACGATAAATTTTAAATTCTTTTCACTGAGTGAAACAATGTGAAGTATTTATGGATGTATTTCCTTTCCTAGGGAAATTTGCATGATATTTTTTTTACATTTTAGTTTAAAAAACTTAGGCCCGCTGTCCACGGAGGCGTAGCGCGTAGCTTCATAGATGCTTTAAAATACGATATGTTGCTTGTGCAGCCCAGGCGTACTGAACACTATCCACAAGGCGTAGGTATTGCATGCGTACGTTTTCATACTTTTCATTAATTTGTCGCCATTTTCAAGAAAAGAAACTCTTGAGTTCATTCGTTGTACGCCCGGGCGTATAACATGCGGTACGCCAGATGTCGTGAAGCTTGCATGCAGCGACGCGAGGGCGGCGCTGACGCTCCGTCGACAGAGTTACATTGTTTTGTATGGAAGCAGCAAGCAAGCGTACACCAAACGTATAATGACGAAGCTACGCCTCTGTTGACAGCAGGCCTTAATAAACATGCTTGTGGTCAAATATAGTCCCGAGGAGGGCCAGACCTTAAGGGATGGCCCTAGGTCAGCCGGGGTGGGAGGGTTATGTCGATGACAACCTCACCTCCGGCCTAGCACCACGACCCTCAGTCGGCGTGCGGTTTTAGTCGGTTCGAGTCCGACATAACCTCCCCTTCCGGCTCCGGCGGGGGACGTATCCGAGGGGTTTTAAGCACGAAAACAAAAAAAAAGTGGTCAAATATACCTAGTGTGAGGCTCAATAAAACAAAACGAATCAGTTGAAACTTCATCATGATTATGCGTCAGCGTCAGAAATAACTTACCTACAAAGTGATCTAAAACTAATGTATTAAGAGCAAATCAAACTGTTTTATTGATTCAAATTGTATTATTGTTTGATTTAAAGGCTTGTACCAAATATCACAGCAATCCGTCAAAAGGAAGGAGGGAAAGACCAGGAATTAATTTCATTTGGAGTACTTATTTCTGATGCTGACTGTACCTACATACCTTCCTACAACATTACTTTTAACAAGCGCAAGTTATACTTTATTTGTTTTGTTTTTAATATTATATTCAATTACGTCAGGAAAAGTTAATTGCTCAGATGGAACTTGAATCCACGAGCTTTCACTTATAGGGGGAATGCTCTTCCAACTGAGCTATTGAGCCACACCTGAATCACTTCAAATTTCTCTTCTCTTGTAACGTTGTGGACTTTTTCTAAACGTATTTTAATTAATCCTTGCAATAAACCGATAATTTAGTAAGTTTTTATCACTAATTAACTATGATTGCGCGAGCGAGACTGGCCAGCACTATTCAACTGTCAACTGCTGACATTGAATCAGCTCTTTTCCTTGGCATCCTTCGCCTAGGGAGGTTGCTTTGACCCCGGCGGCTAACTGCTGTTGTCGGCACCGGGGTCTTCGCACCGGGCTTCACGCCATCATTCAGCAGTGAGGCACACCAGCGGGGACCCTGAGACGCCGGCATCATCACCAGCGCCGATGTCTACGAGCTAAGTGCAGACTACCATCTTTGCACTGCGGATCCAAACAACGCCTCGGCAGAATATTTATATGAATCCCATCCCTGAGATTCAATTCGAAAATACCTCAATTAAATCGCATTAACTTCGAATATAATATTGTGATTTAAATTGTCAAATCCAATCTTTTTAATAATCTCACGTCTCTGCTCATACCCTAGCCGGTATAGACATATTACATCTTAATATCATCACATCTCAAATAGATTCATTATTTACATTTTTACAGCTCTTACAGCTCACTAGATCAATTAGTTAAACTCCTTATATTAACCTGATCCGTGCGCTCGACCAAGTCATCGCCTATGCGAACGGGTGTGGGATCTGTTGAGTTTAACGCCAAGTACTCTGTCTTCGCCACATTTAGCTTCAGACCGCCGTTCTCAAGCGCCTCCTTCCACACTTTCACACGTCGCACCAATCTGTTCCTGTCTGCGTCCATCAGCGCAATGTCATCAGCATACATAAGCAACAATGGAGGCTGCTCATGTGAGTCTCTGATACTGTCCGACAAAACGTCTAACACCAAGCTGAACAGGTAGGGACTAAGTACGGATCCTTGGTGTACCCCGACGGTGATGGGAAAGGTTTTCGTGTCGCCAACAGCAGTCCAAACCACGGAACTGGAATCTTGGTACATGTCTCGGATGGTGTCGATGTAAGCCTCTGGGACTCCTTTGGTTTCTATGTTTAACAAGCATTATAAAGATATTTCCCGTTACACTCTATATAATCCATCTTTAAGGCGACGGTGGTATTCGTTATTATCTATTCTGTGGTGGAGTCATCTATTTTATGGTTGTTCAGTGTGAAAGTGTAAAAGCTACCAAATTTTGCATCAATCAGTGAACCGGAAGGGTGTAAAATTTCAATTGCTAGAACCAACAAACAAACCAAAACAAATAAAACTGTTTAAAGCACAATTTTAAATTCAGTAAATAAATTAGTACAAAATTTTAAATGGCCAGTGCTTACATATTTTCCCGTATCCGGTGACCTTACATAAAATACTAAGTTTTGAGGCGGATTAAATTAATAACAATGTAACTAATTACTAACATAAAAGAAACTTCTTTGAAATTGTGTCGTGACCTTCAACCCCTTCAGTACATATAGTACCTACCTAATAAGGCAGTATTTAAAACTTTCCGGGCCCTTATTAGGTTTGACCAGCTGCATAGTTGGATTTATATATCTTGGACTTAAATCGCAAGATATAAAAGGTCCTGCCGCGCGCGGATGGTTTTGTAATAATCTATGCTTGGTGAATTTGAGCTCGTCTACCGCAGTAGCACCCCGTGCTATTTTCAAAATGGGTCCATATTGGCTCACATAAAATTTTTAATCCTATTCTTTTTCTTACTACCAATTTGTGTTCATAATCATCACTTTTTCATACTTTTTTATTTATACAATAAAAAAATAAAAATATTATTATCATCGGAACTCATAACAGTTAGTGATCAAATTTTTACCAGTTTAAATCCATAACTTTTTGTTTCAGATCTTTTTTCTTCATAACATTCTATTATCATATTGCTTAATTAATAATGTTGTTACTACGAACATACTTCACCAAAAAATCTTTTTGCATAAATTCTGACTACTTTTATAAAAAAAAATAGTTTCTTTTGTCTTATCTCGCGCGTTGTTGTAGTCACAGTTCTAACCTAACCTACTTGTCTGGTAGCATCTCGTTCTATGAATATTATAGTTATTTATTCGAATGATTATGAGTTTCGATCATTAGTATAAACAAATATATTAAAACAAATATTAGTAAAAACGAAGTGTATGATTTGTGATATTATGAATTTAAATGATTATGTTTTTTAATATTTAGTTTTAATATTTTTTATGAATTACGATCATTATGATTTTAATTGGTATGAGATACATTTTCGGACCTCCGATGATAGTAGTTATGTAAGACAATGCGCACCCCTTCAAAATACACCCAAGAAACGTGTGAAGCACATTTTGAGCACATTTTAGGTCTAAGTTATGTGAATAGAACAATATAACCGACGCATTTAGGGGAGTCGAGCATACAATAAATCAATCAAATCTCCCTAATTTGTACTTTTTTCTACACTGGCAAAACCAAACTATGCTTATGTCATTTTAAATCGACATCTAAGGTGTTGTCATTGTAAAAAAATTAATGATACATCTAAAAATGGTGCGATTTAAAAGACGGTACAGTATACTCGACTCTCCCCTACCTGGTAGAGTTCAAGTTCCATCTACTATGTGATTCAATTAAAAGCCACCGTTTAAAAGCACCACACTCACGTTATAACTGTGATAAGAACTCATTGTCAAGCAGAATAATGCCCCAAGTTAGATTTTACACATGAATATTACGAATTATATGCTCATTTTATTACGTCTTGCGATGTATCAGAATATCACCACCTCCAGTCATCATAATCCTCATAGGAACTTCCTATTTGGAGCCTTGTACTTTGGAGCCTGAGGTCCATTTATTATTTTTTATTAATTTACTGAATTTAAAATTGTGCTTTAACAGTTTATTTGTTGATAGCTTGGATGCAACGCTGTGATGATAATGTTTAATAACTAATAAAATAATCTTTATGTAAGCTAAAACCCGTTCAGGATTCACACCCCCAGAGCCAACGTTGAGATGGGTATGACGGACTCGAACCGACTAAAACCGCATATTTCGTTTACGTCGACCTGTGTGACCAGACCATTTACAACTATATTAGGGTCAATGTCCACTGAAAGTGGACCAATCGGCAGCTGTTTTTTGAGGTTATTTTGCATACTGTACAATTATTACTGTTGAAAAACGATCGAGTCTTTTGAAGGCGAGCGAGTCTTTTCGCAACAATTTATTTTATTTTCTGGTAACAAACTCCTGAGTTGCTTTCTGGCAAACTGACAAACGGCTGGCAGCCGCTTATTTTTCAGTGGGTATTGATCTTTTATTATTTTGTTTTTTTTTTTCGGGTTTCTACCGCCTCCTATACAATGGTTTGTGCTCAGATGAATTATTTGACATGATGCCCCACAGCTACATTCTATCATCGCACCGCTCGCCATATTCAGGGAATTTACCCCCTCACATTGCATCCGAAAACGGTGCGCATCGTGCGGCATGAAAGGAACTTCATCCCACGCACGCTCAAGATATGGAATGAACTCCCTGCCATGGTTTCCCCGAGCGACTACAATATGGGGTTCTTCAAGAGGGGCATTAAAAGGTTTCTTCCAGCACGAGTGTAATGCCCCTGGTGTTGCATACGTCCATAGGCCGCGGTAACTACTTTCCATCAGGTGGGCAGTGTGCTTGTCTGCCACCTAAGGGGTATAAAAAATCTTTAGTCGTGACGTCATTCGTTTTTGCTTGCCTTTGTTTGTCCGTACGTTTGCACTTCCAATGCCAACGGTGTTTAGGTATAGAGGGAATGAAAAATAAAAATAAAATCTATTTCATTTCGTTTATTCCAATATCGACCTTGAATTCTTAAATGTCTATACGTAACAAAGTTTCAAGCTAACCTATTATAGGTATAATATGACAATTTTCAGTCGCTCACACCTAGTACCTTAAATCATTCGCCTTTATGATACACATACTTTGACATATACCGTTACTTAAACCAAGTATCATACATCCACTTAGATTAGTATAAAACATCTGATGGTATATATAGCATAGTTGAAATGACACTGTCTAAATTGCCTACAGGAACGTTAAAATACATAACCTTTTTTTTGCTAACGTAGGGTAGTTATAAAACTTTAAATTTTTTAAGGTTATGATTTTTGTAGGTTGTAAATGGTTTAATTTACTGTAATGTCTGCTGATAAGACTGTAAATACAAAACACTGAATAAAATGGATAAAGTATCAAAATTTGTTGAATATATACCCATTTAGCTGCTCACAAACCTATCTTATAATATGTCCTTGACAACGGCTAACAAATTATACTAAAGGCTACTCAATGAAGTAGGTACAGTTAGTCTTGATACTCCCGATCCCATTGCATGTGTCGCATAACTAAGAACGAAATAGTTTTCACTACGAATACAATTAAATAAGAAAAGGTATGACATCATTAAAATATAGTGTTCGTACGGAACAAAAGGCACTTAATCACTTAAAATTGTAATTAAAAAAATAAATTTGCATCACTGAAAAATCGACGGCATCCGGTTTTAGAGTGCGGCCACACTTGGCAAATATCAATAACAAGAAAAAGTATGATTACGGGATTCAAAAATCTGATATGAAATTTAAATTTTTTATTAATTTAATGTATTATTGGCTAGCTTTATTGCTTTTGTAAGTATTAAAGACGTTTGAAAACGTTGTCTATTAAATTTTGACACCATTTTCATAGATAAATCAATAACAGATCGATGGCAAAGATGTTTGGATGTGATCCTATATTGCGCTATAAGATACTTCAATAGATAATTTGAGGAACTTTAGAATAGATCGCACATTCACGCTACCATCGAATGATATTACATCCATCAGTGGACTGTACTACAGTTGTAAAGGCATACTAAAACAATCGTTAGTTAAAATTTGACGAGTGTGGCCGAACTCTTATTTAAAATTAATAATTCCATGACTTTGTGTCAATAAATAAAAAAAATCATTCTCTCTTTTCCACTTAAAAGCACTTTATCCTATTTAATATTTATTTATGGCAGTGTTTTATTTGTAGGTGATCATTTTTTTATGCATTTTTCATGAAAAATGTTCACCGACAATGCCTAAGTACGAATAATTGATCAATAATATTACATTTAATAACATTAGGTGTATTGGAATGTAATCAAAGTTACTTTATACATCAATGCTTAGCTATTGTTACCTATATACCTATTAGGTACAGTTGCTTGCCAGTGGGCGAGGAGCCTTATAATTGTACATAATACCTATGTAAACTCAAAAACAGAGAACCTATTTTTTTTTTCAAAAGGTTAATTTTAAATGTTTACTTCACAAATTATACCTATTGATAAATAGTTATTGCATTATATAAAAATTGTGAATACGGACATTTTTTGTTGAAAATGTCCAATTCCTAAGTTTGTATGATGTTTGCAGAAAAAAGTCATGATAAATCAAGTAATTATAAGAACAAAAATTACGTAGTAAACTGGCTTGATGGAACATTAAAATAATAAAAAAAAAGAAATTAAATCTACTTAATTCTAATCACACAACAACGTGTCAAAATAACAAAAAGAAACGGATAGACAATTACAAGTTTACAAAAGCAAATATAAAATAAATTGTAAGAAATAAACATAATACTATAAAAATAAATTGAAATATACACTAACGTTACAAAAAACCTTTTGGACTAGTTTCGTTATATGGATGTTTTTTGATCAGAAACAAAATATAGGTATATAAACATACATAGTATATATACATACGTTTTTATTAAACACTACGGCTATTACAGTTAGGCATAATATATGTCACACTGAGAACATGTCCAAATAACGGTTATTACAGGATAAATTTTAATATTACAATTCGTTGATATGCATAATGATAAGACACCTTGTATATTCACCTAATGTTAACCATATAAAAGTTATTTTACTGAATATTTAAGTTCACACTCAATTTTAACTCATCACTGTACATATTTACACTTATAATCTACTATATTTCGATTAAGACTTTCCTATATTTAGCCGAAACTATTAGGTTACATTATATGTATTCCGAGATCAACCGATCGGCAGTCGACCGTTTTCTACCAAACTTAACATAGTAGTAATTTATTCTAGAGCAAGCATGCGCTTTCAGAATCACCAGTATACTAGATTTAGTTAGCATTTAAGGTGCAACCAGAAATCGGTTGATATCGGCAAAAGTATACGCGAGCCATAGTATTTAGCAGCTACAACACGCCTATTACAATAAAAAACAAAAGTACAAGTTGCATTATGTTGTAAGATAAAAAAGATGTCAAAAAATAACAAAAAAAAATTAAAAAAGTCCTAACTTAAAATAACATAATCTTTATTAGACCATTGTTACGATACAAAATGCTTTACATACATAAATAATATTTGACTTACAATAATTCCCCACAAAATGGCACTTCTCTAAAACTTTCAAATATAAGGTAGGAACCACCCTTCGAGTCTGCCCACAGTTGTAATATTGAGTACTTTACATATTTTAAACCAAGATTCAAAATGGACATTATCAATTTTGATTAGGTAAGTCCAAATATTTTAAAACATTAAGGTGTTATTAGATAAATAGCATCAATCAATATTCTAATTCCGTAATCAACCGTGGTTTTAAAAAGTATATGTACTTTAGGAATTAGTATTGAACAGAATAGGACGCGACTGCAGGGTAAAACGCCCCATACCATTGACTAAGCTAAGGCCGTATTGTAATATAAAACTAAATGATTAATACGTATAAAAGTCTTAAATACAATTGTCGTTACTCAAAGTCGTGTCCTAAAGTTTTTTATATATAAAAAATTACATACAAGAAATAATTTAGGCGTATCTACAAAGATGCCTAACGTTACATATCAGTCATTTTCTTAAAACGCTTTAACATTTTTATGTGAGTTTTATAGAATAATGCGCTTCTTTAAAAATCGCTTTACAATAAACGCCCAGCCATTTATTCCTTACAAACCCAATTACACCTTACTTTAAATCAGTTTTAACCCACTTTCTGAAACGTATAGCTCCGCTTAATACTGTCGCTATTTTTGAAATGTAAAAATATTAAAAAAAAACATTCGTTCTAAAATTGAAATTTAAAATCCTACGTCCGTCATATTATTTTTCTTAGTATTAATATAAATAATACTAGCAGCCCATATCGAATAGAGTTTAAAAGCAAATACATTAAAGTAAAACATGCCAACGATTTATGTGAACGTTTTATTATGTAAGACAATTATTTTTTATTAGCATACGAATAGGAATAAAACGCAAACGTCAGCGCCAGCTGTCATCTGTCGTCTGTCAAAATTGCCTCCATTTGTCAGTGTCAAATTTGTCGTTAAATTCAAATCATAATATCAATCGAACATTAACAATTATCACAGGAATTATAATAAAATAATAAGGAGGTTTCGCGGTGGGGTTTTGTCACTGTCACTGAATAAGGCATCTCGAAGCTTGGTCTTGATCACATCACCGTGGCCTAGGCCATACAGTCAGGGTGTGGCTACACGAGCCAGGCGTGGCGCTAGCACCACGACTCTTCGTGGGGCCGGTCATCATCTGAGTCGCCGTACATGTCCGCTAGTTTGCGGAATCGAGGACCGAATGTAGATAGGTAGTTGAATTTTAAGTCGCCGTCGTCCGTGCCTAAGAGAAAATTAAAAAAAAACGACTGTTATAAAATTCTTCTTTTTAAGCAATCCTACACTTTACACGACTTATTTCCAAAAATAAAAATGTACAAAGCTAATGTCCAATAATAAAAATGTCCAATAATTAAAATGTCCAATAATTAAAATGTCCAATAATGAAGACAATATTTTTGGTAGATATATAATACAAATGAAAGTTATAATGAAAGGTGCTACGTGCGAAGAACCCATGAATAAAATGTCTTCGTCGTAACAATAACTAAATAAGCATTTGATATTTTTACGTTTGTAATTATGTTATTTAAGCTAGATTTAAATGGGTATCATTTAAATACGGATTTAGGTAAGTTATTTAAAATCTTTTGAATTATATTTATTTAACAAAAATATGAATAATTGGCAATACTTACAACTAGCTAATGATGACAGCGAACCACTAGTATTGCCATCTCCCTCGTACGCGTAGTGACGGACGTCGTCGTACGGCGTTATATCCGGATCTCGATCTAGGACTGACTTCTTGTCGTCCAAGAACCCTGAGATGTCAGGCGCTGCACCAACCATACCTGAGTAAGATAATAAAATTATAATACATATGAACTCCATTAAAAAAATGAAGTGGCAACACCTATTTATTACGTCACTGTTCTAAATTTGAATGTGACAGGTAACGATATAAAGAACGCATGTTGCCACTCCGTTGACTTTTTATGTGTTGCCATCTGTAAAAATGGAAAAGGTATAAATGGTGGAAAGCCTATTCATTTAAGGGAATAATATACAGGAATCACCAATACTTTGATAGGAATCTTCTAACAATGGTTATGAGTAACACAAATCGAAGTGTATTACTAATTATTGATAACGGAGTTAGCCTTCCAGAGGTTCCAGGTTTGAAACCTGGTCATTATACTACCCATCCCACTCTTAACACAAGCAATTAAGCTTAGGTTAATTAGGTTAGGTTAGTTCATCCGTGTGGAGACGGAAAAAGAATACAAGTATCACCGCCCCAACTCATTCGAAGGGTGTCGGACGAGGCGAGTAACCGAAAAATGCAACCGATATCACTGTGAGAGAAGGAAGATTCGAAATAAAACCCGATTCCAACCCGTCTGGCCAGCATAAAAACATAAGCGTAAAGCCTCTCAATATTGGTAGAGGCCTATGTCCAGCACTGCGATAGGCTAATTGATTAATTGATTAACTAATCTTCTTAGACAACAACGTCCTCATCAGTGCCACGCCAGCGCGTCCAGGACTCGAGCGATAACGTGCACTTAAGTTGTTAGTCCCAACGGAACTTAAATATAGTTATTGAATCATTTGCACTAAATAAAGCCCTTCCTACTTTTATAGATAATATAGACGTAAGTATATAAAAAAGATAATAAGTCTCTCCGCAATGTCATCAGATATCGCCTGGCACTTATTGCCGTCTCATTTTTTCAATAACGAATCCCCATTGACCCAATAGAGACAAGTAGAAAAATTGACTTCTTGTCTTTATTACGTACTTTATTTTTAGGATTTGCGCCTGACAGAAATTGATATTGGATCTCCAAGTTGGTACCGAGAATTGTCTTTATAAATTAGAACGGTTTTTTTTTCATTCCTTGCTCTAAGATTTCTGAGTAATAAAACATAGATAGCATAAGACAACCACCTCTATGGTGCGGTAGTGAGTGTTCGACTAGTCTACGTCAATGGTCGCGGGTTCGAAATCGCGCAGTACAAGTATTGGTATGCCTGGATATATATTAAAACCAATAAATACACCTACTGATTGCCGGACAAGGCTCTGATGGTTTTCCTCTGCAGTCGCTTACGTAAAAGCTAGGATGAACCAAACCATAACGATAGGAGAGCGAAATTTGTGGTCGAAAGTACAACTTTTGGATGCTACCGGGGTTGGCGCCCGGATAATCCCGCTCAGTGCAAATATTATACATGGATAAATTTGCATTGGGCTCATTATTTCTATGTATATGTTTGTACAGTCAGCATCAGAAAGATGTTGACGAACAGAGTTTTTTGACCCCCTCCAGTTGACCGATTGTTCTAATATTTGGTACACACCTTTAGTTCGGACTATAATCTTTCTTCTTTCTTAATATATATAAATCTCGTGTTACAATGTTTGTCCTCAATGGACTCCTAAACCACTTAACCGATTATAATAAAATTCGCACACCATTTGCAGTTCGATCCGACTTGAGAGATAGGATAGTTTAAATCTTAATTTAGCGATAAGTGACAACCAGGCGGGCGGAGCCGCGGGCAACAGCTAGTACCATATAAATCAATAAAACAGTTTGATTTGCTCTTAATACGAGAGTTTTAAGAACATTTTGAGACTTCATCGTTAAGATATTTATAATGCTGACTGCACCTATTTACAAAAAAAAATCATTCTAAAACCCATATTACGAGTTGTACAGTTTGTCCAAGAATATTTTAATTTTATTTAATTTAAAAGCTGACTTTAGAGATAGACTTATAGGGTGGCGGAATTTAAAGGCTACAAGACCAGTCCAATAGCGTAAGCTTGATTACCATTTGAAATTAGTTAAAAAAAATCGTTGGCACTTACAAGACTCACCTCTGCTCGGTATGAACGTGTCGGTATCAGGGAGAGGGCCGTCATACATCTGCCGCAACACATGGAGGTCGTACCCAGCGTCCCCTTCGCCGCCCCCCTCGTCTTCGTAAGCAATGATGTTCTCTCGAATGTCATCGAGTTCCTTCTCTGCCCATGCGTCTGCTCTCCGACGGTGGACCACCACGGCCAGTAGAAGTACTGGGAAAGAAGTTATTGGTTAAGAAAAGTTGCTAAGCTTTTTTTTTGTTAAAAAATATAAGAACCAAAGTTCCTAATATTCCCTCTAACCCCTCCAACTAAGCTAAATTGCTTGTGCTAGGAGTGGATTCACGTCGGTAGTGTAATAGCCAGGATTCGAACCCGGAACCTCTCGATCGTAAGGCCAACTCCTTAACCACTAAGCTACCGACGCTTCTTTGGCAGTATCAAAAAACTGTCTTTTATATACCACTTAAGTGGCAGACAAGCACACGGCCCACCTGATGGAAGGTGCTTACCGCGGTTTTTTTACGTATGCAACACCAAGGGCGTTACACTCGTGCTGCCGACCCTGAAGAAACCTTCTAATGCCCTTCTTGAAGAACCTCATATTATATTCGTTCGGGAAAACCACAGTCTGTCTATGTGCCGAACGCTTACCGCCATCTCTTAAAATTAATATTATTTCAATCGTACTTTCATAACGTAACAGACTAGGACCATTTTGTCATCCGTCGATATTTGTGTACTATATACTATAAAACAAGTGTTTATTCAAAAAAAATAATATCTTCATTACCGTGGGAGATACTGTTTGACCCAGTTGGACCATATAACACAAGTATCCTGACGTTTCGATTCACACTATGAAAGTCACAAAGATTAAAATAAAACTACTGGAGATATGGTAGTAGCCCCCTAGATCCGTTTAGCTGTTTTGACATGATTGAATAAGAATCATTCATGCAAAAATTCGCATTTACATGAGTCCATACTAACATTATAAATACGAAAGTAACTCTGTCTGTCTGTCTGTCTGTCTGCATGTAACGCTTTCAAGACTAAACCATTGAACCGATTTTGATGAAATTTGGTATAGAGTAGATTAGACCATGAGAAAGGACATATGCTATGTTTGATCACGATAACCGACATCCTCGCGGGCAGGGCCGCGGGCAAAAGCTAGTAGTAAGATAAATATATAAAACAAAGTCAAGTCAAATCGACATAAAGATAGCAATTACCGTGAAGACGTGAAGACAAAATGGAAATTCCTACTCAAGTTTTTACAATTCCTGGCAGTAAGTCAAATAACACGAGATTTTACTCCTTAGTTCCGACAAGAAAAAAAAAATTAGAGTGTCTAGTACGTAAGTGATATTTGAATAAATAATATAGAATAGAGCATAAAATATTCAAAATTCACAGCTACGAGTAGCTTTATTTACACAGACATCTCCTAAATTTTGAATTACTTAAAACAAACAAAAAAAATGTTTATGATTTCTTGTTGTAATGCGACAGCAAAAATATAGTCATAAAATTAACTGTTCTTTAAATTTAATTTCATAACTTGAATAATTTGAATTCTAAATACATTATAAAAGAAACTAAAATTTAACATATTTTAGATTGGCATTAATATTTAATATAACGTTAAATATACTGACGTTGGCGCAGAAATCTTAGCTCTTTTTTATTATGATTGACATTAAACTTTTTAAGGTTGGTACTAAAGGATACTGAATTTTACAACACTTTCAAACTAATCCAATATTTTTTAATATTTAACTAAGCAAGCATAATATGAACAATAACTTTAGTGTTGAAGTTTTCTTATAAAACGTAAACAGTGTGGACGTTTTTTTATATATTTCAACCGTAATAACAATAAAAATGCTTCATGGACTAACATGTTATCCTGGAAAGTTGAAAAGTACACAAAATACAGTCAAGCAATGGTGGAATTCATTGTAATGGTTATATATTCAGTGTAATAGAATAAATACTGTGGAAAAACTACAAGTTTTAAGAATATATGGAACAGTCAAGCAAGTTTGTTTCGAAATACAACTAAAGACCGCCAAATTTTTCATTGCAAAACTAAATCCTCCTCCTTTTTCATTGCCAAGAAATTGAATTTCATTACTATAAAAAGATTACTGCTTTGGTGCATAATGTTAGTAACAAATTATTTGCTAATACTTACTTGCTAAAATGGCTATGCAGACCAGAATAGCCACAAGGAAGTTGGTATCAATGCCAAAAGTCACGGCTGTGTACATAGAGCGCTGACAGCTTGGATCTGCGTTCTTGTGTAGTGAAGGTTCGCCTAAGTTGTACATCTGTTGAACAAAATTATAGTTAGAGATTACATTAAGAAAATATTCTCATCTGTTATATGAGTATAACAATGTCAGTATGTTCGACACAAAGGACAGAATATGCTTTTCCATGATGTTAGATCATAAATAATAATAAATACATTGATTGATTGCATTAATAAATACATTGGTTCAATATTATACCGGTAAGTTTCGACCATTCATGTATTTTATTGCTGTTCATGATCTGCAAATGGGTACTGCCTGCTATCAAACTTGTCCCACGGCGGTGGCGCGCTAAGAAACGCGCCTCCTCATTCCGGGGGCGAGTTTGTCCACCCTCCCGAGGAGGGCCAGACCGTAAGGAATGACCCTGGGTCAGCCGGGGTGCGAGGAATATGTCGAAGACAACCTCACCGTCGGCCTAACACCACGACCCTAAGTCGGCGTGCGTTTTTAGTCGGTTCGAGTCCGACATAACCTCCTCTTCCAGCTCCGGCGGGGGAGGTATAAGTGGGTACGTTCGCACGAAAAAAAAAGCTATCAAACTTGTTACGATCTTTTCAGCATCAGTATTTATTTTATTTGCTTTTCAGTTGAATTTTTACTTAGGGTTTTATGTTTTCTTAATAATTAAGTTTTCTAGATATCAAAAGGAGGTAAGTGTAAAGTATTTAAGTTTGTGTGCTACCGCAATCTTTGTCTTGCAGCCTGTCTCCTTACGAAACTTTATTTACTTTAATATTCGTTAGGGACTTAATACTTACAAATGAGTTGTACGTGAAATTGCTGATGCAGCCAACGAAGTTCTGGTTGGTTGGTACGTGTCTCCAGCCGAAGGTCCTCGCCAGGTTCTGAAGGTCTATACTAGAACCGCCAAGCTGGAGTGGTCCGTTTACTGTGAAGAAATATTTTGTTGCAAACTTATGGACAAATATATAAATTGCAAAACAGTAACTTTTTGAAAATATACCTTTTGTCGCTACAAACCACCATTTAGATTTTTATATCTCCAATGGCATTAGATAAGCTATTTAATAATTGGGTATTCTATTGACTAGTTAAATTAGTTAATTTTTACTAAACGTCAAAACGATAAGTTATAGGGTAACTCGGAAGGACTTGTAAGAAAAAAGATTTAGTGACGTCATAAAATTTAATAGTCAAATCAGTTACTATTATAGGTTCTGCGGATAATTAAAAATAAATAAAAACTATAAAATAAGAACCAACGCAATTTTTACCGCTCTTTTACCATTCTTAATTTAATAAACTCGGTTAGATAATTTATTTTAACTATAGGATAATATCCAATTACGATAACAAGAATCACACTTGTAAGCCAACATCATCGATGAGTCGATGCACTTGGTAAACAATCAACGAGCCAGGCACAGGCTTGCTACGAAGGGTTAGGTTAGATGGCGTAACTCCCGGAAAAATGCCAAACCCTAATGTACAAACTTTAGCCGCAACTGAGATATATCTATGAGGATGAAGAGTAACTACGAAGGACATAAGGACGAACTTAAAAACAGGTCAAATAATAATCCTCCTTTTTGACTTCAGCACAGTCGGTTAATAATGTTGTGAATCCAACGACAATGCTAACAATTTACCTGTTGCTAAGTATTAAGTGAATAACTTAGTTACAAAGGCAAGCTGTCGACTCTCAAGTCTTATTGTAAGCAGGTACAAAATTTGCAAATTTTAAAACTAGATTCAGTAAAATAACTTTGAAATGAAACAAATAGTATTATGCTAAATTAATTTAAGAACTTAGGAATTCGTTAAGTACTATTTAACCTTATTTAGGTGTTTTATATTTTAAAACTAGCAGTTTCCCACGGCTCTGCTCGTTTGAAATATTGATCCTGTTCCCACAACTCGCAAAGCCATTCGCAGGATGTACTATTCTGTACGAAATATGATTAAAGAAGCTAGGAAGAAGAATGGTTTGTTTACCTTTAGTTAGAAGAGAATTAAATAATTACAGGTCCGTAATAAAATGGAAAGTATCAAACAATAATGAAATAATAAATAATTAAAATTGTTCTTGATGTACTCAAAAATGGGGCAAATCAGGCATAAAATATAAATTATTGTGATAAAAATTGTGTTCCCTATAAAAAGCAAATATACAATAGCAACATGATTTTTAAGGCCAAAATTTTTATATCGTTGAATAATAATAATAAATATTCCACAACGCTATCTAGACTCATGGTCAACTTAACTAGCTTGTGTTATGGAATCTAGAATCTTTTAAATTTAGCATCTTATTTAAAGTAAATAAAATTAAAAAGTAGAATTTTTTCTTACCATTCAAAATCTCTCTGGGCCCCGTAGGTGCTGCTAAACTCATGCACGTAGACAGTTTACATCTGTCAACGAACATCTCTATAGAACTCCTCATCAGAACGATCTCGATCAAATGGGGTTTTCCATCAGCCACCTGGACCACGCTGTTGTTCAGTCTTGTGGTGCCTGATCCATAGTTCACCAGTAAAACGGGGAAACCATCCACTAGTTCCAAGGACATGAAATCTGTGGGCAAAAAAATTATGTTAGTTATCTTCATCTTGGAGACGTATTTTCTTGATTGTATTCGAGGTCAAGGCGAACTTGGAACTCGGGGTTCGCGCCAGAAAAAAAATGTTAGTATACATTTATATTGCAGAGTGAAGCGAAAGTTATCTCATTATGCTTTCATAATAAGAACTCGCAGTGGACTGTTAGATGCAAATTGATTGATTGAGTTAGAACACCATTTTGTAACGAAATCTTTTTGTATCTTTATAATGGTGCCGTCAATATAATATAACATTAACTCGTCTGATAGTAAGTTGAAGATAAAATCTCAATATAGGTCAATAAAGGTGTAGTTCTTTTTTTGCAGTCAATGATATTGGCCATTATAACATTATCTAATTAAAATTGAAGCTAGATTAAAGCTATGAAAATGGAAAGAGAAGCTTAATAACACTATCGGATCCAGGAATCGAACCCAAGCCCTCGTATACCATATATACAGTAGTTACTACACGACCAACGCAGTATCCAAATTAAAAAACAATACATACGACTCATGAGGAATGGAGAGCGCAGGCAAAATTTTATTTTGAAACATTTATACGCAACGAGTTAAACTGTTTGTTAAATATGTTATTTTAACAATTTCATCCTTTGTTCACATTGTTAAACCAATTTACATAATTATACACCTTTCGAACGTTCTCGTAAATACACAATCTCGTAATTATGCCGAAAACAACTAGGACAATGATGTTTTCGACTACAAAGGTTGGTATATTAATTATTTACAAACTAGGAGTCAGCCTTTAGGGTTGTCATAAAACAATATTTCAGGTTATTATCTATCTCATTACGCTGACTTATACTCACCAAAGTAATTAACGAACAATTTTATCATTGCAATGTTATCTGTTCGTTTTAAATGCAGTGGGGAAGGGGAATGGACAAACTGAGAATAATAGGGCAACATAAGTTACCCATTTATATATAGAGAAGAAAGGGCAAATATGGGGGAAGAAGAGAGTAATTAAGGGCCAACTTTTTGCAATATAATAACATGTTTAACCTTCAACTTTACTGAATAAAGTTGAAACATTGCAGACATTGCAAAGTCACAAAACTTAATTTAATTTAAAGTCACACTTAACTAACTTCGTACTTCATTATACTTAGTATCTGGATTACAGCTAATTTTGGAAAGAGAGGGTAAATGGTGTGTTATTAGTAATAGTCTCTTGAAAACAAAAATCTATATAATGAAACTAGCTTTTGCCCGCGGTTCCGCCCGTGTGGATGTCGGTTATCGCGACCAACCATAGCCTACGTATAAATCCAGGGTGTCAGCTAACTTCATACACAATTTTATTAAAATCGCTCAAACCGTTTAGACGTGAAAGAGTTACCAACATCCATCCATACATACATACTTTTGCGTTTATAATATTAGTATAATTGAATAACATTCATACCTTATTAAACTAGTTAAATAATAATGTATAATTTTTTTTATCCAAAGAAAGATAACGACAGACACATTTTTTGTCATAGAATCTAATACTGTTCGGATTGGCTGTCTCTATGATGACGTCACACTTCAGTCAATAATTCTGCCACATTTATGATTTTGACGATTTGTTGATATCACAGTTTAGCATCACATCACATCATCATATTACTTATTTGTTTTTTTATTATTGTTAATGGTTACAAACCCTAAACTTCTTCTGGACAAAACACTAATAAATAAACTCAAATAGTTTTTGGCAACGGGTTTAACAAATATTATACATATTATACAATAGAATCCGTAAAAAGTGGTTTTATTTCAATGAGTGACATTCGCGTAAACTTTAGAAAATATCATTGATAAAAATAGTTAAAATGTCCACGTTCGCCGATTTCTTCCCCCAAATCCGACAGCCCTGAATATTGGAGGTGAAAATAATTACATAACCGAAGGTACTAGTAAAAGGTACAGGGCGCACCTATCACGCGATGGTACCCTTCATAAATCATAATGGTCTATGGCTGTCAGTCATTACGTGATCATTAAAAAATCATTACAGCCGTAACATTCATGGGTAGGCTGACTACAGTTTCAAACTATTGAGGATTACACGATTTACAATAGCTTATTATTATAGTTACGCTATTTTTGGATATCGCATTGTGTGAATAGATTTATTTCTATTTTGGTGTTAGGGTTATACGATATATTTATCATTGTATACAGACAGAAGCTTTTATATGTTATTTAACATATAAAAGGTAGGCAGAGTTGTATGTCGCTCTAATTTTAACATCTGTATTTTTCAGTCCTACATATACGGTTGAATTTATATTTTAGACGTCATATACAACCTTTTTTCGTTATAAACCCCAACTGTACAGCTCTTACTGTAGAGTTCGCTTATTTGTATCCCGCTCTATGCAAATATTATGAACAATTCTATGTTTAATATGTGTAAATTCACAAAAAACCATCAAAAAACATAACCATTCCACTTATTCTAGAACCATTTCAAGATGTACGTAGTTTCGGTCTAGATAACGCTGTATAATTCCAGAATAATATTACTGCAGTCACTTGGGAAAACCACAACAGGAAGGTTGTTCCACAATTTAAGTGTCCGCGGAAGGAAGTCGTAAGCCATGGTCACACTAACGTACACAATAAAGCCACATAGAGTTCTACGCCAAGAAAATACGTCACATTCTCAAGAATGCAAATGGGGCGATTTGATTGGCTGTTTTTGCCGTCATTACATTATAACGGTCTATGATTGGTCTGATGAATAGGGGGACCATTTTTTTGGGCGAAAGCAGGACTATAGTGGAGGAAATCATTATTCAAGTAGTTATGCCAGTCAACTGTGACATGTTCATTGTTATACTGATTATGTTTTGTGGGTGAGTTAAGGGTAGGTTTGATAACTTGTAATTTTAGTTATACTGAACTAAAATTACAAGCTACAAAAAGCTTCTATGGGTTTCCAAGACCAACCAAACCTGCAAGTCGGTGCAACTGCTAATTAATTCATTCGTCGTTCCCATTAAAAGGACTTAAACGTCATCATAAGCCCTTTACTGCACCTTCAGTAATTTTTCTATCAGATGTCAGTTACACCCTTTTGACTTTCAAGCGTCGATATATTCCTACTGTGCGCCAAAAAAACAACACTCCTTTTTTGTCATATAAAATTATATTCAAACGCATTCGTCCTTCAAACAAAACGGTACATTACCAAAAACATGTATTAAAACGCCTCTTTTTACCAAACCGGGTCAATAAACTTTTGAATTTAGTTGGTTAAATTGTAGTACTTCGTTCACTAAATGTGCACTACAAAGTGGGTTGACAGAAATTAACCATTTACGTCACATTAAGTGCAAGATGTGTACACACCACTTAACAAGATTGCCAATTTGGTACTAACCCGGGTGTTTGCTGTACTCGTGAAAATACATTTCGAGGGAACTAATTTAAACGACCTTTTTACAGTAGATTTGAATTAGAGGATAAAGATAATGCACCATAAAGGAATAAAAATATACAGATCCGGTTCTCAGCATTCCATGGATTCACAGTGCGGTCGCCGGGTCCATGGCGTGGTACACAGAGGAACACTGTGACGGCGCCTGGGACTTGCGACCCAAATGTAGGTTTAGGTTGACCACCTTGTGATGCATAGACATAGACTGTAGCACAGTCTGTATATGAACCCACTTTTAACACAAGCAATTTAGCTTAGCTGGCGGGGTTAGAGGGAATATTAGTAATTTAGGTTCTAATATCCTTTATAAAAAAATATAGACCGTTAAACACATTATCCGTTGAGCAAAAAACCTTTATTTCATCTTTGCCTACGACTATAAAATTACCCAAAATGTGTAACAAAGCACCTTTCCTACCAAAATAGATAAATAAAACCTCCAATTTAATAGTTCAAATAGCAGTATTTTGCTCGCTAAATGTCCACTACAATGTACACTGACAGAAATTAACTATCAGCAAGTGCGAGATGTGGACAACGCCACTTAACAAGATTGGCACTTACCCCAATATTTGCCGTACCCGTGAAAATACATTCCGAGGGAACTAATTTATACGACCTTATTAACGTAGATTTAAAATTAGAAAACTCGTACCTACAGAATTAAATTACTTTATGAAACAGGATTTATACATTTCTAAATTGAATTTCGAATTTAATCCGATATAACATTTATGTTGTAAAACCAAATGTTGACATTAATCTCGGAAATTTAAGTTTGCCAGTGGGCACGTTATCGGTAGTGAGGTTGAATTTGGTTCGAGCTTAAGTTAACTGTGTATTTAAAATTGTGGCAACTATATTTTTATGAAATTGTTGATTCTTTTTGCAGATGTAACGTTTTTTGAAGAAATATGGCTTTTTATCGAGGGTATTTGATAGGGTAAAAAGGCAGGTAGAATTGACAGGTAGTTAGTGTATTTCTGTGAGTATAATGAACTAGCTTTTGCCCGCGGCTCCACCCGCGTTGATGGTTATCGCGACCAAACATAGCCTATGTCCTTTCTCATGGTCTAATCTACCCCTATACCAAATTTCATTAAAATCGGTTCTGTGGTTTGGGTATGAAAGCGTAACATACAGACAGACAGAGTTACTTTCACATTTACAATATTAGTATGGATTATTGTACATCATTATATTCGCAGATGACAAAATGAAGTACAATTAACAACAATAACCAAGTCTATTTATATCCAAACGATTTTTATTAAGTCATTCTAAATATAATAATAAATTCCGTGCTCAGAATGAGACAAAGTACAAGTCGAAATTATATAATCGTATCAAAAGGGACTTGACGGCGACGTGGGCATTTTTCCCGCCTAATTGGAGAGCGACAAAATGACGTTGTTTCGAGGGCAACATAATTGGATTTTGATTTTAGGATCATATTTTATTTTTATGCATGAGTTGAGACTGTAGACGACTGTACTTCGTTGTGGTGTGTCATCGTTAGAAGAAGGAAAATTATCGTGTATAGGCGAGTAAGAGTTACCTTAACAAATAGACATATGTGTACAACTGTACATCAATTTCTTTGGCCGTACGTACACGTATTTACAACGTAGGTCGGTGTTAATATAAAGTAAAGCCTACGGAAGCGAGAGAAAAAAGGTAAACAAAGTTTCAGCGGTTCCAAACATTTTTATTTGAAAATTATTACGTTTCACTTCAAGCGCATTCCAGATAGGAATGAAACTGCTCATAAGATGGCGGATCTGACAGTTTAGAACCGCTATACTGATTGCTGACAGCTTTCCTGTACTATGAAACACGCAACGATAGCTGTCGCTCGGCCTTTGTCGCGTACGTGTGACATGTGCGACAAGGACAGAGAAAATAATTGCTAGTTATCGCAACGTAACTCAGTAATGTTCACTTTGTTTACCTTTTTTCTCTCGTCTCGTTGGCTTTATTTTACACACCTACATCAACACAATAAATAGTCTATACGTTATTCAAATAAATCAATCAAATAGCGTAATGCAGTCCACTGCGGGCATAGGGCTCTCCCAATATGCCCTGCAGCACCTGATCTAGGATTTATATAGCTCATTTTAGATCCAAACTATGCAAGTTATCACTAGTAGGAGTAGAAAACCATATTTAATTTTCTCGAAATTTAATCGATTTTAAATCCCAAGATTATTTAAAAAGAAAACTTACCTTGCACTTCAAGCAGCGGATTGTGTCTCAAAGGTCCCAAGTAGAAGATCAGACTGTTCCCTGAATGAGAGGTCACGGTCAAAGTCACGCGACCTTCCTGACAAGCCGGCGGTGCTGAGTACATGGCCCACCCGTCGCCATGGAAACCGATGGAAGTTTGCTCGCAGTGGGGTCCTGAGAGGCCTTCAGGGCACTCGCATTTATCTGCGAATGGAGTTCCTGTAGAAAGGGTCGAAAGTTAGTGTCATAGAGAATAGATATTATAAATAGAACCAAATTATTTATAGCCACGTGAAGTTATGTAAGTATTCTAAAACGTAATAGTGATTACTTATTTGCTGGCTTTGTCTTATAAAAGAAACTAGCTTTTGCCCGCGGCTCCGCCCGCGTGGATGTCGGTTATCGCGACCAAACATAGCCTATGTCCTTTATCAAGGTCTAACCTATCCCTATACCAAATTTCATCAAAATCACACACACAATAACAAACAGACAGACAGAGTTACTTTCGCATTTATAATATTAGTATGGAGTATGGATAACGTTGAATTCTCAGTCCCCTGCCTGACGAATACGCCATGGCCACGTCGCCAGTCCCGGTGTCCAAGCAGTTAGTATTGAAATTTATGGCACCTCACTCACTTGGCATCGGTTTGACTACCGTACATATCAATACAGACTGCTTGGATACGTGGCCATGGCGTCTTAGTGAGGCAGGGGACTTAGACTATAGGTTATACTATAATAGACACAGCACACAAGAGCAACAAAATGCATCGCAATAACGGCTTGTAAAACGAGTTATGTGTGTGTAATAATATCAATATTTTCTTTAAACTGTCACTGTGTGCAAGTTATGGCAAGCATAATGCCAATTTATACCGAAGTAACAGATCTCTTTCACATCGCTTTGAAGTGCCAGTGATTACATCTATAAATTTTTGAATGATTTTTTTAAAGCAATACTTTTATGTTTCATATATTCGATTTGTATCTATCGTGTTCGTACATACTCTAAGGTTGAAACTAATTAGCAGTGACTGTACGTGATTGTACTTCTGAAACTTTCTGCTAATTAAATATCGAAGCGTAACGAATAAATTGACAAGAACAAACAATTCTTTCAGTTCCAAACAATTACACACCTAGTGAAATAATTTAACGTGGAGTTATTGGGAATCGATGTAGCTTAATTAAATTAAATTGGTTATAAAACGAGTTATGTGTGTGTAATAATATCAATATTTTCTTTAAACTGTCAGTGTGTGCATATTATGTCAATAATTTATACCCAAGTAACAGATCTCTTTCACATCGCTTTGAAGTGCCATTGATTATATCTATACATTTTTAATGTTTTTTTGTAAAGCAATACTGTTTGCTTCGTATATTCGATTTGTATCTATCCTGTTCGTACATACTCTAAGGTTGAAACTAATTATCAGTGACTGTACGTGATTGTACTTCTGAAACTTTCTGCTAATTAAATATCGAAGCGTAACGAATAAATTGACAAGAACAAACAATTCTTTCAGTTCCAAACAATTACACACCTACTGAAATAATTTAACGTGGAGTATTGTGAATCAATGTAGCTTAATTAAATTAAATTGGTGATAAACTTCCTTTTTGTGATGATTTAAATTAATCACAACATAATTTACTGTTTGGTTTCATGGCGCCTCACCTTGTGTTCTAGTGTTTATTTGAGCGTCAGCCCCGATTGCATCTTTAGTTTGAACGTTAGACCCTGGAGCTCGGTCTCTCTTCATTATTTTGTTTTTTTTTTACGAGACCAGCCCCCAACCACTTAAGACCTCACCCCAATGTCTCTAACGCGCCGTTTTTCCTGATGGGTAGGCACTGAGTACAGTAGTATTACATAATATTATTATGTTTCCACCTGCTACGATCCTGGGATACATCTTTCGCTTCTTCTGCTTTCATAATTGATTTTATACAATGTTTCGTGCATTCTTGTCAAAACATTTATTTAAAATGCCTTTGATCCGATTTTTTTTAGAGAATATTATAACCAAAATTACTAATATTCCCTCTAACCCCTTCAGCTAAGCTAAATTGCTTGTGTTAGGAGTGGGTTCACGTCGGTAGTGTATTGGCCAGGATTCGAACCCGGGACCTTTCGATCGTTAGGCCGACCGCTTAACCATTAAGCTACCGACGCTTCCCCTTATATTGCCATTTTATCTCTTCAATTATGAAGCCTCATATACAACTAAATATTTTTTTTAGCAATAATCACCTCCGTTCAAACAGATCAGCGGTTCCTCTACATCGCAGGTGCATTCGGATTCCACCCTCGCGGATACTCCCACGAAGCTGGTGGTGTTGGTGTACACGGACTGAGGAACATTGTTCTTCTTCAGTACGTTGCGGCAGGAGTCTTCGCACTGCTCCTTCTCTATCAGACATTCATCTATCCTCACCATGTAGATCTTTGTTTGGAGTTCTTCTTCGAGCTGTGGAAAATAGAAAGTGTGAGAAATGGTATTTTCTGAATTCATGTCGTTCAGAAAAAGCAAAACCTAAAAATTCGAAATACATCGGGAAAAAGAAGCGCTCAAGTAGAAATTGAACCCACGACCTTTCCCTTACAGGGGAAATGCTCTTCCAACTGAGCTATTGAGCCACACTTGATTACTTCAAATTTCCCTTCTCCTTATTTAGTCTTTAAGGTAAAAAAAAGAAAAAATAAAAAAAAACCTAAAAAAATCCAATTCTCAAAATGTTTAATTAATAAAATGCCCAATTCTCAAAACACCCAATTCTTTTTTAATTACATATTATGCGTTCGGAAAGTATTCCAAACCCAATAACGTCCAATTCTCAAAATGTTTAATTATTGAAATGCCAATTCTCAAAATACCCAATTCTTTTTTAACTACATATTATGCGTTCGGAAAGTATTCCAAACCCAATAATGACCAATTCTCAAAATGTTTAATTATTAAAATGCCCAGTTCTCAAAATACCCAATTCTTTTTTAATTACATATTATGCGTTCGGAAAGTATTCCAAACCCAATATTATCCAATTTTCAAAATGTTTAACTATTAAAATGCCCTATACTCAAAACACCCAATTCTTTTTTAACTACATAATGCATTCGGAAAATATTCCAAACCCAATAATGTCCAATTCTCAAAATGTACCAATCTAAATATGTCCAATTCTCAAAATGCCCAGGCTTTGAGAATGTAGTAAAGTCTAATAATAACTCATCAAAATGTCAAACAGCGTATTCAATTCCTATTCGTCGCCGGTAAAAACCTAACCGTTTTCAAAACCGTCTAGTGAAAATGTGGCCTTACAACAACATTAGATACGATAGCAATAATTAACAAACCTTCTCTTGTATTCCGACGACCATGCTATCCAATTTCTCTGGAGGATAATAAGGTGATCCGTGTGCGGAGAATCGTACATCTAAAAACACATCCTTCACTGTTGTCTTCGTGAATACCGTAAATACGTCAACATTGTCCATAGAAGTGTTGTACAGCCGGGAAAGTACCCTATGTAGTTTCTCCTTTTTACTCGTACCCTGTTAGAAAGAGAGGGATTATGTTTAGAGAATCAGCAACGGTGTGAGTGTTTATTAGATAGATTCGGTTGAGGCGTAATGTTCGGAATACTTATGTTAGGGATCTTTGCTGAGGATTAGGGTAAAGCTAGTACTTATGTAGGTACATCAGAGTAAGTTTACGATTTGTGAAAGAATTCTGGTGAGGAAAATAATCTAAATATTGTTGTTCATATTTTGTATACCTTCGTACTGCATTGTGAATGTATATACATAAAATTATGTGTTACAAATACGTGAAATAAAATAAAATATGAATTGTTAACATAAACACGGAAGCAGCTTCCACAAATATGTCATTCATATGACATATTTGTGGAAGCTCGCAGCTTACATAATAGAACAAAATACAAATTATGCAATATTGCAAAAACAATGAAAATTTTATTGTAATCTTTGTCAAAGAACTTTGAACTTAAAAACGTAGCGAATTACGGTTGAATTTTGAATACCCTTACCACTGAACAAACTGTATAAAACTAGCAGTACTTTACCAATAGGTCTCTGAAACACCACGGTCAATTAAGCTAGCCACTAAGCCCCTAACTTAGTCCAATGAATTCCTCAAGGAACTTCACGTCAGCGTAATTCGGGCCAAGGCCGGGATACGGGATAAATAGCGCGACTTGGGCACTAAACACTCTGCCCACTTAGTACGCAAGTTGAAATGAACAGCTTTATTTGGGCACGCAATAGTTGGGCCAAATGTTGGATCTAGAGTTAGCACTAAAAACATATTTTATTTTTATTCCTACGACTTAGGTAGCCAGTGTCTTGATATTTTATGGAGATTTGATATTATTCTATTTAATATATAGTGCAAACCTGAATGACTGAACCAGTCCCCATGATCGACAGGAATTATACTATTCCCGGATTAAGAAGAGCTAATGTGCTGTTCCTAATTATTATCTACTAGCTTTTGGCCGCGGCTCCGCCCGCGCGGATGTCGGTTATGGCGACCAAACATAGCCTATGTCCTTTATCATGGTATGTTAATAGTAGATGACTAAACAATGACAGCTCCACATTATTTACTCCACTATTCTTACTTCTAGAAAACACAACACTATCTAGACCCATGGTAAACTTAACTAGCTTGTTATGGAATCTAGAATGTGGATAAACATGCTTAGGTATTATATTTTTTTGTAAATACATACAAATTATAGATAAATACACCCAGACCAATGCAAATAGCCATATTCATGCATACAAATATTTGCACTGAGCAGGGATCGAACCCGCGTCTCCTGCGCGGCAGTCGCGTTCACTACCGACAAGCCACAGACGCTGTCAAAAGCTGAAAAGCTGCTTTTGAGTATGAAAATGATCAATAGTCTACTCACATCAGCTTCTGGAACAATGAACTCCTCAGCGGTGATACTCATGAACCGTATAGAACCAGACTTGTCCACGGCTTCTTCAAGAATCTCCTTTATGGTGACGTTAACAGTAGCTTCTACCCAGTGGAAGGGCACCACAGGCTCGTGTTCTTCTGTTACCTGGTAAAGAAAAATATATCGGTTAGAAAATATTTCTGTATTTCAAAGACCTGTGAATACATATTACGAATTTTGTTTTTTTTTATTTGTTAAGGTTATGCAGACAAAAAAGAATGAAAATATATATAATGCAAAGAACATTCTGGGATTTGGGCATTTTGGAACATATACATTCTATGATTTGGACATATACATTCTGGGAATTGTATTTTTTAGGATATGGACGTGGACGTTCTGGTATTTGGACCACATAAGACAAATCTTACGTGGAAAGCGTAAATGGACTCCGGGTTTCAAGGCCCGGGATGTAACCGGGAATCAAACTCCCAAGGAGGGGCTAGACCGTAAGGGATGGATCTGAGTCAGCCGGGGTGCGAGGGATATGTCCATCTCATCTCCAGCCTGCCACCACGACCCTCAGTTGGTTTTAGTCGGTTCGAGTCCGACATAACCTTCCCTTTCGGCTCCGGCGGGGGAGGTATCCGAAGGGATTTCCGCACGAAAAATTGGACCAACTGCGAATTGGACCAAATGCGAATTGGACCAACTGCGAATTGGACCAAACACGAATAGGACATAATTTTGAACATTGGATCAATCGCGAATTGGACCAATCGCGCCTAAAGGGTAATTGGGACATTTTGGGATATGCACTTTCTGGAATGTGAATGTTGTACATCCTCTGGACATTTTGGAATTCGGATATACCTACTGGTCCTAAACGATTGGCGCCGCTTATTTCGTCAATAAATTTCTTCCAGCAGACAGGCCACGATAAGAGATCGTCAAAAGAAGAACAAAATAGGGTATAAACGAATATACTATCGTGATAGGGATAGATATTTAAAAGTTCCATCGCAGATTAATATTCTAGTCAAACACTGACCTTATCAATGATAAAAAAGTATTCTCGTATAACATTCTCGTAGAATAAAACGGTACATTTTTCTACTGAAACATAAACCAATTACAGGTAAAAATATGACGTCATGAATCTTACATTGCTAGAAGAGACAGGGTATAATAAGATTTCCCGATCGAATTTAAGAGTCGCCCGACTGGAGAAGTACAATTTTCGTCAAAAGTTATTAAAGAATAACAAGTTTTGCAAATGATCTACATTGAAATGCCTATAAATAATTCCATGTTTTTTTGTAAACTATAGAGGAAAATTAAATATATTTCATTCCTCCTTTATTATACAGGCAAGGCGAGCTCAAAGCAAGCTGAAACCGTACTCAAGGCGAGCTCAAGCTGAACTCAAGGCGAGCTTGCCAAATCCCAGTCCGCCAATCAAATATCTGTTTCTGTTTTTTTAAAAGATAACTCCCGCACTAAGGAACCAGCCCTGTATCGCGGGGGACTTTACAAACATACAACTAACGGACACAAAGTACACCCAGACTCACTATTTGTGGATCACACAAATTTTTGTCCTGTGTGGGGATCGAACCCATAACCTCGTGCACAGCCGGCGCATACTACGCCCACTGAGCCACGGTGGCAGTCATAGATCCATACCTACTCCATACATCAACACGAATTATGTAAGTATTGTAAAAAGTAATACTTACATTAAACCTCAACAAATAAGTTCCGTTAGGCGTTCCCTCCTTCATTGTGATCATGCCAGTGTTGCTATGAATATCGAAGTACGGGCTCCTCTGCTCGTACGAAGGCAGCCACATGAACCGCTTATCAGCTAAGTCCCAGTCGTCAGGATCTTCGACGTACACGCGACCGATTTCTGTGTCCGGTGCTTCACCCTGCGATAGAAAAAAAAAGATTAAGTGGAGTGTGAAAGCACGCTTAAGCTGTGGAATGAACTCCCTGCTATGATTTGCGCCTAGTGATTACAATATGGGGTTCCTTAAAGGCATTAAAAGGTTCTTTCAGGATCGGTGGGTGTGACTCCTCAGGTGTCACATAGGTCACGGTAACCAGTTTCCATCAGGTGGTCAGGTAAGCCGTGTGCTTTTCTGTCAATAAGGGTTTTTTTGGCTACGTACCCGCTCGACCTCCAAGATTCTACCCTCTCACAAAAGTACCCACTGGACCTCACTTTTAGGTCCCACTGGACCTCCTTCAAAATATAATAATTAATGTGCCCACTCGACCTCTTTTTAAGTGCCCACAGAACCGAAATTACTAATAATCCCTCTAACCTCTCCAACTAAGGTAAATTGCTTGTGCTAGGAGTGGGTTCACGTCGGTAGTGTAATGGCCAGGATTCCTTAACAGCTAGGCTACCAACGCTTCAAATTGGACCTACGGGAAGTGGTGAGACTTCTAAAGGAATTTTGCCATACCTCACGAGTATTGATTAGATCAGTAATTAATTTACAGCCTTATTATAACCAATAGACGGACAATACAAAACTATAAAAAGGAACAGTGAATTACAAACATTCCACATAGATGTGACGACAGATAAAACGAAGCCAAAAGAATATAGATTCTCGAAAGAGATAGTTTTAGGTATGTACTAATAAACTTGTAAATTAATAAAGCCTGCACCAAAACCTTAATAGTTAATTCGCAGACGTATCTGCTAACGGATGAGGTGGTATGCCTTAAGCCAGGTCTACCCAGCCCCAAGCCCGCGGGCCACTGGGCACCAAAAGGACTGGCCAGCCAACAAACTCAGGAAGGGACTTTTGGCCCGACTACTGTTAAAAAAATTGGGTAGACTTGTCTTAAACAGAGAATGTACTAAGTTCGTCATATTGTATTTTAAAAGAGTAATACATACAATTAATTAATTTCCCATTGTTTATATTTAATAGAACATAAATAACACAATATCTATTTATACCCTTAACCCTTTCAAGGGTTAATAATGTTGGTAGCAACAACTAATTAAAACAATTTTAATTGGGTCGATTGTACCGAAAGGTAAATTTTCCAAATCATTTACACCACACACTTCCTTCATAAACCTTTTAATTATACCGGTCTAATATTAGTACCTCTGTCAATGGTATACGAAAATAACTGTCGTAATAATTAATAACTGTGGTAATAATTAATAATTATGAGGAACGAGTGGATAAGGGTTTTGAAATATGTATTTTGGGTGACAAATGTGTCTCTTAATACATAATGTTTTGGACTGGATTTTAATAGTAAAATTGGTACAATTAATGATAACATTTTATACAAAAGAAACATGATAATGCAGAGAGATGACCTCTGTGGTGTAGCAGTAGAGCGTTCGACTCCTTAGTCAGAGGTTGCGGTTTCGATTCCCACTCAGTGCAAATATTTGTATGTATAAATATGTACCTACATTTTGCTTTGTTTTGTATGTTTCTATGTATAAATAGTATGCATATTCGAAATTCTCAGAATCTAAATATACATATATATATCCACATTATAGAACCCATGAAAAACTACTTAAGTAAGTTATAGATTGTTCATAAAAAAACCACCTAAACCTAAATCTAAGCCTTTGAGAATGCCGCAAGGCGAAACCGGTCAAGTTCAAAAATAAAATTAAACTCTGTGGAAAATTACAAGTGTATTACTCAATATTTAAGTTGCTATATATTTTTTAAATTGTTTCAAGTAGTTGTCACCAGTCTTACGGCTACTACTAGTTGTAAGATTGGTAGTAACACGGGTAATAAAGGATTCTACGAACTGCAGTATCACAATAGATGCAGGTACTTCAGTATGCAGGTATGCAGGATTTGCCGTAATAGATATATAGCTCAATAATATACCAATAATATACACATTACTAGACATTCTAAATTTAAATTATCAACCACTTTATCGATATAATTAATCGACTTATTATATCGATTGAAATGGGAAAATTGAATCGGTTTGGCCGCGATCTTTCTCTTACATCCTTACTATCCTATCTTAATCGATTTGAATAGTTAGCATACTAAATGCTTTCAAATTTCATTCAGCAGAAGTCAGTTAGTAGTATGTAGTAGTAAAACTAAGTAAATCATCATTACCGAAGCATAACTTAATTTCCAAAACTGAAACTGCCGGCGACGAATCAATTATGGCGGTGATGGCTTTTCACGAAAACTTTGTATGCGCGAGTTAGGACACAATCCCTGCTTTACAGCGGACCAAACTAAGCCTATCGTTAAAACGAATACGGACAAAGGAAGGAGCGTTTACATGAGCGAGTTTACTCGACTTGTTAGTGAACTTGCGCTACGACAGTAAGGTTTAGTCGATCTCAAGAGCTTACGCCGATGTAATTGCGTTTACAGCTAGCGGATTAATGATTTTAGTTTGATATACTGAGGCTGGAAACCGTGCCAACTTCTATTATTCTGTGTATGTTGTATAGTGTATGTTGTGCTCGTCAATTGTATGCTTTTAAAGCACCCACAGAGAACAGCATCGTTTGTTTGATGACATAATGTTTACATTTATTGCAAGAATTTTAAAAGCTTTATTCGGTTTTTTTTGGCGTAGAAAATTTGAATAGCAACTGAGTCGTAGAATGAAGACCGCAAATCGGTAAATCGAGACCCGGAATGTAGTTCACTGATTGAATTGTGCTAATCCAGTTCAAATAGAATTAAACGATTTATATTAATCGGTAAAATTCGACTTTAGTAAGTATTAGAGTTATTATTCATGGCATAGTCACGCTTATAGACCCGATAGAGTACTATACACTTCTGGTATTAATTAGAACCACAAAAAATCCACGCATATTTAGCCAACGAGGCATAGAACGTGCTCCATCAAAACAATAACAATTCGATCAAGTCAGTCTGCGAGTAGAGCGCACAGTAAACCAAACGCACTTTTTATGGCATTTTCGGGCAAGTGAGCCCTTCATTAGGCAAAGCTCGGTTTAAGTAAATCTGGGCCTCGTATTAAATATATTGCTATATGATGCACGTATGTACCTACTTAATTATTTCTTGAATTACTGTTATAAAAAAATCTGGCTAGGTATTGCCCCGTGGATATCAGATATCGCGACTGAACGTGGCTTAATTTTTTTTATTTTCATTTCCCTAGCTTTAGTCCGTCTCTGTATCGTGACCATTTTTTTAAACACCGTGATGGTTTTGACATTAGTGAGACTGAGATTAGACCGAGATTGAATTTTGCAATATTTTTTATTAGGAGAATTGACATTCAAAGGTCTGTCTGGCATGTAGGGTTTGTACGTTTAGGTAATACTATACTAGCAACTGAAAACAATCCATATTACACCACTTTCAGTAAAGTTATCATAGACTAAACAATTATATAAAACAGATTTGTCATTTCCACAGTAGTTTTATACCTTTAATATTGAGTCTCCAAATTATAACTACCTACCTATTTTCGTACATGAAACTTTTTTTTTACAAAGGACACGTCAATTTGACTTCACCTCGCCTGTTGTTAAGCTAAAGGCAAAGTCTCGGAAAGAGGGTTAAACCTTACTATTATCAGTCTTTTGAAACTATTAATTACAAATATACTACATTTATCTATGATATTTGAATGTACCTCCTTATTTGCTATTATCTACTAACCAGCTCGTACGATAGAAAACTAACAACTTTTGTTTAATATGTATCCTTGCCACCAATGACAGTGTAAACCGAACCTTAGTATATAATTTGTTAACCAAGATTGTGACAGGCACCCACAGGACAGGCTTGGACCTAGTTAAGTGTGGGGCCACCGGCAATGTTACTATGTCTGTTTCTTTGCTAATAAAACGATTTTATTTATTTATTTATTTCTTGTAAACGTCCCCATCTCCAATATTAAAGGTACTCATAGTAACTGTAATAAAATTCCACTCATAAGTGTTAAGTAAATCAATGTAATTTGGATATTATATCTTAACGAAATGAAGCATTACAATAATACTAGGATTTTGAATGATTGCTATTATTTAAGTGTTAGAAATTAAAGCAAAGACTTCTCGTCGTCTAGCCAAAGAATTTTACGTTTAAAATGAAATTTAGTCCTCGTACCTACTGGTTGAAGTGTATTGCAAGAGTCCGGTTTCAGACTAAGTGTTCTCAACTTCGCTCCATCTTGAGCGTCTTCAGCCGTTGCCTACTCACTTTTCAACTTTATTTCAAGTTCCTTTTAATTATATCTACTTACATCAAAAAAGTGACTATAAAATGTTATTCCTTTTTTGAAAAAGTAATTCTTAATTTCAAAATTGGCGCCAAAAGTATTTGAAGGACAAACAATATCACTAAGTTACATTACGAAACTAGATTGGCCCTACACGTCTCTCGCACACATCGACCCGCAATAACTTAGAAATCAGGGCAGGGCAGTAAAAAGTGCCTTCCCAACATAATCCCTGTTTATACCCCACGCACCGTACTAAACCCACTTTCATTAAAGCGCTAAATTAACATTTTAATAGCCATATATTATTATAAAACACGAACATTATCGTAAATGTTTATATGGAGTATCGAATCTGTTGTCTTGATTATTCATTGGCCAAAACCACTGAATTGAACGAAAACAATAGCTCTGTCTGCGTTAATGGATATTCTTTGTAGTGATATCAAGCGTGTGTTCGTTCGTGTATTTAAGTTAAAAACTTGTATGGAGAATTGAGATATGATTTAAAATAGTTTATATGAAATAGCTTGTAAATTGTTATTGGTGGAGTTTTTACATCATTAAATGGTACTAATTTGACAATTGAGACTGTTACTTCACAAGATACCTAGTTAAAAAAATATTTTTACGTTGATATTTGGGCGCCTGCTTTAGTCTGAATAATCTCATAAATATTATTAGTAAGTAATAAAAACAAACGATATACCTAGATACATAAATATCAAGATAATATGTCCTTTCGTTTTCATAACGGTCGCTATACATGTACCCAATTAAAATGATACTGGGTTCTAAATTCAAAACAAAATTATGTATTTTTTTTATTTATGACTTACTTTGAACATTTCGGTAAGGGTTACTTTGGCTGACGGATTAATACGCCAATATAATTCAAAAAGGTCCATTTCTAAGTATGATATTCACATGCGGACAGTAATAAATGAAGGATATGATCGTTTTATACACAAATAAAAACATTAAGGCTAATAAAATGTAAAGAGTCTGCCCATTGACTAAATATTATGTTGCCTTTATTCATATATATTTAAGCGATGAAACATTCCGGAGAAAATTTCCTCTTGGAATAAGATGACATTTCCGGAACAACGTCTCTTAGCGTCAATGGTAATTGATATTACTCTTGAATGTCGTGAATATAGTAATAAAAGAATATCATATTAAATTACACTTATACACAGTAATCCATACTAATATTATAAATGCGAAAGTAACTCTGTCTGTCTGTCTGTCTGTCTGTATGTTACGCTTTCACGCCTAAACCACTGAACCGATTTTGATGAAATTTGGTATGGGAGTAGATTGACCTTAACCGACGTCCACGCGGGCGGAGCCGCGGGCAAAAGCTAGTAGTAATATAAAGTATAACATATTAAACAATATAACCAGAATTTAATACCTATTCTAAACTTTGGAACCCGGGTTAAGTGTTACCACTTTATTATATTAATAATGTTCATCATTAAACAGCCTAATTGTAATAACATAGTATAATGAAAACAATAAACCGGTTTACTATATAAAGACCTAAACACACTGATAGCTGCCGGAATATCGTGCGATTCACTGGCTCAATAATGGAGTTAGGTAAATCACTGACTGAAGACTTCATCCGATGATTTGCACTTTCAGTTCATATTTCGAACTTCATTATTCAAATTAGTCAGTCTGGTTTCCTGAATTCAAACGTCGATCCCGGTTGCACCATTCGATCATTCAATCATTTATGAGGTTATAAATACATATATCCCGGATTGTGTGGGAACAACAGCCATCTGTCTGGCTTTTAAACCCAATAAGTAACACCTGCACTAGAGCCTTGCCCGTCTATCAGTAAGAGTGTACTGACTTGCATATTGCGTTGACTTTGGCTTCAAAGATTATTTTTATTGTCAAATTAAAATCACGTTTGCAATATCAAAGCATTCAGACGTACTTTCGATTCATAATGTATAGAATTGAATTCGTTATTCAAATTAGCAAGCTTGCATTCTAACCATACATTAACAGGATACTATAAAATGGGAAGATTATCTGCGGTAGCCTAGTGGTATGGGACTGCTGAGACGAGGTCTCGGGTTGACCAATGACTTTTCGATACTTTTCGAAGTTATGTGTGTATTTATCGCAGGTTTATAAGTGCCCGGTTAATGGCAATAGGCTCGCCACCTATTACATTGGGACCTAAACATAAACTGGCGAAATGTGGGTGCTGGCACCTCTGCCTACCCCTTCGGGGAATACAGGCGTGAGTTTATGTTATGTTCTATAAAATGGGACAATGGAGCAGTGTACATATACCCTTAGAATACATATATTTTCATAATTCACGTCGTTTTAAAGCACGACTCTGAATACAAATGGCGTAATGAAATAAACCTTTAAGAAATTGTTAGATAAATAAAATAGGTGCTTGAGAATTTAGGAAGAAAAATGTACTACGTGATTATTCAGCTCTCAACGACTGAAATGTCGTGGAACTCGAGATAAAAATTGTACCGTTTGTTTTTTATAAAACATGATATTTTTATATTACATGTTTGTGTATTCGAGAGTTTCATTGTTGGGAGTAACTTTCTTGTGTTGAAAACTGGCTATCTTTGCCACTTTATGTTTTAAGATATAACAATTTGTGTCTTATAACACAATTACTTACTCGTTGACTTGAATAAAAAAGTTATGCCAATGATTTCTAGTATTGTGATTTCTATATCTCTGTTATTGTTTCTTCGCTGTCATGTCTCAATTATGTCAGAACGTGTGTAGTAATTTGATGTTAGAGAAAACTTTAAACCCTCGGCAACTAGAGACGACGTACTGTTTTAATCGGTTCGAATACAACATAATCAGGCGGGGGGATTTGAGGTAATTTCTGGACGCAAAAAAGGGGTAAGGGAAGTAAAGACTATGAAAAATAAGATAAATGAGAATGAATTTTGACCCCTATATGTATGAAAATCGCGAGCCTTTTTGTTAAGCATATCTATTATGATAGCTACAAATATTTGCGAGTAGTTAGTGGATGGTTGATGGCTACACTATAGGTACATAGTATACATTTTTGACGTGACAACGCCTTATAATTCGATGGAGCCGGCTGCACGCACGAAAAAACATGACGTCATGCGGCGTTACCTCGCTTTGAGGCGTTCCATTTAAGGCTTGAAGTGCAAGCGAGAGCGCGGAACGAGCGACAAATCAAACAAATAAAATAAAAAATTTCTTTTGGAAAATGAAACCATTCCATCAGTATTTTCTTATGACGTTGTCACGTTCAACTATCGTCAGTAAACCGACTTTACAGACAACCGATTTTTTCTGATCTGTGGTATACATAGTCTAGAATATACTTACATAGAAAATACCGGCTTTAGCAAGTTTATTTACGAGTTGACAAAGTCACCCAGTACTCAAAGTGACCGTCGTTCGGTCGTTAAAGTTATCTCTAAATGGTCAGCCCCGAACCGTTGTCCAGACTAATAGCAGTTGAGAATTAACTCCAAAAGCTTTTATTTTAAACGTTATTTATAATGAACAACTGTATCACTTTCACGAGTGAGATATTTTAAAAATACTGCGATATTTTTTGAAGTTAAATATTTATAGGTAAGTACCTAGATTAATATAATGGGGACCGAGATCATTTTTTTAAAGATTACTATGGTAAACGGCTAGTATATTTTTTTATTTGTAAGTCGGCTTTTTGCGAGGGGACTGCCACCTGACTTTCCAGAGAGAAAAGACTGCGCCAGAGTCTTGTACGTTTATTCAGCATGAAGTTAATTTGGACCTCAAGGATGTTAGTTAAGAACCTGTACACGCTATAGCATCAATAAACATTATTAAACATAAATGAAACCATATAAATTATAGGGTTTCAAGTTTATTATATGTAATAATTATTAGAAGCTATAGACTAATAAACGGTTAATTGAGTTTCGTTCTTAATTACCTACCGCAGCAGTATGGGTTATTAACTATACCTATTAATGACTAACCAATTCTGCTTCCTACCCGTTCGGTTCCCATCATAAACATTGTTAGGGTAAATTTGACTTATTGGACCCAACATTTGCTTCTGTGGTTCTTTCGTGGAAGTCTCAATGATGCCCATAAGCCACAATAAAAAGAAATAAACAAAAAAATATATTTCAAAATTGGAATAATGGAAAAACCATCCAATACAATTTGTACAGAAGAAAAAAAAAGAAAAAGTTGAACGAAGCAAAGGAAACATAAAACAACTATGTATAATGCCAACTCATACTTACATAGTATCGCCAACTGTACAATATCTCATTGAAGTAGGTTTCCGGCTGATGCAGCACAGAAAAGAATTTTAATATTAAAATTTATATACACACATAAAATATACCAATAAATAAATACTTTATTAATGTTCAGCGTAGAAAGGTAACATAACTACAAAACTGAAAATTATGATCAAAAATATTGTCAGGTCTTTTAAGTTTTAATAAGTTAGGGACAACCCTATCTTGAAACATATAAAATTAGAAGAATACGAACTTTTTTGCAAAAAGGTAATAAATGAATAAAAAATAAATAAGTATAATGCTTAAAAAGAACGTAAGACAAGGCGCTATTTACAGAAAGTACTAAATAAATTAAAAATGTACAATTAAAAGAAAAGGGTACTACTTAAATGCGAACTAAACATTGAAATGTCATATTTTTTTAAAATAGTAATCCAATGTTTCCAGATTTAAAAAAAAAACAATCCATAGCATTATGCAGCGAGTATTCCGATTAGTTATTGTACTGGATGGTCAAAGTTTAATAAAATAAATATGAGATACCCATATCTAAGAAATCAACTATAACGCTAAATTAAACATGACCAGGAAACTAAAAGGCGAACGATATTAAAAGGTCTACTTGATGGTTCAAAGGAAAAATGTGATGGTCCCTGAAGGGATCAGAAAAATCTTTTTTGGGCTTTGTCGGACCACTTTATTCGGAATGTAATAGGCCTTTAAATATGTAGGTAAATATCACAATACTTAAATATTATCATGGGCTATTTACTATTTATGTTATGGAAATTTAATGGCCTCCATCCTTTGGTATTTGTCTTTGTCCAGGTATTAAAATAACAAGATAAACTTCAAAGTGTACGCGCTACCATAAATAACATAAAGCCAATCACAAACGACGAAAATATCTGGCAATAATCCTTTAAATTACTCGTACCAACCTAATAAAAAAGAAGCGATTTTTCAAATTTAAAAATGGAATGTCATTCTTACCTTATAATTGTACACAAAGATGTCACTATGACCTGGAGCCATGGGGTTGTCGTTCTTATCTCCGATGACCACATGAAGGATGGACACGCCTGTCAGCCTAGGTGTTCCCGAGTCCGTGATAGCTACTGGAATTCTGTACTCTTTTCTCTCTTCTCTGTCGAAATTCACGAGCGTGCTCAAGATGTTACCTAGTTAAAAAATAAATGTAATTATTTATTATTGAATGTTTCTAGTATTAATTTAAATACCATTAGAAGTGTGTATTTGTTTTTGGGGTACCTACTGAGAGTTTTTGCCTAAGAACAGATCTTCTATACAATATAATTACTTGTCTAATACAGAGCCTAAACCACTGACCGTGCAAAAGTTGCCCATTTATACTTGGGTCTCATGGAGCAATCATTCATAATATGCAAATGTACAAGTAGCAGTGGCGAGGAGGGATATAACCCGATTCCTGCCCGCTCTGCCTGCCCTGCCTGCTCTACAAAGAGAACCATGGTAGATTCCATAACAAACCAAACCATAACAAACCAAACAAACCATAATAGAATTCCAAACAAATTTGCTGCAAGAGGGAAGACTTTAATGCCACTGGCTTCCCGTTTCAAAATGTTCACCGTTCGCCACTGACATGTACATATATAACTAATAAATATTGAGTCATATTTCACATGTAACCTAAATTTCAATTACCTTTCTAACCCCAAGAACTAAACGCCCAATTGAGTAACAAACACATACGTCTTTTAGACAGCAGGTAAATGTAGTAGATCAATTGAAAATGATTTATAAGCCATTAAACTGACAACCGCTCGATCATTTATCAAACGGTACGTAGGCAAGTACTTATAGATGGCATCGGTATACCTGCAAAACTAATTTAACTTTTAATTTATTGCCAAGTTTTAATTGAACCAAGCTGGAAATTGTTTCGTTTTAATATCAAAGCATCAAAATGGCAGTTTGGAAGTATACCTACCTAAAAATCTAATTCAATGTATCCCTACACTTCGTTTTGTTTATATTTAGGTAAGATCTCTTTTTGTAATGGCAATACCTACTGAGAAATCGTTCCATTTTCTTTTATCCTTATTTCGAAACATCTTTAGCATGAACAACAATAAACATAACATCGTCATAGAAAAAAAATTGATATCCGAGTAGGGTAAAGCGGTTGAAGGAATGAAAAGTCATATAATTAAGAAAAGTATCGTAGGTACCAGATAAAAAATAAAATATTGTTTCGTATCATCGTAATTCAATTCAATTCAAATAATTTATTGCATACGTTTATTCATAGAGTTAGTTACATGAAAACTTATACTAGTAATTTATATTAAAATACACATTTAATTGTTGTGTGGAGATTCACCCCGTGACCCAGCTAAGACGAGTCCTACCTATCTTTAAATACGTTCAGGAGACCATTGATAACGTTTAATTTTGGAACATGAATTTGTCCACCTTTCAACAATAAAATTCGAATCTTAAAAAAATCCATAAACAAAATACAAACTTAACAACATTCCAACCAAAATGCCGGCGACTGAAACTCAATTGGCACTTGCCAAACAAAGTTAGACTTAGGCATGGCACCATTTATTGCATGTTAACTACACTAATTGATTGAAACTCGGTTTCGGGAGTCTGAATATTTCTGGCTGTCGCGAATGGGAGCCACTGAATTGAAACGGAATTGCTGTGAAGACGATTAGAGAAAGTTTCCAGTAAGACCTAGAGGAGTAATTTAGTGGAATTCGTGTCAATGGGTACATTATGAATGGACCAGGACGTACCAAATTTCCGAGGTTGTTTATTTGAAATGCTACTGAATTTGTGAATAAGTCTGTTCACTTCACTATTTTTGTATTCTAGACTGAAATTGCTTGTAATATTGTGCTAACATAAATCTTGAGTTTAATAAGCTTACCTAAGTATCAATCAGCCTTTTTTAGTACAGGGACATTGGCACCCTTAATGTGGAGCCTAACTCCTAGTCCCTCTTCTTTGAAATGAAGTCTATACCACCTACCTTTTAGGGTTACGTACCCATCGGTAGGGATAAAAACGGGACCCCATTGCCAGGACCCCACTGTCCATCTGTCTGTCACCAGACTGTATGTATCTCATGAACCATTATAACTAAACAGTTGAAATTTTCACAGATGTATTTCTGTTGACACTATTTATCCCGATGATCTGATTGATGAACGGCCTCCGTGGCGTAGCGGTAGTGAACGCGGCCACTACGCAGGAGGCGCAGGTTCGGTCCCCGCTCAATGTAAATATTTGTATGCATGAATATGGGTATTTACATTGGTCTGGTCGTGGCTCGTGGCATACGAACATCTATGGCAGTCGTTACGGGTAGTTGGAGCCCTCAAAAGTCCAACAACTGGTCTAGCTGCAATGCTTCGATATCGCCTTTGGATTGTGGAGGTCAGATGGCAATCGCTTCACAGAAAATATCGAAGTTCAGCCAAAGCCGCAGTTAGACTGGTAAAGCGGACCCCAGGCTCCAAGCTGAAAGCTTTGGATGTTACTGGGATTAACGCTAAGATAAAGATGAAGAAGATCTGATTAAGGTATCTGGAACTGAGATAGATAGTGTGTGACTTGTTCTTGAAGACAATATTACCGTAGATAATAAACAAAACTCATATAAGTACTTACCTGATATGTGAAACTTAGAACGAATGTCAAGCGAGGCGGATTCGTTTAGCGCAAATGTGAAGGGTGGTCCATTCTCTGCGGAGTCATAATCCTTGGCGGTTAGGATCACCACCTGGCCTGGTGGCTCGTTCTCGTACCATATTACTGGTTGTGTCTGTTGAGATACAAGGGTTACATTAGAATATACATATTACTGGTTATAGTGATATATTTTACACTACTAAGGAGGCAAACAAGTACACGGCTCGGTGGTAAATGACCTACAGTAAAGCCAACGAAACGAGAGAAAAAAGGTAAACAATGTTTCAGCGGTTCCAAATGAAAATTATTACGTATCACTTCAAGCGCATTCCAGACAGGAATGAAATTGCTCATAAGATGGCGGATCTGACAGTTTACATCCGCTGTGCTGACAGTTTTCTTTTACTATGAAACACGCAACGACAGCTGTCGCTCGGCCATTGTCGCGTACGTGTGATATGTGCGACAAAGACAGAGAAAATAATCGCTAGTTATCGCAACGTAACTCAGTAATGGTCGCTTTGTTTAACTTTTTTCTCTCGTCTCATTGGCTTTACTTTATGCTATTTTCAAGGTGTATAGAGCCCCTCTAAGGACTATCGGGGCATGCGTTGCCTCGTACAGGCATCTAATTTCAGACGTTATGACTTGAACAACATTAAGCTGTATACTCATAGTAATTAGGTCTATAAACGGAACGTATTTCCTACAACTTGAGTTCTATTTTCCACTTTTAGGAATCTTAAACGGAAAACACGAGAGCCTTATTAATAAAACGTAGGCGAAGTCATGTGTATCCCCGGTGACTCACATGGGGGAGACAAGAGTTGTTGATAGGGGCTGTAGCTCCCATAGATGGAGAGACTACACCTTAAAACGTTAGTACTAATATGAACATAATAACTGAGTAACAATATCCCACAATATTCCACAACATTTTACACAACGCTACCTAGACCCATGGTAAGCTTAATTAGCTTGTGTTATGGAATCGAGAATGCGGATAAACATACTTAGATACTTTTTTGTAATATAATTATACATAGAAACACCCAGACCAATGCAAATAGCCATATTCATGCATACAAATATTTGCACTGAGCAAGGATCGTACCCGCGCCTCCTGCGTGGCAATCGCGTGCACTACCGCCACGCCACAGAGGCTGTCGTATAACAATAATAATAACTACAATCTAAGTAGTATAGAAAATCGAGTAAATCGAGTAGGTATTCCGTTCAACCAATAACCGATATCAAGTCGCAACTTTATCTCTCTTCCCACTCGATAGGTATGTATTTATGCATAATTTTACAGGAATTCTCCCGATATCTTATGAACCCTCGGAATATTAAATGGCCGAATAAATTTTCTTACATTATTTCTTACGCTAAGATTTTGTATCAGGAATTTCGTGTGTATAGTACCTATGCCTGTAGTACAGTCAGCATCAGAAAGATGTTGATGAACAAAGTACTCCTTTTTTTTCCGTGCGGAAATCCCCTCGGATACCTCCCCCGCCGGAGCCGGAAGGGGAGGTTATGTCGGACTTGAACCGACTAAAACCGCACGCCGACTGTGGGTCGTGGTGCTAGGCCGGAGGTGAGGTTGTCTTCGACATATCCCTCGCACCCCGGCTGACCCAGGGCCATCCCTTGCGGTCTGGCCCTCCTCGGGGAACAAAGTACTCCAAATGATCTTAATTTAGTTTTTTTACCCCCTTCCAGTTGACCGATTGTTGTTATATTTGATACACACCTTTAATCCGGATAATACCACCATATAAATTAATAAAACAGTTTGATTTGCTCTTAATACGATAGTTTTAAGATCATTTTGAAACTACGTTGTCAAGATATTTATGACGCTGACTGTACCTGCATCAAAACCCTTTACAAATTATTTTGCATTATTTTATAAGATTTCCTTTTGGAACTAGCAAATTAATCTCGTAATAGGCGACATAGCAATGCAAATATAATAAAAGATACAAAAGTCGATCTCGTTATAAAATTCCCAACAACGACATGGGAAACAGTTCCTCATTAAGACGATTCCCCCACTAAACATTATGATATTTCCTGTTTGCCGCATTTCCCCTTTGCCGCAAAGCCAGTAAATACAAATATATGAATAACTTCAGTTTTAAAACAAGTTTAGAATAAAGTAAACTGGTAATAAGTCATTTTAAAATTGTCTATACTACTTACTAGATGCAATTTAAAATCATGAGTTTAATTTAATGAAATTTCTGTAGATTTTACCAAAAAATTATATCAATAAAAATGAACTAAACTAGCTAATACGAAGCCATATATGTACTTTGACACCTGCACCAATGGCAAAAACCGCCAATGGCTTATGCTGAAGGGCTGTTTGAGATTAGATCTCATATAGGTACCCAGGTGCTACACTTGCTCATATAATCTAAGCCAACGACAATTACCAACTTACAAAAAATATACTGAGCGACGCGAAATATCCCAAAATTAACAAAACGAAACAAACTAAAAATCCAAGCGTCACAGAAGGGAAATTTTCACACATGTCTGCTCTAAATAAAACGAAGGACATTCCGGGACATTAGGCTTGTGATGTCACGTGACCATTCGTTCTTCCCGTCCCTCACTTGTTTCAAAGCTCTCAAGGCGACCATTCGAATCTCCGGAATGGAAATTAAGATACCCTCTCCGAAGCCTCCGGAACAGGAGCAAAGGATCGTTCTCTAAAATAAGAAATTGAACACCCATTGGTAGTAGATTTGCATAAAAAATTGACAACTCGGTTTATACGGGTGGGAAGTTTACCTTTAAGTAATATGAGAGGGAAAAGGAATATATTTTACTTTTTTATTTTGGTCGTAGGTTTCAGGAATGATTTGAAATGTGTGTGGATAGCATGTTACTAAATTTCCCGATTTATTAGCCGTAAAAAGAACATTTTGGGGAACCAGAAAGGGTTGTTTGAATGTTCTCTTTAACAGTTTATACAACATATTGAGTGAGTTTTGAGCAATGGGTGTATGGGAACCTAAAATCTCCTTCTCCTCTTTTTAGTTCTGCTTATATGTATGTCTCTTATGGGAAAGACTGTCTTTCCAATCCAATTCTTGATTACGTTCGCGATGGACGCAAAAATTACTGAACAGATTTTAATGTCGTTTTCGTTGTCTGTGTGATAATGAGACTTAAAATCTTACGTTTGCTTTATCGCAATAGTAGAACCGGAGACGCAAAAGTTGCGATAAGCGGGCGAAATCGCGGGCATCAGCTAGTAATACATACGATTAAAACACACAAGTACCTATAATTTGTACGAAGTCTGATGCCATTCACGATATTTATAATAAACATAAATATGTCTGTATAAAGACCGTATTTCTACCCGCGTCAGACGGATTTTCGGTGATAGACGCATAAAAACACACGTAAAATAATGTGTCAGATTTACATAATATAATGTAACCGTGCCTTCAAGGGGGTAGTGATTTATTGCCAATATAGAGCTGGTGTAAAATGAAAATAAAAATGTGAATTATAATCTGGCTGTTTTGGGTAAGGTATGGACTCCTACAGCAGTCAATTGCAAAGTTATTACATGTTAAAATTGTTGGGAAGAACTTCTTTTATGATAGTCTTAGTTCATAAATGGCAGAATAGTTTAGTTACTAACTGCAATACGCTAGTAAAGTTATAAATCTAACGGATACTTTGACAATGTGGCCATCACACTTTCCACAACCACCAGAGACTTAAAAACGCTTCTGCAAAGCATATAATTATCAAGTAGTTTGCCTGTCAGCATACTGACTGCATGAATCCTCGTTTAGTATAATCTTATTACATCGTTAAGCACTCCTAGTAACCATTTTTAGGATCAATTATAAAAACGCGATTCCAACAAAAATATCTCCACAGCATCTACATTTTCGGAAACAAAAACCTACACAAAAAGAATATTGGTTTTCCTCTACACATTAGGCAGGCGGTTCTAAGCCACAGATTATGCTTGCTCAGGTACATTATCGGCAAATGAATAAACGCTGACGGGCAGGACCGAGTTCTTCGGCCAAATGATTGTGCCGTGGAAGATAACGCTTTAATCTGGTATTCAAGAGCGATCATCCGGGCCGGATGCCCGAATTTGAAATAAGCCCGGGTCTCTGTTTGAGCTAGAATATGGATATTAGGATGTTTGCGGCCAGGAAAATGAGGTTTTGGTGAAAGGTGATGGCGCTTTCATTTACGGAGATATGAACGTATTGATAACAGTGTTGGAACGTTTTGTATCTTTATTCGGTTCGATGTAAATTTCTATTTTATATTTAGTTGATATCTTTGGTTTCATCCGAGTGCTAATCCCGACTATTTTCCCGATTTCCATGTCTTTCCTTTCTCTGATTGGTCACTTTCTTAAACTGTCACCAAGCTAGTCAGGCGGAGCATTGTCTATTACACAAATGCTACTTTGAGTGAAAGCTGATTCAACATTCACGGTAAAAAATTTGGAGAATTATCTAGAGAAAACATATTCCCTCAATTCGGTCAGTAAATTGTGTAACATTCCTCTAATAAAACAAAAAGCCAAAGAAATAAGCACGGTCCATATTACTGAGACAATAAATCCTAAAAGTAATTTCGAAGAAACCGTACAAGGTATAGGTAAGACACAGCCATCAAAATATCAGGAGTAAGTCGGAAATAAGATGATTGTATCCCAGTGCTCCAGGCTGAATGATATTAATCAAATTGCAAGCCTAAATATACGCCACCAGTCCTACACAAACATATTTCAAAAGGAATCTGGTTCTAGATAACGAACAAGATTTATATCGCAGAACAGAATAAATCTTGTCGTAGGTAATTGTTGAATGCTAAGAAAATAGACAATATTTTGTTTGTACAAATGGAACTCATTATTCAAGAGACTTCACTGCCAATATCCTGTGCTTCATAAAAAAATAATAAGATAGACTTTTGTACGTAATAAGACGCAATAGGACAAAACCAATTTGCATAAAAAATTACAAATGTATAATAGCGCCATCTAAATTTCGGAATAAGAACTTCGGAAATAAGTGGCGGCATTTTATTTTCATATTTCATTTTACTTATGACTTAACTGCCAGTGACTTTAATTGTTGGATTGTTCTATAGAAAAATTTCCAGCATTTTTTTAATTTAAGATAGCTTATGTTTCTCAAAACCAATCATTTTTACTGTGTAAAAACATACGCTTGTGTTTATATCATAAAAACGTGTCTGTAACACAATGTCTTGCAAGTTACACGTTATTTAAGATCATAAATTCACGGGAGCACAAAGAAATGAAAAATATCGTTGGAAGAGGTGAAAAGGTTTTTATCACATTTGTTTTCGTCGGAACAGCACCTATCATGAAACTTTCATGTAACATGCATACCGCGGCCGTATATTGCATGCTCGTGGATATTAGATGAAAATAAAAATGTAACAGCGTGATTAACGTTGTGAATAATAAATTATTATACAAGTAATTTCATGTTAATTGCCACAAAAACATATGTTTGCGGGCACCTAAACTGTAGCACTCGGCTCGGCTCGTAAAAACTCTGATCTTTTAGTCTGAGACTCTGATTTGGTTACCGTAACCCACAGAGATCTATACCTACCTAGGATAATTGTAGCCTATGTGCCTTTCCAGACTATAATCTATTTCTGGCGCCGAATTGCATCCAGGTCGTTTCAGCTGTTCTGCCGTGATGGAATAATAAACATACATCGATATTTGATTGGATAGTTAAAAAAGGGCTGCCCAAAAGAACTCGTAAGGGACGAACTTGCATAAATGGTTTTACGACAGTAGACGTGGGCCGTGTGCTTGTCTGTCACCTAAGTGGTAAGTAAAATAAAAAAGTTAAGCCCGAGTAGAGCTCGCACGTTGAGGGTTACGTACAAAACTGGATTGAAGGACGCATTTATTCTACACTAGCTTTGCCCACGGCTTCGCCCGCGTGAATGTCGGTTATCAGGACCAAAGATAGCCTATGTCCTTTCTCATGGTCTAATTTACCAAATTACATCAAAATCGGTTCAGTGTTTTGGGCGTGAAAGCGTAACATACAACCGATAGACAGAGTTACTTTCGCATTTATAAAATTAACATGGATAAACGGTTATATCTTTGACGACGTTAACTTAGATTAGATTAATATAGATGAGATTGATTATTTCACAACTTCAAGACGTTATAAACTTGAGTATTGGATACGAATTTTAATTTGTTACCTCCAGGCATTCCTGAAAAAAGGTCTTGACAATAAATAAATTCAGATTTTTCTCTTGAGGTAAGGAACCCTAAAAAAAGCTCATGAAGTGTGCAAGGATCGGCCTACCCCGGAGAGAAAAAGACATAAGGACATGTATGAATTAGAGGTAGAGCAACAATAAAGTTTAGACGCAATAAAGTTAAAACACTCTCCTAAACAGTACAAGAAAGTTCTAGTAATAATCGTAAATAGTGTGGGGTGAGACAACATTTAACAGAACAAAGGATACTGTATAGTGAAAATGGTTTATAGGGTACTATTGACGGCAGTACAAACTTGTCGATATATATCTTTAACTTTAGAGTTTTTGGAAATTCAGGTCTTTTAGGAAACCATTAACTTAACCATTTGGAGCCCCTCTATGACCTTTTGTCAAACTAAATTAAATTAACTTAAAAAACATACAAAATTGTAAGGTAAACGACTGTTCGCAATTTTTATTGTACAGCACAATAAATAAAAATATTGACAGCATTAAAGAAATCTCAGCACCTTTTTACAGAGTACCGTAATGAAAAGATTGAATAAACATTGTGCTACTAAGTAATAAGAAAAAGCACTCTTAAGCATTAATGGGTCGTATTGTCTTAACATCGGACATGATGGATAGTCATTATGTTGTCATTGTACTATATCAAGCGCTAGCGGGGTCATCCATCACGCTAGCTCACATACATAATCATAGGTAAAAGAAATTATGAATGGTATAGTCAACACGACAGACTTGATAAATTACGGTTCTTATTAAAATGAATTTGATGACAACGCCATCTAGTTTTGGGGACAATGTTAAATTCAATAAATAGGTCCATACTAAATTACGAACGAACTAAGTGTTTGTACTGTTTATCAATCAAATCGATGTTTTATAATGCTATGGCTACACTACCTTATTCTATGGCTACACTGACACTACCTTATCGTCTACCAGGCTGTTACCACAGTAATTATGGCATTAAATGTCTACATTAGGTACTGCGTGATGTGGCGTGGTTACACTAGACTCTAGAGTATGCCGAGATATATGTTAATAAATTAGGCGGTAAACCGTGTGGAATTATGGTGGTAATTATTGGCATGTCACGGTAGTGTAGCACAGTAGCCGTAGTATCAAAGATGTACCTAAATATATACATACATACATATAATCACGCCTTTATGCCCAGAGGGTTAGGCAGAGGTAAATTGACACCGACATTTAAACCAATAATTGCCATTGCCTATGGAGCCTATTGCCATAATATTCCAGGCACTATTGTTGACTCGAGCCTATATCTGAGGCTGAGTCTGGGCTGTATATATCTGTCTGATGTTAAACAGCCTCCCTCCCATGCCTTAGACGCCTGGTACGACACTGTCGAGCTGATGGGGTGGCCCAAATTTCCAATTCTCTGCCCGGAACCACGCGCGTATGTGAGTATAATTTTATATGTATTATGTATACATAACGTAACCAGAGGGCTGGTTTGCCAGAAACCTGTGGTGACTGCCTGTCCCGCTAAGAAAGAGGTGTGACTGTATGTATTTTAAGAACACGAAGTTTTCTATAACCTCTTCAATTAAAACAGTAATAGTAAAACTGAAGAGTTTGTATGCTTATCTGAACGTACTAATCTCTGAAAATACTGGCAGGTACGATATTAAAAGTTCAATATGCATTTGATAACCCCGTTCATGGACAAGTTTATGCTTAATTTTCAAATTCCAGAAACAAAATGAATCAAAATAATATTATTAGGGTCGCCACACATGTACTTGTTTACCTACCAAGCAGTAAAAAACTAAATTGAGTACTCACATTAGTCAAAAACGGTGCATTATCGTTGATATCCGTCAGGTACAATATGACTTCGGTCGTTGACCTCCAGCTGTCCGACCCAAGTTTCCCGCCATGGTCGGCTGCCACGATCAGAATCTGCCATTGTTCGAACCCTAAAGGCTGGTCTCTGTCTAAAGGCTTCGTGAGTCGAAGGCAGCCATCATTGTCGATGGAAAGAAATTCCTTCTGTTCATGTTTGACAAGGGAATAGGCTATGTTCTGAGGAGCGTTCCTGTCTTTAATGTCTGGATCGTAGGCTTCGACCTGGTGAAATAAAATTGGTTGTATATATATAAATAACGATATAAATAAATATTCCAAGGTATATTACTAAGCGCCATCTAGTACCATATTGTTTTTAGAATGTGTAAATACATTCATGAATATAGAAATGCCTCAATTAATGCAAATATACATATTCCTATATTTTAGTAATGAAAGTACATATTTGCATGGAGGAGGGAATCAAACCCGCAATCTCTGACTTGTCATTTCCACCGCTCAGATTTATGAATTGTTAATGAATTCCCAAATTGTATGTAAACTTATAACTTCCAAACGACTGCACCAAAATTGAACTTTTTTTGTGATCGTTTGAATGATAATGTTTGTACGCACGAAAATTTGTATTTTCTGTAATTGTTTCAAAGCAAAGCCAGGGCGCACCGTTAGTGATTGACAAAAACTTAATATACTGTCAATGACCAGACAGTGAAGTCCTTTGAGATTTAAGACTCCTATCTACATTTTTATTACTTGATCTAATAATTTATACCTAACATTGATTTTGTTCATTGTACACTGACCTTTACAAGACACCCATCATACAATTTCTCTTCTTCAATCGTCTTTGAGTAATTTGTCAAAAATATTGGTGGGTTATCGTTCAAATTTTCGATATTGATGATGACTTTAGCGTAGTCATCGTAAATGCCGTCGGATGCCATGACATCAAGGGTATAGCTGGTGATGTTCTCGTAGTCTAGTTCATTATTGACGCGAATCTCGCCAGTAAAGTTGCGGATGACGAAAGCATCATAGGTGTTGCCAGCAACGATCTTATAGCTGACCACGGAGGCTGTGGAGATGATAATGATTTAGAGATTAATTGAATGACTAGATTTTAATTTAAAAAAATCCCTGCGCTAAACTTGATAGGCAATGAAGTTTGGAGTAATATGGTAGCAATTATTTTCATTGATAACTTTCATACCTAATACGAGTAGTCTAAAAGAATTGTTAGCAGTTAGAGAATTTTGAAAATAAAACTGTATTTGATGAATAATGCTTCACATTATCTAACAATCAATCTCATATTCAAGCTCGGGATAATTGTTAAGTTATTTATTATGTTAAATGTAATCAAATCTAATACAGCTTTGAGTAGAACCCACAATGGTATAGATCTAACGATAAGTGTTGGTCTTGTGACCAAGGTGATATTATCGTGAAATGTTCTTTGAACAACACATAACAATATTAACAAACAATAAAGATATGAAAAGCAAACCTGTATCAATATCCAGCGCGCTAACAATAGTGACCAACTCATTGATATTCGCATTCTCAGCTATAGACTCCGCCACATAAGTGTCTTGAGTAAAATGCGGAGGATTGTCGTTCTTATCAGCAATTTCAATAAGAAATACTTGGTGTCCTGCATTATGTTTGCCAGGTATCAAAGCAGATTCTGAATTATCAGTTGCAATAATTTTGATATTATAGAAACTCCTTTCTTCTCTGTCAAACATTTTAAGTGTTGTGATGTTCCCTGTGAGGCTGTCTACTGCGAATGGATCTGATGGATCGCCTAGTTCATAAGTGATTTGGTTGTTAGCTGATGTTCCGTCAGCGTCGAAAGCTCGGACTTGCATCACTGGAGTACCAGCGTCTTCGTTTTCTAGGACACTGCCTGAACGGAGTTCGCTGAATATAGGGATATTGTCGTTTACATCTTCTACTTCAATTTGGATTATCGTTTCAGCGGCTAGTTTGTAATTATTCTGTGGAAACAAAACACTTATTACAGTCGAAAATTCGAATTCGATATTCTCATTATTCGATTTATTGTCATCAACATCGTCATCTTAGCTAAATGGTTGCCTGGAAGAAGTCGTAGACTGTCTTTTGTATGTATCCTCTGTATGGTATGCAATACGGAAGATATATTACTTTTAACATCGTTATTGGATGCAATTAGGTTTTCACCTCATGGCCTGTAATCTATTTACTCCATCTCTCCCTTCTGGTTTTTGCTAATACCATTTTTATGGAAACTATTGCCGTCTTCCGTATCGTTAAGGTTTTTTTTTTGAAAAACAGAATTAATTTAATTTCAGTCACTTCCTTATAGGTATTTTGTTTTTATATCTTACCTGTATTCTAACTGTGAGCGTATAATCTGTAATCTTCTCGTAATCCAAGTGGTTACCAAGCTTGATGTACGCGGTATCAGCCTCTGGTTCTAATACGAAAGTGTGCCACTTATTTGTCTGTTCTGTTTGACCTTGTACCAGTTCAAACTGGAGTTTCTTCTCCTCTGCTATATTTGACCTGTGAGAAATTTAAAATATTAGACTTTAAAAGTAATACTTACGTACTTACTATTTCATCAATGGTAATAACTGTGATCAATTCATACTAAACTGGGTTATCATTAGAGTATACTAGGAATTTCAATTACTATATCTTCCAGTTGAACTAAATTGTTTGAGTTAGGACTTAGGAGTTGAGTCACGTCAATATTAATTTGCCAGGATTCAAGTCCGACACCTCTCGATCGTAAAGCCAACTTCTTAACCACCAAGTTACTGACATTGTAAGGTTACTATCATCATCATGTAGACGTTGCATCCCGATTGCATCAGTGACCTTGACCTCAGGAGAGCTGAAGCCTGGAGGCCTGGAGCTCAGGGTTGATTGGTTTAAGATATGTTAATAGCAAAAAATATATTAAAAAAACTCATTAACATAAAAATTGCAGGCGCTTGTACTAAATTATCTTTATTTATATTATGGTGAATATAAGTCTAGTATATAAGTAGGTCTGATGGGAGTCCTGGGACATCCTTCCGACGGCTTACCCGGGGCTCCCATCCATAGGCTTCTGGGCGTTACCGTGGGGGTTTTTAGTCGGTAGGAGTCCGGCATAACATCCATGAGGGATTTTCCCCCACGGTTTAAAAAAAAAAAAGGTTTGAATGGTTAGGTTACTATCATTGATTGAATTTGCTCTTCTTCATCTTTGCGTTAATCTCAGTCGCATCCGAAGTTTTCAGCTTGGAACCTGTCGTCCGCTTTACTAGTTGACCTGCGGATTTGTCTGCGATTGACCTCCACAACCCAAAGACGATATCGAAGCATTGCAGTTAAACCAGTTGTTGGACTTCTGAAGGCTCTAACTACCCGTAGCGACTGCCATAGATGTTCGTATGGCAACTGGGACCGATGGCTTAACGTACTCTCTGAGGCACGACCAGACTAATGCAAATAGCCATATTCATGAAATTTGCTCTATGTTATCAAAATTTAACATAACATAAAACATAAACTCACGTCTGTATTCCCCGAAGGGCTAGGCAGAGGTGCTAGCACCCACATTATTATCAAAAATTTAGCTATAGTATAATATACTTACACAGCTCTCACTGTTGCTATGGGAGTATTGAAGTCCGAATAGTTTTCTTTTAATCTTATAGGTCCAGAGGGAACTTCTATGAACGATGGGCTCTTCTTGTTCGATTCCACGACTTGGATGTCCAAAGTTATGGAACTTTGCAGTGGCGGATTTCCCATATCTTTTACTATGGCGCTCAGTTTAAACTTATACCCCGGCGCTTTCTGTTTTAAACATAATGGATTATATTAGAATAGTTATATGTGAGTATATTGTATAAAAAATAGGTAAGTGAAAACTAAATACTTGTACTTATAGGTATATTGCGATCTAATATCGTGAGGTGGTGTAAGGACGAATTGAGGTTTTTGCATATCAATAACTCTTATACTTAGGTCTGTAAATTCCCGAAGGGATAAGCAGAGGTGTATTAACATCCATATTTCACCAAATATGATTTTTGCTCAAACGTAATAGGGAGCATGCCTGTTACCGTCAAGCGGGTACTTTTAGGCTTATAATGTCAATTTACATTGATATGAAGTAATGTGTACTTATGATGGTATAAATTGTATTGTAACTTTGACTGCAGTCGCATATACAACTTTAACTGCAGTCGCATATACTAGCTTGTGCCGAATAGTTGTTTCATTCGTAATAATTACGAAAGAAACAACCTCTGAAGTAGAGAGTGAAGTAGAGAGAGTATAATAATTATAACACATCTAAATCTACATCAGACAGGATTGTGCAGATCGCGATTTATATTCAATTTCTAATCGCACTGACTGGCGCTAACAGAAAATTAAACAATAACATTCAAAGTAAACAAAATCAAATGAAATTGAGTCCATAAAATATACTCACATCTATAGTCTTATTTAAAAATATGACTCCGTTATCCGGATCTATATAGAAATAGGCCTGATCCGGCGAGTTGGAGTCGAGGCTGTAGCGGACGATGGAGTTGTTCCCATCGTCTATGTCCGTGGCTGATATCCTCATCACCTCACGCCTGCTTGGAAGATCTTGAGGAACTGACTCCGAATACGACTGTACAATAAAAATATGTTAGTAGTTATTCAAAAACCAGGTCCATACGGAGAAATAGATCATTCTTGACGATTATTTTCATGTCGAAACTTTGGTAAAATACATCTTAAGTTTAACACACAGTGGTAACAAGTTCCAGGGTTCCTGGTTAAGACATGTTCTACGCGAAGCATGCCCGAAGCTTAGAGAAAGTTTTTCCAAAATAATTATAATCGTGCAGTGTGGTAAAATGCGCCTAGGGGGAAAGAGCAGCCTAGCTAAAGAAAACACATCAACTACAAATGTGCAAAGAAAGTGTATTTATTTGGTAACACACGAAACACATAAAATATTATTACCAATAACGCCTTGAGGGGCGGCTTATGGTCCTAAATCAGACATGCAGCAACATGCAATTAAAGAAATAGGATATATTCAAATAGAATCGATCTATTGGTACCACAGCTTAAAAACTCATTTCATAGATTAATTTTCAAAGTTGGTAGAACAAACAATGGTACCAATGGAACAGATATACATATTATACAAGTTAAAATGCAATTTTATGACATTTTTGGTGCGGAACTCTCTTTGTTTTGTGAAATTCTCTCATTTGGACAAACCTTCCAAACATCTCCTCGGAAGACCTTTGAAAAACAGGCAAGCGTTAATATAGTCTGCGCCACGTTTTGAGGCTATTTGAACGAACATATAATTAGTGACATTATAGAGGACAAACAGTTGCTGTTAGATGCTGAATGCTAAATGTGTCGTTATTATTCAAGAACAATAATTATTAAAGACATTAAAAGTAATAAAAATAACAGATACCTACTCTGAAATTTGTAAAGTTGACTTACTTACACACAGAAACCAAGTTTGGCCGGTATTGGTGAACATTTTGTTGCACATCTCTCTAAACTAAACGAATTATCATTAAAATGTTTATTTTAAGATCATTTTGGTACTTGAGCAATTTTTAGTCTAGTTTAGAGAGACGTATTAGATTGGATTATATTTCATAACTTTGAAAATCGAATAAACAAAATCTCAAAGTGATGTTCAGCTTTTCAGCTTCCCTCCAATATGTTTTGCTTAATCAACGCTAACATGACATACTTATAAGCAATCGTGTTTTGGTCCGCGATTCAGAGGGAGAGAGATGGTGCTATATAGAGTGTATAGCTCCATCTCTCCTTCTCCATCGTGGCTGTATTGCACGGCGTTTATAACCATCGTGGCAGGTCAACAGACCTTATTTTTTTTAATCCTAAAATAAAATGAATAAAAAACTTTTACTCACAACTTTGTCGAACACAGGTGGGTTGTCATTGACGTCTTCTATGAGAATTTTGATGGTGCAGGCGTCATCGAGCTGTGGTTGGCCGTTGTCTGACGCCCGAACGGTTATATACGCTTCTTTCTCTCTGGACGGTTCATCGTGATCGAACGTCTACAGACGTCATACCAAATTATTATACATGTTTAATATATATTTGTAAGAAATACAGTTGTTACCTTATTTCCAAGTGGTTTGGCTTTAAATTAGCAAGTGAGAGGGTAAAATTTCTTTGAAAATATAAGCAAACACATGATAGATTACCTACAACCTGAATATTATTAAATTTTGTTAAAAAAATGAGATTAATTTCTAAATAAATCGTATAAGAGTGAAAACAGTTTTTATAAGATATGTGTATAAAATAATAGCAAAAAATGTAGTATCAGTAATTATCTTGATAGAGCTATGGCTTTTTGGTTTTAAAACGTCAGTAGGCGTACCATGAAATGTACATCATAAGTAAGGAACGGCAGCCAATCAGTACCATGAAATGCATTTCATGGATGAATCACAATCAAACCTGAAAACAGCATGTGACACTGCATTCAACTTAAACGGAAAAAATACGACGTAATTCCATGGTAGGTACTTAAATGCTATGACTTTCATTCGTGTTTCAATCCCAGATCGACCCGAAGTTTCGGATGTATATTTCATGGCAGCCAATTCCATAAAACTTATCCAAAAATTATAAAGAGTTCATAACAAATAAAATGAATAAAATACAATACTAACAAATGCTGTAGTGATAAGCCCCGTGACAGGGTCGACGTGGAACTTCTCCTTCTCACCAGGAGTGGAGACAAATTTGTATGTGACAGTCCCACCCATTTCTGGAGGGTCAGGATCTTCTGCGTGTACCTGAAATATAAAAGATATTATAGTTTCCTTCATAATGATACGTTATTTTGTTGTACAATTTTGTACAATATCTATCTTTCACAGTAGAGAGAGAGCGACGTCATCTGACGTGAAGATGAATGCCTCTGTGGAAGGAAGTAGGTACGAAACGCCAGTGGACGTTCTCAACCAAAAAGAGAGCAGCCTTTACAATTTAAGATGCTACTCGCCTAGTGCGTCATGAACTCACTGCAAGATGGGAGACTGTGTTGTTGGAGACACTAGATATACAAGGCCAGGAAGATCTAAAGGTGGATCTGAACAGATCGCAAGATTTTGTAAGAAAAAAAGCAGTTTTGACGGAACGCCGAGAAAGTAGGATATACCACACACTCTCCAAAAGTGAGGACAAGTGTAAATGGATGAAATGATCACCCATGAAGGGTAGATCATCCGCCCATTCGTCAGTGTCCCCATTTGAGATGGATACGAGATCATATGTTGAATGAGAGGTGTCTAATGTCCACCAGGATTTTAGGGACTTTAAAAGGGAAATTGAATAGAATGGGGTGATAGAACTTGTAGAAAAAATTACGTTAAGTACTTATAAGTTTATTCATTGATTTTCATACTGATGCAAGTACTCGATGTATATTTGAGGCGTAAAATAAACATGATTGATCAAACGAAATCAAAAGTCGTTTTTACATACGAATAAACCTCACATTTTTATCCTCAATCCTTGGAACATTGCCATAAAATGTACAGACAGGAGAAAGTATTTTATTTAGCTTAGAAAAAAAATACTTTCAAGTTGGTAACACTGGCAACAAGGGCAAAACTTAACAGATTGTAAGCGGTTACTAGCATTTAGAATGACTCTATATAAGATTATGTTGGTATTCCATGTTAGTTAATTCTTTTTTTTATAAAGGACACGTCAATTTGACTTCACCACGCCTGAAGGTAAGCAGAAGGCAAAGTCTCGGAAAGAGGGTCACATTTTATGGAATACTAGGTGTTGCCCGTGACTTGTCGGTTACCGCATCCTTTCCCAAGGAAAAATGCTATGTAAGTAATCAATGATATTACATACAAAAAAGAGGCAGATATGTTATTAGACTGCGCCTGGTGAAGACGCGAAAACGTCCCAATTGGGACGTATCGCATTTAGTATATGTCTGGCAAACGCCGAGTTGTCACGTATGTAAGCGCATAATAAAATGGCAATAAAAATGCCATGGTGTATTTTAAAAAATGTACAAATTACGACACTAAAATCAATAAAACACGAAGGACCGGGTCCGGCCGTTATGCTCCCATTCCGGGTTGCCCCCGGCCGGTATGCCCCCACATAGAAAAATTTGTTATTCCGGTTTGCCCCCGGCCGTATTGCCCCCATTTTCTTTGTAACAAAACTCTTGAGCAAATACTGTTGAGAACAAAAGTGTTTTTGAATTTAACTTATATTTATTTTATACTATGTATCATCGTTTTAGACATTAATAGGGATAGTTTTGGAGTATATTCTATAAGGATTTAAAAACGCGAACTAAATTAAATTAAAATAATGCTGAAAATTAACACTCTTAGGTTGCTTGTTCATAGTTTAGACTACCTACCAGACCTCAAACGAGTTTTTGGAACAAAAGACAATTTTAGATAAGATAGATGACTGAAAACCCTAAAAGCGGTGAGTCATGGGCTCAGATACAATGGCAAAAAGAGTGAGATTATGATCTTTAAGGCAAACACAGTGCCATACTCAGATGTGCCCACAGTCTCACTATATGGGAAACCCCTTAATAGAGTTGACAGGACAATGTATCTATTAGGTTAGGTTAGTATATCTAAATAATATAAATGTATACTAACTCTAGTTTATAAGGATCCTTGTTACTAACACTATGAATAATTTTCCGAAATAAATGGATATAATAATATGAATTGTCCGCTTCTACCTGAAAAACAATATCCGAAACAATGGATAATTGCATCCTTTTCGCTCATGCTTGAATATTGCAAATATACAAGTGATAACATAGGTTAAGCGGTCAGTGTGTCGTTTTACAATGTCGAAGATAGGTGACCGAAAACCATAAAGAGGTAGCGTGCCCACTGTCAGCTCTACCTGAAATACAATTTCCGAAACAATGGATAAGTGCATCCCTTTCGCTGATGCTTGTATATTGCAAATATGTAAGTGATAACATAGGTTAACCGCTCAATGTGTCGTTTCACAATGTCGAGTGAAGGTCCTTCTTCCTCTCAAGGACTACAGCGTAATTATTAGCTTATTTCGAATACATAGGGAAAAAGAAAGTATCATCTCGGGCGGGAGCGGGACTCGAACCTGCAGTCTTTCCCTTACGGGGGGAAATGCCTTGACCAATTCGGCTACCGAGATACCGCCCGATGTGATGCAAATTTCCCATCTTATACGTCTTTAAGGCGACGGTGGAGTCATCTACCGATTTTCTCACGAACTATTGGAATCAATGAATGATGTTACAATCATTTTTAAACATTGATAACTAATCTTTGTTATGATATGCTTGTGTTGTGTTATACATTTTGTAAAGTTGAAAGCATAACGAATTAAGTAAGTAGGTAGGTATATTAAATAAAAACACTGTAGGGGAATCTACATTTTTAGACATTATTTTCTAAAAATGGAAATATTAATGTAAATATATTGATGAAATGTTATCCCATTAAATTGTTTCGATTGTTTATCTTTACAATTGGTAGGTACATCCTTGCATACTAAGAGGGAAAAAGTCCTATTCATTATTTTTATAATATTGATGAATTAGTTTAGTTTTTACTACGGTGATGATTACCGCCGTTGTAATAAGATTCTATATTGATAATGAGATTTATTGAAATCGTGGATGTATGTTTGTTAGGTACTTAATTAAACCACACAACGGTAGAACGAATCTGGATGAAAATTAGCAGAGATAGAGAATTCATGATCCAATCAATTCAATTCAAAAAATCCAAGAAATCCATACTAATATTATAAATGCAGAATACAGTAAATCTGTATGTTATAAAGTATTATGACAAAAACTCAAGACAATAAATCAATATAAATGTTCCAAACGTAACAATAACAAAACTCAACAAAATCTGATACTAAAAACTACGAAATTAAAATGTACAACAGTCATTGTGACGCGGACGCTACTGCAGGACGAGAGCGGGGCATCGCGCGGAGAAGCGGGAGGAGGGTTGTTTGCAAGGCCAGGTGCCATGTTCACTCGCACGAGCTATAGCTACACACATCGGTCATGATTATACTCTTAATTTCCATTTATTATTTTAACACTTGTCTGCTCAACCGTACAGAATCGAATATCATGACAAAAGGAGAAACTATGGGGGCAACGCGGCCGGGGGCAAAACGGAATAACAAATTTTTCAATGCGGTGGCATACCGGCCGGGGGCAACCCGGAATGGGAGCATAACATGTATTACCGATTTTTTAGTGTATTTCATTAAAATTAGTTTATTAATATTTTTGAAATAATGGCGGCAAAGAAAAAGGACAGAAATACTTTTTGATATGAGCACGACAAGGACACAACAACACTGCTTGCATAGATTATCAGTACAGATGCGACATAGGGTAATTTTCAGTTTACTGCCTACTAAAGTAATAATTTTGACCTGCTGTTCAGTTTTATTTGTTATTCAAAATTCAGTAACATAATTTTTGTTTTATTTATTTGTTGTCCATTAAATAATTGTAATAACCTAAATTTTTTTTCAAGGTTTCCGACTAATGAAGTTCGACTTCAAGAGTGGATTGCAATTGTTAAAGAACAACGAAATGAGTTTGACTGGACACCTTCAAAAAGCAGCAGAATTTGTAGCAATAATTTTGAAGCCACTGAGAGATATACTTCGGAAAAAGGAACATTGCTCAGGAAGAATATAAATAACTGACAAATATACCACTGTTCGGCTTCATTCTGCTCATAAAAATAATCCCAAAATAAAAAACTTTCTAAGAGGCAGAAAAGAAATAAATTAAATTTATTTGAAGGAGTTTAATTTTTGATTATAACGTCAGTACGGCACTATGGTTTTATTTTCGAGAAGTAATTAATTATTATCGAGAAATAATTATCTTTTTGAATTATTATCATTTTCCGAAATAAATAATGACGTATTATTTTTTCATCGAATTTCATTTCTTGCCTACCAACGAAATACCCCTTCTGTTCAACAAAATCATAATCTATGCTTCGAAGCGCAATCGTCCGAATCATTCCGAATTATAGCTATCTTTTTTACTCATGTGCATATCCCATCTTTCGTACTACTTTAACGCTAATTGTCAACTATTGTGCACTGACAGTCTGCTGGATCAGATTTGAGAAGTCAGTTACTATGAACGTAACATATCTTGTATAAAATATCATTGTAAGTAATCTAACACTGTACCAATTTTTATCAAAATTGGTTCAATGGTTTAAAGGCGTGAAAGCGTAAGAAACAGACAGAGTTACTTTCGTATTTATAATATTAGTATGGATTTGGAAACTCAACATACATACTCTTTTCCTTTCATCATGCTCGCAGGTTACGGGTACTCTTGTTCTGACCACTTAGAAGGTCCTCGATCTGATCGATAGAGATACTTTTAGGTCGACCCTGATAATCTGGTTTACCCATACATCGTCACTTATCCCATAAATATCGTCTGTCAATCTTCTTTCGCCCCTTTCGCATTTAAACCATTCAAACTCATATTACAGAAATTGAGATTGCTCAATCACTACAGTGCCGACCAAACATCATCATCAATAAAATTATTGACAATTTACACGAACTAATAAACAAAATAAAAGCATTCATTAATTCACATCAAATATTCATCAGCAATTACACTGTCAACCACAATTTTATTCTATCGTTATTTAATTTTGAATTTAATGTTACTCACTGTGAACACAGGCGTGCCTATAGCTTCATCTTCTTTGACTGTCGGTCTGTAGTTCAAGCAATCGGTGAACAGCGGCTTGTTGTTATCCTTCTTGGTTTGCTTGAATATTTTGCCCGCTTCGAACTGAAACCGCGTTAGGGCATGCGACTACATCAATATCGGTCTATATATTCACAACATTAAATTGGTGATTCTCGTCTAGATCTTACATGTTTTTTGTCTCTTGGAAAAGGAAAATGTTAGAAGTAAAATTAAGGTGGTATGTAGAATTAGATTTGCGATTGAGTTCTGAGCGGCGAAAAGTGGTGAGTAAAGTGTTTAATCTTGTAAAGCAATATGTCATAAAATAGCTCTGCATAGGATTTTGACGAGGAATATAATTTAGACTATATTTTGACTATATGACTATACTTTTTTGTTCGAATATGTCATTTATACTTTATTAGAGTGGTAAGAAAGGACGTAAAGGAGCCGAGCAGGTGTACGATAGAATGGATACAACAGACTGAGAAAAGGAAATAAAATCGTAATCAAATAGTATTCATATAATTTTGTTTTGTAAGATACAGACGTGAATCACCTTCTAAGCATACGTTTTCATTAATTATAATCGTTCGGTTATCATCTACATGCTATCTACTTTAAAATACTAGTCACGAAAATATACAATTATATAATAACGGTTCCTCAAAATCTAATTAGAAATATACAACGTAACAATCGACATGCAAGGATAAAATAATAATTATATTTTTTTTACCATAACTCGTGTCAAGTTCTCTTATACAATAGTAATATTATAAGAAATTGTTAGTAAGTTATTAACTAAATTAATATAATAATATTTTAGGGATATTTCACATGAGAAACTTATGTTACTATAACTTTGGTATAGTAATTTTGTCCCGCAGTGTAATCATTTCTAAGTGAATATATAGAGTATAATTAATTGTCAACATATTTAATATTAATATAATACATTAATACTTAAAATTAATACCTTTAAATCCTGAGGACGCTTTGGGTTAAAATATTGTGAGAAAAATATGAAATGTGATTAAAAGTGATATTAAAGACACTTACGTTATCCGTGATAGCTGTTCTATTATAATATTATACATTTTAATAATTACATAGTTCATGCAAAAAAACACCTATTTTTTTAAATCAAAGAAGCTTTTAAATTAACACGAAATCTATGGGACAAAGCTGTCGGGGTAGGTGATGGTGATAATAATGATAGTAGTGATAGGTGATAAGGGTGTTTACTCACGGGAGCTGAGTGTATAGGAGTGAAGCCCTCTAGGTGCCTCGAGTGTCTTAATCTCGTTACATGGTGTTGTGATGTGTGTTCCCGGGCTGTGAAAGAAAAATAAAAACAAATGAATATTTTGACTTCTATGGCACATGTACGACAGTTCTTACGGGTAGTTGGAGCCCTAAGAAGTTAGACTAACTACAGAACTTGGTTGTGGAGGTCATATGGCAGTCACTTGACTAAAATCCCGACCCCAACTGAGTTGAGCCAATGAAAAAATTAGATAAACTGAAGCCTAGTTCTGCATCCTAAAAATGGGAAGCCTGACTGCCTGACTCCCCAACCCGAGACCTGTCAATTGATGGGCAGTCAAAGTCAGTCCGTTTATCAGTAGGCAAACGGTCCAGAATATTGCATCAAGAACCAAGCGGTTCGGTGACTCATTCCTATGCCGCATCATTAAGACCTAAAACTCCCTGCCAGCTCACGTATTTCCTTCTTCCTACAATCCCAGTCCTTTAAGCAGTGCGTGAAAAAGCATCTTGTGCCACCATTGTTAATATGGTAGGTACGTGTTGTAATGGTGACCATCTTGCCGAGACTTTACATTTACCTTACCATCAGGCGAGATCACATTGTCGTGTATTAAAGTTTTGGTCCCTTAAAGTCTTAGTGGGAAGTTTTGTTTATAGATTTTTTATATAATATCTACACAGGTCTGTATAATCTCGGACGGATAGGCAGAGATGCAACCGAAAATAGTTGTTAATTTTTAGGAAACGTGCTAAAAATAAGAGAGATAATCTGTAGTATCTCTGCAAATAACCGGTACAGTTTATACAGGCACAGGAAAAGAAAATCAGTGCTTTACATTTACGTACAGGCAACATCTAGAATTCTGTCAATTTGAACTGAAATGGAACTGCAATCAAGAGACCAAACTCGAATGTGAACAGCACAGCATTTCAAATCAATAAAGGCGCGTACTTGAACTTGTGCACACTTGAAAATTGATGAAACTTGACACCCTATACACGACAGTCGAATACTAGTAGAAAATGTGGATCAAATCTAGCTTTGTACCCTCCTGAGGGTAGCTTTGACGTACATTGTTTAATCAAATTACGACGTGAAATTTCAGGTGCAGTTTGAGAGAACATGGATGAAATACAAAGCTTGTCAGTTTTGTATCTTGTATTGCTTGAATTTGTATTTTAGGAACCAAGAAATTAAGATGAAAATAGGTTCAAAGCGAACTCAAAAATTAGGTTATATTAATGCTATTTTTATGATTTATGCATTCTATACCGAGTGTAGGTAAGGGAAACACCCCCGAAGCCGAAAACCCCTAGTAGTGCCCGTATTTTCCTTATGAAATTACCGTAATTCATTTAGCTTTACTAACACGATGGAGAGTAATTAATACAAAATAAAAAAAATGCAAAAAAAAATTTTTTTGTCCAAATCGATTTTTTAATGTCAATGTGTTAGGTATGTACCTAGAGTACTACAAGGGATTTTCGGCTTATTGAGCGTCCCTTTACATCCGGTATACTCAGTTCTTAACTGAAGTGGAGTATAAAATATGGTCGATAATTAATGCATATACAAAGACTACGTAACTATTGGTAAGCCGCCCAAAAGACTGGCGACATTGCCCCGTTGGATGTTAAAATCCTTTGTATAAAAAAGAGGCCAGCTCTTTGGTAACTATTTTGGGTAAATATAAAAATGAAAAACCTTCTTTATTAACTTTCAAACTCTCGCGTTTCATGATATACAATAATAATAACGGGAATTAACGCGATCATGGTATAGATATTCAGTTTTCCATTTATGTATCAAGATAACACTAGTTGTGCCAATTTAACTGGCTCATGAGATTTGATATTGAAGTGGACATATTTTTAAATTAGTCAGCTAATAATTACAACAGGGGTAGTTGTTTTCCCCGTGGTCCCTGCAGGTACCATTGCAGGGACCACGGGCAATTAACGATATACCCATTGATTTGCCTGACGTTTCGACCAGGTTACACCTGCAGTCAGCATGTAGAACCTTCTTATACAATTTAGACCCAAACTACATAGACACAACGTAGAGCATCTTACTCTTCAAGACAAGATTTAAGTTATTTATGTTATATAAAACGAGCAGTGAAACTAAGTCAAACGATAACATCTGAACAGTAACTTAGAGTAGGTACTTAGGCTAACTTAGAAGATAAAATAGCTAAGTCTGGCAAGTAAACTACAATAGTTTACGAAGCCTGGGTGCGGTTCTTATGAATTTAAGTGGTCTAGTTCCAAACTAAGAACAAGTTTGTACGTTTAGGACGTTGTCAAAACTGTCAATGTCATTGTATATTAGTTGTCACTGTCCGATCTAGCTAAAGAAAGTTGGGGAATTGAGCACAGTAGACATTGTGATATTGCGCAGTGCAAATATTTGTATGCAAATGGCTATTTGCATTGGTCTGGGTGTTTCTATGTATAAAATAATAAATAAATAAATATTCCACAACATTCTACACAACGCTATCTAGACCCATGGTAAGCATTTATAGCTTGTGTTATGGTATCTGGAATTCGGATAAACATACTTATGTACTTTTTTTTGTAAATACATACATATTGTACACAGAGATACCCAAACCAATACAAGTAGCCATATTCATGCATACAAATATTTGCACTGAGCGGGGATCGAACCCGCGCCTCCTGCGTAGCAGTCGCGCTCACTACCGCCACGCCACAGAGGCTGTCTGTATACTATATATGTATTTAGGTACAAAAAGAAAGTACCTATCTGAGTATGTTTATCCGTATTCTAGATTCCATAACACAAGCTAGTTAAGCTTACCATGTGTCTAAATAGCGTTGTGTAGAATGTTGTGGAATATTCTTTGTTGAAAACAATATTACTCCAATTAGCTCAATCGTTAACATTACCGGTATCAATTGAAGTAAAGACCGTTTGAGACTAACTGTCTATAAAATAGAACGTTAGCTACGGGCAAAAGTACAAGATTCATTTGTTACAATTGATTCTCAGGAACCGCCTTTTAGTAATTCGACATTTCAGAATTATGTTCTACCGCCGGATTTAAACTGTTATATTTCAAATAAAATACTTCCTAAATAAACAAAACCAGAATTAATCGAAAAAGGGTTTAAGTTAACCCCATACTTTCAATTTATAGAGCGTTTAAACCTCTGTCCAATTCAAACTTCCTTTTAACCTAATAATTATTTTACAATTAATTTATGGACACCACAGAACCCCATTCTTCCCGCCGTTTCTAATCGACAAAAACCCTATTGTGTTGACGTCAAAACAGCAGTCGAAAGTCTCGGAGAAAATAATGAACATTAATAGGGTTATAGAGATGGGACACAAACGATTATGTAAATCGAATTATTGGAATCGTCTAATCATTTAGTACGAATAATCGATTTATGCAATGACATCCAATAGGCAGCAAATGGAGCGCGTGACAAGTCAGTCGTGTACTCAATGGCACGTGATTTCGGGATATGGTGATATATTAATTTGATGCTATTTATGTTGAAATTGTACTGTTAAATAAGGGTCAAAAGCGACCTATTTGGGCACGAGTTTGGCGAATATAAAGCCAAAACTGAATAAATTATCCAAAGAAGGAGGCAAGTGGCAGCTGAGGTCTACTGGTGGTCAGATGATGAAGAGATGTTAGTTATTTTTTTATTTCATCATCAAATTTTACATACTTACATACTCTCACGTCTGTAAATCCCTGAAGGGGTAGGCAGAGGTGTATTAGCACCCACATTTCGCCAACTAGGATCCTCGGTCCCACGTAATAGCGAGCCTATTGCCGTCAAGCGGATACTTAGTCATGGACTGTATGTTTACTGTCGGATGGAGAACACCCAGGGGAAGAGATGGGGTGGCCCTATTTCTACTCCAACATAAACCAACACGGCAATTTTTTTATGGATTTTATATAGATTATTCTGCGTTCAAATAACATGTGCGTTCACCTGAACGGAATGACATGATGTCTTAGGCTTTTACAAATGTAATAAATTCACAGCTCATTCGTAACTGACGACAAATACTTGTTGTTGTTTGTCACATAATAAATTATTACTTTCATTTACGCACCATGTAGTTTTATGTCTTTTCGAGTAATAAACAAGATTAATCGATTTAGTCGATTACGATACGAGTTGTAGGCACATTATTTAGTAATTTTATATTATTGTTTTATGTATAACAGCTGTTTCACTTTAGTTCCGATTATTGCGGAACTTTGAAGGATTTATTATATAAGTATCCTTCTTTATAATGAATATAACTATCTTGTTTCCATTTATAAGCTCCAAAACTAGGTGAACTAGGTGTTCAAAGCTAAGCTTCGACTACTAAGTTCGACTCCATTCCAAAAATACTGCGTGGGTATAAAATTTTTATATGTTTCTATGTGTACCAAATGATAATAAAAACGACCTATCCTGTCTACACTCTGTTTAACAGCAAACATACAGCCCAAGAAAAAGTGCTCGATTGAAAGTTATTAGACCTAGCTTGATGAGCCTTAACATACCTATGTCCAATCCTTCGAGAAATTACGGGACAGGCATCTGTATTAAGATAATATAATAAGACTAGCTTTTGCCCGCGGATCCGCCCGCGTGGATGTCGGTTATCGCGACAAAACATAGCATATGTCCTTTCACAGGTCTAATATAACCCTATAACAAATTTCATCAAAATCGGGTCAATGGTTTAAGCGTGAAAGCGTAACATACATACAGACAGACAGACAGAGTTACTTTCGCATTTATAATATCAGTATGGATAATAAGATGCTGAATAGATATTTGAAAATGTGATAGCGAGGTGGGCGAGAAAATGGTATGCAAAGGACGAGAACGATCGCCACATAACACCTACCATAATGACGCCAAGCCTTTATGCACAATTATTTAAATTAGTCCTTAATTTCGTATTCTGTGGTCCGATATATTGAGTGCTCAGCTTTTTAGCCCAAAACAATAACCGTAACTAGCAAATTGCTATAGCCTCACTTCCTTCTATATGGGATTTAATTAATAAACAAACTGTTAAACCCTTCATAAGGATATCATCGAATAGGGTTAAGTACATTCGACATCAATAGACTTATCTGGACAATGGACACCATAGTCTTGATGGCTTTGGGTTCGCACTAATTCTGTCTTGACGTAATTTCGCACACCTTTACACATCGAGGAAGCACATTGTTCGATAAATTAATTATAAGGGAAAGCCTGAAAAGAAACGCAGCAGTTTTCATGTATATTTTGATGTTTAGTTTAGTCTCTCAAACCGATAAATTGATAAATATTATACGTAGATACTATGAATAGCTATTTAGTCGATAATAGCAACGTTACAGCTCTAGTTAAATGAGAAATCATCTGCTAAACTACTTCTTAAACTGTCGAATAAAAAATGTACACGCTTGGAGAACTACTAAATTTAATGGTAGACTTAACTCCAAAAGCGACTAAATAAAACGTCGATGTCCCATCACTAGTGTAAAATAGAGAACAAAAACTAGTGACCGAAATGTCGGATTATTTTAAGCTTCTCCGGAATCAGATTGATGAAGGCTTTGACGAAGTAAATTATGTGAATTTTCAATGTTTTTGTTTGCTTTTTTTAAGTGAATAAGTTACATATATGATTTATTTTCGGCAGTTGCCTAACTGCGTCGACCGAGCTGCCAAAATTTACGACGCTGTAATGTTGAAAAAAGAATCTGTAGAAAGTTTTTTTGGTCTATTTTATTTTAAACTAGCTGTGCCCGCGACTTCGTCCGCGTGGAATGTACTTAATAAAAAAAATCATTTTATTTTGTTTTGTTTTTGGCATTTTTTTTTAGCCTAAGTTACTCCTTATTACATGAGCTATCTGCCAGTGAAAGTCCCGTCCAAATCGGTCCAGCCGTTCCAGAGATTAGCCAAAACAAACAGACAGACAGACAGACAGACAGACAGACAGACAAAAAAATTAAAAATATATATTTTGGTATGTGTACCGTATATACATTCATATGCATGTAGTAGAAAGCGGTTATTTTAATATTACAAACAGACACTCCAATTTTATTTATTTGTATAGATTACTTAATGGTTTTTAAATGTTAGGGGCTTAATCATAATCATCATCATCATCACTACATAGTATAAAACAAAGTCTTTTCTTTCTTCACTCTCCTTATTTTTTTATATCCTTAAAAATGGCAGCACTAGATTTTATGGCTCTAAAGTTCATTCATAAACCACACAAACCCTTTACTACCAGGCGGGTCATGTTTCAGTTTACTATCATTATTAACCTCTCCATTACAAGCCCGACACCTTTCCCATACACACGCTCATAATACAAATGTCTCTATAGTCTCAAAGACCAACTAAGCATTACGTTACAGAAGGAAATAAACAGTATCTATTTTCTTAACATTTTCACGGGTAACCAAGTTTATACTTAAAAGGGATCTGTAAGACCCAGAGATAAACCGGTGGGGTATTAACGTACAAATGGGACTTGCACGATAAAAGCGACTCAAAGGACGTGCTTTGATGTGCACGTTACCTTAGAAATCATTGGATGGGATTGCAAACACTTGTAAGTTTTGTTAGGTTTTTAATACCGGTATGACAGGGTTAAAAGGAGTGTTATGATTTCAATGCATGAATTTGCTACCGATATTACAGTGGAATATAAAATACAAAGCAAGCTGTCGCCTTGTGTATCACATAATTCAACAAGATGACATATGTTTTTTTTTATGTACCACTTAGGTGGCAGACAAGCACACGGCCCACCTGATGGAAAGTAACGTAGGTGTATATGTACACTATAAAAAGTATGATGGTTAGTAAAAGTAGGTGAACTTTGTTAAAGAAAATAACCAACTATGAGTGAATTTTACAACATTAAGTATGCTATAAAAATCGAATACAGAGAGAAAAATTAATCTTCTCGGGCGAGACTCGAACCGGCGATCTTTCCCTTACAGGGGGAATGCCTTGAGCAACACGCCCGATTATGTGATTCAAATTTACCTTCTATTTTTATCCGTCTTTACAGCGACGGTGGAGTCATCCACTGATGTTCTAACGAACTATCGGAACTTACGAATGAAGGCGAGGTGAAGTCAAATTGATGTGACCTAGATAAAAAATAAATTTAAAAAAAAGAATTACATCGGTAGCTGAGTTGGTCAAGGCATTCCCCCTGAAGATTATTTTTTCCCTATGTATTCGAATAACCAACTAGCTGATGCCTGGTTCATCCCTCGTAGAATTCTCATTCAATTACCGCAACCCATGGAAACCTGTTCCAGTGGTAAGACTGGAAAAAGTAGTATAAAATTCAACTTGAAACCTTCATAGGAGCCTAAGGAACAGGTCTTGGTAAACAGACGGAGAACAAAAGATAAGTGTTCCTTATTTACCTTTTGAAGAACAGAACCGTAAAAATGTTATTAGTTTGATAAAAAAAACATCATCCATCTACCTCCTACCGTATTTATGCCCATTCCTAAAACACCACTTCACATAAAAATCGTCCCTCCAATCAAAAAACCATAATATCTTCGTAAAGATAAGTTTTATATTCGTCTAACCCCTTTCTTAAATTAGAAAGGGTTACGAACCAACAGATTACATTATCACCTCCACATCGTGCATCCACAATCACTTGCTTGTCATCAAATATTCATCCCGGAACTCGTTGCTCGTAAACAGTTAACCCTGCAAACGCGACGTGGGGGTTTATAAGACCCATAACAACCGTACGGACCCACACGCGACCTCCCAAAGGAACAATTCGTAGTGCCATTGTACGGAGGCTTGATAATTAATGTATTTGTAACATGAACCTTATTAGGGCAGTACAGTTGGGTGGTTAGAGAATAAACGGGTTAAGTTTATGAATATTATAATTCATAATTGTTGCTAGTTGAAATTGTATTGTCGTTTTTTTGTGGTGCGACTGCCGTTTGATGTTCCAATCCCAAGAGAAAAGCCTTCTTCAGAACCTCATCCGTTAATCAGTAGGTGAGGTTTTTGACTTATGTTTCAAGATCTTGGTGGGGTCCCATACACCCCATCATCCTCTTAAATAACAGTTAGAGAGAAGTCCCGAAAAAGCTGTTCTACATATTAAAAAAAATGCACTAGTTGAACAATGTAACCAGCATTTCAGTGCTAAAAATAATTTAACATTTCATGTCAGATCTTTCGCGAATTTAATTTAATCTGAAACTCTTTCAACGAAACGGTTGACAAATGCTTCTACAGCATAATATATGCTCGCAGTTTTACATAAAAGCGAGCAAGAATACAATAAACAAATTTATTATACTCCTCGGGAATATAAAACTAGGTAAAACCTCAGGTACAACACACTAGCGGGCATTCAAAGGCAGGGGGGACTCGCGTGCTGCTGACACCGGAACCTAGCTTTTTTTCTCAGCGACTCTTTTGTTAGACTTCCTTTAGATCGAGGGGGTCATCTAAGGGGTGTAAGGAGCGAGGGGAGGTGCAGGGGACTATTGTACCGTTCGAATTTGAATATTCAAGTGTGGAACACGCTTCGTAAACGTCAATGGCAGCAGTGAGGTGATTTTTTTTTATTTAAGAACGACCCCGTTTGTCGTTATTTAGCTTTAAAAATACGCTTGTTAATTTTTAAATTAGTAAACTTATTCAGGAGAATTTGGGCGTTCTAGGCTTAAAATTTAATGTCTTAAGAGTTTTAAATGTTAATTAACATGAATAAGTATTCAAGTTAAAAGTTAAACAACTTATATTGAACCAATTGAATTAATAAGTACACTAAGTGTTGTTACAAATAAATTAACCATTCATCACAAAGGTTACATTAAAACAGAATAATTAAAAAGCATTTGTAAAACTTAATACGAATCTATTAATTAGACCTGAACTTAATTAAAAGCCCAAAACGCTGAAAGAATATTTCACGAGACCTTTGCGTATATTTATTTATGGGGCACTATAATTAAACAGCGATTTACACCGATAGGCACTTACTTACCCTGAGCCCACAACCTGACACTCAACCGTTCAATAATAAATGGCCCAAAAAATTTTCTCCGCTTCTCGCCATTTCAGATTTTTTATTTATTATGGCCACGCCAACGATAATTATTCGGACGCTTTAGAAATTAATGGATTTATTTACTCGAAAGCTTGTTTGTAGTTGATGGATAAAGAAAAGTAGAGCTCGATGATTAATTTTAATGAATTATACGGATTTGGGAATCAAGTTACTAATTACAAGAATAGTATAGCGTTACAGCAATTTTGTATTACGTTCGTACTATTTTTTTTCTCCATCGCAAATTAAAATGCCAAAATATGACCTAAGAATTAGCGAAATCAACAGTGCTTAAAAATTGTACGGGATCAGACCGTTTTCCAACATTAATTTAATAATAAGTAAGAATTTTCATCTTAAAAGGTATAAATGGTATAGATGGCATACTAGTGTTATATTTTAATGGAAGTGCTTCAAAATGTCATTCATCAACTAAATTATAATAAATCTAACGAAAAACTTGAGATATAACATCATTAATCGTGTGTGTTGACATTGTTATGCTACCATTCGATATATTCATCACTGGCTGTAATATATTATCTGCTGACATAAAAACTGAAAAAAAGAGGTTCGGATTCAATAACTAACAACAATGTTGTCCTGTTGTCATGAAAGGACACCTTATGCGAGAGAAATATTTCGTTTCTACAATAAAACAAAATATCGTCTAAGTAATCGCGAAAATGGAAAATTATAAGTTATTTTTGCGGCCGTCTGATATGAAGAAACGTTTTCAGTATCATTCCACTTAGATCTTTGTTATGACAGAGTTATTTTCGTTAGATAAACCTGCTTGTTTAGCATCAAAGCTATAAACTACAGAAAATAATCTAAAAATAGCTTCTCATTTTCTTTGTTGCGTTTTAAGTGATATCAAGACGTTCATTATTACAAAATCTTTGCACCATAAAATATATTTTCTTATCAGTGAAAAATCCATGGGCATCATAAACCTGCGATAAGGCTTAAAGTTATGATACCGGGGTTTATAGGTTAATTATTTTGAGGATAGTTAAAAATTTTGTGACAGATAAAATTTTGTAAAGATAAAAAAGTAAAGTAAAATCATAACGCTAAAATAATGTTGAGTAAGCACACTCAACTTTCCCCATCGTCCCCTGCCAAACCGCTGTTGGTAAAAATTATGGGGGGTTAATGATTCACTTGACACTACTCGGCTACGTTAACCCTGCTTTCCGCGAAATTTTTGTGACAGTTATTTTTTCTATGTTTTTTGTGGCAGCCCTGGCTTAGTAAGATAACTGCGTAATATTAGCTATTGGCATTAAGAGTGTTTTTTGCCTGGAACTGGTTTACTATTCTGTTCTTGAATTAATTTTAATCACATTCGTAACATGACTGTCAGTAGTTTTAAATTAGTTAACATAGATGAAAGAACAATTCAACTTACTATAATATATCGACTAATACGAATGCGTAATCCTTAATTCGTGTACACGGTTGGTCAATCCGATAAGGGGCTGCTAGACTGGAAAAGATCGTAAATCACGATAACGTACAAAAACTGTAGATTTTAGGTTAGATACTGAAGAGAAGCTAGTGATTGTCCTCGTTAGAATAGAAAAAAATGCACTAAAATCCATCAATTACTTAATTATTAAATTAACAAAGTGCTTCTAAAACCAAGTGTAGAATAACAATTATTTATAATTAAAATTTGCATACAAATAATAGTTAGCGTGTTTGATGGCAATTTGGTTACACTTCCGTACATGTAGGTTTTTAAATCCATGCTATTAATTCTTATGACAATTTAAAGTCTGGCATTTGAGGGTTAATATATGAAAAGCTTTTATTTTATATTCCTTTTGTATAATTTTAATATCATTTGTGTTTATGCATGGTGTTTTTTCTTTCCGAAAATGTCTTTGGGTCAGAAAGGCTTACCTCAGAGATCAGTGAAGGGATTTGGCTTAAGCTTTCTCTATGGGAGAAATAATAAATTCAGGAAAAAGAGTAAGTCTTGTGATTTGAATATAGATAACTCTTTATTCACAAAATTCAATGACAATATAAATTATAAGTCTAGTTTTGCATCCCATTACGAATTTAAAATACATTCCCGCCGCACCAAAATCAATGTTTTATTTTTTTAAACGGTCACAGATAGTTTCCGCTAACCCGCTATAAAAAAAAACTAAATTTAAATTAAGAACTCTTTGGTAAGCAGAATATTAATCTTTCATTTATTTTTAATTTAGCGGTACCTAATTTAATAGTGCATGTCTGTGACGACATGATTTTACCGAAGATATTCGCTCGCTTCATGATTTATTAAGACTTTCTTCGTGTCTTAATTAACTGCGAAGACGAAGCCCCATGCTGTGCCATTGTTTACAACTGGTACAAATTAGTTTCAGTGTGGCAAAAGCAATATCCCTGATGATTTGTGTTAGCCTTTCTACGATGACCATACTAGACCACCTAGTACTTCTTAAATTTATTATTATACAGACAATGCATCAGGAACAAGCTTGTATTATAGAAAACATATATTTGTATGTAAAAAACATAATATATTTTAATGTTAAGCAACCAACTCTGGGTTAATCTACGTATCTGTTTAAAATCATTATAAAGTCATTACTGTAACTCATTTAGCACGGGGTTGGGTATAATGAGATTTGTCATTCGTATTAGCAGCCTGCTTGTCTGCTATCTAATTGGTATACAAAAAGTACTAATACAAGGAATAAGGTAAAAAAGTTTCACTTTCACGACATTGTTGTCCATACCTAAGTTCTAGATATATGGAGGCCAACAGGCTTTCTCTAGCGATTGGGAGGTAAGTTTGATACTCACTTCCATCCATATGCTAAATCTAAAGGTGAATTTAGAGGTAAAACCTTTTAACGCAGCCGGGAATCATGGTAAAATCAATACGATAATTATCTAAATTCAAGTTAACTTACAAAAAACATTTAAATTCGAAATTCGATGCATTACAAATTACAATGATACTTTACATTGTAATTTCTAAAGCACACTCAGAATATCTCGTATTTTACACAGGAAGAAAATAATAGTCTAGACATTTTCAGTTCCCATGACCGTCTCGCCTGGCTTACTGTCTACGTAAGGGCCGTGAACTTCCAACTATGTACGATGTACAGCGAAAGTTGGTTAATTATTTCCCACCAAAAAGTTTAATATTTCGCTCTAGTTTAAACATGCCTCATTTGAAGGGTTAAGTCATTTTTGGCAGGGTTGTGGAGTTGGGGTTTGTTATTGTTGAAATATTACGTAGTGTGAGACTAGGTTTCCGTTTAATTAAATTTTATTCACACGTCACAGTTGCGATTTGGTGTAATTGTGTTAGCTACTTAGGTACGAACTGCGGGGTGTTGTGCTCCCTGCCTCGGAGGGAGAACAGCGTGATATAATTGTGTAAGTATTAGGTTTTGCTCGGGGCTCCGCCCGCGTGGATATCGGTTATCGCGACCAAACATAGCCTAAATCCTTTCTGAATGTCTAATTTCATCAAATTGCATCAAAATATAGGCGTGAAAGCGTAATATACAGACAGACAGACATGCAGAGAGACAGACAGATAGATATACAGAGCGATAGACAGACAGACAGAATTACTTTCGCATTTAGGTATAATATTAGCATGGATGTATGACTCCTATGACAAGTATGGTGGTACTGTTCAAAGGTTATGGGTTAAATTACCGTTCAGTGTAAATATGTGTACTTGCAACCCAGACCAAACAAAATGTGAATTTGATTGGTCTGTGTAGTTTCTACGTATAAAATGTATGTAGATATGTAGGTATGTATCTACAAAAATAAATTAATGTATGGTTAAACATACAACATTTTAGTTGATAAGTTGTAATAGTGTCCTAAACTATTTTACTTAAAGTATTCAGGAATAATATTGATCCAGTTTTTTTTTTCATTTATATTTAAGTATAGTTTTCTAGAAAAAACAGTTAGACGATTGTAATTACTCGGTATGTTTTTCTTTTTTAAACAAATATTAATATTTGTGCCTATTCAAAAGTCCCCACAACCCTCAACATTCTTAAAGCAAAACAACTTGAACAACAAAAGACTATCTCAAAAACAATTAGTAAACAAAACAACTAACGCGTGACGTAACAAATATCAGACATTTAAAAGCTTAACTAATAAGGGTTGTGTACTGGTGTACTAATGACCAGATAACAGATTGCCTTTCAACTGGGTATTAAATGGCGTCGTAAATTACTGTTCTGACGTGATTTGACGACCATTTGTCAGCATTTTACATTTAGCTTCGAAAGATAGATCGTTTGCAGGTGTTTGGGATGAAATTAAAATAATTCGGGCGTTCTGATGTCTCCGTTTTCGGAATTCGGTGGCGCGGGGAGTCTGTCTGCAAATAAAAATGGCAGGGATGAAGAGATCGGAAATCGTTCTTTTAGATAGATCAACCTCACTTACTTCACTCGGTTAGACTGTAAAAAGTTTGGTGTATGTGCCTCAATCTAGTGTATCTGACTCTAGTCTATAGATTGAGGAATACCATAATTGTCTTTTTTTATTAATAAACTAGCTTTTGCCTGCGACTTCGTCCGCGTTTAGTTCGGAATAGAAAGGTTTAGAACACTCTGCTCCCGCGACCCAGATAAAGTTCCTTAATTTTTTTTACTTCATGCAAATGTATCAGGAACACTGAAAACGTTTTATGTTTTAGGGTATTCCCGGCAATTATTCAAATTTTTCTCACCTTTTAAACCTTCCCTAGACCTCCACGAACATTTCAAGACCACGATAAGATAAATCCGTTCAGCCGTTCTCGAATTTTAGCGAGACTAACGAACAGCAATTGATTTATATATATATAGATAGATAGATAGATATATAGATATAGATTATCTTCTAATGCATAATTAATTGCAGATAAAAAAATCTTTTCATTTAGATTCAAACAATGGTCAGCCTCTGATTCAATTAGATTGTGTAATTTTATTTTTTTAAGTTTAGATACAACTTATTTCAAAAACATAATTTTAGTACATCAGGCACCAGTTACGAATTGTATTGAACATCTTTATGACAAGCAAGGGACAGTTCCACAAAATTTACGTCACAACTAAAACAATATGGGGTTATGTATCCACAGATGCGTAATGGCTAAAGCAATGCAATTAAGAGATTGTGGTTTAGAACCCCACCGACGTGAACCCACAAGCAATTTAGCTTAGCTGGAAGGGTTACCGAGAATCTGGTAATGGATGACCCACGTTCGCTAGTAGCAAAAAATATAATTTACCTTAACGGTGGTGCAAAACCCGTGAGAATATCGTAGCTCTTCATAATTTTCTTGAAGCTTGTAAAGTTAATATTTGTTTGTATATTATCCACTGTGAGTGAGAGAAGGAAGCAGTTTTGTTTTTTTTTTTTAACAAACAAGGACAGGTCTCAGGTAGCTCAACTATGCGAATGTTAGTGTTGACCTAGTGTTAAACTTTATAAATTAAATATCGATAACATCGGGAAAAATGTAATGCTCAAGTGGGACTTGAACCCACGGCCTTTCCCTTACAGGGGGAATGCTTTTGCAACTGAGCTATTGAGCCACACCTGAATCACTTCAAATTTCCCTTCTCTTTATATCCGTCTTAAGGGCGACGGTGGAGCCATCTACCAACTTTCTGTTGGAACCAATGAATGTTTTTCAACCATTTCTAGTGAAGAATTTAAAAAATTAGCTAAATAAATGTTATAAAAAATATTACCATAATAATAATTGATTCAACAAGTATGCGAACAATTGAACGACAATGCCAGCAAAACGAGTAGTTAAGTAGCTATAATTATAAAAAACAAAAAAAATGTGATATTTTTGGATACATAACTAGAATTTCATCGCATATTTTCTTTTTAATTTTGGATAGTTGAGCTCACGTTTCCGAGAGCCACAGAAACCTTTGCCCGGGATAGAGGCCTATGCACTATTTTTACCCAAATCTTTTTGCTATTAAGGCGCGATTGAGTTACGAAAATCGATCTTTCCATCCTACCATCCATCCATCTGATGTGCGTAAATCATGTTGTGGACGATTACGATCCTGAGGTCTCGGGTTCGAATCCTGCACATTACATTACTGACGTGAATCCACTCCTAACACAAGTAATTTAGCTTAGCTGGAGGGGTTAGAGGGAATATCAGTAACTTTAGAACCGAATTCTTAAAAAAAAAGAAAAAAAATACGCGGAAATAGTCTTCATCTTCATAATATTTACACAGATAATACAATGATACGGTTTAGTCCATGTTCAACCCCCACATCTACCCCGGCCATGTTCAACCCCTAAACGTTGTCCACGTTCAACCCCCTAAGGGTTTAACATGGAATTTTATCTTGCATGTTTTTTGATCATGTTCAACCCCTGTGGACATTCAAATACAAAAGGTTTTTACGATATTCCAACGACTAAATAAATGGAAGCGAATCTACGCTTACGATAGCTTATCGGAAATTCAGGTATTATAGGTGTGCTCAGACGGAGTTTCCGATACAATTATCGTATCGAGATGTGTTCGAAGTTGTGTCTGTCAAGAAGTAATAATTGGATGTGGTTACAGCATGAGCTCGCGAGCTAGGTACTGCTCGTAATAGCCGCATAACTAAGAGAAGTTTTCAGACTCCACGATTAAATTGTAATGTACGTGTGATTTAGGAAGTATATGCAGACTTGTAATTGTTCGTGTATTAGTTTGTTTGGTCTTTGTAGGTGTGATATGTATGACTGTATGAATATACAAAAATATATTTAAGTATACCATATTAAAGTTGGATAAACTATGCTTCTTTTCGGTCTAGATAACTATGTAAAATTTAAACCAAAAACAGGCATGCAATGAAAATGTGTTAAAGGTATACTTTTTTTTAAAAAGGACACGTCAGTTTGAATTCACCTCGCCTGATGTTAAACTTAAAGTCTCGGAAAGAGGGTCACCATCGTAAACATGTACCATGTTAACAGTGGCGGCACTCAGCTCAACGGCCTCATGAGATGCCTTTTTACGCCCCGCTTAAAGGACCCGGGACTGTAGTAAGAAGGAAACACGTGAGCTGGCAGGGAGTTCCACCAGGTCTCAGTGGTGCGGCATAGGAATGAGTCACTGAAACGCTACGGATGGTGCTTCATTAAGATCTTTCCTCTCATGCTTTGGTGGAGTCAGATAGTAGTCGCTGCCGCTTCTTTTAAAAAAAATTCATACATAGAAACGTCCAGACTAATCCACCATCCACTTACTTGTATAACAGCAACTATTAGTGTCATAATTTGTCTTAAATCGATAATCTAGAAGTATACAAAGACAGTCATTGTTCAAAACCGTCTCACCATAATATTTGCATCAATAAAATACCGGGTAACAAGCAATGCAGCCATCTTTACCCGGCAATTGGCGATGTAACGAAGATTAATAGCTCTCCGGTTAATGATAATGGAAACAAAGCGGGAACGAAGCCCCAAACGAGCGAATTTCAATTCGCAGTTTTAATTAAATACCCCTAGTTGTACACTGCAGGCCGAAAATATCAACCGCCTCGGAGTTTTGATGAATGTACACAGCTTAGCGATGTTGTTTTATTTAATTGCCTGTCAATCGTCAAATTGTATAACTCGTTTATGTCAATAAAAACTTTCAAACTATCGCGTTCCAAGATTTACAATAATGTTAACGGGAATTAACGCGATCATGGTATAGGTACATTACATACCTTTGATTTGCCTGACGTTTCGACCAGGTTACACCGGCCGTGGTCACAGGCTGACTGGGTAAAAAACGTCGGACAAATCAAAGGTATGTATGTACCTATACCATGGTCGCGATAACTCCCGTTAACATTAATGTATATCGTTTATGTCAATTTAAAAGTGTGATGGTGAGCGTTTGACTGTCGTGATTTCTCGGTTGCGTTTAAGGTTTAAACTTTGGAGTCCGTTGTACGATTATTATTTTTATTGGTTTATGAAATTTTATGAGAGCGACTTCCGTCTGACCTCTAAAGACTGGCGCAGACTTTCCTCACGAGGAAAGTCTGCGCCAGGTCAGTGAGCAGGGAATGGAATCCATTTATAAGTCTAGATTGTGCTTTTAGCAAATCATATTTATAATTCTAACTCTATGAAATTTCATGTTATTTGTTAATTTGCTGACTAAGCGAATTACTATCCGTGAATTAGTCTAATAGAAAGGCACGTGCTGAACACCAGCAACCAGTAATTTAACGCCGAGTTGGATACTGAACATAAAACACGACCAGTAGTAGAATTTTTCCTTCTTAGTAGATTGGGTAAGTAATTAGTTTTATTTTAATCAAAATAATTAAATTAATGAATGTCATATATTTCAGAGCAAATCTACAGGCTCATTAATCCGGTAAGTGGTATTCCTGACCGAAACCGGAAGAGACCACTCACTTCAAAATAATAGGTAAAAAATCAATCGCATTAAATAAGGGTAACAATTTTTGGGCCACATTTGTACATCATCAAAATGTTTTCGTAAATATTTATAGTTAAATAACATCAATCAAAAATGTAAAATATTACTTTAAAAGCAGTAATCTCTTACAAGATATTGCTTAAACCATTTTGGGTAGCATTTAGTTGTATCAAGTGCTATCATTAATTCTTAAAACACCTGACCTTGCTGCCATAACCCTTGTCATGGGTTCATCCGCATCAGGTGCTGTATAGGATCGAATAATGGTATCGTGGATTTAATAAACGAGTTTTCTCTGAAACCGTTTTACTATGTTTTGTTATATTCAAGATTCAAAATACATCGGGAAAAAGAAGGACTCAAGTGGGACTTGAACCCACGACATTTCCCTTAGAGGGAGAATGGTCTTCCAACTACTTAAAAAATATATATATTTAAGATTTAAAATATTAGTGTCTATAGATAGGAACAAAAATTGTTATTTTTTTTTTCATTCTTGTCTATGTCTGTGATGGATTGAAAAACTACTGGATGGATTTTAATACGGATTTTTTAAACTCAAAACTGTCGTACGTATGTCTGATTCACAAATTGTTGAGTAAAACCGGAGATACGATCAAAAATCGCGATAACCAACGCAAGCGGAGCCGCGGGTATCAGCTAGCGCCAAATAAAATTAATCTCATCAAAGTTGATTAAGAGAATCAGTCGTGCGCCTATCTTTACGGTCATAGGCTGACGTTCAGTCCCCCATGATATAACAATGGAGATAGGGGGAAAATAAATCCATCTAACCCTGCCGGTAGAGATAAGGGCATTGATTTTCTACCTATAGCTACTGGCAGTGACATAATGGCAGCTATATGTGTTTCAAGGGATTCTAATCCCTTCATTGGTAACAAGTTGTACAAAGGCTGAAAGGCACGCAAGACGTTTAATAAATTTGACATGAAAACCTATAAATTATTAGTATTTATAAAACTCTGCTGCCAAAATAAAAAGAGTTATCCCTTGAACCGTGGCGGCCATTTATACGCCTAACAATTTTGTTTTAATTATTTAAAAATGTTCACAATCGTATTTCATTATTCGCTTAAACTTTAAGGTTTTTGTGCGAATAGCGTTCGCCATGCAGTTATCGATGATGACATCATCATAGTACGTACACACACATGTCTATAATTACGTCACATCACGTCACCGGGACACCGCGCCGTGTGTGTAAACACACTGATGACACCACACACGGCGGCGCCGCACAGTGGATCGACTCCATACATGAGGTTGGACATAGAAACAAAAAATTCAAAAGTATTTATTTTATATAATCTAAATATACAGTTGTATTCCTCTATTGAAGACCTACAAAATTTGGTACTACGGTTTTTTTATTCGACCAATACTTTAGGTGCCAAACGACAATTTTTTTTTTTTTGTATGAAAACGAACACAAATTTGTCTGTATCTGGCGATTCCCTCCTTGTTTCGATTTGCGGTCTTCAATACTGATAAGGACTTACTTTGTGCCACACTTTCTCCAAACACACATGGTGCCCCCAGGGTGCGCCTTCGGAGATATGACGGAATTAAAATATTTTAACTAACTACTTTACATAACGACTAATATTGTTATTATATTACAAAAATAACACAATACTTCTCAGTATTGTGTTATTTGTCAACATTAGGTAGTTAAATAAAGGACAGACTTATTAGTAAGTACTTTATTATATTAGATATTAATGCCTTTATTACAATATTAAGTGTTAAAAATAATTAAATAATACCTATCATTACTTGTTACTTGACTAATCTAATTACATATGTATGTATGTACAGTTATACATATAACTGTACATACATACATATTAGGTTTATTAGGCCTATAACATTATAGGCTTAATAATTTCCAATGTAATAATCAGAGCAGAACCAATAACGTCTCTTATTAATAACGCATCTTTTTATTTTAGTAATATAACACAGTTCTAAAATCTATTAAGAAAATACAGTAGAAACAAAGTAAATTAATTTATAACAATCATAAAATATTTTAAAATAGATAATGTTTTCACTGTACACTAGAATTAAATATAAATTCAAACACAGCACAAATAGAAAAACAGAAACAACTAGTAGTCACATAATTTCGTATACCTTATAGCTAATAATAATAAAACATAAAAAGGCGTACAAGTTACTATACTATATGCATATTATATATATATATATATTATATATAAAGAATATACCAATAAATTAATGTTATTAGCTTAATACAATAGATAAACAAAAAATATTATATTTATAGTATACATTAATCAGGTTGATCAATATCACTATCATCATAATTAACAACATGATCGTCATCATCTTCTTCGATGTCACTACAGTCAGCATTTGATTCAAGTAGTGATACATCGACAAACACAAATTCACTCCCATCATAAACAAGCAAATCGTCGAGTTCTTTAAATGACACTTTCTTTGGGCGATTCATTTTCGGTCGTAGACGAGTAAGTATAGGATCTGACGAAAGTAGAAGATTATGAAGAATGTCTTCATTAGTCGAGATGCTGCTGTGCTTGCGTGTGTGATGTTCACGAAATTTACGAAAATCCTTGTTTCTTGCTTCTGATGCTTCTTCGGACAAAAATCCTATGGGTACTATCGACAGATGTTCTACTATCTGCGATCCATGAATTAATAATTTATGCATACTGGACGGCATGTTATACCATGGATAGAGTTCCACGTATAAATCTGCTGTATCATCACAATATTTCTTAAATTTTCCTACCTCAATGCGTTCGCCCGATGAAATGCATTGCAAAATTACAGCGATCCTTCTAATAAAATTTTCGTTTAACCCTGTAATTTCTGCAGTTGTTTGTTTTTTGTTTCTGGATCTGCAAAAAAGCGCCTGGCAGTATTTCCAGTGTTCGTATTGCCACTGCCCTGTTTCACAACATCCAGAAGCAGGCCAGTATTTATTCGAAAAGCTTCTTGTATAATTTCTTTCCTCTCCTTAACTTTTTGTTTCATGTCGTCACCTTTTGCTTGCCATGATTTTATGTCCATTCTATAGGCAATGTGTAATAGACATTCCATAGAACGAATCCAAGCATGCAGCGAACTGAATCCATGTTTATACAAATCTTCATTTACCGGTTTCGTTCTTATTTCTTCCAAACTGTTCATCTCGCTTGGACGCGCTTTGCAGAGATCACACACTGCTGCCGAAGTTCCCGATATTATGGAATGTATTTTGCCGTCAATCATGGTTAACCACAGTTTGTGTGTAACGGTAGCATTTCCACAATACGTTGATATGAGTGTATTGATTTCGGATTCAAATGCATCCAATTCCGCTCTCACATTTGCTTCTGTTTCTTTCATAAAAGTAAAAGAAATTGGACGACAATATGTGGTTGATGACGCTCGATCATTTTGCCACACTGTGTGCCCAGTCGAAGTCATCAACTTTAGCGGCACCAGACTCACCATAAAAACACATGACAAATCTACTTCACTTGTTGTCCTTTGATGGTAGATAGATTGATTTGAAGCGCTATCAAAACCCCATTTACTGTGAAGCACCAGTTGTTCACCTGCATCAAAATTCAATTCGAGCGAATCGATCAGTCTTCTAACAGTAAGATCAAGTAATGCTTGCAGCCGTATCTTTGCAGAAGTATGATTAATAGCTATGTCTTCTTTGGCAGGGTAACACTTAAGTTTTTCTTTTGCCAACAAGTAATAACTTGGGTATTTTGCATGGCCTTCCTTTATACTGAAGTCTCTAAGTGCAATGTAACGCCACTTAGATAATTGCATAGATACATACAAAGCAAGTGCTTTTTGGGCAGGAACTTCACATATTAAAGTCTTTTGGTCACCTTCAAGAACATTCAAAACTTTTGAGACCTCTTGAGGGTTGCCCAGCAAATGCTTCATTATTTTGGCCAAATCATTTTTTCCTGCAGACTTAAGTGCACTTTCTACAGTATGTAAAAGTTCATCTGGACGACTGCAACTTGCAATATTATCCTCGACGCGTCTTCTTTTTTGTTTATTGGATAGATCTTCAAAGGATTTGCGAAGAGTTTTATGGGTTGAGGTCGATGCGTCCGACTTTGATGGACTTATTATCTCCTCCATCAAATTTTCAGATGCTTCTTGATGCTCAAGATCTATCTGGACAACTGGAACAATATTTTATTTAAAGCAATCCGGCCAAACCATATTAGAACTTAACCACGATGTGTTTTTTTTCATGAATTTGTCCACGGTTCTCTTGGATTGCACCCATTTAGAGTAAATGCGATAGCAAAATCGACGACACCAATTCATCAAATCCGTCGCATTACTATAACTTAACTCCACACTACTAATCGACTTTAACGTATTACATAAATATTCATAGTCGCGAAGATCATTATTGTTACGAAGAGCAACATAAAGATCCAGGTAAGTAGAAAAACCACGGAAAGACATTATGACAACGCTCTGTAGAAATTGTAATTACAACTGAAACACAATTACACAACTCACAAATATATATTTTATGGTGGGTAGTTAGCAAAAAATCTGCTAATGGGCACATGGGTTAATCACAATACTTATTAGAAGGGTCATCAACGTTAATAATTAGTACCTAGAATAACTATTTAGATTAGTCAAGTAATTATAGTTATTTTTTAATTATTTTTTAAACTTTTAATATTGTAACAAAAGCATTAATATCTAGAATAATTAAGTACTTACTCATTAGTCTGTCCTTTATTTAACTACATAATGTTGACAAATAACATAATACTGAGAAGTATTATGTTATATCAATATTATATAACAATATTAGTTGTTATGTAAAGTAGTTAGTTAAAATATTTTAATTCTGTCATATCTCCGAAGGCGCACCCTGGGGGCACCATGTGTCTTTGGAGAAAGTGTGGCACAAAGTAAGTCCTTATCAGTATTGAAGACCGCAAATCGAAACAAGGAGGGAATCGCCAGATACAGACAAATTTGTGTTCGTTTTCATACAAAAAAAAAAGTTTTGTCGTTTGGCACCTAAAGTATTGGTCGAATAAAAAAACCGTAGTACCAAATTTTGTAGGTCTTCAATAGAGGAATACAACTGTATATTTAGATTATATAAAATAAATACTTTTAAAATTTTTGTTTCTATGTCCAACCTCATGTATGGAGTCGTTCCACTGTGCGCCGTGGTCACAAACATGCAATAAATGTATAGATCTTATTAGAATTATTATATTATTAGCGTCGGTAGCTTAGTGGTTAAGGAGTCGCCCTTATGATCGAGAGGTCCTGGGTTCGAGTCCTGGCCATTACACTATCGACGTGAACCCACTAGCACAAGCAATTTAGCTTAGTTGGAGGGGTTAGAGGGAATATTAGTAACTTCGGTTCTAATATTCTTAAAAAAAAATATATACTAGAGTAATGTATGGATTGATGTACTCGTATATTTGTTACTGAATCACGTCAAAATGACGATGAAATTTGACACAGATGTACCTACATAGTATGGAATAACACGATAGACTGTTTTACCCCGGGAACGGATCTAGGAAATATGTTCCCGGGAATGTGTGCCCGCGAATGCCTTCCTAAATGGGATTAGTAGTCCACTCGCGTGAAGTCACAGGCAACAGCAAATTACTCCATAACAGAAACAGTAAGTTCTGACGGTCAGATATTTTTATTTACATTTCCCCACAACCCAAACAAGGCTAACTTAATAGTTATTCCTCAGCAAATGTTTTACTTCACCCTAACTAAATAAACATACATACAATAAATAACACGGAGCCGCAGGAACATTCTAACCTTTGCCTCGTACAGATTTTGTTTGAACTAAAATAGCCCTGCTCGGAGTTAATTTGATTTTGATCCCGCGAATAGAAAGCCTTTTACCTACTTACGAGAGTAAATTAAAGGTTGGATTTTTTATACCTACTAGCAGACAAATACACGGCCCACCTGATGGTAAGTGGATACCGTGGCCTATGGACGTGTGGACCCTGGATCCTGTAAGAACAGAGTTTCTGTGCCATCAGTGCAGAAGATAAAGCAGTAAAAGCGTTAGGTATTCACACTGACGGCACAAAAACTCTCCAGTGAGTTCTGTTTCGCCGCCGGGAACACAACACGAGGTTATTGTAGCCGCGATTTTTTTTTATATGAAAGGATACAGCTAAGATTAGACAAAGGTAGTCACTCACTAGGCAGCCTTTGTCTAATCTAATCTAACCTGTGCCTTGTACTAACAAGAGACGAGTTCGCGACACATAAATAACAGAGTTAGCGAACGACCTAAATAATGAAGCATAAAATGAACATCGGCTATGCGCTTAAACACGTAGGTACTGAGCTCGGCGCCTTCGATAGAATGTGCTCTTACAGACTAGCGATACAAGGGAAAAGCAAGCGAGCATCCGCAAGAATTCCTTATTGTGCTCGTTCGCCCGTCTTTTGCACGGCGGTTTATACTGTGAACGCTCACGTCAGAGCCGTATTATGAATCTTTCACGTTGTAGGGTCTTGTTTTTATGTACGGATATAAAATTGGACGTAAAATTCTAGTCACGTTCCTGTCTCCCCGTACTGAGTCAATCATTGTTTTATTAGGTACGCGTATCTGCAACACAACGTCTTGAAAACAATCTATGTGTGCCAACTTTTTGTAAGCCCTCTTAACGATATAGCCATGTTTATCGGCAGTACTTAATCATTGTTCTTTTTGCTTCGCTTTCAAAAGGATAATATGCGTGGAGTTTTATATCCTTGTGAATTTAAGTACCTATATATTTTGTTGTATGCAAGTGTAACGTTGCCAACGATGCTAAAATAATTCAGAGCAAAAGAAATTTCGTACCAAAGAGTATTCATTTAAATTCTGGCCGCAGTCCAGAAATGTGCTTTTCAATTATTTTACTGTTTATGGTATTGTTAGCTCATTTAATTTCAATTCTATTGTCTACTTTAAAAAGCTACGTAGTTCGATATTTGAAAATTTGAATATTTTAAAAATATAGCCCCTAGCAGTAGCTTATCGGTGGCCGAATGCGTTGTATTCTATTAAAAAAAATTAACACCAGTTTGGCGCCTTTATATTATTTGAGTTCAAAAACACACAGATCTATTTAAAAACTTTTAAACCCTTCAAAGCCAGTGATGAACCCCTCATAACTGAGTAAAAACAATCCAGCAAAGCTAAAAAACGTAAGTTAAAAAATAAATATAATGAGTGAACTGTTTGTTTAAAACTTTAAAAGGAGTCGTTGATGACGGAGAGACGTTGAGAGCTAAATGGGGACATTTACTGTTTATGTACTGGAATGTGTTAAACAAAACAAGGGTTTCCTTACTGGTAATGACTTTGCCGCGCGATGGAATGTTACGATTCATATTTTTGTTTGTTAACAGTTTCATTGTTACAGAATATGGTAGGTGAACAATTATAATACTGATGTGGCTGCATACGACAAAAAAGGTCGCGAACACTCTCAAAAATGTCGAATTATTATCAAACAAAAGTGTTCGGGGGTAATCGAGAACGTGAGAGAATCGCGAACTTTGGTATCGATTGAAGATCACAACCTGACCACTAAGATTTTGAAGCTGTCATACAGATGACACACCAAAAAGGCGCGCTAAATTAATAAAGTTAGATGTCAAAATTTGATATTTTTATTTAGTTTATGCGTCGCGTTCCAAATTCGAAATTCAAAATTCATTCCCGCCTCACCCAGTAAACAATTTATTTATTGTATCTTTACGTGTTCTACGAAGCATGAAGAGAAGTTGAACCTTAGTCAGATACTGAAACTTTAAATAAAGTCCTTTGTCCTTAAAAATAAAAATGAAAGTATGAAATAATTCATAAATAGGTCGCCGCGATAAAGCGATATCGGCAAAACAAAAACTTAAGAGATTTCTGAACGATCCGACAGACAATAAGACAGGTGGCCCGGTAGCGTAGACTTCGCAATCTATTAGACGTAGTAATTAAAATACAAAGTTCGTTATGTATTTCCGAGAAACCACATAAAACTCATTATTGATATATAAAGTTTACGGAATTCATAAATTGAAATGTTACATTTTATAACCTACTAGCTTTTGCCCGCGGCTCCGCACGCGTGGATGTCAGTTATCGCGACCAAACATAGCCTATGTCCTTTCTCATGGTCTAATCTACCCCTATACCAAATTTCATCAAAATCGGTTCAGTGGTTTAGGCGTGAAAGCGTAACATACAGACAGACCGACAGACAGAGTTATTTTCGCATTTATAATATTAGTATGGATTTAAAATTAAATGTTTTGGCGGGAAATTATACTTGGTGTGTCATTAATTACGAACTTACACCGAACACTGAATGGCTGTATTTCTTTTTAAAAACCTACTACAATTTCAACCTCATTAACTTCTAGGGCGACTCTAGTGGAAAGCATTTCTTAAAACCCGGACCACTGCCATCTTTGGGAGACAGCTTAATTTCTTGAAAACAAGCAAACAGCTATATCAAACAGGCAGTTCCTTTTCTAAATAATTAAACATGTCCTAATCTAAATCTTCCCTAATCTTTATCCAAAACAGATGGCGTCTACCTCGGTGCACTTCTGACATAACATCTGGCTCCTTCCAATCTTATTTCATGATTTTATTTACGGCCATAGCGCTCACCTGTTCTCGGCATGTTGTTTTTGTAAATGGCTTTTTTATGAAGACCTGTCATAAAAGGAGCCAATGCAAATTGTTTTTATTGGGCACTAAAATAGGCGTAGGGGTAACAAATGTCACAGTGAAATAGACTAATGCGCCCTGTGTACTCGGAGTTGCGAAATTTCATATTCCATAAATACGAATGTAACTCTGTATATTATAATTTCATACCTAAACCACTGAACTGATTGTGATGAAATTTGGTACAGGGGTAGATTAAACCTCGGGGAGCTATATTTAGCTATATTTAGTCGGGATAACCAACATCTATGTGGGTAGAGCCGCGAGCAACAGCTAGTATTTATATATTACTAACTGACCCGTCGAATTTCGTACCGCCAATTTTTTTCCGCCCGCGTGGCCTCCGATCCCATCCGATCCCGATCCCGCTGCGCCCTCTACAATATTAAGCATGTATTATACATATAAACCTTCTTCTTGTATTACTTTATTTATTAAAAGAAACCGCATCAAAATCTGTAGCGTAGTTTTAAAGATATAAGCATACATAGGGACGGACAAATGCGAAAAGCGACTTTGCTTTATGCTCGTACTAGTATGTAGTGATAGCATGACGTGACGTCATATGTGGCGTTTAGCGGTGGAGCATTCGACTACTGTTTATAAGGTTGCCGGTTTGCTTGCATGTATTTTCTCGAGTATCATCAGGTCTAAGTATCTTCATTGGCACACTAGAACCCATAATACACTAGCTAAACTGGTTTTTACTCATTTAGAAAATTTATAGTAATGCTTTACTTTGCAAGAGGGTTGATCTCCAGCCCCAAAGTAAGTACCTACCTACTGCGAAGAGATTTTTTAAATGCAACTGGGAGTAAAAATAATGATGATGATAATCCCTTAACTTGAAAGGTATTTCCTCTGTGTTGGTAGAACATGATACCTTTCCGAACGTAATTGCATGTTACAGCTACTTAAAAATAAAAAATGTCTCCCCATATTACGATGTCAAATTATTATCTGAGTGAGGCGAGTCCTCTCACGGTAGCCACTTGAAGCTGGTACGAGAACTTTTATTGCTCTGGGTACCTTCTGGTAGGGTTACCATGTATCAAAATTTGCCCCGATACCTCAGGAGTTTTGGCTCTTCCCAGGAGTGCGGGAGAAAATCAGGAAATGTAAGGTTTCTTGAAATTTCATTAAACAGAGTACATTATTCATCATCAATCATCAATTAGTCCACCGCAGTCCACTGCTGGACATATGCCTCTCCTAATGTGCGCCATTTTACCTAAATAGGATATTATTGTTTATTACAAAAGTCTGCGGTAGCCTAGTGGTATGGGTAATGGACTGCTGAGACGATGTCTCGGGTTCGATCCCAGGTTTACCATGGCACACACCAATGACTTTTCGATGCTTTTCGAAGTTATGTGTGTATTTATCGCAGGTTTATAAGTGCCCGGTTAATGGCAATAGGCTCGCCACCTATTACATTGGGACCTAAACATAAACTGGCGAAATGTGGGTGCTAGCACCTCTGCCTACCCCTTCGGGGAATACAGGCGTGAGTTTATGTTATGTTATGTTATGTTACAAAAGCAAATAACTATGATCTTTTTATACATGTTTACGATGGTGACCCTCTTTCCGAGACTTTGCCTTTGCTTAACATCAGGCGAGGTGAATTGGCGTGCCCTATATAAAGAAAAGATATTATTAATATACAAATTGACTGTAGTTTGATTGCTTGATGCACAAAGAAAATCAACACATGCGCGTCGCTCGTGCGTTACTAATCTGTATGTTTGCAAGAAATTTACTATTATTTCTCTGGCTGGTAGTTTTTTATCTGGTAACCCTACTTTCAGGTCAAGTGCTCTCATTATTATTGCGTGTGGAAGAATATCTTTTTCTGTGTACCTTTTTCTGTTTCTAAATATATCATTTTCTGATTTTATGTTTTACTGGCTACCTGAGAATAATATTTTTTAAATACGAACCGATTCGAGCACGAATGTAGTTTGAAACTCCGTAATTCTCAATTTTAATTAGGATGAAATATAAATAAATAAATAAATATTCCACAACATTCTACACAACACTATCTAGACCCATGGTAAGCATAGCTTAACTAGCTTGTGTTATGGAATCTAGAATGCGGATAAACATACATAGATATTTTGTTTTTTGTAAATACATACATAATATACATAGAAACACCCAGACCAATGCAAATAGCCATATTCATGCATACAAATATTTGCACTGAGCGGGAATCGAACCCACGCCTCCTGCGTAGCAGTCGTGTTCACTACCGCCACGCCACGGAGGCTGTCGTATTAATTCTCTTAAAATATATAACAAAGACTACTTTTAATCTCTGGAAATTAGGTTTCCATGTTGCGGCAACGAAATAAAAAAAAACGAAGCTTCAGACAGGACCTAAATAATAAACACGATGTGTTTATTCGTGTATGAAGGTGTTAATCTCCGAAACGCAAAGGCCGACCTGTAAATGGTATTTCTATGACTTTGCCAAACCATAGGGTTTCGTTAGGTTAGGTTAGGGCACAGGGCTGTCGATTGAGTGAAGTGATCGATAAGGATACAACTATTCGGAACAGCATAGCAACAGTTCAGAAAAATTATACTCCTTGATGCATACCCGAATTGTTTCCAACAATATGTACAATACAAGAGATTTCAGCGATTGTTCGCAACCTCTCAGTTATAACAAACGGATTAGAGGGACACAGACCAGACTGAGTTTGGACAATAGCATATGGTTAAGGTAGGACGGACGCATAGGTACTATGTAGAGCTAGTAGCTTATAGAAATGCCCAGGTAACACAATTGGTTAGCTCGAGATGAAATTGGAGATCTGTATCTTAAGATTACTGTCTGTCTGATGATATATAGGTATTTACTTCGGATTTGACTTAGTAGAATGATGCGAAAATCGTATTCAATGTAGGTACATAATTAGTACTATAAAGTTAAATAAATGCTAGTTAGCACTGAACCCTTGTGGATATATGTAATCATATTGTTATCCATTGATTAGGTATAATCCAATATATTTGTCCGATTACGATATGTAATAACAGCCTAAGTTTCAAATAATCTAATTGTGAATTTAACAATTTTATCAGAAGCCAACGAGTCAAGATATTTTTGAAATGGCAGTTACACGGAACTGCCAAATCCATACTAATATTATAAATTTAATGCGAATGTAACTCTGTCTGTCTGTCTGTATGTTACGCTTTCACGCCGCTGAACCGATTTTGATGAAATTTGGTATAGGGGTAGATTAGACCATGAGAAAGGACATAGACTATGTTTGGTCGCTATAACCGACATCCACGCGGGCGGAGCCGCGGGCAAAAGCTAGTTTAAAATAAATAGGTAACTCTAAAACTGCCAAATTTGTTTCCATAATATTTAATTTTAACCTGATCATCGTTTATTTTTCTCTTCAAAGCAAGTCATTTCATCCAAACCCCATATTGTGACCTGTAAAAACAGTCAATTTTCCTCGACTACCCACAAAAAGAAAAATTAAATATTCTATCAGTCTATCGAATCTTTTCATTCAATTATTGCCAGCGACTATTGAATTCTATACAAAATCATTTCTATTGTAATGAAATTTTACCAGATACAAATAAAATCGGTCTTATTCCGATAACTCAATATAAGTTGTTTTTAAGGCTCATAGAGTTGGAATTTCTTAGGCTGAAATTGGGTTTCGCCACAATCGGCTCCGATGTTATTGTTCTTAGAAACTTGTGAGAACATGTACTTAGTCGAACCTACAGACGAAGTAATAACAATGATCGTAATAGAAAAAGTACGTACGAAAATATAGACTAAAATAGCATAGGTAGAGAGAAATATTCAGTGTAGTGTGTGTCCTGTTAGACAGGTACTTATTTTTAAATAACATTATAGGACACGTCAATTTGACTTCTCGCCTGATGTTAAGCAAAGGCAAAGTCTCGGAAAGAGGGTCACCATCGGAAACATGTACCATGTTAACAGTGGTGGCACTCAGTTTGACGGCCTCATTAGATGACTTTTCACGCCCCGCTTAAAGGACCCGGGACTGTAGGAAGAAGGAAACACGTGAGCTGGCAGGGAGTTCCAGGTCTTAATGGTGCGGTATAGGAATGAGTCACTGAAACGCTTGGTTTTAGCTGGTATACTCTGCACCGTATATGGATGGCATCAACATTGCGTTGAGAAACTCAAAAAGACATATTGTAGGTACTTATTTTATATATTCCTGTTATTAATGATAAGGTAGCTAAGTAATATTTTTGCCCAGGATGTATATAGCCTATAAAAAGTGTCTGGTAGACGGCACTGCGGTTGCTTCCTTCATTTACGAGCCTTTTCCTATTCCTGTGTGCCTATCCGTTCAGGAAAAATCATATTTCGAAAGGGGAGATCCCAGTAGTACAATGGTCTAGTTCATACATAACTACGGGGACTTTTTCCCCCCAATAGTTCATGGTTTAGGTAATAACATAACCCTTATTACCATGAAGTCCATCAACCTAAATATTTCAAAATTTATAGTTTTTTCCGAGGAAATTGAATTCAAATTGTTTAAAAAGTTTGAGGGCGTGTGAACTCTCAAGCTACTACAATAACTCTTCAAGAAGGGCAAAGGTCAGGATTCAGGATCAGCAGCACAAGCGTAACGCCCCTGGTGTCGCATACGTCCATAGCCTACGATAACCACTTTCCATCAGGTGGGCAGTGTGCTTGATTGCCATCTAACAGGTATAAAAAATCCATATCTATGTCGTCACCAACATTCCTATAACTATGTTTTACTCCATTAGCGATCAACCGGTTCATTAGGCCGCTCTGTATGCGCATTCCTTCAAGATGCATCATCAGGTCAGGTGACGCACGCATACCTGCAACAAAGGATAACTTTATTAGTGATGATAAACAGCCGCGGGTCCGGGCGGTCAGGAGGCAAGATATTGTTCGGATAGACCTTCATTTATTGGTTTATTGAGTAGGATTATTCGCAGGTACATTCGCGTGTCAATTTGTATGAAGAGAGGCTTTACTTTAGACATTAGAAATTTGGGAATTTCGAGTTATTTTTCGGAAACATAAAAATCGTACATGTCTTAGTTATTTACTAAGACATGTACGATTTTTATGTTATTTTTGACGGTATGTAAAACGGGGATTCTTTACTAGTCATTATGATTATTACAGCACAAACTTTGGTATTAATCATTAAATTTTCGACAGCAAATATACCGGCTTGCAGGTGCGATTAAAGTGCGGTTACACCAAATTACACCTCAAAATAATTTAGCTACATAAAATCATATCAACATAACAAAGGGGTACACCTCATATAGTAGAACTTTTTAAGTAATAATTTTATATTGCATAACAACTAATAGCATAAACCTCTTTTCGCAGAATATCGTTTGGCATAAACTCATTTTGCATACATTGAAACCCATAATTTTGTAAGTCAGAATCATCTGTACGCATAATTTTTGTATCCATAATAATCACAATGTATAACCATCACATCGCAGAAAGTTCAAAACCAGATTCATCTTTTGGTATATATTTCTTATCCATAACTATTTAAAAGTAGAACCATCATTTCATTGCTGATCCCAAGACTGAGGTCGTAGGGCTTGTTACCACACACATACACGCACACGCACACACACACACACACACACACGCGTGCGCGCGCACACACACACACACACTCACACACACACACACACACACACACACACACACACACACACACACACACACACACACACACACACACACACACACACACACACACACACACACACTTTATATAGTTTTATATGGCTTTATTAGCATTTTTATTGTGTATCTACAGTAAGGTATTATTGTAAGTTTATGTAACACTGTTATGGAAGAGGGGGGTACCCTAACACAAGTATATTGTATACTTAAAAGGATACCCTCGTCACGGATAAGTTTAAATTTGTACGAGTTAAAGAAATAAAGACTTTTTAATTTTTTTAATTTAATTTTAATTTCGCAGCTTCACACAGTTCTAACCTAACCTAACCTATCCGAGTCGGAGTACTCTGTGTCGGGGTGTAAACAACTATCTATTCTGGCGCTTCGCCGGCCGCTACCGCGGCACGCTCGCTTCGCTCGCTCGGCTCGCGCTGTTGGGGTCACAGTTCTAACCTAACCTAACCTACCCATTTTTAAAGAAGAAAGTAACCCAATCTATATTATTCTAATTGAAATTCTATGCTCTTTATAGTATGCCTAGTCAAATTATGCCAAATAATCTGTACTCTAAATGAACGTTATGCTAAATGAAGTTATACAAAATTTTAACTATGCCAAAGGTAATTATGCCAAATAAAATTCTACTATCTTAAATGTATGCCATTCTAAATTCGGTCATAAGCACATTATGCCTAAAAATATTTATGTCAAATATTTTTAATGCCTAATAAATGATCGATTAAAGAAGTTTCTGCGAAGTGAGTTATCCCAAATAGGTTTCGGAGTATCAAGTTTCTACCAAATAGACGGCACCCATAACAAAGAACTCTAAAAATAGAATTACAATCCCAATAATACAAAACAGTTTTTCATTCACTCATAAAGATCTCGGGAGAGCTTCTAAAGAAAAACACTTCAATTTTTATTAAATTTGATGCCCAAAAATTTTACGGTGCCGTAAACAAAAAGAAACCAAACAAAATACAAAATTGTCTATTCAAATTCCAACACAAGAATATGTAAATGTCACTCACAAACAGAACTTTGGCTCCACAAACTCGTTTGCATAATTTCAATTAATGACACCGATTATGACAAAGAAACTTGAAGGGCTCGATTCCGTGCCGGAATCAATATTGTGAGTATAAATCCGTCATCGACTTTGCACAAAAGCGTGGGCGGAACTAATTTTAAATTAAAATTTGCTTTGATTTATAAACCCTTTGTGCAAATATCTTAATATTAATTATGAAACAATGGAGAAGATAAATAAAAGTGGTGTTAGACAATGCTAGGTAATAAAGTCGGATTTCGGCAGTGAAAATTGCTACTCAAGTCGAATAGAATTTTATCACGTTTTACTTAATGACATTTCATTTTCATCCGGTTTACTTGAAACAGACCGCAACAGTTTTTATGACTTTGGAGTAATTGAATATCATATTTTTCTAGTAGATCAATGTCTTTTCCTAAGACGTTCCTAATCTTTTTTTTGTCGAAATTGAAATACAGATGTCATTAACGAAACATAATATGTAATTGCGAAAATGTTTGTGTTATTCGAAATATAATTTACGAGTATATATCCTGGATAATACATATTATGTATACAAAATACATAAGCGGTAATGCCCAACTAGTATAACCCACAACAAAGTCTAAATCACGATATGGAGACTTCCTTCAAAACCAGTTTTTTAAGAACATGTCGTTAAAAACTTTTCAAAGGCCAGGTGGTAGTTCGAATTATGTTAAACCTGAATACGAACGACAGGTGCCAGAAATCAATAACTCGTATAAAAAAAAGATGGCTTCTCTTAGTTTCGGCGGGAAACAGGCAGATGGTCGGATGTAAAAACCGTTATATCTATATCGGACATTTTTGCGATAGTTTTAGATTGTTATGACTTTAGCTTTGGATAGGTAGAGGGGGGAACACGACTGACGGTGGAGGTGAGCGCTGATACATCACAAGGTGGCCACCCTAAACCTACACCTGGGTCGCAAGTCCCAGGCGCCGTCACAGTGTTCCTCTCTGTACCACGCCATGGACCCGACGACCGCGCGGTGAATCCATGGAATGCTAAGAACCGGATCTCTAAGGAACAACTTTTGTTTAATATGTATCTTTGCTACCAATAACAGTGTAAACCGAACCATAGTATATAATTTGTTAACCAGGATTGTGACAGGCACCCACAGGACAGGCTTAGACATAGTGTGGGGCCACCGGCAATGTTACCTACTATGTCTGTTTATTTGGTAATAAACGATTAATTAATTTATTTATTTTTTATTCTAGAATATCAGCAATGTACCTAGAAGTACATAGTTTTTTTTTCGTACTTGTTGCGCCCTGCGGTTTCACGTACACTGGTCTATTCGGGTTGCCATCCACATCGCCCACTCGCTTCTTCCTGACCTTATTAATCGGTAAGGGTCGTAGTGTGATGTTAAATAGCCAATAACCTTCCCCAAGAATTGGGTTACCAAAGGCAAATTTTTTTTTCGAAGAAATTCAGTTATCAATCATTATCCTTATCAGCTCAGTGCTAGTCCCGGTTGAATTTATAGCTTGCACTTTGAAGCATGGATCAATATAATATTTCAATGGCATGGCATTGACTATACACTTCATTATGATTTCACTTACTTATCTTGACTATTATGAGAATGATTGTCTACAAATCTCTCGACTTCACTCAAAACTCATACTCTCAGTTCATATAAATAGAAAAAGAGCTTATTAAGACAATCGTGAACAAAATTTTTACGGCTGATCAATAACATAACGATGTCTAGCCGATTTAGAAACGTCATCAAAAAACTGCGCCATATGACTTGGCAGATAATTTTATTGAATTTCAAATCGAACGTCTCGACGCGTCGTCTCGGACTACAGATTGCAGCTTTGAGCATATCTTCACGTATTATGATCAGTTTTATTGCGATAGCTTTTATGTGGTGAGGAATAAAGTTCTTTTTGTTGGAGCTGTTCGTGTAACGTAGTGAGTCAGCATAATAAACATCTGGCCTGGTTTTTACGGCCGTGCATCAGGATCAGAACACAAAGGTCACGATCTTAAATATTCGAGCAGGGGTTCAGAGTTATCGAAAGGTTTTTTAGTGAAGGAAATTATTTGCAAGAATAATTTATTTGAAAAATGATTGATTGAAAGCGAAGCACCAAGTATGTTTCCATCTAATACTTGCAGTTTGAAGACCGGGATCCACTCTCTTACTTCTAATTTTGATTTTACTTTGGCTTTTACACGAGTGACTGCCTGTCTGTTTGACCTCCCGAGTCCAAGATGAGAACGTGCTCTAGAAGATCTCGTTTGTCAATCAACAGGTATACCATTGATCTGATGTTGGCCTGGGTGTCGATGATCTAGGTTCTACATTTATCTGAGGCATAACGTCAAGCGTTCACGTTAAAATTTCCACAAAACGGTGTACTTCAAATCGATACTAGGACTCAAATAATAATATATTATGTGCAAATAACATATCTCTAGATATTTTGATTCTTTATCATCGCTTTCTTTACCTGATTTAGATATTGTATGCAGTGTAAGATACTGGCCATATGGAAGTGACCAGAAGCCAGTATCTTTTTTTTTCTTGTTGATACCTTCCCCGCCGCACGCCGTCAGTGGGTCGTAGTGCTAGGCCGGAGGAGAGGTTGCCTTCAACGTATATCTTGCACCCCGGCTAACCCAGAGCCGTCCCTTACGCCCTGGCCCTCCATAAGGAGGACAGACACTAGCCTACACTTACGGATTCATATGCTATGTTACGCAATTGTGTAGTGTATCATCAGTTTAGTGAACCTATACATATAAAAAAAGAATTAGCTATCTAAAGTGCTATTACTATTATTAATCTTGTATAACATATTTCTATGCGAGGTGAAGAATATGAAAGGTGAAGTACATTAGCGGGGGTGTAGAGGTCGGGTTAATGCCACGACTCACGATCTCGGAAAGTCCACTCGCGCCTTTGTGTAGCAGAATAATGGCGTGCGTGGCGAACCTAACAAATATAACGACCCGAAGGTGAGTATCGGCGGCAAAAGGAAATATACTGGAGTTTTGTATTGTTTTGTACACTAATATAGTGGCAAAAAAGGTTAACACGAGGGTCACGTCACTCTAAGATTAGAAAAATGTCAACATCATCTGCCAGGAATGCCGGGTCTGATAGGGTTTCACGGAAGAGGCGATGTGAATGTGGAGTTACTCCACAGACAATGGCCCACCTGTTAACGTGTGCTAAATGCCCATACACATGTACACAGCAAGACCTTATGTGCGCCTCCGAGAACGCCATATAGGTGGCAGCACACTGGGAGAAGATAATTTGAGGGCCGAGGCGCCATCGCCACGATACAAGAAGAAGAGATAAGATCTGCAAGTCTGTACGATATGATTAAGGCTTTCCGCTGTGGGTTGAGGAGCTCAGATGACATTTGCTGAGGTAAAAGACAAAATAAGTAGAAACAAAAGTGGAAAGCAAACTCTACGCTACAAGGAGAAAGCCTCGGACACCACGGAAATTATCGCAAAGATATGGAAAAAATAGCTTTTAAGCACTAAGCTATTTTTTTTTAAAGGACACGTTAATTTGACTTTGCCTCGCCTGATGGTAAGATAAAGGCGAAGCAGCTTGACGGCCTCATCAAATACCTTTTCACGCCCCGCTTATAGGACCCGTGACTGTAGGAAGAAGGAAACGCGTGTACTAGCAGGGAGTTTCAGGTCTTAATGGTGCGGCATAGGAATGAGTCACTGAAACGCTTGTTCCTAGAAGGTATATTCTGCATCGTATACAGATGGCATCTTAGTCTGCACGTTTTAACGCTTCTCACACATTTTTGTTAACCTGTCACACATACGTTGCTTATTAAAAATGGATATTTTGAGGCCCATACAACCAATCGTTAACCGCCTTACTAGTTTAAAAACTAAACCTCCCAATTTCCTCTTACCTCTAACATTTGCAAGTTTAGACACGAATGAAAGTTCCACGCCTCACACCAACCACGGCAGTCTAACTCCAAGCTGAACTTATTGGCCAAATCCAGGTCGAATGTTGGCACAAATTGATCCGCGCCAAGTGGCAAGTTTGATCCAAGTGCTAAGTTTATTGGCTTTGCGAGGTTCGGTAATGAAGCTTGGCGGATTCGAGCGATATATTTAGCGCTAATGTGGTACTCAACTAGCATTGAAAGTATAAGTTATTTATTTTTGTTGTGTATTTTTTGTTTTGATAACAATTTTCTACTCGTTAGTACCTACTAGATACCTATCTATATTAAAAATGTATGATCGTGATTCGAATCATCTACGTGCGTCAAAGTAACTTTCAAGCTCTCGCGTTCCATGATACATACGTATGTAGCTATACCATGATCGCGTTAATTCCCGTTATTATTACTGTATACGTCAAAGTAATCTGTTGGGTGCTTTGGGGTCCCACCAAGATATTCGGGACCCAAGCCAACGTCACCTGCAAGCCGGTGCACCTGCTGAAAAACGGACGAGGCTCTGGCGCTGGCTTTCCTTTCGGGGTTGGGGGGTCAGACGGCAGTCGCCCCCGGAAAGGCCAAAACATAGCCAAATCATATTATGATAGGTAATGTAAGGGATCGCGCTTGACATGCGTGAAAACGGTCTCACAACCTTGGACGCCCATCGTGCGAAGTGGAGGAGGAAGAGCCGGAAGGCGGACCCTGAGCTTCGAGGGCACCGTGGCCTCGGGTGCAATAAGGACTAACGTCTCTATGTGGATGATGATGATGACGTCAAAGTAATCTGTGTTTCTGGTATCTAGTAGGGTGGATATTCTAAGGTTAGAGGGTCCAACAGCAGTCGCTTCCTTAAAAGTCAAGGTAAGCTAAAAGAAAGACTTAAGGAACGAACCCAGGCTCCAAAGTGTTGGATATAACTAGGACTAACACTGATAATGATAAACTGTGTACTCAAATTTCTTCTTTATAATTTCAAACAATCAAAAATATTTGACGCCGTCATCGAAAAAGCATAAAATAAGGACGTAATTCGTGTTCATCAAAAAGTCGAAATTCAATTTCCGCGGCAACCGTGTCTCTGATAACTTGAATAAATAAAATCAAGGACAGCATCCACTTACAATAACATAAATATTGTATTCCAACGGCAAATGAAACAAGCAGAAAATATTTCCACCGTCTAAGGTTGAATTTCACAAATGAAAGTCTGTCTAACTAGGTTACCACGACTTTTATTATAAGAAAAGAATATATAATAATACATACATACATACATAAACTCACGCCTGTATTCCCCGCAGGGGTAGGCAGAGGTGCTAGCACCCACATTTCGCCAGTTTATGTTTTAGGTCCCAATGTAATAGGTGGCGAGCCTATTGCCATTAACCGGGCACTTATAAACCTGCGATAAATACACACATTACTTCGAAAAGCATCGAAGTCATTGGTGTGTGCCATGGTAAACCTGGGATCGAACCCGAGACCTCGTCTCAGCAGTCCTTTACCCATACCACTGCTACCGCAGATATAATAATATATTTAATATATAATTCAATTTACTTAGCACCTAATAGGTATGCAAATAACTCCTTAAATTGCTGGTGTCAGGACGTGAACGTCGGTAATGCATCCAAAAATTGACACATTAGAGACCAATAAATGGGGTCATCTTTACCAGTCTAACTGCGGATTTGGCTAAACTTCGGTATTTCGAACATAGGTACTGTAATCACCGGGATTCGAACCCGGGACCTCTAGATTATAAGATCGAAGCGAGGCCTACACTACCAATGCTATTGCTCACGATCTTCGTTTGGATTGGATTGGATTTTTAACATAGGTGGCGTTGTCACAGCCACTGTGTAATATTTCCCAGAATATTCTTCTTTTTTCTTTTTTTTTTCATAATTCACAAAGATGAGAGTGTACGTCTCTTCCTGTATATTCTAATAACATATGATCCACACCCTAATCCTCCAATTCATATTCCCCTCCTTCGAGTTCATATTCGTTTACACATTCATACATATGCATTTACATAACAGTGTCAAGTGTTTGCATAACTTTCGATATCACCGCACCCTAGGGAACACGGGTCAGGGACCTATGATAAGCATTCAATAACCTTACCCTATCGGTTGTGCAAATATGAGGGCAATCGGAACCATTTTACTTTGTACGTTGTCGTTGATAAAACTGTCTGGTATAGTTTCCTTTATAAGTTTACTAGCTTTGCCCGCGGCTCCGCCCGCGTGGATGTCGGTTCCCGGCAATTATTCGAATTTTTCTCGCCGTAAAAACCTTCCCTGGACTTCCACGAATAATTCAAGACCAAAATTAGACAAATCGGTAAAGGCGTTCTGGAGTTATATCGTCAGGAAGGAAAACCCGACTTATTTTTATATAGTAGACTAGCGGACCCGGCGAACTTCGTACTGCCACTTTTGTACCGCCCGCGTGGCGTCCGATTCCGTTCCCGCAGCACCCTCTACTATATTAAGCATGTATTATACATATAAACCTTCTTCTTGAATTACTCTATCTATTAAAAGCAACCGCATCAAAATCTGTAGCGTAGTTTTGAAGATGTCATCCATTTACGGTGCAGAGTATACCTGCTAGAACCAAGCGTTTCAGTGATTCATTCCTATGCCGCACCACTAAGGCCTGGAATTCCCTGCCAGTTCACGTGTTTCCTTCTTCCTACAGTCCTGGGTCCTTTAAGCGGGGCGTGAAAAGGCATCTGATGAGGCCGTCAAGCTGAGTGCCACCACTGTTAACATGGTAAATGTTTACGATGGTGACCCTCTTTCCGAGACTTTGCCTTTAGCTTAACATCAGGCGAGGTGAAGTCAAATTGACGAGTCCTGTATAAAAAAAAAAAAAAAAAAAATAAGCATACATAGGGACATAGGGACGCGGAAAGCGACTGCTTTATACTATGTAGTGATATATCATGTTCAAGGAATATCTTCAGAATATAAATATGGGGAATGTATCTGTAAATGGTACCTTGGTATTCGTAACTAGACTTCTGTCATCATCATCTTCACAGTGATTTTCCAGTTGCAACTTCAATTCAATTCTTCATCATCACTAAATAGTATAAAACAAAGTCTGCCGCTGTCTATCCGTCTCTATGTATGCTTAAATCTTTAAAACTACGCAACGGATTTTCAAGCGGTTTTTTTAATATATAGAGTGATTCAACAGGAAGATTTATTTTTAATATATTTTTTATTGTAGATGGAGCAGCGGGAACGGAATTAGACGCCATGCGGGCGGAAAAAAATTGGCTCGTACTGCCAATTTTTTCACCGGTTCAGCTAGTAAATCTTTAATTACAGTAGAAACAGAGTCGCTACTTACGTTTGTATTTATAGGAAACTGAAAGATTGTCAAGAGTAGTATAAAAATTGACACCAAAATATGGAAATATCAATAAGTAGATTATCACTGCTTTCAAAATATTACAATTATAAACAAATGCAGAAACTTATAAGAAGGTCTTGGATAAGATCTTCGCACAAGTTTCAAAAGCAAGCAAAGTTCGGTATTATGTCGGCTACGGGCTAAGTGCTTAAAGATATCTACAACTTGATTATTTCTTTTTGGCAATACGAAATAGTATTTTCGGTACCTTTTTAAACTAAATAAATAAATATTCCACAACATTCTACACAACGCTATCTAGACCCATGGTAAGCTTTTATAGCTTGTGTTATGGAATCTAGAATGCGGATAAACATACTTATATACTTATTTTTTTTGTAAATACATACATATTATACATAGAAACACCCAGACCAATGCAAATACCCATATTCATGCATACAAATATTTACACTGAGCGGGAATCGAACCCGCGCCTCCTGCGTGGCAGTCGCGAACACTACCGCCACGTCACAGAGGCTGTCATTGTACAACTACCAATGTTTTTTCGTTGAACTACCAAAGTTTCATTAAAGTTTTGATATTTAATACTTTACTAGGCAATACAACAAAGACAGTTTATAATAAAATCGCCCTATATCGCACTGCTAAACTTTTACTTTATAAAATACTAGCTGTCCCGGCGAACTTCGTACCGCCAATTTTTTCCTACCCTCGTGGCGTCAGATCCCGTTCCCGCTGCACCATTTAGGGGGATGAAAAATAGATGTTGGCCAATTCTCAGACCTACTCAATATGCTCACAAAATTTCATGAGAATCGGTCAAGCCGTTTCGGAGGAGTATGGCAACGAAAACTGTGACACGAGAATTTTATATATTAGATATACAACTAGCTGACTCGGCGAACTTCGTACCGCCAATTTTTTTCCGCCCGCGTCAGATCCCGTTCCCGCTGCACCCTCTACTATATTAAGCATGTATTATACATGTCGGAGGGAGTCTAGGAGACTATATCATCTACCTTCTTCGCGAAGGTATGATCAAGGCCGATGATATAGTCTCCTCTCTGACATACATATAAACATTCCTCTTGAATCACTCTATCTGTTTAAAAAACCGCTTCAAAATCCGTTGCGTAGTTTTAAAGATTTAAGCATACATAGGGACGGACAGACAGTGACATCGACTTTGTTTTATACTATGTAGTAGGTTATTGTTGAAGGTTGTTGAGTAATTAAAAAAAACGGTTAAAAAAGAAATTAAACGCTGTTACTTTTTTTTAATAACCTTTCTTTTAACCAGTATTATCAACTCTCAGTAAGTTTTGTCGTAATTTCCCCGAGATATCTTTTAGTTTACAGTCGAAAAAATTCTTGGAGAAAGGAATTTTTTAAGTGACTTCTTTAAAGCGTTGGGCGTTTTATGAGATGAATAAAAAACGATGAAACTAGCGACACTATTACCATTACCGACACAGTATAATAAGTATCTCCGTTCAGAGACTTCAGAGGTAGAACCATGTGCCTGCTTACTCTGAACCAAATACTACTCTTGCTTTAATATTTATTGTAACGGGTGAAATTGTAAGACTTTGTGTTTATTGTCATGTGTTTAATGATGATTATAATAAAAATGTACAGAAAGTCACACCCAAGATAAACCCCTAAGGGTTTAATGGGTGCTTAATGTTTTTGTTATGTAAAAAAAAACTGAAAAAAAAAACTATTTTCACATCTGTCTGCATTCCCGGACTTCATCAAAGAAGTACTTTAACATACACATTTCACCGTTCTTGATGATAATTCCTGGGTTTTCAAAAAAGAGGTTCTGATTCCACTTGTATTTTCGATAATTTTTCCACTTAACAGTTTTCGTGGAGACCATTTAAACCCTGGTTATATACTTTATCATTATAGTGTGTGTATTACCAAATGTAAGCCGGCTCCAATTAATACCAGATCATATTACACATAAGTATGATTAGTCTTGACGATGTTGTGTACTATTTGAACACTGCATCCTTTGTAGGACGCAGGAGTGACGGGTTTTCTCATAGCTCAATGTATTGATACGATTATGTTCTGCTCTATATAATACAGATGAGAGAATTGTCTGTTTGAATGTAAATATTGTTCATATTGAAAGGCGACGATTAACACAGCGAGTAGGTACAATTTTTATGTGAAAGTCTGATGACTTGTTCAGCAAGCAAAGTATAATGTGTCCTAAGTAAAATTGAAAATTTTATATGCATATTTTGCGGTAGCCTAGTGGTATGGGTAATGGACTGTTGAGACGAGGCCTCGGATTCGATCCCAGGTTTACCATGGCACACACCAATGACTTTTTGATGCTTTTCGAAATTATGTGTGTATTTATCGCAGGTTTATAAGTGCCGGTTAATGGCAATAGGCTCGCCACCTATTACATTGGGATCTAAACATAAACTGGCGAAATGTGGGTGCTAGCACCTCTGCCTACCCCTTAGTGGAATACAGACGTGAGTTTATGTTAATGTATGTATGTTATTTTTTGGTTATTTTACTTAGGTTTTCAGTTAAGATAAAAAAAAAATATTCCTCAACATTCTAAACAACGCTATTTAGACCCATAGTAAGCCTAACTAGCTTGTATTGTCCTTAGTAGTAGCTCCAAAATGTGTCTAGTTGACGGTAATAGTGAGACCCTATCTCTTTGAAACAATTCTGTGGAGTAGCGGTAGTGGACGCGGCCGCTACGCAGGAGGCGCGGGTTCGATCCATTGTATTTATTTCTATACATGAATATGGGTATTTGCATTGGTCTGGTCATACCTCGGAGAGCACGTTAAGCCGTTAGTCCCGGTATCTATGGCAGTCGTCAGGGTAGTTGGAGTCATAAAGTACAACAACTGGTCTAACTGCGACGCTTCGATATCGCCTTTGGGTTGTGGAGGCAGTCGCTTCAGTCAGACTGGCAAGGCAGAAAATTTTGGATGCGACTGGGATTAACGCTTGGATGATTTGCAGATGCGTAGAGATGTTGCGTCTTTGGCAGTTTTCTACCGTCTCTACCATGGTGAATGTTCTGACGAGCTCTTCCAATTAGTCCCACCCTCTCCTTTCCTACACAGGACGACACGTGCAGGGCTAAGATGCCATCCATTTACGGTGCAGAGTATACCTGCTAGAACCAAGCGTTTCAGTGATTCATTCATATGTCGCACCACTAAGACCTGGAATTCCCTGCCAGCTCACGTGTTTCCTTCTTCCTACAGTCCCGGGTCCTTTAAGCGGGGCGTGAAAAGGCATCTAATGAGGCCGTCAAGCTGAGTGCCACCACTGTTAACATGGTAAATGTTTACGATGGTGACCCTCTTTCCGAGACTTTGCCTTTAGCTTAACATCAGGCGAGGTGAAGTCAAATTGACGTGTCCAGTATAAAAAAAAAATGAAAAATAAATAAGCATATCATCCTCCAGTTTGCTTTCAGCTTATAGCTTATAGTTTTTCATATATCAGCTTTGCTCGAACTGTTTCCTTGTTGAAAGCATTTAGCTTTCTCAAAATCTTCACCATCTAAACAGGTAATCATTTTTACAGTTTTTTTTTAAAGAATATTAGAACCTAAGTTACTAATATTTCCTCTAACCGCCCCAACTAAGCTAAATTTGCTGGTGCTAGGAGTGGGTTCACGTCGGTAGTGTACCTAATGGCCAGGACAGGCCTGAGACCTCTCGATCGTAAGGCCGACACCTTAACCACTAAGCTACCGACGCTATTTTTGCTATAATTGCTATAATTATTAGACTCGGAAATAACAAAAGTCTGCAGCAAAAATCCGACTGACTGAAATAATCCATAGCGCACTTTTGTATTCTCTCTGACTGTCTGTTCCACGAGTGGGTATACTTGTGAGCTCATTACGTGTTCTATTCTCGGCCTGTCGCAGAATTCCGTCTCGTTACAAATCCTTTTTTAGAGAATCTGTCTGTCTGTATTAGTGTTTCTATATTTACCTTAGAATGGACTCATTAAAGGTATCGAGATTTTGTAAAGTGAGTGCTTATTCGTTTGCGGTGTGCGGGATCGTATCTAATTTTTAGGGCTCAAGTTAACCTCACTGGAAGCCGGTATTTGTTGATTGACAGAAGAGGCTCGAAGGCATACCTCTCATCTCGAAAACGGAAGGTCAGCGGCACTCGCGCCCATAAAAACCAAACCAAAAGGAGAAGGAGTAAGAGAGACTGTAAGAGATCGCTATAAGCGATAAGGCCGCCATTTGTACATAATGTCATGTATTGTCCATACATTTACTATATTACTGGTGTACAATAAACATTTATCTATCTATCTAAGGAGTACCTGACTAAGCGGACCCCGGGTTCAGAAGTGATGCTAGCCAAAGATACAATAAAAAAAATTTCTAATGAAACTGTGGTGATGAAGTAACATAAAACAACGAAAGTGATATATCAACAACGGAAGTCAATAAAATACCGTATCTCGTACATAAATATGAGCTTGACAGAAATACTCTATATCACCTCAAGTTGAAAACACACAGGACTCGTAAAACAACACAATAAATACAATGAAGTTAAAATATTCACATAAAATTACTCCCACGGAAACCTAAACATCCATGACTCACGGCGCATTGAAATATCTCACAGCTTTTTATAATATTTGTATTATACACAACCCTCTTTTGTAAATATTAACCGAATGACCTCTTTCTCGGCCCGCAATGTACAGTGTACACTTTTATTGTCTCGACAGTACACAGTACCGCAATGTTATCGCCTTGAAGGAACTTTCCTTAGAAGTGGGGTAACTTTTTGTGTTGTAAGGGTTTCTGTTTCGTCACTTTATGTCGGAAGGAAGTCACTCGATCGTGATTTAAAACCAAATTATCAGATATGCGTTGAAAAAAACATTTTTTTACGATGTACTTTTCCATATTTGATTGACGAAGCTACATTTGTTTGTCTTCGTTTTACATAGAGTTAAAATATAAATGTTTGAGGCTTCACCAAGATCTTAGAAATTTTTTGTGGTGCAATTTTTTTTTTGCTTTAACTTCTAACTATGTAAGGTTAAGATAGTTAAGTTATACATCCATCTACCTACCATCAATAATAATAATTTAATTTCTTTATTAAAATATTGGTCTATGACCACCAGTGGACTGGGGTGGGCTAATTGATTGATTGATTCAATAATATATTGTGTAATTGTTTTTAAATTTCATTATATTATTATGCCGCACTTATAATAGTTATGACCGACTTCTGGAGGTAATGGGAATACTTTTTTGGAGGCAATAACCCGTCGCCGCCATAACGTCGTTAAAATTTAAATACATAAGGAGTATAGTGTTCAACATATTTCTTATCCAATAAATTTACGATTTCATTGCATGACCTTAAATCGAGATCGTCTTTTTAAAAGTCAGGGGAAATTTCAAGCCGACGGGGCTATGGGCGCCATGTTGGTTTTAATCAGTTCAAGTCTGACATAACATGCACCTCTTCGTGTCCTCGTTGACTGGCCACCCGGGGGGCATCCGTATCCACACGCAAAAAACAAATAAGGGGAAATTTGTAGTACGGAGTTGGCAACCCCGTCCCACGGGTGCAGAGCGTCGAAACTTTTCTAATTTTATAATTAAAACATTTAAGCGGTACATTAAAGTCCTCGACAGTATACATTAATTCCCAATTTGGTAATATTCAACGAATGATCAAGCTTAAGCACACTTAGAGCAGAGTTGTTTTACAGTACAAATACGATTTGACAGAATTGAATTAATTCAATTGAATTTAATCGCCATATTACGTAGTAACATGATTTAGATTTTCTTAACCGAAAAAAATACCTGTTCCAGAACGGAACTTAAACCCACGACAGTTGTTCCTTTCTGGAGGGAAGAGGAATACTCTGTCAACTGAGATACCTAGACCATACCTGGATACCTAGCTAGCTGATTCAGAATGAAGCTAAACCGGCTCGTCTTATAAGTCATAAGATATTATGATTAAACCTTCTTATAAAAAATAAATAAATCTAGTATTACTTAATAAGTCTGTTTTACAAAATAGCCTTATAAGTTAAAATGGACGCATACAAAATCTAAAATATGGTTGAAAGAATATCTTTTCCTAATCCAAGGTCCGCCGAGTGAAGGTAATGGGTTCTCGCGTTTAAAATTTCATGAAAACAGCGGCGTGATGCCAAAATAAGTAATACACTGTAAACCCGAGTTAAGTTATGGACACGTAACTCGAATTCGTATTACTTGTTTGGGTTAGTAAACTACTTATTAAAAAGATACTATGTATGTTATGCATAAATAAACAAAGAAAGAATCAAAAAAAACTATATAAAAGTTAAGTAAAATGAAAAAAAAAATAGGTTGTACATGGGTATAACTATAAGTTATAACCATAGTAAAGAAAACTAATGTTACCAACGAAGTGAATAGTGAAATAATTACTTTTGGATATTAAAACAACTACCCAGATTCATTAACTTGAATAACTTAACATAAGCAATCAAATTACCTGTAAAATTATATTTATATATAAATATAAATATAATTTTACATTTATACTCTTCTATCACATGTACTACTAGTTTTACTTTTACTAGTAGTACTAGTAGGTATTACTACAGTGTACAGCCCTCATTTTTAATTAATAAATTATTATTATTCCTCTTTATTTATTTAAGTTACTTATTAATTATATTTTTAAATACATACTTATAAAAAATTGAAACATCTATTTAAAAACATAAAAAATAGTACCCCACCGGCATCGGGTACAGGGACCAAGCTACCGGTGGTTAGGGCTCCAGAGAAAGGAACTTCCTCACGATGCGCGCCGTATCAAGGAGCACTGCCTTCTGCATCTGGCCCTTGACCCAACCATCCAACCCGAGCCTCTTTAGATGTTGGTCGAGGCTCTTTGCTATCAGTCCATTGACTGATACGACTATCGGTACAATGATTGCTGAGTCAACACTCCACATGTCGACAACCTCGTGAGCCAAGTCCAAATACTTAACTTGTTTATCTTTCTCAGCTTTCACGAAATTCTCGTCATGAGGGATGGTGACATCAACAATCAATGCTCGGCGTTCGGATCGGTCTATCACCACAATGTCAGGCTTGTTAGCTACAACAGTCCTATCAGTGATGATAGACCGATCCCAGTACAATGTGATATGACTATTTTCTAGAACTGGCTCAGGAACATACCTATAGTACGGCACCTCGACTTCCACAAGGTTGTATTTCAGAGCAAGTCGCTGATGGATTATCCTGGCTACTTGATTATGTATGTGCAAGTACTCGCCGTTAGCAAGACGAGAACAACCGGAAGTAATATGCCTGAGGGATTCACCAGGTTGGTGACACGCTCGACAAATGTCAATTGTGCCATCCCTCATGATATACTTCCGGTAGTTATTCGTCTTAATAACTTCATCTGCAATTGCACAGACAAAACCTTCAGTTTCCCCAAAAAGGTAACTGAAACGTAGCCAGGATACGGACGCTAGTAGATCTACATCGGGCCTGTGTAGGGCCCGATAGAACCTGCCATGTAGCTCCTTACTCTTCCATACCTCCCTGCGGCTGTCAGTGCTAACTATTGTAGGCCTGCGCCAGTTCTCTTTAGCCAAACCGAGCGGGGTAAGCCCGGTATCTACGTTGACTACATCACGATGCATGTCCACGTTCGACTTAAGAAAGTAGTCTCTGAGATTGCACACCTCGCGATTATGAAGGTTCTTAGCATTTAAAAAACCTCGACCCCCACATTTCCGCGGGATGTACAATCTCATGATTGACGACCGTGGGTGGTGCATTCGGAATGCAGTCAACTGAGCCCGGACTTTCCTATCGATGGTATCGAGTTCAGTCTGAGTCCACTTGAGTATGCCAAAAGAGTACATCAAGAGTGGCATGACCCAACTGTTACAGGCACGCACCTTGTTACCACCTGAAAGAAGACTGTTAAGTACTTTTTTCAGGCGGCCAAAGAAACGGTCCTGTAACATTTGTTTCATGTCGGCCTCATTGATGCATAACGCCTGTGACATACCCAAGTATTTATAGGTCTCAGTTACGAGGAGTGATCTCAGGTTAGTGGAATCGGATAGTTGTATACCCTCCGACTCCACCACCCGTCCTCGCTTTACATGAATGACTGCACATTTGTCCACACCAAACGCCATTTTAATAGAATTACTAAATGTTTCAGTAATCTTCAGTAAAGCTATTAATTGAGGGTTGGTGTGGGCGAATAGCTTTAAATCATCCATGTAAAAGAGGTGGGATACCATCTGACCCTCTCTTCGTAACCTATAACCTAACCCTGAATTCACTAGTAAAATACTAAGTGGGTTCAGGGCTAAGCAGAACCAAAGGGGACTCAGACTGTCTCCTTGAAAAATACCCCGCTCTATTGTTATCGGCACGCCACTACCCAAAGCCTGGCGACACCCTGGATAGAAAAGAACCGTCCTCCATTGCCCCATACATGACCTTAGGAAGGTACATAGAGTTGTATTCACTTTATATAACTCCAGCACCCTCAAAAGCCATGTATGTGGCACGGAGTCAAACGCTTTCTTGTAATCTATCCAGCATGCCGCCAGATCCTTACGATTGCGGCGAGCTTGTTGGCTAATAGTCATATCAATCAGGAGGAGCTCCTTAGTACCCCGGGCCCCATTCCTGCATCCATTCTGAGAGGCACACATAATAGAATTATTGTTTATATGATTGTTAATCTTAGCTCTCAGGATGGATGTAAGAAGTTTATAGACCGTTGGTAGACATGTAATCGGTCTATAATTATTGGGCTCCAGAGTACTACCAGTTTTATGGAGCAGGTGAGTAACTCCTGTTGTCATAAAAGCTGGTAGCGTCCCAGATTCTACAGCGGATTGAAATTGTGAGGCCAAAACAACATGCGAACTCCGTAGCCATTTTAGCCAGAAATTGTGCAGTCCATCCGGTCCCGGAGATTTCCAATTAGACAGCGAACGGACCGCACAATCTACATCAATGGCATCAATGTTAATTTCTTCCATTTCTGGAATGGTTTCGCATGCTCTTTCAACCTCACGCATCCAATCGCCTTCAGTGTGGCTAACGGGCACCGACCAAATGCTGTGCCAGAACGCATTTGTGGCTTCAGCATCCGGCCGTCGCACGTCATCCACACTTTCTTCTGTTCGCTCCCAGCTTCTATATACCCACCTTTGGTCTCTTTGGAACATACAGTTGAGGGTATATCGATCAACTCGTTTTTTATATCTCCGTATACGGTTTGCCCATGCATAGACTTTCTGCTTCAGGAAGTCAATACGCTCTGTGACCCGAGACGCATAATCTTGGGGACTAATATCAGTTCCCGCAAACGCTCTGGTCACATAGCGCAGTTGGGCGAGTATTGCCCGACCTGAAGCAGATTAGTTTACCGATGAGCACCCTTGCCTCGGCCACACGTCGTTCAATTCTGCATTGCCATGCTGGTATGACAGGTTTAGGTCGTATGGCAGGATCTTTGATGGGAAATTTAGCACCTGCCATACGACATGCCGCAACAGCAGTACAATACAGAACTGAATGAGTGTCACCGAGGTTTTCACTATTTTCTAGATATCTAGGTAATAATGAATCAAGGGCACTCACCAGCACTATATTACGCCTATGTATGGGCAACCGCGGGAGACGTGGCCTGACATGTACGGGCATTGATCGATATTCCCGCAACGCACATTCCAAAGCCTCCTTAATCTCTTTATTGTACTGAATACTTACAGGAATAGGTGTGTCATCCGGCGCAACATGAGTAACATCATTTATTCCTGCTGTAGAAGCAGGAGCAGGAGCCGGCGCGGGGGTGACACAGATATTTCGCAAGCATTCTAGCCGTAGAGCCTCAAGTACGGTTTCATTCAACATGCGATTGCGTTGAATGACCCGCACTAGATACGTTGTTTACAATTTTAATAATCTCACATTAAATACATTACATCATAAAGTAAAATAATTATTTACGATTCAGTTAAATAATATTAGCACCGACGTTACTAATATTCCCTCTAACCCCTCCAACTAAGCTAAATTGCTTGTGCTAGGAGTGGGTTCACGTCGGTAGTTTAATGGCCAACCATCAAACCCGGGACCTCCCGATCGTAAGGCCGACTCCTTAACCATTAAGCTACCGACGCTTTTATTTTGATTTTATATTTAATTTTAAATTGAATGATGACTACAATTACTACTTAATATTTAATGTTTCACCCTACCAGATTAGAACCGGTAGCAGTATGTAATGTAAATAATATTCAATATTAATTCATAAATTAAAATTATTTTATGACGTAGATGTTGCGCTAGCGTAAATCGAGACCGCCATATCTCATTATATATTCAATTCGCGAAAGGCAAAGAGCATAAATCTACTAAGGCATTCGTAAATCAAAGTTTTTGTCAAATCTATAATTCAAGAGTTTCAGGACACACTTAGCTACGATGTTCAAAGTAAAATGATATTGGATGAAAGTGTCATTCGGATAAAATATTCTTACATTGCGACTGCAGCAAAGTCAAAAGAAATTAGGTTTACTCATTTGACCTGTCAATACTAATATTGTAAATATTAGTATCCCGGGTTCAATCCTGGCCATTACACTCCTGACGTGAACCCACTCCTAGCACAAGCAATTTAGCTTAGTTGGAGGGGTTAGAGGGAATATTAGTAATTTCGGTTGCTAATATTCTTCACTAAAAAAATAAAAAATAAAAAAATGCGATAGTAACTCTGTCTGTCTGTTACTGAACCGATTTTGATGAAATTTGGTTCAGAGATAGAATAGATCTTGAGAAATGGATATAGGCTATGTTTGGTCGCGATAACTGATGTCCACGCGGGCGGAGCCGCGGACTAAAGCTAGTATTATAAATGTGAAAGATAGTGAAGATGTTTGAACGTTTGCTATTCGATCACGCTCAAACGGCTGAACGGATCTGATTGAAATTTGGTAGAGGGATAGATTGTAAGTGGAATATCACATAGCCTTTTTATCTCCAGAATAAAACGCCTACGTTATGGGAACGGTATCAAATTTACACGAATAATAATATTTTGTCGTTACTAGATATTATGAAATGCCAAATTGAAATGCTTCCCGCCAAATGTTTAAAAAGTTAAGTATGTTGAACAGAAAAGGGTTACCAACGCTAAAATTAAAAGCTCTTGACAACAACTCTGATAATATTGTTTTTGATGTAACCTGAAAAGGAAATCTAATGGATTCTTAATTTAATTATATTGATTGAAGGAAAGAGGTAAAAAAGCTTTTATGTTTTATTGGTTCTATAAAGCGATCCCACGTAAAGATAAAACAATATTAATTCAATTTTCCAATCATACTAACTTTATCGTACTGTTTTTTTTTATACCGGACACGTCAATTCGCCTGATGTTAAGCTAAAGGCAAAGTCTCGGAAACATGTACCATGTTAACAGTGGTGTCACTCAGCTTGACGGCCTCATTAGATGCCTTTTCACGCCCCGCTTAAAGGACCCGGAACTGTAGGAAAAAGGAAACACGTGAGCTGGCAGGGAGTTCCAGGTCTTAGTGGTGCGGCATAGGAATGAGTCAAACTCTTGGTTCTAGCAGGAATTCTCTGCACCGTATACGGATGGCATCAAAAATACAGAAATTTCACCATAACGGTTGGATTTATGACGCATCTAGACAAGTTTGCCTACGTTTGACAAACATAAACGTTGAAAACATCTTTTTTTTTTGCTCTCTGCTCGATGTGAGACAATGTTTGCCTATACTCACGTTACCTAAGGGAAATTACTCAATGGACTATAATTTTCATGCTTACTTCATAATTTTATAATATGACTCACATTGTCAGTCTTTGCCTCCTATATGAATTTGACCATATATACCATACATACATATAATCACGCTTTTATCTCTTATTTATATAATTAACACCCTTTTTTCTTTTTTTTTTCGTGCGAAAATCCCCACTGATACCTCTCCCGCCGGAGCTGGAAGGGGAGGTTATGTCGGACTCGAACCGACTAAAACCGCACACCTACTGAGGGTCGTGGTGCTAGGCTGGAGGTGAGGCTGTCTTCGACATATCCGTCGCAGTCGACATATCCCTTGCACATATAATTAACACCCACAATTCATCAATCATTCTATCCGGTCCCACGTAATAGGGGGTGAGCCCATTGCCGTATTCCGGGCACTATTTTGACTGAAGCCATGCATCTGAAGTTAAGCCTGTATTATATGTGTCTGATGTTAAACAGCCCTATCCCTTAGTCGCCTTGTACGACACCGCATGGGAAGAGATGGGGTGGCCCAAAAACGGTGGCTTTTATGTTATAATTAAATCATCCATACTAATATTATAAATGCGAAAGTAACTCTGTCTGTCTGACTGTATGTTACGCTTTCACGCCTAAACCACTGAACCGATTTTGCAGAAATTTGGTATAGGGATAGATTAGACCATGAGAAAGGACATAGGCTATGTTTGGTCGCGATAACCGACATCCACGCGGGTGGAGCCGCGGGCAAAAGCTAGTCTCTCATAATAGAATTACTTGCCCTAATTGATTCGTCTAATCTTATTATAAACTGCTTTGACTAGTCTCTGCTCAATCCTTCAGTAGGTTGGCGAGAAGATACTAATACAATGACATTTGAATTCATAATAATATTAAAAGTGAATGCTTTCACAATTGATCAACCATTGAAATTAATAATACGCTTGACATTTCGAATTTATTTAATTAAAATGAAAAAGCCCACAGGTCTGATTTCAACTGAGTCGAGGTATCATTTTGTATTCGATATTTGTTTGATTGAGATCACTCGAACAAATAATTTAATAAAGTGAGTTTTAATTAGATTACTATTCATTTGATTGAAAAATAAATTATAAATATTCCACAACATACTACACAACGTATCTAGTTCAACGTACCCAGCTTGTGTTATGGATCAGAGGCTGTCAGAGGCTTTCTGTGACGTGGTGGTAGTGAACGCGACTGCTACGCAGGAAGCGCGGGTTCGATTCCCGCTCAGTGCAAATATGTGTAGGTTAGGTATGCATGAAAGTGGCTATATGCATTGGTCTGGGTGTTTCTATGTATAATATGTATGTATTTACAAAAAAAAGTTTCTAAGTAGTGTTTATCTGCATTCTAGATTCCATAACACAAGCTAGTTAAGCTTACCATGGGTCTAGATAGCGTTGCGTAGATGTTGTGGAATATTTATTTTATTTTAATTAGGTACAACATCGTTATTACATTTGACAGTTTGTTAAATTAACATACTCGTAACATATCCATTCATTCATGAGGTGTCAATCTCAGACTTTACGTTGCTCTTCTTTTAGTCTGAGTTCATTCAGTTATTAGATTGCATAAATAGGTGCACCAAATATAATCTTCTAGGCAACTGTGGAAGGGCACGCCGTAATAGCGGCGGTAAGACCCATCATGGAGGAATGGCTAGAGAGGCCACACGGCAGCCTCTCGTACCGGCTGACGCAGGTGATTACCGGACACGGGTGTTTCGGGAGTTACCTGTGTCGGATCCGGAAGGAGCCAACGTCCGAGTGCCTTCACTGTGATGCGAGCGAGGACACAGAGCTGCACACGCTGACCGAGTGCCCGGCGTGGGACACGCCGAGGCGGGTCCTAGTGGCTCTAGGGGTGGGAGTCCTCACACTCGTCACATTGCTCACAGCGATGGTACGATGCGCAAACGCTTGGGGTGCGGCCGCCTCCTTCTGCGAGCAAGTAATGCTCGAGAAGGAGGCGGCCGGTCGGGTCCGGACAAGACTCCGGGCCCGGGAAGCCCGTGCAGAGCGAAGGCGAACCGGACGTCGGAGGTCGCAGAACGACCTCTGTCCTCCATGAGCGCTGGCCTGGGGGTGACCGGTGGAGCCGCCTGTCACCCTAGCAGAAGCAGGCCGCGGCGGCGGCGCAAAGTGCGCCTCCCCGTAACCGGGGCTAGATGGGGACATTTTGGTCCCCACAAACCGAAGGGGGCCATCTCGAAAGAGATGGTCCTGGGTCTGTCGGGGTGCGAGAGATATGCTTTTGGCAATCTCACCTCCCGCAACCAAGGACCCAAGATGGCGTGCGTTTTAGTCGGTTCGAGTCCGACATAACCACCTCCACCGGCTCTGTGGGGGTGGTATCCGTGGGGATTTATCGCACGATAAAAAAATAAATAAAAAAAAAGGCAACTGTGGAACTACTTATATATAGAGTGATCGCTTAAAGCCACTTCGAGGCATTCAACACATTTTGAGGAACTAAAAAAATAATAAAACTCCAGCTAAACACAACCCAAAGTCAGGCAAATTGGACCGGCATTAAAAGATTAACCCTCGCCCGCGATAGCGGTTTAAAAAACAAACGAAGGGTTAAGGAGAAAGGTTTATAAGTTGAGAAACCTAATTTAAAATTTCATAAGATATATTGAGTGAGTTTATTTTGAGGCGGGTTAAGTCGACTCGGGAAAGTAACCTCAATTATCTAATGGCGGAAAGGATACTGTTTAAGCCGTTGGTTTATCTTGGATAGGAGACGAGATTATACGTTTTGTAGTCACTTTTCACGTCAAGGATTTCCTAATGAACGGAAAAGTATATTTGGAAATTGACAGCACACATTTCATATTGCACCTACTTTGTTATTCTCTCCGCCATCTACAAGGTTGACTAGTAGAGAATGCCTCTGGCATTAAGCCCGCCCCTGTAAGCCGCCTACATGATATAAATAAATAAAAAATTTTAAAAAAAATACATAATATTAGTTGTGACTAATGTGTGATTCATACGAAATACAGATCAATAAACCTATCCTTTTTTTCGTGCGCAAAATCCCCGCGGATACCTACCTACCCTGCCGGAGCCGGAAGGGGTGGTTATGTCGGACTAAAACCGCACGCCGACTGAGGGTTGTGGTTCCGGAGCCGGAGGTGAGGTTATCTTCGACATATCCCTCGCGCCCCCGGCTGACCCAGGGCCATCCCTTACGGTCTGGCCCTCCTCGGGAATAAAACTATTGAAGTAGGCTTGCAAGTAACTACTAGTAGGTATTACAAAAGTCATCGTGATATTATTTTTTTGGTATTTGAGGGTAACAACACCAATAAACATGGTAAATATCCCGTTAACTTTTGTAATTGCAACCATATGAATATCATATTCTTGCATACTTTAATTATTCAATCACAAACAGAAAATAATATAAAATGTTAATGTTACCACAGTCAAAATTGTGTTGTAACCGCTAGTTATTATAACCGCAAATTTATTAATGAAACAATTACAGTATAAACAGGAATGTATCACTAGGCACGTTAAAAATGGGGAAAACCCATCAAATTTACGTAGTCGGGACTGTATTACTACACCAGTCAGCTATTAAAGTCACATAGCGAGGTTTGACTCAAAGTAAAACTGCGCGCGTCCCTACAGGGAATATTAAGGGTTCCGTTTTCACATTTCCTATATGGATCCCAAAAAAACCGAATGAAATTCCACAAGATTGAATGATTTATTCTTGACGTAGCTTTATATACGGAGCGTATTTTTATTTGTCGTAAAGGAATTTATGTGTTCGTCTCGATTCTAGGCCTTACCTGCCCATCGCGGACTTCATCTTGATACCCAATAAACCCAATCTTTATATTGTGAAAATGTTACCTTTGCACTGGAGGTATTTTCAATTTCATCGTGAAATATAAGTAGGGGCCGTATGCTTCACAATTTAATAAAGGCGACGTAATATTCCGTTGAGGACATTTCAGCGAAATTGAAAATTAAGAACCACTTTCAAGTTACCGCTGTTCGTTTTTTAAGCGGGAACATTGTTCTATTTTTAATTTCATATTTTAAAGGTGAAGATTGACGGCTGAGATGGTAACGAGAATTATTTATCTGTTGAAAAGTGGGCCATAAATGCTTATAGCATCAAAGCTATCACTTGTGTCTTGATACTTTCTTTTAAGTCAAAGATAATTATGAAATCAATGTGCTACTGTTTGTAGATATAAGTGCAAGGATACTATTTGTAATTGTCCACTCTTTAATTATGATAGAACCATTTTATTACCATAAATGAATACAATTCGATCTTTTTCAATTCTCTAGGTTCTATAAATTGTTTTCGCATTAGTGCACTTTTCACCCGTGTGAAAGATGATTAATATTCTCTTATTAGAAAACTAACAAAGTGTGGTGACATTTACATAGGTACTATGACTAACAACATCTATTCATTACTAATCACATTAAAAGCTCTCTGGTAGCCAGACTGGCCAACACAACGGTTTAGGACTTTTTGCAAGCGTCCAACAACTTGATAAATTACTGTACATGAGGAAAAATTACAAAACACAAACAACACTGTTGACTTTTTAATCAGGACATGTCAACAAAAAATATGGAAGTAATACTGTGGATTTCATTACGATCCCCTATTGTTTTATAGCGAAAATGCTGGGGGTGCATTCATATATTTATATAAATGGTAATTTAATTAGGTAATGTTGATAGAATCCCGTCATTGAGAGGGTCTATTTATTTGATTTATGGTGAATACGGGGCCAGAAATCATCGTGAAGAGGGATTATTATTTATAAATTATAATTCTAGGATTGCTACCCATTTACTGTATGTATATCGATTCGTCAAATTAGTAATTCAATAGGACCACTACGTGTAAAAGTAAAATTCTACAGTTTTTCTCAGTATTTTTTATGGGATTCTTAATGTCTTCTGTACTTGGAAGCCAGCCTAGCTGCTGAAGTGTGTAAAGTGTGTAAGAGCAAAAATATGGATAAAAGCAGCTTTGGTTTTTAATTCCAATTATTTTTTAATATTACCCAATATTTTGGGACATTTACCCTACTGACGTTTTGACACAGCTGCCCATTAAATAAATGTCTTTGCAAATCCCGTACGGAGAAAATAATAATAAATAAGTACATGTATGTTGATAAATCTAACCTCAAACAAAATTACAGAAAGCATAAAACATATCGAAACAAGCCTCAAAACTCATCGCTGTCATTAAATCTGACCCATCTCGCAATTACTCTTCCGTAATTGGCAATCAGATCCCACCAACCCCTTTTAGAACTCGATTCCTAAGCATTACAATAAAAAATGTACCAGTATACCATTCGTGGTTTCTTATATCAGTCCAATACCCTCTAACTGTTGTAACGAGAAATGGAACCTCGTGAGATTCCTTTCACCACTAGCATAAACACGACAATATATCAACACCTTTATACATTGACGTTCAACTATTGTTTTTAAACTTGTAGTTGAGAATTTTGTTTGTTGACCAAGCAATGGATGTTGATGTGAATAGTGTGATGTATCATTCGTGATGAGTTGTGTAGTGCGCTTAGTATTACGATTTTCTTCGAAGTGACAATAATAAGAGTAATAAGAAGGTATGTCGGTATGTCGGGTGTATATTATATACAGTAACGACAAAACTGGATAAGGAAAACATTTTAACTCGTAAAAGCGATGTGATTGTAGCAAATCATCGCAATGGGTCTCTTTCTTGAGTTATTTTAGCACTAAACTTGATAGTTATGATGTTATTTCTAAAAGAATGGTTGCCTATTTATAAATAGCTGTTTCACCGGCAGTTTAATGTTAAGAAATATTTATTTTGTTTTATGAACATTAGTTGTTTTTTACAGTCATTAGATATTAGTGGTGCTTCATATCTTTTATAAGTAGTTTGCCTAATTATCTCTTGTTTCCGACTCGATCCAATTTTTATATTTCTTACTACTTATTCCAATTTACATACATACATAAAATCACGCCTGTTTCCCATAGGGGTAGGCAGAGATCACGGATCATTCACTTTCATTACATTCTTCATGCATGCTCGTCGGTTTAGGGTAAGTACTCCAATTTACTTCTCATTAATTTCGACACGAGTTCTAAAATAGAGTAACTATCCCTGGAACTTCTCGAATTGATTAATTTCAGAAACATTTGAACCGATTGTCACGGGATACTCACAAGCAGGTCATGAGGTCGTATGGCACACAATGTTTAATAGAGGGTCGTATGCTGCCGTGGGTTCAAACTTGGGGGTCGAAACAGTACGTAGCGTACTTAACTTAAACTATAGCTCGTGCGAGTTAACATGGCACCTGCCTCGAAGACACCCTCCTCCCGCTTCCCCGCGCGCGACCCCGCTCTCGCCGTGCGAGGCTAGTAGCGTCAGCGTACACGCCTCCCGCTCCCCCGCGCAAAGCCCCGAGCCAGGTGCCATGTTAACTCGCACGAGTTGTACTTTTGGTTCCAATTTTGAACAGTTACTTTTTATTTAATTATTAACATTTACAGCCTCCGTGGCGTGGCGGTAGTGAATGCGACTGCCACGCAAGAGGCGTGGGTTCGATCCCCCCTCAGTGCAAATATTTATATGTATGAATATGGCTATTGCATTGGTCTGGGAGTTTCTATGTATAATATGTATGTATTTACAAAAAAAAGTTAACTCAGTATGTTTATCCGCATTCTAAATTCCATAACACAAGTCAAGCTTACCATGGGTCTAGATAGCGTTGCGTATAATGTTGTGTGATATTTTTTTCATTTTCAAGCCATATTTCAAATAATAAAACTGTTATTTCACTCTCCTATGCACTGTAATATAATAGTTTGTGTTATCAACCTTTGTAAATTGATATTTACATCCCTACAGAATTCCTTCGCCAGTATTCCCTTACACAGTTCATTGAATACTGGATAGTCTTTCTATTCAGGTCGTATGAGACACACGAGCTTGGCAGTAACTACTTGATCCAATAACACCATAAAACTACATGAAACAGGACAACTGTTATTTTAGATTCTTGTATGTATAAAACCTTGAAGTACGTGTTTTTGTGATCCATTAGAAATGTATTTTACCCGCCGAAAGAGGGTGCTTTTTTTAATTACATTTTCATAGCATTGCTAAAGCTAATTTCATAAAATATCTGGGCGGAGTCATCAAAAATCGATATTTATAAATGGTTGAAAAATCATTCATTGGTTCCAACAGTTCGTAAAAAAGTTGGTAGATGGCTCCACCGTCGCCCTTAAAAACGGATATAAACAGAAGGAAAATTTGAAATAATTCAGGTGTGGCTCAATAGCTCAGTTGGAAGAGAATTCTCCCTGTAAGGGAAAGGTCGTGGGTTCAAGTCCCACTTGAGCGCTTCTTTTTACCGATGAATTTCGAAGGAGGGTAATGTTTTTTGTCTATGTTCTAATGATTTCTGTCATCGATCAGGGTGTAAGGTGTGAGGGATGAATATGTCTTAGCAATCTTGCATCTGAAAGCCTAAGACGGCGTGCGGTTTTAGTCGGTTCTATTCCGTCATAACTAGCCAGGCGGCGGGAATGTATCTATGGAGATTTTCACACGAAAATAGGGCACGTATTATACCAGAAAGGAAAGAGGTTTATTGCGTAAAGCACAATCAAAGCAAAATTTTATATTTACTTACTCAGTCTAAAATATACCTCAAATAAAATTTAGTAGTATCTTATACTCACTTGGGTTTCATGTCTGTCAAATCTCAAAATAAAAACCACGGCAAAACTCGCTCTTGTACTCGTACCACCACGGCACAACTCGCTTTTGTACCAGATGGGGTTGAACATACCTGAAACAAAAGAAAAATCACATTAAATATTATGCAATATTAATTCTCCCAATTAAAAAAAAGCTTAAGCATCATTTTATTTAAAATTAACCATAAATCCATCCACAGCCATCGATCAGTCGCCACACATTACAAAGAAATCTGTCTAAACACGTCAAAGTTAAACATAACAGCCAAATGTGTATCCACACTTAAGTATAGACAGCGCACTAACACTTTTACAGATGATTGATGAAATACACATTCAGTCAACAAATATACAATCCATTTTCAACCATACAATATTAAAATAAAGTCTAATATCGCTTGTAGTGTAGTGTTTGTCTATTGTATGTGACACCGTCGCACGGTAAATGATGCACTCAACAGTATTGCTAGTCAAATTTGTTGTTTTACTTGTACGATAATTGATTTTGCATGCAAATGGATTGCTTGGCTAATGCGAAAAAAATATTGTTAAAACATTGTTATCGCGCAATGGATGGCTTTTAATGGATACAGTCGACGTTTTTTTGCATCAATTTCGTGTAATGTGTTTTATATTGTGAGTTATTGCACTAAGTAATAGAATAACAGTTCATTTAATTTATTTTACGTCGTTGTTTGTTTGTGATTTTTTTTTTATGGAATAGGGAGGCAAACGAGCAGACGTAGTATAGGCGATTGAAGATGCAGAGCGAAGCCACATCTCTACGCAGTGCCAAAGAGTCTAGCTGATTTGAAACATCCATGGCAGTTGACGTTTCGAGTCGCTCTCCGTTGGATGCGGTCCAGAGGGAGAGGTTGGCACTGAGGTGCTCCTTGCCCAGAAATGATAACAGTATTCTATGTGATAAGAAATAGTGCAGAAATTAGCGGCGCATCGGTAGTGAATGTGACTGGTGGAAATTGAAAGCCAGGGTTGGGTATTTTAATACTTGTATTGTTGAACTTTCTGTAAATTCACAATAAAAAATATCAGAAAAGCAATTAGGTAGGTAACCATTATCTGTATTGATAACGAATTGTACATACAAAATGGCTTCTTCCCAAAAACATTACCAACTGACAATACCATCAAATTTAATTAATTCCACGGAATTACTGTCAATGCCATCAAAAACAGGAATATTAAACATCATTTTAATTAAATTGAGTAGTAAGCCGATTGGCATTGCGTTCTCTTATATAACAATAATTTAATATTTAAGTAATTTACCAAATTGTTGTTTTAAGAATTTGTTTTAGGTTAGGGCGTTGTCTGACTTGAAAGCGATTACGATCAAACTAATTAATCGCATTCAAGATCGCGCGAGCTTGTTTAATTCCGCGCCTTTATAACAAGAAAATCAAATAAGATATGTACCTATTTAAAATTAATGCGATCTTTCGATTCTTTCGACCCACGACGGAACGGAGACGGTAGGTATATGCGTTTAGGGAGAGAAGATGTTTGTGCGTTTGTTTTGATAAGAACAATTCAAACTCAAGTTTAGTTAGGTTTTTCAATTGCAAAATGTAGGTTTTGAGTTTGTATAAACGTCGGAAAACTTGAGTTTGTAATACCTACCGAAAGGTAACTGAAAACTTCGGTCGCCATTATTCCTCTGTTCCTATATCTATTCATTCGTAGTACTTTTTTTACGCAGCTATTGATGAGTTTGAAGTGTTATCAATAAAGTTAAAAAAGGAGAAATAGCCTTTTCTTCATCACCTTTAATCATTGTTGTCGCTTGATCGTATCGCGAATAAACACGTTTGAGCAAGGACATGTATGAGTAAATATCGCGGCAAGTTGCGATGATCGCGAATTCTTTTCTCTGTCTATTAGGACGGCGTCAGACACTGACTAAAAACATTATAATTTGTATTCGAAGTGGGGTGAAGTTCCCCTCTATTTTAACTTTCAACCATAACTGACGTGGTAGATTATGTAAATTCATGTCACGTGGCAGGTTATAGGGTACGATACCCTACCGTAGAGCGTAATTACAATTACACTTCGTGCGTACAAGGGCTTGGTTTTACAATAAACTATAATGATAGCAATCTTTTCATTTCTTAGTCACTAAGACGAGATAACGTGTGACTAATGTAGGTACGTACTTACTGCTGAAGAATAAGAAAAAAAAGTTTTACAATGAAAAGATTTTTTACCAAATATTATGTCTTGTAGAACCAACGATGGGTTTCAGAGAATAGCAACTCGGCATTAGCTCGCAGGCAGAATAAAGCACTCTGAATGAAACGATTCCAAGAAAGCACTTCAAATTTCCAACTAGAATCACAAGTTATTCCTCTCATAAAAGTAAAATAGGATCATCGAATGTCCCAGACGCCTTTGAAAGCGACCTACACGAGGATTACTATTATTTCGGAGTCCGAACACGGATTAAGGAGTACTTTAACATTAAAATAGAACTTTTATAACGACTCTTTCTACTTAGGGGGAAAATGAACAAAAAAGGGCGTACGTTGGTATGGCTTCCATTTAGCGAGCCGGGTAAAGCTGTAGACACACGACATAAGTTCATCAATCAAACCGGACATTTTTATACGCTCCGCACCGCACACTCGACTGACAATGCCAAGAGTTTTTAAGAGTACCCACTTTTTGCTGCAAAAAAGTATTTACAAATGTCATAAGTGTAAATCCGTGTATATTTTTGTGTATACCTTTTTTTGTGACAGTGGAATTTTCTCTTTTATGAGTAAATTATACTATGTTGTTATAATAATATCATTTTATTAATGTTACGCGAATGATATAATATCTCTAGAATTAGATGACTATAAGTTACGAAGGTATTTGTCATAATTGTCGTTAGTCAGACACTAAATGACGGCGATAATAAACTGCTTACTCCAACGACCATACAATACAACCAAGCCGACTCATGCTTCAAAATAGAAAACAAAGTTTAAATTAAGAATGTCAGATCGTATGGTTAAAGCCGCCTTTCCACGGCCTGCAATGTCACGGATACGTGCGTTATTCGCTAACTACGCATCAAAGGGCTCTCGTATGTGAGAGTGCAGACCCTTTTCTCATAGCACAGTAAGCGTGAGACAGCTGTTAACTAGTCTCAAAAAGATCTACCAAGGTATTAAGTGCAAATTAAACTTTTATTGATTTAAATTGTATTATTGTCCGAATGTGCACAATGTGTACCAAATATCAGAAAAATTAGTGAACAGGAAGGGGGTTCGGCATTTGCGTCCGTGAAACCTGGCACCGTGGAAAACCGGTGTAAGTGTGTTACCTTTGCCTCTCTGTAACGTAGATATATTTTTACTTAGTGTTTTGCGTGTCACATTCTATGAGTTCATTGTCTTCATAATGGCGGTATGTTCGTGTGTCTGCGTAAAATGTACATTTTATGCATAATTGAATGTAAACATGGCGTGTAATGTAAACTCCAACTTGACTCGTGCTTAAGCCTACAGTTTATTCAGGTTGTGACAATGGATACGGTTTATTTATTTATTTCTTAACACGACGCGGGGCCGTCTAGACCTAAAGTAAGTTAAGTCAGTATGTTACACAAACGTGTATGTTAATGTAAATTTAGTTTCCACCAAAAAATATTGAGGCGCAACATGTTGCACAACATTGTCAATCAAAGATGTTCATCAATGCGGAACAACTTTGTCTGTCCACGAATGATTGTCGAACCAGGAACATCGCGCGTGTTGCGCAACGTTGCTAAACTCTTTATGCATCACGTATTGTGCCTTAAACCTTACTTAGACGATACTGCGCTGCTGCTGCATCTCATCAAAACCTCAAACGACACAAATACTGTAACTTAACAGGTGATTATGTTTTTGAGCCGTTTGGAGTTGAATAGTTGGGGACATGGGGCCCAAGTGCCCGCTTTCTTTACAAAGACCTAGCAAAGCGGCTGATCAACGCTACGTGCCAAAATTTTTTTTTTATTATTTTACATAACATAACATAAACTCACGCCTGTAATCCCCGAAGGGGTAGGCAGAGGAGCTAGCACCCACATTTCGCCAGTTTATGTTGAAGGGGTAGGCAGAGGTGCTAGCACCCACATTTCGCCAGTTTATGTTTAGGTCCCAATGTAATAGGTTATAGCCTTATAAATCTGCGATAAATACACACATAACTTCGAAAAGCATCGAAAAGTCATTGGTGTGTGCCATGGTAAACCTGTGATCGAACCCGAGACATCGTCTAAGCAGTCCATTACCCATACCACTAGGCTACTGCAGATATTTACATGTTTACATTATTTATTATTTTACAAGATGGATATTTACTAATTCATATTTTATTTTAAATCTTTTAACGCATTTTTCAAGAATTTAACTGACAAAAAATTACAACACAATTAGTACTGAAGGTACAGATTCCTAAATACCTACGTGTCTAAGTCATAAAATCAATAACCGCTTATTACTTATACAGTATCGATAACACTTAGGCAACTTAGGCAAATGGCCGCAACGTCCATCAGGTGAATCCATTACCGACCCTAAAGTAGTTCACAATGGCCAATATATGGCTCGCTATAGGCTTCTACCACCATATCATTTGATAATACGAGCTAAAAGCTTACAGAAGTATCTGATATAATCATGATAGACGATATTATATGGATATCCGATATTGAAAAATGATAGATTTTTTTTTCTTTTATTGTTAGAAGTACAACGTATTCTAGAACGTCTTTTTTATGGATTAAGGAGGCAAACGATCAGACGGATCGCCTGATGGTAAGCGATCAGCGCCGCCCGTAGACACCCGTAACAGCAGAGGAGTCACAAGTGCGTTGCCTTCCTTTTAAAAGAGAGTACGCTCTTTTCTCTAACGATACTCAGTTATGACAGTCATGAGTCTGGATTTGAAACTGAACTAGTAGGTACAGATTGTACTCTAATCTTGAGTCGATATTTTATAAACATGGTAGCCGACGTTCATAAAATCTTGTCTCTGCTCAACAATGAGTTTCAATCGCAGTTGTCACATCAGTAGCCAGCGAATTTCAAAAAGTTAACATAGAAGATAGAACTGTCATAAAACTAAAGCAACTTTTTTTTTATCCCACTTAGGTGGCAAACAAGCACACGGCCCTGATGGAAAGTGGTGACCGCGGCCTATGGACGTATGCAACAACAGGGGCGTTACACTCGTGCTGCCTACCCTGAAGAAACCTTTAAATGCCCCTCTTGATGAACCCCATATTGTAGTCGCTTGGGAAAACCACGGCAGCGAGTTCATTCTACAACTTGAGCTTGAATGTGTCGGTTAATATGAACGCGTGTAGTTACGTTAACGGATGGTCAAGTCTGATAAGGGCCTAATATGTGTTCATAACATCTCTACTAAGTGTAGTTCTAGAATAGAATCTATCTTCTTCTTCTTCTTCTTCCTAGCCTTTCTCCCATTTCATTTGGGGTCGGCTCTCCGTATCATTCTATCCGTATCTATAATAAGAAAATATTATCAAGTCGTGATTAATGATATTATGATAGAATACAAGCATCACTACTCAAATAAATTCATATCTACACTTATATCTGTGACACGGTGATGTAACATACGGCTTATTCAAAAGCTAATTTTAATACAAATTCTGATAAATAGCTCCATTCTAGTACACTGCCCTAATATGTTACAACAAGCTTATTTTTTCTACACGTCATTATAAATGGGAGAATATTAAAAAGATTAGGCCAGCAAATCCTAACACCTAAATCGGAGTGACCCCTATCATTGAATTTATCAAAACCCTTATTACAAATGAGATTTGGGACCGGTTCCACCATAATCCGTGTACTATCCCTAGCCCTTTTAGCGTAAGGGAAGTAAAATTAAGCCTGGAAAGGGCTCTATAAAGAGACCATTGTTAATCCTTTAATGCTGTTAGAAATTATACGTCGTTGACAAACAAATAGATTTGGATCCCACTAATATTATGAATGTGATGTTTGTTATTCAATAACGATCTAACAGCCGTACAAGATCTATGAATGAATTTTACAGCATTAAGTATGCTAACTATACAAATCGAATACATAGGGAAAAATTAAACTTACAGACGGATAAATAGAAATGAAATTTGAATCAAATCGGGCGTGTCTCGGCGAGTTGGTCAAGGCCCCCCTGTAAGGGAAATATCGTGGGTCCGAATCCCACCCGAGAAGTTTAATTTTTCCCTATGTATTCGATTTGTACAAGATCTATTAGGGTAAAGGGATAAGTCTGGAATAACATAGTCTACCACAATCCATATTCTATGGTTACAAAAACAGAATCAAACTTACATGTCATCATGGATACACGACGCAAAAAAGCTGACATATATTCTGGAAACTTTATTTTTCATTGTTACATACCTACATACATACGAAACAATCCATAATAATATTATTATAAATGCGAAAGTAAATCAGTCTGTCTGTCTGTTACTATTTCATGCAGACCACTGCATTGATTTCGATGAAATTTGGTATAGGGGTAGATTAGACCTTGAGAAAGGACATAGGCTGGTTTGGTCGCGATATCTGACATTCTGGCGGGACCCGCGGGCAACCGCTGCTTATACACGAAGATTCATACTAATATTATAAATGCGAAAGTAACTCTGTCTGTCTGTCTGTCTGTTACGCTTTCACGCCTAAACCACGGAACCGATTTTGATGAAATTTGGTATAAGGGTAGATTAGACCTTGAGAAAGGACATAGGCTATGTTTGGTCGCGATAACCGACATCCACGCGGGCGGAGCCGCGGGCAAAAGCTAGTTTATAATAATGTTAACGGAAATTAACGAAAAAAGAACAAGATATGCAAAAACTAGCCTTTACAGTAAAATTGTACAGAAATTTTTGCAATGTACATACTTTAAACAAACAAATGATAGCTTCCTGTCCCGTTTCTCGAAAATAAAACCATATTTAAGCAAAGAGTGGAGATACGGAACATCAAGCGGTAAATCTTTCTTTATCGCCCAACTATCTTCACGGGTTTGCGGCAACTTAGGGTACAGCACAACTTCGAAACAGATAATCCCTTTGTGAAAACAAGCGTTCAGCCGATATGGCAGTTTAGCTTTATTAGCCACTAAATCATGTTATTTTTTATTGTCTTTCCGTTTTTGGTTGTGATTTTGTGGTTAAATAAATAAATCAGAACTTTGACTGTTAACCTAGTCTAATAAAAGGTACCTATCACTGATTTTAGATAGTGAAACCCTCAAAACTAGACTGAAAAATAGCTGGATTTGTTTAGTCATGTCATGTATCGAGGTAAATTGCAAATTCACGTTGCTATCTGCTGAAAACCCACGCTAAATCGATATTTTTGTATTTTTTTTTTAAGAATGAAGCAAGAAGGACCTTTTTATTGGATGTAAGATAAATATACATAACCTAAACTACTATGCATCACTTACAATACAGTATATACCTACTAAACTGGGCACATCCATTGCATTAGATTGCAATGCAGATTGCATCAAGATAGGAACCAGTTCAGCATATTTGCTATTATATGTATACAGTACAACATATATTTTGTACCAGAATCGGTGCCAATACCGATTGCCACCATTTTTATTATGTTGAAAATATTTACATGTTGTGGCAGCTATCTACTCCAAAGTAATTTCAAAGTTTTAACATAACATAAACATAAACTCACGCCTGTATTCCCGAAGGGGTAGGCAGAGGTGCTAGCACCCACATTTCGCCAGTTTATGTTTAGGTCCCAATGTAATAGGTGGCGAGCCTATTGCCATCAACCGGGCACTTATAAACCTGCGATAAATACACACATAACTTCGAAAAGCATCGTATAGTCATTGGTGTGTGCCATGGTAAACCTGGGATCGAACCCGAGACCTCGTCTCAGCAGTCCTTTACCCATACCACTAGGCTAAAGTTTTGGCATTTGTAAAAATAAGAACTAGCAATGCAAACCCCGCAGTGAGAGCTAGAAATAAAATTAAATGCATACGAATGTTAAATACATTATTGTTAACTTTATAGGCAGTCTGCGGTAGCCTAGTGGACTGCTGAGACGAGGTCTCGGGTTCGATCCCAGGTTTACCATGGTACACACTAATGACCTTTCGATGCTTTTCGAAGTTATGTGTGTATTTATCGCAGGTTTATAAGTGTGGGTGGCAATAGGCTCGCCACCTATTACATTGGGACCTAAACATAAACTGGTGAAATGTGGGTGCTAGCAACTCTGCCTACCCCTTCGGGGAATACAGGCGTGAGTTTATTTATATGTATATGTTTTCAGGCAGTTATTTGTACTCAAATGATTTGAAGGAATTTTTTTACAGCATTAAGTATGCTAACTATACAAATCGAATACATAGGGAAAAAGAATCTTCTCGGGCGGGACTCGAACCCGCAGTCTTTCCCTTACAGGGGGGGAATGCCTGACCAATTCGGCTAACGAGACACGCCCGATATGATTCAAAATTCCCATCTTATACGTCTTTAAGGCGACGTGGCGTCATCTACTGATTTTCCTACGAACTATCGGAATCAATGAATGATTTACTGAAAAGTGTTAACTAAAAGCAGTGAGAGGAAGATATTGGAAAATCCTGAAGTGACTCATGACCTTTTTTTAAAAGAATATGAAATAAACTGTCATACTTACTTAATATTTTATTACAGGTGTCAGTTAAAAAGCAAACAGCACATGTCGCACTAAAAGCTTTTTACTCTGATTCACCAGATTAACCTAATTACGCGTATTTGTTTTATAAATTTGATGAAAAAGAGAAATATGACGTTATTTAAAGCTTTTACTATTTGATGGGAAATTGGGGGTTTTTTATGTACGAATCAGCTGATTTTTAACAACTTTAGCCTGCAGCTCTGCCTGTGTAGAATACTCCCGAGGAGGGCCAGACCGTAAGGGACGGCTCTGGGTCAGCCGGGGTGCGAGGGATATGTCGAAAACAACCTCACCTCCGGCATAGCGCTACGACACTCAGTCGACGTGCGGTTTTAGTCGGTTCGAGTCCGACATAATCCCAGCTGTATTCTGCACGAAAAAAAAGCCTGTGTAGAATAGTGAAGCCTTCTTAACATACATACTCACACAATGGTCTTTTTGGTATAAAAAAATACTCTGGACCATATTTCATCTGAATCCGTTCAACCGTGAACTGAACCATAGTAAAAAAACTTTATTTAGTTGAACTTTTTGAACTTGAACTTTCAAGGTTAACATCGTTAACAGATGCGAGAACAGATGCGAGAAGTTCCATTAAATACACAGATTTGAGGATATTCATGGCAAACGAAATATTAAATCCTATTCTCGTAATAAATATAAATTGTTTGTAGTATATTGGTTAACATATCAAACAAGATATTCCGGGTTCCAACCGCATAGGTTTGCAATTCGAATTCCAATGCTATTTCAAACTTTTTCTGCTCCTATTTCGAGTGAACTGATACATCTGATGTTCCACTCATTCATTCGGTCACGGAATCTACAAAGTCAAAGTGTTTTAATTGTGAAGCACTACTACAGCTTTTTGACGTCAAATTCTGCTTAAAACTAAGTTTACCACCGCTTACGCACCAGTGGAGAAGAAACGGCGCAACTTCCCATCAAGTGCCTGTTTGCCACCTTAGTAATCAAGTATACATAGTTAGGCATAAAATCATTACAATGAGTAATTCGATAGCCTATAGGGCTTTCGGAGTGTTGCCATTTCTCAGAACAGAGGATGTTATTCAATGTTAAGCAAACACTGTTCAAATGGCAAATTAGTATTGCAGGATTAAATTTGCAATGAGGTCATTCGATGAAGAACTAAAAATACTGACGTAACTTCTAGAATATGTACGTAGTGGCAATTGGCTAATCAGGCTATACGAGGAAACGACCCTTAGAATGAAAACCGTGAATCTGTAACTCCACCCGATTTAAATACTGTTCCAAAAATAGAAGGTTATGCTTTTTTTCGTGCGGATATCCCCTTGGATACCTCCCCCACCGGAGCCGGAAGGGGAGGTTATGTCGGACTCGAACCGACTAAAACCACACGCCGACTGTGGGTCGTGGTGCTAGGCGGGAGGTGAGGTTGCCTTCGACATATTCCTCGCACAACGGCTGCATCTGACTGTAATCTATATCTGTACTAAATTTCATTGAGATCCGTTCAGCCATTTTTTCACGAAAGGGTAACAAAAATTTTACATCCATCTACAAACTTACACAATATTAGTGACATAGGATAAGATAAATATCTTCCCAACCCTTAAATTATAAAGTAAGTTTTATAAGGAACCCAGGAATACAATAAAAGTTGAGCTTCTTATTTGAATATCGTCCAAAAAGTGGTTAATCTACATACCCATTTGGGTAACACCCCGAAGGGTGTGGGTCGAAAGTACTTGACCTTACAAATCTGATAGCAGCGCTCATGGATTTTGAGATGGGATGACTTTCTTGTGATGTGACAATAATAAATGTGTTTGGGGATCGATTTCTACTGGTGAACCATCAGCTGTTATGCCATCTAATCAAATTGACGTGTCCTAGATAAAAAAAAATCTAGGTGGTATTACCGGTTAGCCAATGGTGGCAAAAATTGTGGAATCGAATCTTCGATTTATTTATAAGTTGAGATACGAAAAATCTTTATTGTACACTCATAAATGTAAATTTTAGTACATGTACGGACAACATAATGCGAATTGTACAAATGGTGGCCTTATCGATACAAGCAACCTCTTACAGGCAACCTATTTGTTTATGATCAATGTTTACCACTTTGAATAAATTTAGTGTAACTTATTATTTACGTTTTAAGTGATAGAGAGGGTACGGTAAAAGGGGGCAGTTTAAAAATCATCAATAGACATAGACCATGTCAGATAAAGAATATTCGTACCAAAAACCAGATCTCTTCTACTATTCAGTTGCGGGTTCAGATCCCGATTAGAATCTATGGGAAAAGTTAACAAACTAATTGCTTATAAGTTTATTGATATATCAGATCAAAATTTGTATTGAAATTAAAACTAAGCCCCTGAGCTTTTTGGCACTTAAATCTGAAATTTAGATAATTTTCATCACTCATATTAAAACTGAATCAGAAATTTAGATAATTTTCATCACTCATATTAAAACTTACTTCCAATATATTGTCCCTTAACACCTCATAAACTAATGTAAATTGACTTTTAAACTCTCGCGTTCCATGATATATGTACATAAATTATAACGGGAATTAACGCGATCATGGTATAGGCCAGTCAGCCTGTGACCACGGCCGGTGTAACCTGGTCGAAACGTCAGGCAAATCAAAGGTATGTACCTATACCATGATCGCGTTAATTCCCGTTATAATTTATGTACATAATGTAAATTGAATTTTCAATAATATAATACGTATAATTAAATGGAGCGGAACTATTATTTGATCGTACATTACTCGGCGCGCCAATGGTCCGTATGTCATTAGAGGGCAGTCGCCCACTGTAGCCCCAAGCTATTAATATAAGTAGCGAGATGTTTTAGCAAGCACTTAACGCTAAAGCACTCGATTGATTGCTTAGTGTGACATACGGGCGATACGTTCAGGCGATTTCAAGTAAAAGATTCGAAGCATATTTACAAAAAGTTATATAAACAACATTAATATGAGGAGAAACTATTTAAAGTTAACAACGCTTAGATACTGATAATTGATGACTTTGATTTTAATTCATACGTTTTTTCTTTAGAATTGAAGGCAAATTCATGATTTTTTGCCAAAATTCCTCCGGCCAAAGCAAAGCAAGATCTCGGTACCCATTTGTCTCATCATCATCTTCATCTAAATATAGACGTTATCTTGATTGCATTCGAGGCCGAGATGCCCTAGGAGCTCAGGTTCCACCTCGGTACAGTAAGCGTCATAACTGTACTTATTTGTGTCTGTTAGTATTTATACATATCAAACCTCTAAATACTTAATTTCCCAAAATTTACTTTTCTCCGCCACACAATAGCCATTCAAAAAATAAAAATTGCAAGTGAATGTGCTTGAAAAACACACGTAGTTGGAAGTTTGTTTAAAGCAGAAACTTCATTTTAAGGTTATTCCGTGACAAAGTGCAGTCATCAAAGTAACTCGTCACGTCCGCTGTGCCCACATGAAGCCGCAAAAAATAGGGGGTCGCGTACTGCACGATTTATCACTGTCCTGACGAAGGCAGTTGTAATAGACTCTATAAGACTACAGAAGCACGTAAAGTGAAAACTGAGTGTTGTTATGGCGGTATTTGGGAAATTTTCGCGTAGTTTTAGAGAAACGGATAGTAAAAACTCACTTAGTATATTTAATTCTTGAAGGATAAATAATATTCTAAATATAAATTCGAGACACAAATAAACAGCATTATGATGGTTGTATAACCGACTAATACTCGTGATCGTGATATTTCTTTGCTGCCTTTTTTTACTATCTACAAAACACCAGACACTGTAAACAAGAAATTGCCCTCGCACTGGTAGCTTTTCACTAGCAGAAACGCCTGCAAATTAATTGCCTTTTTTCTAGAATGTAGTTACGAGCACTTTTTCGGTTACCCGGCTGTAAATTACAGCTGAAAATCCGAATTATCCTTCTTCTTAAGAATTTTACATAACTTTGTCATTTTAAAAATTATTCTAACCCGTTATCCGCTCGGTGAAGTTCCGTGGTTCGTCCCGTTCTTTAATAAGTTTTTATAAAGCGGACAGTTGAATGCCCACGTAATTCATCATCAACCCACACGATTTTTAATCGTGACAGGACGAGAGCATCACGTGTTCATATTAATATTTATACTTTAAGCCATAATTTACCATTCAATGCTTTATAATTTTACTTTTTAAATAGGAGGGGACTGTGGCCATGAGTCACGTTATTTTGTTTTGTACCAATAGTAATTAATTAGTACTGATTGAAGCTGTTACTGGAAGCCTTTAAACAATACTTTTAATAAAGCTATTTCGTTAATTGTACAACGACATAATTTTCATATTTCATTTCAATATTTGTGCGCTGGAGACAGCAGAATAATATGGACATCTTTCTTTCTCTTATCATCTATCTATCTTAATACAAACAAACGCCACGTAAATAAACCACATTTTATGTAATATTGAAGTTAAAAAAGTTCTACAAACTAAAATGCCGTGTGTCCCAAAACTCTTTTATTTATTGTACTTCAATACACAGAGAGACAGAAAGCAATACTGTGTTGAACGACACGTGCGCGTATATACACCGTCCACCACATGAAAGAGGAATAACATGAAAGAGATGCATTAATATTAAACGTATCACACGGAGGATGATATTAGAAACACATTATGTCGTTAGATCAAATAGTATTTATTGGGGTATATTCGATGTTGGGTGTGTATCGATATCTAATGTACTGCTTCAATAGATGTTTGTCGATTTCGATATATAGATATTCTTATTAATGATAGCCTTATAGTAATATCACTGTTAGTAATAAAACACGTCTTTGGGCGATTTGGGCGAAGGATATTGAAGTTATGAAAGAAAGAAAGAAGAAAGAAAGAAATTGTTTATTGCGAAACAACGCACACGGCTATACACAATGTCAATCACATAATAACAATATCAATAACAGTAAGCAAGAAATATAGTAATAATAACATTTTTTTTATCTGTTGTTACCGCGCCACGCCGCCATATATATTTTATTTCGTAAAAAATAAGTATCATTTATCATAAATTAATTAATATTGATTTATGACTATTATTGCAAAATACATACATACAATCACGCCTTTATCCCCGGAGAGTTAGGCAGAGGAGTCTTAACACCCACATTTGACCAATCATTGTATTTAGTCCCACGTACTATGGAGTGAGCCTATTGCCAAATTGTGCGCTATTGTTTCCTGGAGCCATGATTTTGAGGCTGAGTCTGGGCTGTTAAACAGCGCTATACAAAGCATGGGAAGAGATGGGGTAGCCCAAATTCTATTCTGGCGGGAACCACGCTTATTTCAAATGGACATAATTATAAAGTTTTTAAATGACAACCAAAAAGAATATTTTTATATGGGGGCGGGGTATCAAGTGACTGTTTGTCCCGTAAAAGCTAAATCTAGGGGAAGGGAGTGGATTCCGGGCTTGGACATTTTGAATGTAACCGGTTATTCCCAGTGCCCCCACTGTCGACGCCACCACGTGGTGAAAAATGGGATTTTTTCCAAAAAAATGTCCCACTTGCCAACACTCTGGTGCCGACACCAGCGGTGGCAATTGGGCCATGGTCAGTCTTGCAGGGATCAACGACGCGCAGAGATGATGATGACATAAAATATATTACTATCACCTTTAATCACACAATGGATTTTATACGGTTTTCACTGTTATTTAGATATTTTCACGAAAGATTTATAGTTAAATTCATCAGAAAATAAACTTTTGAAGAATGGATACTAAAATGTCACATATGTGAATCCAGAGCAGTGTTAGTTCACTGATAAAACACTCTTTGTATAGTTAACCCTAAAATGCCTATCGCAAATATTCAATCCAGAATGTTCCACATGTTTCAACGTCGAAATTCTCAGCTCCAAATCAAGTTTCCGACTGAAACAATCGCGCGTTTGGTGAAAGTTTCATCTTATATCATCGACTGCCGTCAAATTCTTGATTTAAGAAAAAACTTCCGCGCCATTTACACTTTTATGTTCAAGTAGGTACAGTCAGGAACAGAAGTTGTTGGAAATCAACAATAAGAAGTAATCAGTGTATAAATAATACATTATGTAACTTGAGTGTACACGGCTTTACCAACAACTTCGCTTCCATGTCAACCTCATCTGCGGAAGGAAACGGACACGGCACGGCAAATTTTCTTCACAGAGTTAGGAGGTTAAGCAGCAGTCGTTGTTATTCTGCGGTAGCCTGGTGATATGGGTAATGGACTGCTCAGACGAGGTCTCGGGTTCGATCCCAGGTTTACCATGGCACACACCAATGACTTTTCGATGATTTTCGAAGTTATGTGTGTATTTATCACAGGTTTATAAGTGCCCGGTTAATTGCCGGCAATAGGCTCGCCACCTATTACATTGGGACCTAAACATAAACTGGTGAAATGTGGGTGCTAGCACCTCTGCCTGCCCCTTCGGGGAATACAGGCGTGAGTTTATATTATGTTATGTAATGCAAATAAAAAAAATCTAATAAATCGGACTTCAGCAGGCTCCAATATGAAAAATTTCGTTACAACTAGGAATCGCTAGAAAAATTATAACACAACATTATGTGACTAGCCAGAACTGTAGCGGATTTTTTATTGTTAGATCACTTTTGTTGCCGACAGTACTCTTTTTACGATGAAGGTCGTATGACAGTTCGGAAAAGGGCATAGAGAAGGTATGGAACAATTTATTTTTATGCGAGGGTGTATCGTTGTATCGGTTATATGGAAGAGGACGCTGTCAAACCGGTGAAAGCGTTTAAAAAAGAAGTTGTATAGTATATTTTACGCCTTTTATATGACCCACCTGGGGTGCATTAGTAAAATTAGTAGTACCTTTTGAAGGTTTTTTGGGGACTTCGTAAATAAAATGGAAATAGTAAAAAAGCTGCTGACTAGTTACGTAACACAAAAACATTCAAAATGTATAATCAATGGGTTTCTACAACTTCTATTCGAATAGCAGTGAATTAGATCCATAATAGGAACCTAGATTTAAATTAAACTAAGTGTACTTATACATTTCATTGATTAAAACATGAGAACCCATTCTAGATGATTAGATTTGCAATGCTGGCATGGCATCCATCTTTATTTGTCACACGAGTACACACTGGGACTATTTTCCATCCTCTACCAAAGTTGTCTAGTCAAGTCAGCTTATTCTCGAATCCTCCCGAAAATAATGTTCAAAATAGCGTTTTATCAAGACAGTATAATCATTAATCAATGAGACAAGTGTTATTTATATTTTAATGAAATTTTATAGCATTTTATTATGCTAACTTTACAATTCGATTACATCGGGAAAAATTAATTGCTCGGGTGGGGCTTGAACCCACGACCTTACAGGGTACAAGCTCTTCTAACTGAGCTTCTGAGCCACACCTGAATCAATTCAAATTTACCTCCTCTATATATCCGTCTTTACGGCAATAACCGGCGACGACGGAAGGAAAGGTCGTGGATTCAAACCCCACCTGAGCAATTCATTTTTCCTGATGGACTCCATACATAATGTCTTCCACCCTCTCAACACTGGACAGGACAACTTCGATTACCCACGTCTATACCCATCTACTTCACAAATTTCATACTCCATTACAACTACCACAAACCCAAATCTATTAAACGCTAACCTTTTCCCGCCTCCTTGTACAAAGTTTCATAAAAAGCATATCAAACAAGGAAAAGGGATCATAGTCAAACAAAAAACTAGATTACCGGACACTCAAAGAATCACAAACAATACCACACCGAAACCCTAACTAGAGTAACAAAACAGGACCACGTAAATTATTCATGAAGGACAAAAACGTTTTTGGGCTTAATCTCCACTCATACGCACACGCGGTGATAGTAAATTAGAGATCTAATTGATATATTATCTGGAATTCGAAAAGGGCAAAGGCGTGTCCTGGCCACTGGACAGAAACTACGAAGAAGTTTAACTAACCTATGTTACTAGATAGATAGTGGTTTAATGACTAAGACATTGGAATTGAATTAGGATGTTGCTAATTAACTTTTAAACTCTCTAATTTAGGTACATAACATATCTTTGATTTGCCTGATGTAAAGTAAAGTATATCTTTATTGTGTACACCAAGGAATAAAAACATGTTGTGTTGTTTGTAGGTACATTTCAGGTATAGACAATAGGCGGCCTTATCGCACAGTGGCAATCTCTTACAGGCAACCAGGTTACACCGGCCGTGGTCACAGGCTGGCTATTGACTAATCAAACATCCGTCACGCAAAAAGGTATGTATGTATTTACAAAAAAAAGTATCTAAGTATGTTTATCCGCATTCTAGATTCCATAACACAAGCTAGTTATGCTCACCATGGGTCTAGATAGTGTTGTGTAGAATGTTGTGGTTTTTTGTAGTGTACTTATAATATGATCGTGTTAATTTCGCATTATTGTTATTGTATAGGACGTTTCTAGTTTAAACCCCATTAAGAATAACCACTGACGTGAAGATATTCCTAAACAGGCAATTTAGCTAGCTGAAGAGATTAAAGAAAATACTAGATATCTATATAAATCCTATCTGAACGTCAAAGATCCTATATCAACAGGTTATGTATATTCACTAAGTCAAGAAAATAGACTAAAGACTACATTGTGACATACTCAAAAAGGATCCGTGTCTTGAAGTTGGAGCAGCGTTTCCTCGCTATCTATAAAGTATAAAATAGATCTTTATTTGCTAGAACATTGTGTAACATCCTTGTTACAAAGTATTGCTTGAGTATTCAAGATGTTGACGAACAAAGTATTCAAAATTATCTTAATTTCGTTTTTACCCTTCCAGCTGAAGTATTATTCTGATATTTGGTAAACACTTTTAGTTCGAACAATAATACCATATTAATTTTCTTGATAATATGTATAACATTTCTGGCCGTACAAAATGATACGAAGTCAAAAGAAAGGTCTAAGCACTTATTAGTATTACTCATTTATCTGTAGATTTTTTCATTTATTTAAATACTAGCTTTTGCCCGCGGCTCCACCCGCGTGGATGTCGGTTATCGCGACAAAACATAGCCTATGTCCTTTCTCAAGGTCTAATCTACCTAGGGTTACCATTTAGGTATGTGAAAAGTCCTGACAAAAAGCCGGACATTTCAATAAAAGTCCGGACACTTACTTGCAATGGCATGGTATTGCTCGGGACATATATCTTGGACATAATGTGCTCTAAACGCGCATTATACGTTTCACGTTTCTTTTGAGCATAGCACAGGGTGTTACTGCGGTGCACGAGTTCAAATTCACCAAGCATAATTTAGGGAGTCGATGGTCGGAAACCAAAAACACAGCGCGCATATGGACTTCATTTGTCACGTCATTTAGGTCTAAGATATGTGTCCCGAGGTATAGGCATGATATACCTTGAACCTCAATTGCGAGACAGATGAGGCCCTGGCACCCGCGGATTGTTTGGTTGAACAATAGACTTCCAGACTCGACATAACGGGACTCGACATAAAGGGAACCAACCAATAAATCTATGCTTGGTGAATTTGAACTTGTCTATAGTAGTAGCACACCATGTTATTCTCAAAAGACACCCAAGAAACATGTAGCACGCGTATAGAGCACATTTTAGGTTCATACATAATGTGGTGATCCTCATCCAGAGGGAGAGACCCTGGGTCAGGTGACTCATTCATATTATAGTCATCATCCTAAATTTATATGTACAAACCAATATAATATAATGACAGTATAATATATACAATACACTACATTTGACACGCCCAACTGATTACTAAATTAATTGTAATAAAAACCATTGCTAATGATTCAATAAGGTAAAGGTAATGTAAGGAAAAGGTCGTGAGTTCGAGTCTCACTTGAGCATTTAATTTTTTCCAATTTTTTCGAACTTAAAAGTTAGCATAATAAATGCTATAAAAAATTCATTCAAAGATTCAATACAACTTTAAAATTTAATATGAGTTGCGAAGATTTCTACAAGACAACTTTAAATGAACCTGAGTTACTCAGTAAGTATCTAGTGTTGAAAAGTGTATAAAATTAATATAACTACTTACCGAAAACTGTTATTAAATTTGATTTATTTTATAAAGGAAGTATTTTATACTATGAATACTAGTTGGTTTGCAAAAAAATTATTGTTTGATCTCTTATGTTGATTATTATAGAAGATTTTATATTATTTTGATTTTAGATTTAAATGACAGGTTAATAAAAATTAATGGCTTATTTTATATTACATAGTATGTGGTTTACTAATTTTATTACTCATATTCCATCTAATTGAAAAAAATCCGGACAAATGAAGGAGCCGGACAAAGTCCGGACAAGCGTTGAAAAGTCCGGACTTGTCCGGATTAATCCGGACGGATGGTAACCCTAAATCTACCCCTATACCAAATTTCATCAAAATCGGTTCAGTGGTTTAGGCGTAAAAGCGTAACATACAGACAGACAGACAGACAGACAGACAGAGTTACTTTCGCATTTATAATATTAGTATGGATTTCAAATACAAATCAAATTTAACCTACTGCAAACACACTTTTCATTGAATGCCGGATTGTTAAACATCCGATCCCCCGAATCCCATTAATCCTATACGAGTGCTCTTTTTGCCCGTGATCCAGCGTTGGTCAGATAAGCCCTCATTACACCTATTAGGAGCCGTCACGTTTTGCGAGAATTTTGATGCGATAACCCGATTTGATAATGAGGAAACAATTCGGGAACTGTTCGCAAGGAGTCGGTGTTATCTTGGGCTGAATGTAATATTTGGTTTAACTTTGGGTGAGGTAAGGAAACGGAGATTACGGGAGCCGTGCAATGTTAAGGCATTTTGCCACGGTTTAATTCGAAATTTATTTTAAGAGTACATTTTGTATTTTTTTCAGCTGTGGATAAAGTTTCAGTTGGTGGGTGTAGGTAGGTTTTGGGTATGTGGTCATTTTGATTGTAACTAACAATTTTAACAAGTTGTTAGTTATAAATTATAATCCAACAATATATTGATGATTTTAATATTAGAGAAGGGGATTTTATAAAGATCATAGACATATAATGATTATTCAATGCCTCATATTTTGAGCATTGCTACAATATGTTTTAATCGATAAAAATCATATTGTAAGTATTTTTTTTAAATAATATTAGAACCGAAATTACTAATATTCCGTCTAACCCCTCCAACTAAGCTAAATTGCTTGTGCTAGGAGTGGGTTCACTTCGGTAGTGTAATGGCCAGGATTCGAAATCGGGACCTCTCGATCGTCAGGCCGACTCCTTAACCACTAAGCTACCGACGCTTAGCTGAAGAATATGTAGGTGGACCAAATTAAAAACAGTTGTAACAATATAACAGCCTCCGTTGATTTATGCGTGTGCACGCAGTGGCCGTACTGAGTACTGTTTCGCACAAACACATCAGAGCAGTGTATGTACCTACTGTTTGCACAGAATTCGCACGAAATTATTTGCATGGAACAGACGCCCGAATGCGTGCACACGCGTGAAGTGGTGGAAGGCCCATAACTGGTCAAAATGCAGCTACGATAACATGTAGGGAGTGTCAATCAGTTCTGTATGTACTTCATACCACCCCTACTCTTATTAATTTTTGTGTAAGGTGCATTTGCCATGAAATTACAATGAGAATCGAACGCTGTTTATTTTGTGATATATTTACACAAAGGGCCGCCACAAGGGAAATAATCATAAGATATAATTTATAGGTTTTGGGCTCCCTAAAATATGTAGCAATATTGGATTAAATTTAGGGGTTATTGTTCAAATAGGTTTTGTGCAAACATGGAAAGTATATTTTGTTATTTGTATTAGAAAAATGATTGATTGCGTAGATGAAGTTCTTTGTTTCTTTTTGCAACTTCATCATGTGAAATGACCAAATTCATATATTCTTTATCATCTTAGCAATAACCCCAGCCTCATTACAAGCTTTTGCGAGTCTGGGGTCCGCTTTATTACATACATATATTCACACCTGTAAATCACCCAAGGGGTAGGTAGACGTATCTTAACACCCACATTTCGATATGATTTCAGTCCCACGGAACATGGGGCGAGCCTACTATCGTCAAGCGGGCACTATTTCATGGGCAGTATGCTTAATATCGAATGGAATGGAGAACAATTCTCTCTTGGTCGCCTTCTACGACATCAACGGGAAGAGATGGGGTGGGCCCTATTTTAGGGAGCGATTAGTTTAATCCCCCAAAATCGATAAAAAAGCCTGCCCAGCAGCTTTGTCAATTAAATAACAGGTGTACCAGCTAGCAGGTTAGATTGACTTGGACCCAGCAATCCTAGTTGAGCATAATACATCCAATTACACCCAATAAGCTAATAAACTTCCCCTAGTCCCTTTTTTCTTTGTTTTTATACCGGACACGTCAATTTAACTTCACCTAGCCTGATGTTAAGCTATAAAGGCAGTCTCGGAAAGAGGATCCCTATTACAATATCGTAAGTATAAAATGACAATAATGACATTACACTGTAATAACGCCACAGATAATCCAAAGACCCATTTTCGTTCAAAAACTTATCAACATTCCTCTTATTTAGAACACGGAAGTGAGATGGCCACAACTACCGCGCGTGTAACGAAGCGCATCCGGCTAAACTGGAGTCCGATGGTCAACTTACTTGATAGTGGATTTAGAAAATGTTGTTTTATTCACCACTCATTTTTTATAACAATAAGTTAAATCTGTAACAAGATTTCTCGTCTTTTAGTGAGAGGGGTTAATTTGTTTTTGGGGGTCAACTTATGTATTTAATTCTGACGTAATGAAAATAATAAATAAATAAATATTCCACAACATTCTACACAACGCTATCTAGACCCATGGTAAGCTTTTATAGCTTGTGTTATGGAATCTAGAATGCGGATAAACACACTAATATACTTTTTTTTTTTTGTAAACACATACACATTATACATAGAAACACCCAGACCAATGCAAATAGCCATATTCATGCATACTAATATTTGCACTGAGCGGGAATCGAACCCGCGCCTCCTGCGTAGCAGTCGCGTTCACTACCGCCACGCCACGGAGGCTGACAAAATAACAGTATATTGTACGTTTGAGGACGACAGGATTTTGTTAAGTGTAAAACTACTTATTTAAGTCCAAATAAAGTAAACAATTGAATATTTAATTTACTCAAGGTTTGCCAAATATGGGTATAAAAATACATTCGTGAATGTGTTTTACTCATGGAAAATATTGACTGAAAAAAAGTACTTGTCTACATTGTTTTGTTACTAAGCAAACCTTAATTTCATCTCTAGACTCTAGATAAGTACCCACTAACATGCGAGTTGGGCTATTTTACCAGCTAGGCCGTCCCAATATGAGTAGAAATTCCACCGCACCCTTACTCAAAACGAAAGCAAACTTAAAATAACAAATGGCTACAAACAACGCCACATAATTTTGAACTGATGTCACACCTGCGATTTAAAATGTCGCCCTGCCGCGACACTTTAATGAGCATTTTAATTGAGGTCCAACCCTGGCCAGTACACCATGGCCGAATACGAGCGAATTTAGACCTTAACACATAGCATTATGTAGCATAATAGCCAACAGTCCCGGTTTCGCACGGGTGCAATTTGATTGCCCGTACTTTAAAAGTTAGATGATGAATTACACATAGAAACCTTCAATAAAATCTAAATGACATGTTGAGAGCCAAAAGAGATTTTAAAACCACGGTTCGATTCTCGTTACGATCATTATTGTCAGAGTTATCGATTATAAAAGTACAAAAAGCCTGATCAGCCATAACCTTGCGTTAAATCATTGCACAGACTTTCAAATTATTAGACGGCCGTAAATTTAACCCAAAAGCTTTAATCGTATAAAAGTATCGTAATTATAAAAATAAATTTAATATTTTTTTTATGATTGAATACTTTTTCTTTCGAAATTAAGGCCAGTAAAAAATAAAAATATACTGAAATGCAATAGTGATGGCAAAAATTAATTTAAGGGATATCGAGGTTTGAAACTTTCTTCTTCTCTATGATAGGAGTCGACTTATATTTAATTGTAGTTTGTGGACATTTAAATATCGGATATAACAGAAAATTATTTTATATCATTGCGTGAGCAAGGGCAATGACATCAAACCAGACACCCTAAGCGTTATTGGACAGTTTTAATTAATATCTAATTACCACACAGGCATTAACACAGGGGTTAAAAACGCAATATATCTCGTTGAACATTCATTTATTTTATTGAATTTTCAATCAAATTAATTGTAATTAATGTAAATAAAACTAGTTTTAACTCAGACAGACATAATGCGTGTGTTTATTTATATACATATATATGAATGATATTTTGTCACACCCCTGCGGATAAGCGGATAAGCCTCCAGGTATCAGAAATCTGATTAATGAAATCGTGAATAAATATCACCGACCAAGCAATAATGCTTTTGTCTTTGTGTAAAAATGAATACCTAACCCTCAAGGAAATATGAAATTTAAATAAATAATTTTAGTCAGTTTTATAGGTAAGCTTATGATACCTAACATCAGACCTACCTATTAGATCAATGTTTCTTTTTACAGTTATTAAGCTCAAATTAATCTATTATACTTAAAATATGCAGTAAGTACCTAAATACCAATAAACCAAACTAAATGTACCTATAAAATAAGCCATAGTGCAAACATGTTTTGACAGCTGTCAATAAAGCAGAATGCAACCGTCGATTGGTGGATAAGAGTCACGAAACCGAGTTCTAATTTCAATTTTTAGTAGTTGAAGACAGTCATGCAATTCGGTAATATTTGCCAATACTGTACAAGTTAGACGTTCTAGTTTTGAAATTGAATTTAGGAGTTTTCAGTCCTAAACTGTTAAGTTCATTCTCGGCATGCGAATCATATTTGTGTATTACCACACGAACAAAATAAAAAAATACATCATAAGCCTGTATCTAATAACCCGAAAACGTTCTATCAAGTTTAATGAAAATCTATATTCAGATATAAAGGTTTAGCATTTTACATAAATCTGTATGTATCCTTCCTGATAATATTAATAATACTTAATTCATTTATGAAAACGAATTTCCTAGTTAAGCCCGTTTACTCAGGTACCTATTGTTATTAAATATGGAGTAAATAAATTGAAACATATCCAAAGCTCCCACATACCTACTATATTATTAAACTATCCATTTTGATGATACAAACAAAAGATTTTTACTTAAATAATATTTCTAAAAGGCTTCCTTCTCAATCCATGAAAAAAGAAAAGAAAGGAAGTAAATAAAATCAATCGTATTCTTACGAAATTCAAAATGATCACACGTAGTCTTTTAAAATTCGAATGCATTTTCTTTTTAATTTCCTGACTGGCTAGCCGACTGCACTATGAAGTTCGAAATACGAATTTCAAAACGCATTCGAAGAGCAATCTCGGATGTCTCTAGTTCGCTTGGTTCGCTTCTAACGTTATGTGCGAACGTGTCCGCCATACTGTATTAGATTAGTAAGAATTTTATGACGAAATTGATTCGTAGTTTGCACACATAGCATTCATTTTATGGTGTTGACACGGTTATCGCATTAGATGAAATGGTGTGAATATAACAATGAATAATATAATTTTAGATTGTTGAATGCAAGAATAGAATATAGGATAAAATACATCACTCATGACAATACTTGATACCTGCTCGCCCGATTATGATTTTGTTGTATTCGACAGAGTTATATGAATTGTGAGAAATCACGGGTCTACCTATACGCGCTTGACCCATAGCAGTTTATGCTAAACATATTAAAATGACCACAAAATGTACTGTATTATATTACATCTTCACGAAGATTTCATTAGCTACCGTTTGTTTATTTACCTCACGCCATCCCAAAAATAGGTACATACAGAAAAGTGCAGTGCTCCCCCAATTCGCATCCACCCAAACAAACCATTGAAAGATCTTATAAAATTCTTATTAGCCGTCCTCAATATAGGCGTGTTGACGTAGGGTAAAAGACCCTTTTATCGACCCTCTGCCTTTACATAAATAACTAACTACAATATTGCAACTATTTGATTAGGATGAGGGAACAACCCCTCCTCGCTGAAATAAATGCGTTTTCCCAAATGTGATTTATTTTTCGATATATTTTATAAGCAAGAATTTCATTACATATTTCATTAGTTTAAAAGCTCGTTTACGGTTAGCTTTATGGGTGAGGCGTATTTATGAACGAATAAAATATTTATTGGAAAATGGTGGAAGTTTTATTGGGTACGCAGTGAGGAAGTATCTGAAAGCGTAAGATTTTACACCTCATCAATAATCGTAACTAATAAACTCCAGTACGCCATACCATGAGCACCAACATCGCAGCACTGATGACGAGTCCACTACCAATACAATAATGTGAAACGTGATGAATCTACTATCATCACTTTCCAAATGTAGTCTTGATGACTGTAAAACTACAGAAGCCTCAATACTGACCTAAATGGATTACTGTGATGGAGGCTCACAGTGCTGAATGACTTTTATGTATACCTACTGAGATTGGCAGAGTGCCCGAGACCGTTACCAGCACCTCATTTGAGCACCGTGCCAGCCTACAGGCATGTTCGAGGTAATAACGACTGTTACATCTAATCTCCATCACAACATCTGTTATAATATTATTGTTACAACAAAACACTTATACGGTATACAAGAGAAAAGTGGTTTAGATTAAAATTTATGTCACAATCGAGAGTGTGGTACGAAAGTGTAGAAGAGTGAGGTGGGGTAAATAGTAAAATACGTAAAAAATATAAGTACTTAATTAATTATCTACAATCTAAATCAAATTTCAAATAATTATCGATATCTGCGCCATATTTTACACAAAGAACATAAAACGTAATTATGAATTATATTGCAAATTTTAACGCCCTCAACGGATAACTCTCTGAATCTCAAATACGAGTACCTACGTAAAACTAAAAGCTATTGCCTAAGAAAATTGTATTAAATGCCGTTGTATCAACTCTTCTCTCGTATTATCTCGCCGGGCAGCTGCAAGATTCAATGTAACAAGCCCCTCAACGTTCATAGGCAATTGACTTAACGATAACTGCAGTCTTTAGGGACGTTTACCCTGCAACCTGCCATGAAACACGTATAGACTAATTATTTCTTGTACGTTCCCGGGTAATGTAAATATCGATGATCTGAAATGTGTAAAGATTTTTTACCTGGCTGCGGCAAAGCCAAAAATAAAGAGTTATGTGTTTTGACCTGTATTTATTTACGTGCGTTGCAACAACTAAAGGGTTGAACGGACTTCTGGCTAAATTTATGTTATGTCCAAGGGTGGACTTGACCAAAATCGGCTTTAATAGAGTAGACTGGATTTTTTTTTTTCGTGCGAAAAATCCCCACGGAGCCGGTGAAGGCGGTTATGTCGGACTCGAACCGACTAAAACGCACGCCGTCTTGGGTCTTTGGTTGCCGGAGGTGAGATTGCCAAAAGCATATCTCTCGCACCCCGACAGACCCAGGACCATCTCCTTCGAGATGGCCCCCTTCGGGTTGTGGGGACCACTGTGCCCCATCTTGCCCCGGTTACGGGGAGGCGCATTTTGCGCCGCCACCGCGGCCTGCTTCTGCTAGGGTGACAGGCGGCTCCACCGGTCACCCCCAGGCCAGCGCAGAGCAGACTGGATAAAGACAGAGTATCGGATGCAGTGGTGCATATTTTGTCTTTTTAATTTAGATCTACGTAGATCAAAAGTATAAACGTAAACTGTGTATAAAGTTTGTCTGAGCACCATCTAAACTCATACACCACATCCAAGCCAGCCAGCCCATAACAAAACCACACCGTGAACATAACATTCCCCATAAACACTCGGCCTCACACCAAAACCCTTCAATTTCAAATGCCCGTCTCGGTCGAACACTCACAGCAATTAATAGGCGCGTTTACCCCTCGATATTTCATGGTTTGTAACATGGTATATCATGCGTGACGTCATTATACAACATATGTGGAGGGTGATTTGGAAAAAGGACATTAAGTGTGGAATTTGGTGTTGCAGAATATGAAAAAAATGTAATAATGTAGATTGTTAATATTTTGTGGATAATAGGTAGAGATAGCATCAGTGCGGCTGCCGTGTTTGAGGTTCCGGAAATGATTCCCGGTTAGGGAAGATAAAAGTGGTATTTGTTTTTTTTTTCATTTGCCGCTTATTGAACTGTGGCTGAACAGCACTTGCAAATAAAATGATAGAAAAGGAAGTTTAAAAAAGAACTATACGAAACGCAAGATTTAAGGCAAAGTTGTCTTTAAGCGGTTGGATCTTTAAATTAATGTTAAAAAAGCTACTTACGTTTTTTTTTAAATATAATATTACCCTACTATGCACAAAATAATAGAACTAAACCTGAAAGTGTAAGTAATAACTTAACACTAAATAAATAGCGACAGAATCTGTTTAAAATAATTTCATTTCAATATATAACGCATAAACTTCCAACAGCATCATAAAATAACCTATTTCAAATTGTATGTCCATAAGTCCCCATTCTCCCCCACGGTCCCATCCTGTCCATAAACCTAATAAACATACTCGCGAATAATTGGAATAGGAAAAAGCAATAATTCTCGCCCACCCTCTAAATTACTCCTAATAGCTAGAAGAACGTGAGGCCATTTCACACATGTTCGATTCCCAGGATACGCAATATCGGTCCTAGCTTATAGAAAAAGTGTAATATTGTATTTCATAAGAGAGACTGGGTATAGCCAATTGAGACGCAGATGTTGTTCTATCAAGATGTGGCCAAAATGAAATATTGTTTTGTTTAATAAATCTATTTATTGAAATAATGAATGAGTATTTTTTAACCTATTTTAATTGAAGGTAATGTTACTTGAATCTTTTAAAAAATGAGAATATATTTATCCATACTAATATTATAAATGCGAAAGTAACTCTGTCTCTCTGTCTGTCTGTCTGTATGTTACGCTTTCACGCCTATACCACTGAACCGATTTTTTGATGAAATTTGGTATAGGGGTAAAGAATAAACCATGAGAAAGACCATAGAAATAGGATATGTTTTTTTGTAATAACCGACATCCACGCGGACGGAGCCGCGGGCAAAATCTAGTTAGCTATTAAATAGCTTAATTTATTAATTTTTATTTTTAAATTCTAACCACTGTATAGCTATATGCGTAAGACTTCAGGCAGAGAAGTATTTATTATTATTTTGTATTACCCTCACTTGGAAGGTACAATTTTCTTAAACAGGAGAACGCTTGTTTGAAAAGTATGTGGCGATCTCTAACGATCAACACAATTAATTCCCAGAAACATAGCACTTAGCTTTGCCTATGAAATTCTCAGAATTTCTACTAGCAACAATACCAGTTCCAACCAAGACTTCTAGACAAGTGACATTCCGATCATTATAACGTCTGTGGGAATCTTCAGTAATGATGAGATTGACATCATCTTTAATGAGTACAAAGAATAATGAAGTTTAATTAAATCTTTTAAATGACCAGGATGAAGAAACATAGATAACCACATTGATATACAAATGTATATCAATGGATAACCATCAAAGTTTTTTTTAAACTATCGCGGTTTATACTCATTGTCTGTTTTATAAAGTCCGGGACTGTAACGCACCCGAAACGTCGGCAAAAATAAGTTTTTCCAAAAATTTTTTCGCGTGAAGTCCCGCACTTAATAAAAAAAACCATCGAAGTGTTACGTTATCCATAGAAAACGAATAGAAAGTGATTCCGTATTCCGGTAGTAGAATGTCAATTTGTCTACATACCCAGGCCTAGCATATATGTTGCCTACTCACCTATGTGAGGTAGGCATTACTGCAACTTAGACTAACGGGTAGTTAGCCCAAGATTTGACTTCCCTAATCTTCCAAACGTGCAGTCAAACTCCAGCAGAGGTTGCGGATTAGCTTAGTAAACTTTATACCAGGGTTTCCCAAACTTGAAGCACTAAGGACCCCTTTTAGACTGTCATGACAGAGGTGAAGCCCTTTAAAAACTTCTAGCTTAAACTATATCGATTGATAAAACTAACGAGAATATTTATGTAATTTCTATTACGTATTGACTAGCTGACGGAGAGGGTATGGGGTCCCACTAAAACGGAGTTTTATTTCAATAGAGTGAGTAAACGTTACGGTAGTGGATACAACAAAAGACCAAGCGTGTTAAATAGGTACATGTCATTATTTAATTTCAATATTAATTCAGATTTTGTTTTCAGGAAGTTTCTGTTTTTTTTAGTATTATTATGACAAGACATGAAAACCCATTCTCCAATAAGTACGTTGTCACGAGGGATAGACGGAATTTCACCGCTTTACGTAAAAGCTGCAGAATATTCTTACCTAATGACCAAAAAACAAATAAAGACTGACATTAAGTCAATTTGATTGTATTCCCAGTGCAATCAACTGACGTATCTTTGAGAAACACTGGCCTACGTGATTTCCGTTCATACATGTATCCTATCGCGTCATTATCGATCGAATTTCGCATTTAAGCCCCTAATTTCTTACGAAATGGTTCACGAAGCTAATTTTAGGCACCCTCAATTTCAGATTCATTGAATCAATGGTTGAAACTGTATGCATACATAATTATAAATATAAATAATATATATATATATATTATAATATAGTTAGGTATATAAATATCTTTGAAGACCAATGTAACTTAACCTGCTAACCGGGACCCCACGAGGTCCCTCGAGAGAAAGAATAAAAGATCAGGCTTAGGGCTCCAAAGTGCAAGCTTTAGTTGCAACCGAGAGTAACGCTGTGAAAATGCAATAAATAAATTAGTGCAAAGTTCGTCAGTTTATAGAAGATAACAATAAATATAAGCATTTCTTTAAAGGAATTGAAAATTCCACAAAAAAAACACTAAGTACCTAAAATCCATTTTGAAATTAGTAACTTCATAACCTTAAACTGTAATAATGCACCATGATAAAAAAAAGTTCTAAATTGCCATTATGGCGATTGACAGTTCAAAAAAAGAACATGAATGCCAATTCGCGGGAAGTCCGTAGGGCGTGAGCACACCCAGGGGAGTCTTAAATTAGGCAAATTCATGCGTAATTGCATTTTGGTGCAGATTTAAAAAATAATAAAATTGCAAAGGGTGCATTTTTAAAAGCTTTTGACAAATTTGAGTCTTTACTTGTAAATATTTTCTATGAATATTTGACTGAAGAAATGTAAATTGGCATAGAGAAATATTATAATATATATCCTTGAATGACATAGCATATAGGGTATAATTATATTCTCGAGGAAATATGTCCCTATAGAGCGCGGAATAGAATCAGTAGACATGACTAAAATTTGAATTTGATTCTCATTGAAAACAAAATAGTTCAGATATATTAAAACCAATAATGTACGAGCTTACTAAATACGAATTTAGTCCAGTCTTTAAAATTAATCCAGGAAATTGCCAGTTTCAGGAACAGCAGTAATTCATCCTATATTAGCAGATTTCAGTTGATATTATCTGATAATTAAGTCAGTAAAATCAGTTCGCCGAAACGAGCACAGTCAAAAAACATCTGCACACGTATTAGATGAGCTTAGTAAATGCCCTATACAATATAAAAAAACATTCTCCCAATTTAGGGTGCGATTGAATAAGCCTAAGGACTCTTACAATAAGCTACTATCAAATTGGCAACATTCATGCGTAATTGCATTTTATTACGAATATTGTGCCCCGAGGCTAATCCCCGCGGTCCGATTGCACGGGGCTCATAGAAATTACACAATATTTTAGTTTTTCGACGGAGAATAGCAGCTGCTATATAGAATTTATAAATTATAGGTTGTCAAAAATCGTGCAACGTAGGTACTCTTAAAGGGCGATTTAGTAACTAATAACTTTACTTAGATATAGTTATGATGATCATTAAATACAATTAAATTGACGCAATATGTTTGTACATGTGTACTCGTTTTTTGTATTATTATTAACAGTTAAGAAGGTTACTCGGTAACAGTTATTTCGAGTGCCATTAACCATTTGGCCCTACCATTCTTCGTCCACTCTCAATTTTTCTGTCTTTTTAGTCAAGTACCTGGCTGACAGCATAGACTTATTGTGAAGCGTATGTCCAAAACTACAGCTGACGGAATATTGAATTACTTCTACCTACCTCTTTGGAGTTATACGGCGCGAGTGAATGTTAGAATCTATTAAGACCTTAAGACCACAATGAACGTGCTCTGAATTCATACATCCATCTAACAAGTGGCAGTTTTATTACCCTCGGCGATTACTTCTATACAAACGTTCTTGGAACAAATTTTTTTAATTAATTTTATCTTATAATGTGCATTGTAGCTCCTACATAACACTTTTTAACATAAGATTCCACCGGGAACAATAGAATAAGTTTTTTAAACAAAATTATCATTTGGTTTAGTAATTTTTTTTGACTACAGCAAAAATTTCGAATTTCAAATTGACTTCAGTGTATCCGCATCCTAACGACGGACAATTAAAAAGTTATAACTATCCGGATAGTTTAGAATGAATGTGGATACTTTGTAGTACCTACTCACTGATAGTTCTGACAGATCACGAATGCGAGCCCTGCTTGCGAAAAAAGGCATCTGTAAAAGGCAACTTGTCTTTGCCATCGTACTGGATGATGATACGAGTATTGTACAAGATAAAATAATAACTATTTTTCTCATCTTAATAATCTTGCAGTTCAGTCCATCCAAACCGGTTGTCTGGAAGAAATCGCAGATCGCGATAAGGCCGCCCATTGTACAACTTTCTTTCATTTATGTATCCTCTGTATATATTCTATGTTTGGTGTGCAATAAAGAGTATTCTATTCTATTCTATTCTATTCTTACTCATGCTACATTCAACCAAACGCGAGTAAAGTTTATTCCTTTGAAGGAGGTTCAGTGGGACCTAAAAATGAGGTCCAGTGGGTACTTTTGTGAGAGGGTAGAATCTCGGAGGTCGAACGGGACGTCGTAGCCGAATAAACAGACAATATCACCCACATATTGGCTGTTTATTCTAGGAATAAACTTTACTCGCGTTTGATCGAACCGGCCCTAAATAGTCTTAATATCCAGAATATTAGTAAGTCTTAAAACACGATTAATCCTGACCGTACGATTAAATAACTTATATAAGTAAAAAAACTAAGAAAAAATTGTCATTGTCACTCAAGACAGGTGAATATTTAATATATGGTTTATAACGATATACCAATACATCCAAATTTATTCAGGCATTTAAAATTGCTATAAAAACATGAAACTTATTACAGGAGTCGTGTAAAAATACCCTCATATGCTTTTCCATAATCCATCGGTGTCAAAGCATTTATCCGCATACCTGTAACAAACAAAATAGTTTCAATGAGTACAAATGCTCTATTTACACAAGTGCTCAACAAGTATCAACATTAATACATCCGGGCTTACGAGTCACTGACCGAACACATGAAAAATAGATCGGATCCATTTACACCAATGACTACTACTAGATGTACGGAACAAATTTTACTATCGCGAAAGACTTGACCAGTAAAGGTGGATTTAGATCAAACGAACATAGAGGTAGACCAAGAGCATTAATTCCACAACATTCTACACAACACTATCTAGCTAGACCCATGGTAAGCTTAACCAGCTTGTGTTATGGAATCCAAGAATGCGGATAAACATATTTAGATACTTTTTTTTCTTGTAAATACATACATATTATATATAAAACATCCAGACCAATACAAATAGCCATATTTATGTATACAAATATTTGCACTGAGCAGGGATCTAAACCGCACCTCCTACGTGGCAGTCGCGTTTACTACTGCCACGCCACAGAGGCTGTCATTCGCGTTCTTTCATATTTAAGTGCAAACGAAACCTAGAACTTAGAACATAAGAACACCCGTTCTTAGGGAGGAGCGAGCACATTCAAATGTTAAGGATAGAACGCTCTAAACTACTATTCGCGAACTGTAGTGGCGTTTAAAAGAAGCGAGCGAGCATTCTTAAAAGGCCTTTAACCCTATCCCTGTTGGTTTCCCAATAGGCCGCATGATACATGACAAATAATAACCGTCATCACAAATTATGACCACGAGGGTCAGTCAAATTGATGTTAGTTCTTACTTTTGCAACTTTTTAAGAATTAGACATAGAATCGAAATAAGAACAAGCAAGGTTATTGAACTCCAAAAATAATCTCATCGATTCGATTGCTAACTCGATAATTTAAATCGCGATATCGGAAAACGTAAACATCGGGAGAGATATCTCTAATTCTGGATTCTGAATGATGAGATGGGTGACCTCTGCGGTGGGCGAAGCGCAATGTACTACATGTTTACTATAAGAAATATTTTCAAGACAGTTGTACTAATGTGTAAATTCAGATTGGCCAGTAACAATGTTTAGGGTGCTTTTTGAGACATCACCAAGATCATACACAATTGTGGTGCGTTTAAAAAATGCGTGTTTTAAAAAAAAAGTGGTTGTTTAAAAAATAGGTGATGTTTTAAAAAAAGGTGGTGTCCTTTATAATTATAACATAGCTTTTTCATATGAGTTATAGATTGTTAAAATAGTCGGGGTTGAACTGACTAAAGCCAGTCAGACGCAGCCGCTTGCATAAAAGTGGCAAAAACCAAGAAAGAGTAATCAAACCCCCAAAGACGTAAACCTATACTCCGTCCATTATATTATTGTATTTTAGACAGCTCACTGACAGTGGTCGGTATAACTTTGTTCTAGCGTCAACCCCTGAAAATCCTAACAAAAATTAGGCGCCAATATGTCATTTTTCATTGACATCGTCACGTCAGCCAGAAAGCAATTTTAGGGATGTAGTTAGTCAATCGACTGTGTTTTTATTATAATAACGTGAAAATGTCACAATGAATATCGACTACAGAAATTATATTTTTTTAAATATTACATAAGTAACTGGCGATTTTTAACCGATTTCTAAACAACAATTCGGATGTTTATAATTCTTTATATTTGTATGATTTTTAAGGAAAAATATTTTTTGTAACTCCGTCATTTGTAGACGGATTGTCAAAGTTCTTTTTTTGTTTGAATGAAAAAGGTTTATTCCAAAATGGTCCCATTTAAATTTCATGAAGATCTGATACTGGATTTCACAGACAGGCCACGGAACTCTTCAATAAATACTAGGAAATCAGCATGTTGGAATATTCTTCTAGAAGTCAGTTGTTTTGTTTTGGAGATTAGCGTATGCGTTATGGCCCATAATCGTTTTCTATTACATTTGTAAACTGTACAGACACGAAATATATAAGTACTACTTTATTATTATGTCTAGAAAGATAATAGATTATAGTTCCACATGAAATCATTTATAACATTGATCATAATATTTTCATATATCTTTTTTTTTATCGAGATTTTTAACTTTGTCGATATTTTAAATTTTCATGCAATCACTACTTTCATCTGTCTAAAATACAATAATATGATGGACGGGGTATAGTCTAAAGTAAAGCCAACAAGACGAGAGAAAAAAGGTAAACAAAGCGACCATTACTGAGTTATGTTGCGATAACTTGCGATTATTTTCTCTGTCCTTGTCGCACCTGTCACACGTACGCGACAATGGCCGAGCGACAGCTGTCGTTGCGTGTTTAGTAGTACAAAAAAGCTGTCAGCACAGCGGTTTTAAACTGTCAGATCCGCTATCTTATTAGCAATTTCAATCCTGTCTGGAATGCGCTTGAAGTAATACGTAATAATTTTCAAATAAAAATGTTTGGCACCGCTGGAAATTTGTTTATCTTTTTTCTCTCGCTTCGTTGGTTTACTTTAGATAATGATACTAATGCTGATTTGCAGCTACTTAAAGTAAAATAGCTGAAACACAGAGACTCGAGTTCATTCATAATACAGAACTAAAATCGCCCAGTTTCCCCCAAAATCATATGACAACACCCAAACTCAGTCTACGATACAGCTCCACGACTTGATACGTCCCACACGAGTAAATACGGAATGTATGACTAATGACAAACTCCAGTTCGCCTGTATTCCAGATGACTAATTGGTTTAAATAATGTAGTACTAATTCACGTGTGACTAGTACGTTTAGCTCGTAACTCTAGTTGGGAATCAGTTTTAGATATGGTAGGTTTATTAGGAAGGTAACACGGGTATAAATTGTTTATTAGGTGAGGAAATCTCAGTGAGTAGAGTAGGTTAGTGAGTATTACTGAAATTAGTGAAACAATATTTAGGGTGCTTTTTGTGGCATCGCCAAGATCATACACAATTGTGTAGGTGTTAAAAAAAAGATGTTTTAAAAAAAAGGTGGTGTTTTAAAAACAAAGGTGATCGAATTTAAATTTGGTGGTGTTTTGAAAACCAGGTGGCGATTTTAAAAAAAGATGGCGTTTTTTTAAAAAATAGGTGTTATTTGAAAAAACAAAGGTGGCATTTTAAAAAACAAAGGTGGTGTTTTAAAAAAAAAAATGTTTTTAAAGGTGGTGCTTTCGAAACGAGCGCGAGAGGTTTATCTACTGTACGCTCTATTTCCTTGATGATAATGGCTGGAGTTATATTTAATACCCATTAATAAAAATACACAATAAGAATGAGGTAACCAGTGGCCTCAATAAGCTTGGCCCCACGTTCTATAAAAGCACGCAGTACGAATACTGCGAATGCTCTTATTGAAGCTAAAAGTCGACTACTAATTTGTAAATCCAATTTAGACAGTTCTAAATAAAACAAGAGTGTCGATTCTGTTCTCTATTTTCATTAAATTAAACTACTAACTAACTACTAATTCCGTATTGGCCTTTAAGTAATACAATTGTTGCTCGATTCGAAAATTCACGAATATTTCAATGAGTGTTTGTGAATAAAAGAGTTTTATCGCGATTTATTTGGTATTATTCACATTAAGCCTGACATTTCGGCTACTTTTCATAAACCAGGGTGCCAAAAACTATGAGCTCATGCAACCCATTTGCACATTCTGGGAGGCAGGCCAAAGGCTGGTAGCTTGGAAATAAGCGATTTGTGCCATACCCTATCGAAAGCTTTGGCAATGTCAAGACTAATTGCCAGTGACTCATTTCGATCTGAAACCGTATTGCCGGTCACTAAGCAAGGAGTGATCCTCTAGGTGGCGCATGAGCTGTGACCCTCTTTCCGAGATTTTGCCTTTAGCTTAAAATCAGGCGAGGTGAAGTCAAATTGACGTGCCGTGTATAAAAAAATAAAAAAAAGAGTTACAGACGGAACCTTGTGAAGTGTGTAGCGGGCTGTTTTCACTGCCTACCCCGTAGAAAAGGACAGCAGAGTACAACAGAATTGACACCAATATTTACTTTTGAAGATGTTTAAGTCAAAAGTATAAAATATGAGTGTACTGTTCCACTAAATCACTAACTTTGTTCCTTACACATAAATCTGAACACTAAGTGCTCCTATCTGAAACTTTGTTAGTTTTCATAAACCAAGTATAAATAAAAGATTAATTAATGGAGTAGGTAAGAATTTTGGGACGCTATTTTTAAATTAATTAAATTAAATTATTTTATTTTTCAGATAACATAGATCCATTGTTAGTACTGACTTAGATTAGGTTTAGTTGAACATTTTTTTTTTAATAATTATATTACCTATATTATATTTCTATTATAGGACCTCAGCCCGAACTGTGTTCCTAACTGATGGTCCTCCACACAAGGAATTTTACAATTGGAGAATCGATACTCTCCGCCACGGTTCTTAGAATGCTGTTGTCACCATCCCGTATTCTGCGTAGCAGCGATGCCGTTTTTTTGCGAATGATGGCGTGGAAACCGTCAGTCCTATTCTGCGCAAACATCTCCGACACGCTACAGAAACGTGGTAGTCCCAACATCACTCTAAAGACATTGTTATACAGGACACGCAGCTCGTCCAGCGACTTTTTAGTGTAACTGACCCATAGACTCCCCGTGTAAAAGCCCTGGTATGCTTTAAATAGCGTAATTTTTACATTTTGGATTTGGATTTAATCTTATCGGTTAGAATTCCGCTCAGCTGAATTTCACTACATGGTGTAAAGCAAAGTCACTTTCTGCATCTGTCCGTATCTTCAAAACTACGCTATAGATTTTGATGCGGTTTCTTTTAATAGATAGAGTAATTATAGAAGAAGGTTCAAATGTATAATACACTAGCTATTGCCTGCGGCTCCACCCGCGTGGATGTCGGTTATCGCGACCAAACATAGCCTATGTCCTTTCTCATGGTCTTATCTACCCCTATACCAAATTTCATCAAATTCGGTTCAGTAGCGTAACATACAGACAAACAGACAGAGTTACTTTCGCATTTATAATATTAGTATGGATGCTTAATACAGTGAAGGGTGCAGCGGGAATGGGATCGGACGCCACGCCGGCGGACATAAATTGGCGGTAAGAAGTTCGACGGGTCAGCTAGCAAGTTGACAAGATTAGCTTGTAGATTAGATTAGATTTTTGCCTTTCCTAGTACTCAAAGCTAAAATATTCCCTTAGTCTTTTGAACCCCACATGTAATTGGTTCGACAGGCACATAAAAAAGTGGTCTTTTAGCATTTTTCTTGATGACAGTACGATTTTGCCAAAATCTGTGAATGCAGTTCAAAATATCTCCGAAATTCAGGGAGGGTCTCCTAAGAACATTTTGCTGTGACAACAGTGGTTAAAGTAACTGCCTTACACCTGCCCTGTTTAAAGAAAAGCCATATAGCTTATTGTCCGCGGCTCCGCCTGTATAAAATACTGATTTCCACATTCTACAGGAACCTATTCACAGAATAACTGCCACCGCGACTGCTACGTAGGAGGCGCGGGTTCGTTTCCCGCTCAGTGCAAATATTTGTATGCATTAATGGCATTGGTCTGGGTGTTTCTATGAATATATTTATATATGAATATATTTACAAAAAAAAGTATCTAAGTATGTTTTTCCGCATTCAAGAATCCTTACCACAAGCTAATTAAGCTAACCATGGGTCTAGATAGCGTTGTGTAGAATGTTGGGGAATATAAAAAAAAAAGTTTCCTATGTGCTATTTTAGACAATAATAATAAATCTCTGCGTAGTTAGACGTTCCGAGATTTGCTTATTTATACAAACATTTAGTTTTACGCGTAAACATATATATTTGAAGCTGAGTGTTTTATTTTCAACTGAAGTATTGATATGGGAGCATTGACCAATCGGACTTTATAATGCGAAAGCTTGTATGTCTATCTGTGTTAGTTATTCTTAGTAACATACTAACATTGTTTCCTACAATTCATATTGAAACAGCTGAATGAAAATAGATTTATCATCATGTTTTTTTTCGTGCGGAAATCCCGTCGGGTACCTCCTGGCCGGAGCCGGAAGGGGTGGTTATGTCGGACTCGAACCGACTAAAACCGCACGCCGACTGAGGGTCGTGGTGCTAGGCCGGAGGTTAGGTTGTCTTCGATATATCCCTCGCGCCCCGGATGACCCAGAACCATCCCTTACGGTCTGGCCCTCCTCGTGAGACCTTATCACTCGGATGTACCTTTTTTTTCTTCGTGCGGAAATCCCCTCGGATACCCCCTGCCGGAGCCGGAAGGGGAGGTTATGTCGGACTCGAACCGACTAAAACCGCACGCCGACTGTGGGTTATGGTGCTAGGCCGGAGGTGAGGTTGTCATCGACATATCCCTCGCACCCCGGCTGACCCAGGGCCATCCCTTACGATCTGGCCCTCCTCAGGAGGGGGGACAACGGTGTCCCCAACTCGCCCCCGGAATGGGGAGGCGCGCTTTCCAGCGCGCCGCCGCCGTGGCCTGCTTCTGCTGGGGTGACAGGCGGCTCCACCCGTCACCCCCAGGCCCGCGCTCATGGGGGACGGAGGTCAGTCAGTGCCCTCCGACGCCCGAATTGCTTGCGCGCGCGGGCGTCGCGATCCGCGAGTCTCTCTCGCTCGCGCCGCCTCTCCCGTTCCGCCGTCTCCTTCACGACCATTACCTGCTCGATGAAGGAGAAAGGCTTTCACTTCGGACTTCAGGGTTCGCTTACTCTTTCACCTCCTCTTGGTTTAACGTACACAGTTGCTTAGGCGATCTCTCATCTCTGACAAGAAACCCTGCGTCAGAGCCTCGTCCATTAATCAGAAGATACACCAAGCTTGGGCCTCGAAGACAGCTTAGGCAAGATATGCTACCCTTTACCGAAGCGAAATAACCGCAGGACGAAACTGTACTGAATCATAAACAATTCATGTCAAGGTAAGTCCCCGAGTTCAGTGAGAAAATCGATATATCGATTGAATATTGTTTTGAAGATACGTGTAGGTATGTATGTAGTGTAAAAGGCCTCGTGGTTTAGTGGTAGGGGTAGTAGGTGAGTAGGGTAACATTCCAAGGTAATACTTGCCAGGTCGATATATGGATGGGTGACCAATGTGACTATTCTTCCTAGCTTTTCATGGCTGCCGGGTCCATTACGCGTTATCAACAATTATTGCTATTCCCCTTTTTTTTCTAACGAATAACATACACGCGGTCGTATTTGCGTCGAATTAAAAAGCATGACAATTGGGTATTATCCTATAGTTAAAAAAAACCAAGTTTATTAAATTAAGAATGGTAAAAACGGGGTAAAAATTGCGTTGTTTCTTATTTTATAGTTTTCATTTATTTTTAATCATCCACCCAACCTATAATAGTAACTGATTTGACTATTAAATTGTATGACGTCACTAAATCGTTTTCATACAAGTTACCTTATAACTTATTGTTTTGACGTTTAGTAAAACGTAATTAAATTGACTAGTCAGTAGAATACCCAATTGAAATTCTCAAACAAATGGCAGAATACGATAAACCTTCATGAAAGTTTTTACTACTTTAACTTAACAGAGTTTTTTCTAATCCAGTTTTTCAATAACACAGTCCAATTTGCTTGTACCAATACTTTCCTCGGTATTACTGCAAACTATACGTAGATAGCCCGATACAAAAGTTCATTAACAGAACCAAAGATAAGAAACTGATCGCGCAGAACTCTGAAATTGAAAAAGCCCGCGGTCGAAACGGAATTCCATTTGTGCTAGGGTTGTCACTGACAAATGTTAAAAGTTCCAAGATTTTTTCAGGTCATTGTGTCGTAGATACATTAAGGTAAGTTTGTATTATAGTTCTCCCGAACTGAATACATTTAGTGTATTCAGTATTTTATTCAATAACAATTTACATTGCGTTTAAACATCGAACATTTGCGCCCTTGAATTATACTTACACGTCTTGTAAAAGCAGCTCAGTTAGATATCCAAATTGTCAGTAGTTTCTCATGTTGTGTCGGTAGCTTCGTGGTTTTGCGATCGAGAGGTCCCAGGTTCGAATCCTAGCCATTAACTACCGACGTGAACCCACTCCTAGCACAAATAATTTAGCTTAGTTGGAAGGGTTATATTCTTTTTACAAAAAAAAAGTCTAATAGCTTTTATTTCATATACGTTTAAGGTAGCAAAGAGGTAAGTGGTTTATTTGAAGTAAGCAGTTACCGGAGCTTATGACCGAGGAAAGAGAACCGAAAGGACGCGAGCCCAGCTCATTCTTGCTGGAAACTGGAGTTTACTACAGATAAATGCATATTTATAAACTAAACTTTATTACTAATTTACTATACTATAAAACTTGCCCTTAAAAACAAAGATTTTTAATTAAACAATAGAAGGTAACCTTAAAAATTGGCAACCCTGATTCCGGGAGCTGATGTTCCGAACAGTTTGAACGTTTTGTTTTTGTTCTGCACTGATTGGCGGGAATCCGTTGCTTAACGGTAACACTGAGACAATAAACATCTCTTGTAACGCAATCTGACACCACTCAAAGGGTGTACTATTATATTGTGTCGTCTACGTAACGAGCTTTGAACTTGACAGAGTTCGTCTTCAATTCAACGGTGGGTAACTTTTCAATTTAATTATTGAAAGATTCATGGTGTGTACTTTGTTTGGAAAACCCCATCGGGAAACCACTGGAGCCAACGATGAGGATATCGGATTCATGAATGTTTCGTCCATATCGGCATATGGTTGGTGAATTTGGTGGGCTCTGAATAAGGTATTCCAGAGACCCCGAGCGGCCTAAACTCTATAACAATTCATATTGGCAAGCATAGCAATGGTTCTGGTATTCCGAAATACTCACGTCGCTATCCCCATCACCACCACAATATGTGCTGCAAAAATTATACGATGATTATTCGTTATGTTATCGTTATTTTGGGTAACTTAAACTTCACATAACAAACTAGAGGTGTCGATTCGCACACTCATAAATCCAGTTTGTGCGAATCGAATTCTAAAAATATTGTTAATGAGGTTATTTCGCACACAGTTCGCAAACAAATTTGTGAGAATCGACCATTAAGCCACATTTTTAGTGAGTTGATACGTTGTAAAATAAGGAAATATAACATTTTCCGATTAAACAAAAATACAATTAAATATTTATGAATAAAAAGTATACACAAGTATATATATATAAACGTACACCGGAAATAAATTGTATACGTGAGGTATAACACTTAAAACAGTAAACAACTGATAAGTACATACAATTTTCTGAGTACATTGACCATTTCGACATTGACCTTTTCAAAAGTTCAAGTTCGGCATCAACCGTCGAACACCCGCGTGTATGTGTAATGTGTACGACACATGGCTAACACAGCTTGATGTGTAAGAACAAAAGCACGTGCCATTCTTTTGTTTTAATAGTCTTTTTGTTAGAACAACACGATCTCCGTAAGCTGATTTGTTGTTTGTGAGAAATTAGTTCACTTTTATGACTGTTTTTATGTTTGGGAATGTGATTAGATTATATTTTTCGTTTTATGTCGAAGTTTGATATAATATGAAATAATACCTATATAATTCGTAGTCATATACAATCATTAACTAAAAAATGAACTGACTATCCGCATACACTCTTTCATCTGCAAAGAATTTCAGAGGTAATAATTCAGAGCAGGAATACTATCTACATTCTAAACAATCTACAAGACCCTTACCGTTTTTTTTTTTTTTTTTCGTGCGGAAATCCCCTCGGATACCCCCCCTGCCGGAGCCGGAAGGGGAGGTTATGTCGGACTCGAACCGACTAAAACCGCACGCCGACTGTGGGTCTTGGTGCTAGGCCGGAGGTGAGGTTGTCAAAGACATATCCCTCGCACCCCGGCTGACCCAGGGCCATCCCTTACGGTCTGGCCCTCCTCAGGAGGGGGGACAGCGGTGTCCCCAACTCGCCCCCGGGATGGGGAGGCGCACTATTCAGCGCGCCGCCGCCGTGGCCTGCTTCTGCTGGGGTGACAGGCGGCTCCACCCGTCACCCCCAGGCCCGCGCTCATGGGGGACGGAGGTCAGTCAGTGCCCTCCGACGCCCGAGTTGCCGGCGCGCGCAGGCGGCGCGATCCGCGAGTCTTTCTCGCTCGCGCCGCCTCTCCCGCTCACAAGACCCTTACCAGTTACTTGTTAACCTAGTTTCTTTTGATATAGTCCTTTAATATTGCATTATTAATAGATTTTGAAAAAGCTACTTAACTGTTAACTTTTATGACACAAACAATTTTAACATGAAACAATTTGCCTCCCACTAAATAAATTTAACCCCAAATATATCAGACTTCAAATACATCTCAAAGAAGTTTGCTGATATATTTATGACGTGCTATGCGTCATAGGCAAAGTACACTATAACTAGGAAATAATATTATATAAACAACGCGTATCAATAAACAATGATGTCAGCGCTAGACTTATATGAGTAAAACCCCACTCTAAATCTCAGTAAAATCATGTAGAATAATTAGTATATAAGAGTGTGTAAATAGTAAATAAATTAATCTTGTTCCAACTGGTAAAACATCTTTTACTTACTCCGCAACATTGGTGACCCCGACGTGATCTCCTAGTGCTGATATAATTGCAGGCCAACTGCAGCCCTGAAAAGGTTTTCAGCAGCAAACCTAGGAACTATCACAGATCATTGTGGAGCTATATTTGGGAAAATTCACCCAACAGCCCACCAGCTTACCGACCACCACCATCAGCGAAATAGCACATTTCAGTTGGCTTCCCACAAGCGGGTCTAACCAGCTGAAATTTCAAGAGGCTAAACGCAATCATGGCACCGATAATTCCAGCCGGAACACCGTCAAAAAACCCCGGCACATCAGCTGAATCAATCAGCGACAGCCAGGTGGTGGCTGCAATTAGCATTACGGAGAAAATACCATCGTTTTGGACAGATTCACCGCGCTTATGGTTCGCGCAATTCGAGGCCATCGTAGCCTCCCAAAAACAAGGTGACGAATATAAATATAATATCGTCATCGCAAAATTACCAAAAGAGGTCATACATCAGGTTAGCGACATCCTGACGTCACCGCCAAACGCAGACAAGTACCTTAAAATCAAGGAAAGATTAATTGCGTGCTAGGAGGAAAGCGAACAACGACGCTTCCACAAATTGCTATCGGAGATGGACCTAGGTGACTCAACACCATCACAGCTGTTGAGAAAAATGAAAGAAGCCAGCTGCGACAAAATGACCGAAGATACCATCAGATTATTATGGTTCAGACAGCTTCCGGTATCAATCACCTCCATATTGGCAGTCTCCGAAGACCTCGACCTCACAAAATTATGCGAAATGGCGGACCGAATTTATGAAAATATGCGCTATAAAACCAAAACAAACAACTCGTCACAGGAATCCGCTGACTTAATAACAATGCTGACGTCACAAATTGCAGCTATGCGAGTTAAAATAAACGAGCTCCGCGGTATGAGTAATCGCCGACCGATGCAACGCAGCAAATTCCGAGCAAGGTCGCAATCACGCTCACGGTCACGTACACGGCTATGTTATTATCACAGAAGATTCAAAACAAAAGCATATAAATGCGATCAGCCGTGCTCGTGGATAAATAAAACCGATAAAAATTCGGGAAACGAGAACTAGCGCAGAACACGACGGGACTCTGTGCCATACAACCCGCCAACCGTCTAACTATAACCGACTCAAACAGTGGTTATAGGTTTTTAGTAGACACGGGAGCAAATATTTCTGTATTACAAAACGCACAGGGTAAGGAAAACGCGAGCAACTACAAACTGTATGCCGCAAACGGGTCAATTATTGAAACTTATGGCGAAAGCACATTAACGCTAAATCTGGGGTTACGCAGACCTTTTACTTGGACGTTCGTAATCGCCGATGTAAAAATGCCTATCTTAGGAGCTGATTTCCTAGAGCACCACAGATTATTAGTGGATCTATACGGCAAAAGGCTGATCGACCAAGAAACAAAATTAACGACGCCTGCGAAAATTGCAAGAGAAACACACATGCCTTCAATTAGATCCATCGACGCGAAATTACCCGAACATATAAAGCGCCTGTTAGAGAAATACGTAAACGTCACTAGACCAAGACCATTTAAAAAACCCACAGAGCATGGAATACAGCATCACATCATAACAAAAGGTCCTCCAGTTTATGCCCGCGCGCGCCCACTACCACCCGACAAATATAAGGCAGCAAAAAAGGAATTCCAAGAGCTAATAAACCTAGGAATATTAGAACCTTCCAGTAGTCCTTGGGCATCGCCTCTCCACATGGTAAAGAAAAAGAATGGGGAATGGAGACCGTGCGGAGACTACCGCGCGTTAAATAAAATAACAGTTCCCGACAGATATCCCTTGCCAAGACTGTTAGACTTTACATACATCGCAAGTGGAAAAACAATATTCAGCAAAATTGATATAAAGAAGGCGTTCCACCAAATTCCTGTTGCGGAACCAGAGAAGACCGCAATAATCACGCAAATGGGTTTATTTCACTGGAATTTCATGCCATTTGGCCTCAGAAATTCAGCTCAAACGTTCCAGAGGTTTATGGACTCCCTGTTCAGAGACCTGGACTATATATATGTCTTCGTGGACGACATACTCATAGCAAGTCAAAATACCGAACAACATTACGTTCAATTAGAGGAAGTATTCAATCGCCTAAGTAAAAACGGCATCTCAATCAATACGAGCAAATGCGAATTCGAAAAGACAGAGATAGATTTCTTAGGTTATCATATAACGAGCCAAGGAATCACCCCCACGTCTGAGAAAGTACGAGCAATAAACGAATACCCAAAACCAAAGGTGGTAAAGGAGCTACGTCGATTTTTGGGAATGATGAATTTCTACAGAAGTAGCATCCCACACGCCGCCAGACACCAAGCTCCGCTCAACAAATACTTAATAAACTCCAAAAAGAATGACAATACGCCAATCGAGTGGAATACGGAAGCTAACCAAGCATTCGAACACTGCAAACAGGACATAAGAGATGTCACAACACTCGCATTCCCGGAAACAGACACACCACTAGCCATTATGACAGATGCTAGTTTAAAATGTGTAGGCGCCGTACTTCAACAAAAAGTTCAAGGAAAATGGAAACCCGTATCATTTTTTTCAAAAGGGTTAAGCGAGACACAAACAAAATATTCCACATACGATCGAGAACTACTCGGTATTTACATGGCAATAAAAAACTTTAGACGACTAATAGAAGGTCGCACATTTACAATATACACGGATCATAAGCCACTGATTCATGCATTCGACAAGAAGCAATCAGTGGATGAATCCCCTAGAAGAATAAGGTACCTAGAATATATTGCACAATTCTGCACAGACATAAGGCACGTCACGGGCAGCGAAAACGTGGTAGCCGACGCACTATCACGGGTAATAGAAACAATAGAACTACACCAAATTCTCAACTGGCAAGAGGTCAAAAAATACCAAGACAGTGACCCGGAGTTAACAAAACTAAAACAAAATAGGTCACTAAAAATGGCACGGGTACCAATACAAAACAATAATATCAAAATTTATTGTGATATATCCACCGGTACAACAAGGCCATACCTACCACAAAAGTTCAGAAAAACAATTTTTGATAGTTTTCACAACATGAGCCACCCAGGGAAAAACACAACAAAAAAGTTGATAACCGCAAAATACGTCTGGACTAGCATGCACAAAGACATTTACGAAATGTGCAAAACATGTTTACAATGCCAGCAATCAAAAGTTCAGCGGCACACAGTATCACCCCTGGGCAAATTTATGCCAGCAGAACGATTTAGCCACATACACATAGACATTGTGGGCCCCCTAACGACATCACAAAACAAAAGATACATCGTCACTATGATCGATCGTTGTACGTCATGGCCAGAAGCATATCCTATTTCGGACATCACAGCAGAAACTGTAGCCAAAACCCTATACGATGGCTGGATCACACGTTTTGGATGCCCCAATTATATAACAACGGATCAAGGACGACAATTCGAGTCTGAGCTATTCAGAAGCCTAACCAAATTCCTGGGTATACAAAAAATCCGTACTACACCATATCACCCTCAATCAAACTCCAAAGTAGAAAGACTGCACAGAACCATGAAAGCAGCTTTGATGGCAAGAGGAAATACCGAAAATTGGACGAAAGAATTACCATCGGTATTATTCGGGATACGTACCAGCATTCGACAAGACACTGGATACTCAGCAGCCGAATTGGTCTACGGAACAACAATAAAATTACCAGCAGCATATTTTGGCGACTGTTCTAAAAACACAACATACGCAGAGTTTGTGGAAAAAATTAAAGATAACATAACGCACATGACGTCAATTCCACAACGACAAAGCTCAAACAAAAACATATTCGTACACCCACGCTTGGCCGACTGTACACGCGTATTTCTACGATGCGATAAGCTACGTCCTACGCTCACACCACCTTACGACGGACCGTTTCTCGTAGTCAAACGTGACAACAAAATAGTCACGATCAAGCGAAACGGCAGGGAAGTGAACGTGTCGATTGACAGGCTAAAGCCAGCATTCACGACGAGCGACGACAAGATAGAAGCTCAAAATCAAGAGCAAGATAAGGCAGAGCCAATTCAAAACATAGAAAGAACACGTTCGGGAAGAATATCACGACCCACCGTCCGTTTCAAACAATGATATAAAAAGGGCAAAATGAAAATTAAAGTCACTCCACAGCAAGCCACAAGAAACAACACACAAGATGGGAAGCAGTCAAACCCACGAAAAGGAACAAATAAACATGGTGCAGAACAATAACCTGGCAGCAAAGGCAGAAAAGAACACACACATGGCAGCAGAAATTGAAAAAATAAAAATCTGGATCGGAGTACTCATCGCTATAATTATACTAGCAGCAATAATAATAACAATCACCAGACTCGTACGGAAAACTAACAAAGTCATGGACAAAAAGATAAACAAAATAATCTAGGAAATGCAACAAGTGTAACCAACTGCAGAAAAAGTACAACATCAGCAAACATTTTTATAAAGGGGGGAGTACTATGACGTGCTATGCGTCATAGGCAAAGTACACTATAACTAGGAAATAATATTATATAAACAACACGTATCAATAAACAATGATGTCAGCGCTAGACTTATATGAGTAAAACCCCACTCTAAATCTCAGTAAAATCATGTAGAATAATTAGTATATAAGAGTGTGTAAATAGTAAATAAATTAATCTTGTTCCAACTGGTAAAACATCTTTTACTTACTCCGCAACATATTTTTAAAAAACGTATTCTCGCGACGTCTAGTAGTCTCAACAGACAACCTTTATTGAGATGCAATTTTGAAAATGGAACTGTGAGGTTATCCCCTGGGAATGCCCGAGGTCTACCCATCCACTCCCTACTGATTGTTAACACAGGGTTATGACACTGTTAACCCCATTTCTGAAGGTTACATTGAACCATCTTTTACGTGATAACTGAAAAAGATTTGTTCGATAACATTAGGGTAACCTTACTCGGTGTACACGATATCTATATATACATAAAAATGTTAAATTGGTTTGTGTATGTTTCAAAAGCTCAAAAAGATCTGTAACGTTTTGGTTCAAATTTTGATATTTATGAACGAGCGATGTCGATGTCGATGTCAGCCAAGTCCAACCCAAACGAAGTGCCTACGCAATCGTATCGTGGATACGATACCCTTGGCACAAATGCTTTGCTTTGCTACGATTTTTAAGAATTAGATATTATGTAGTCATATCGGTATGTTACTAGAAGGATTAAATTACCTAAACGAAGCTTTTATAATATATCATCTATATTAAGTATGCAAGGATAATCAGTTAAATCCATCTAAAACCCTGAAATTCGTATTTAAACGTAAAAGCTCCCGAAATAAAATCCTCGATTTACAAAAACTATTGGCAGTGTCGGGATAAATTAAGATTCGCATTCAATTTTATCATTTTCCCTAGTGGGCGGGCTATCAGAAATATATTTTAAAAGGAAAAAACATGAGATATAGATAATGTATTCGCGATTCAGGTTATAAATGGCCACTCAGATTAATTGCTGTTTAAAAAGGTTGGAACAGTGGGTTTTATATGCTTGACAGTACTTTAATATAATTCAGGTTCTCTAGACAAGTGGCAATACTTTTGTAGAATAGAACATACATTAACATACATTGACAACTGTCATAAACGTCAAATTACATTTCAGTCCCTTAAATTTATTCAACGCCAGTCAAAGAATTGCCACTTTTCTAAAGAAATACGGCGTGTAATGCGATGTCACTCAATTGTCAGCCACTTCCCCCCTGATCCTGCCAACCCCCGAAGAGGAAAGCCAGCGCCATAGCCTCGTCTGAAGTCATCTGTCAATAGTGTCAATCAACTGGGGACTGACCCGGTTTTTGGTGAGATCAGATCCTGATGATTTTGATGTAACCTCACAGAAATCAGTGTGTAACTCTAATCACACAATGTCTTGGAATATCTAGCTACATATCTACATATCTATGTTCTAAATAAATAAGCAAATATCGACGCTTTTACAAAACCGACAATAATTTTCGTTTCAATTTCACAATATCATTTTTACCGTCGACTGTCACAAACTTTTTGACTTAAAACAGATATTGGTGCTGCGATATTCCGACCTGTCCAATATCCGTCCGACAAATCGTCCGGATAGCCGGACGTACAAATATTTAGATCTGTGGCTTTCAAATCATTTCATATTGAATGATTAATGGGTGGTGACGTGACATTTCATTTATTTATTTCATTAGTATTTGAATTTATATATTGTTTGTAACGATATGCTTGGTGCGAATGTGATATTTCGCTACGTAAGTGCTGATTCATGTTAGTGCAACCAAAAATCAAAGTCGAAGGTTTAATATAAGTGGAAAGAAACTGAAAAGGTACTTTTGCAGGTATGTTATCATTTTCTGAACCTATGCCCAATCTTCTTCTTCTTCGTGTCAATGGCTCATCAATCTCTTAAATTATGTAAGCCCAACCTGGCCACAGCCACAGCATTGTCTGTTACAGGTGGAAGGACAAAATGGGCAAGAGAGCAAGTATGGCATGAACTGGGATGCGGCCCCGCAGTCGTAGCGTGCTCGTGAACAAACGGGATTGAACTATGGACCAGGTTAAGACAAAACATCCATTAATTACGATGTTACAGTTATAATCAAAGTGCAAATAACTAAACAGCTTACAAAGTGTACAAATAAAAGCAGTCGCTAAGTGCCATGAGATTATAGAAACCGTTTTAATGAGGGCGACATTTTCTTTAACGTTAGGTCGAGGACACAACGACCAATACTTTTACTAGCTACTATTTTAAAAGGTTTGTGTACACTATATAGCACGCAGTTCCTATGACTTACCGCGAGGTGTAAAAACGTCTATTTTAATAGAGCCCTCTATACTTTGCTTGCCGGTTGAGATTTATTTCTCCTCTGAAGGTTTTTAAACTTCAGATGAAAAATTAACTCTACCTACAGTTGTTGATAACAGACGTGGCTCTTTGATTTTTTTTATTTTCTTTTCTCTTAGCGTTGGGAAGTAAAAGGCCCAGATGTAACCGGGAATCATGCTAAGATCATGATGAAGATAAAAATTATGGTTCCCGCAATTTCTACGAGTTCTTTAAGTGGTGGCAGAATCTTGAATTTGGAGGATCTTCAAATTCTAGAAGTTTTGAGTTGGTACGAGTTGACAACAAATGTTGGCGTATTACAAGCTTTCGTAGGTTTGGGTAACCATTTCCCATAAGATAAACCGTTTTCATTGTCACTTAAGTTCCTATTATTACGCTCTTGCGTTCATGCATATAAAGTAGAAATAAGATGAGGCAATCCGAAGAAATTACGTTTAAGTAACTAAACTTTAAGACGACATTGTATCATTAAAAACAATTAGGCTCTTTACAAAGATACTACTTTACAAGTTTGTTTCAGAAGTTTTCGTTTTAAGGTAATAATTCATCAGGAGCGTAACAATTAATACACGATTTAGAACATCAAATCGAACGGACATAGACCGATATTCGTTTTTAAAATCGAGCATCGAACTACGATTACGAATAAAGTTATTTGGAAAATATGACGCGCATTGTAACACATGATTACGTACAGTAGATACAGCAGCAATAGCCGAAAAAAAATATATATTTGATATTATTGTGTGTGAATCTCAGTCTTACTACATAGAAAAAATATAAGAAGACATAGGGCACATCCGCATGTGACGTAACTATGTCTGTTTAGTGCCCACAAGTAATATTATTCAATTGAATATTACATTGATTAATACAGGATCAAGCATTACAATTCTCAATGCACATTAGGTACTTGTGTTAGCATTCCTTCACCAATTGAATCGATGTTACACGTACAAAAATCACATTTTCTAGCAACTGCAGTAGGTGAAACGCTTCGACTGGCTATAAAAACAAATGCTTATGTCAGCACATTTAGCTGACACTCTCGTAATGCAATGCTCAAAATCGAACTCTGCATTGTTGCACGCGGACACTCCCAGTGAATCGTCACCTTTAAATGCAGAGTATTTTAGTCTATATCAGAGAGACAGCTGAAGTTTAATTTCAAGCTTCACTTACATTTGAATCGTGAATGTAGGTAGTCGTATAACTTTATTGTGTTGCTATTATTTGCTTCCGAAGTTATTTAGCACTAGCTGTTCCCGCGACTTCATTCACATGGACTTCAAATAAATATTTTAGAACACTCTACACAACGTTATCTAGACAGAGCTTAATTATTTTGTGTTATGGAATCTAAAATGCCAATAAACATATTTAGATACTTTTTTTTGTAAATAAATACATATTATATATATAACACCCAGACCAATGTAAATAGCCATATTCATGCATACAAATATTTGCACTGAGTGGGGATCGTACCCGCGCGTAGCAGTCGCGGTCACTACCGCCACGCTACAGAGGATCAATGTTTTTAATATTTTGCTCGAAGAAAGACAAAATAACGAAGTCCACTTCACCGAAACTTAATGAAATAGTAGATAGATAGATAGATATATAAATCTTTATTGTACACCAGTAATACAGTAAATGTATGGACAATACATGACATTATGTGCAAATGGCGGCTAAGAGCGATCTCTTACAGGCAAACTCGGAATACGATCAAAGTAACTACTCCTATACTGGAATATGTTAATAGGAAATCTAAGATTAGTTTGCTTCGTGCCACAATATAACCTTCGACGCGAGTATTGATACCCAAGGGTGTTGTGTTGAAACTGATAGAACACGTGTATCCTGATTTGATATAGCAGCAATGCTTATCGATTGAGACCTAGAATTGTTTTAAGGCATCTATGAATGTCTTTGTCATCTAATGTTATATTCAGTAAGGTTTCATTTAAAGTAAAGTCAACGAGACTAGAAGAAAAGGTAAACAAAGCGACCATCACTGAGTTACGTTGCGATAACTAGCTATTATTTTCTTTGTCCTTGTCGCACATGTCACACGTACGCGATAATGGCCAAGCGATAGCTGTCGTTGCACATTTCGTAGTACAGGAAAGCTGTCAGCACAGCGGTTCTAAACTGTCAGCTCCGCCATCTTATGAGCAATTTCATTCCTGTCTAGAATGAGTTTGAAGTGAAATGTAATAATTTTCAAATAAAAATGTTTGGAACCGCTAAAACTTTGTTTACCTTTTTTCTCTCGTTTCGTTGGCTTTACTATAAGTTATATTACGCACTGAAAAGGTTTAGTCACAAATGAAACATTTACAGCGAGCAGCGAGCGAGCCGCGCTGTGTAATAATGATCCTGTTCCCTAGCCTGTGTTATTTAAGTGTCTAATCTATCCCTTTACAAAATCTTAGTCAAATCCGTTCAGTCGTTAGAGCATGATTGAATGACAAACATCTAAACACATTCAAAAACTTACTCACAACTAACTTACTTTAAACTCACATTTAGAATATTAATGAAATCATTTGTATCATACCTACAAGAACTTTTCCAATGCTCAAGATTGATTTTGGTCCTTCAGGTAAGAGGCTCGTTGTTTCCCGTGACTGTTTCTTTTTTTTTCTCCGTGCGGAAATCCCCTCGAATACCTCCCCTGCCGGAGCCGGAAGAGGAGGTTATGGCGAACTCGAACCGACTAAAACCGCACGCCGACTGTGGTTCGTGGTGCTAGGCTGGAGGTGAGGTTGTCTTCGACATATCACTCGCACCGCGGCTGACCCAGGGCCATCCCTTACGGCCCTCCTACGAATGCTCGCTGTGTAACATGTTACATTACGACGCGTTACAACATCAGTCAGCATGCACCATAACTATGTAGCTACAAAAACCTTTGTTATGATGAGAGACAGTGTATCTATACATTTTAATATAACAAATTGAAGATTAAGCCGTATGACATATCCGTGGGAACTCTAAATTATTGTACAGTTAAGAACAAAAGTATTAAAGAGAAAAAATGCAAACATAATTGAACATACTCGGACTTATATTATCAGTTGTGTTATTTCGGTATCTATTTATTGTTTCTGCTTTACTCTTACAAGTCAAGATTCTCTAGTTTTTGTGGCTTCTTCTTTGTATTTTAACAGTAGCAGTTTAAACATTTTCTATCTCTAATCAATATAAATGTCTCTATATCTTACTATAAGAATATATTATATAAAACAGTGCTAGCATTTCGTTTACTCTGGTTTTGGGTATAGACGCTATATTTTTAAAATTATACTTTTATAAACAGTACTGTAAGAAAGTCAATTCAAATTGTTACAATCTTTTCTGTATCACTCTTTCACCTCCTACAAAAATAAACGTTATACTACATCTGGTATTACTTTTGTCATCGATTGTACCAACATATAAACTATATGAGACAGTCCTCAAGACGATGACAGGTAAAATACTTTCCTAATGACTGGTAGAAGAAATTGTACCTACACAAAATGAGTATTTAATAACATGTGACGTCATTAGTGCGTTAAGCTGTTTTTAACTAGTAAATTACAGTATGTTACAATGAACACGTTTAGCGTGGTTTGTAACCCACTTGTAAAGAATTTAAAAAAAAACAGGTATGGGTTAAAGGTCAATGCCCAGAGCGTAGATCTATGGATGATGCAAGACATCAGTGGCGAAGGGAGAAATTTGAAAAAGGAAGCTGATGAAAAACAGTTTACTCCGATCTAGCCGGCAGGAATCGGGTTATAGGGACCCCCGCCACTGTAAGATATAGGCAATCTTACCTATACTAATATTAAAAATGCGAATGTTACTTTCTTTTATTTTTGGAAACCCAAAATCCAGAATCAATTTGGGTTTTGGAAAATGTTGACATATCGATTAGCTTATAAACTGGAGGTAAAGGATATTTCTATTTCAGATAATATCAATTGACCTTGAGGGAGAATCCGTGGCAGCTGCTAGTAGCTTATATTAAATTAGGAAGTAGTGCATGTATCCATATCCATACTAATATTATAAATGCGAAAGTAACTCTGTCTGTCTGTCTTAACATACATACAGACAGAGTTCAGTGGTTTAGGCGTGAAAGTGTGAACCGATTTTGATAAAATTTGGTATAAGGGTAGATAAGACTTTGAGAAAGACATCCACCTTGGGCGGAGCTGCGGGTAAAAGCCAGTAACTAATAAAAGAATAGCGAAGTATAGGACAAATTAATCAATTTTGGTGTCATTTCAAAAATTCCAGATGTACACTGTTAGACTGACGATATATTACAAAATTAACTTTACTAAGAAAGAGGGTATTGTTTGTACAATATAACTTATTGCTTTATCGTTATATCTAGAACGATGCGATACGATCAGTTTCCAAGAATAAACTTTCAATTCAATTACAACCAAACAAATAATAACACAGCAAAACTTATTCGAACAATCTTGGGAAAAGTTTTACCGCAACCAAGTTACGATGCCGAATACTTTTAGACTAACCGCACACACACAATAATACATTGACAATTTTATTCCACAAATATCCCACAACATTCTACACAACACTATCTTGACCCATGGTAAGCTTAACTAGCTTGTGTTTATCTAGCTAGATTGCGGATAAACATACTTAGATACTCGAAAAACATCGGAAAAAAGTTAGCATTAAAAATGCTATAAACAATTCAGTCAAATATTCGGGCGGAGTCATCAAAATTCAATGTTTAAAAATGGTTGAAATATCATTCATTGTTTCCAACAAGTTCGTAAGAATGTTGGTAGATGGCACCACCGTCGACCCTTAAAGACGGATATAAGGAGAAGGAAAAATTTGAAATGAATCAGGTGTGGCTCAATAGCTCAGTTGGAAGAGCATTCCCCCTGTAAGGGAAAGGTCGTGAGTTCATGTCTTACTTGAACGTTTCATTTTTTCCGATGTTTTTCGAACTTGAAAGTTAGCATTAAACATGCTATAAAAAATTCAGTCAAATACTTAGATACTTTTTTTTAACATATGTATACATATCATACATAGAAACACCTCGATCAGGTGGGCCCTGTACTTGCCTGCCACCTTCTTCTTCTTCTTCATCTTAGCAGTAATTCCAGTTGCATTCAAAGCTTTCAGCTTGGAGTCTGGGGTCCGCTTTACTATTCTTAACTGCGGATTTGGCTAAACCTCGATATTTTCTGTGAAGCGATTGCGATCTGACCTCCACAATCCAAAGGCGATATCGAAGCATTGCAGCTAGACCAGTGTCCCAAACACGAAAGAAATTCGTAGCGGCCGCCTTCACTAACGCTACGCCACAGAGGCTGTTTGCTTGCCACCTATGTGGTATAAAAATACAATATTATTATAGTCTGTATTTTATTCTTAATATCATAGCATATGTGTGTTGTCCCTAAGAAAGCACATTGTATGTATCATGAAACGCCTCATCGTCGCAGATAGACCTCGCTCTAGCCCCACTAAAGGGTCGAGGGCTGTCATTACTGAAACCTTCGTGAAAAACCCCTCCGGAACGAGTTTTTTCTTGACACTTTATCCACTGTACCATTACGGGGACAATTCAAATCCCTTCACAACCTTACAAATCCACGCTCCCACCCGGAGGCTTTGTCGCTACACAAAAAACTTCGCCAAAACAATGTCGAAACTGAATGTGTCGGGCAAATAAACTGCAGGATTTCATATCGTTTATCAGAATTGGACTGTAAATTTTAAAATACATGCATTTTAAACACAAAAATTCTGTAAGTAATACAGTTAAAATCAGTTTAATATTAAAATATTTTTGCAGGTTTATCTACCATTTCGAAAGATATTTACACGGATAATTTTTGCCAGTTGAAGTTATCAAGGAAAAAATTATGAAAAAAAATTTTTCCCTGGCAGACAAGCAAAATTTTTGTCATAAATAAACGAGCTGAGCTGGCATAAAGGCTCACACCCTCATCATCAAGAGTATCTCATCAAGTAAATGTAAGTGAGGAACAGTAACCTGTGTTACTTAAGAAATTAATATTGACTTGTCACATGGCCAGCGCTCGAGGTTCGCCATCATTTTTGCTGACAGCTCTGATGGGTAGTTCCATTGAATTATTGCTTTCATATTTTTGCTACTGAAATATGTAGTGGCATCCGCCATTTTGATTGACCATTTATTTGCATTGAGTTTCAGTCCACGCCAACGATTTCTGAATAAAATTTTATTCATACAGTGGTCCGCGGGGTGATCAAAAATTGCCCGTAATTCTTTATTTTTGTAGTTAAAACGATATTTTATATTTTCAAAAGTTTATTTTATTTGTATTTTTTTGTGAATAAAGATTGCTGGGACGGACTGGATATGGGAAGGATGTCAGCTGTGAATTATGTAAAAAATATTGTTATAATTCTTTTGATATTAGCGATATGAATTTCCGTATCATAGGTGTGTGTGTGATGTTAATTTTTTTTATTCATTAATTCAATGTACTTATTTCTGATACATTTTATATGACAGAAATTGCTTTATGCACTTCCACATATAATAAACTAACTTTTACCCGCGGCTCCGCGTGGATGTCGGTTATCGCGACGAAACATAGCCTATGTCCTTTGTCATGATCTAATCTACCCCTATACCAAATTTCATCAAAATCAGTTCAGTGGTTTAGGTGTGAAAGCGTAACATACAGACAGACAGACAGAGTTACTTTCGCATTTATAATATTAGTATGGATGTATTATAACTGTGTTAAATTTCATTTATTTAATATCTGTTCGCACCATTTTCTTAAAAAAAAGATAATTAGTATAATGTTTCGCTTCATATATCCTCCAGATTTTTTCTTCGGATACATGAATAAGTAATACTGTTCTTGTAATCAAAAGTAGTAATTTCTTTGAATATTCTTGGCAAGTCAGTCATTAGGTTGGCAGCGCACATTACATTTGAATATTCTTGTAGTGTTTATGCAAATTAATGCATGTTTCTGTGAAAGTATATGCTGTTTAACACGAAGAAGTCTTTGTTTGGCAGGAACTACGGAAATAGAAACTAATATCTTTGGAGTGACTTATGAAAAGGTTGATATTACCAGCTGACTATCACGTGAAGATGAAAATCATTTAGAATTCTGGTATAATTATGTACCATTATTCTTGCTCAAACTTAGAACACAATCTGCCAAATCGAACAATTAGAAATTTTGGAAATTTGCCTTGTACATACCGTTTACAGCTTTTATAATTACGTCTGCTTCTTTTTTCTGGTTAAACCTGACATCTAAAATGATTTATACGGGTGAAAGGAAATTGATTGGTCTGTATATACCGTTGCTACCGAAATATCGGGAAATAAAGGAGGTCTCGTAGATAGCAGTATCTGTACGTTATTTGAACTGCAGTATCTGTACGTATATCTTTGGACTAGTTTCACTGGTTTGTATATTATTTAATTATTTACAGAGGTGTTAAGTGATAAGCGTATAGGTCATTTTAGAGTGTGTCAAATAATAATTTTCGAAAATTATTTACCTATGAAATTTTCAAACGTCTGGACGAGCATTTACGTTTTATAAATTCGACGTGACAAAATGCAGATAGGAAAAAAACTATTTTAACAATTCTTTTAAAATAAATAACAAATAAGATTTGAATAGGCTTTAAGTCCGCCCATATAATTGTGCATAAAGTTGAATAAAAAATCATAATAACTACTATAAAGGTTAAAAAAAACAAAATCCACTTTTCAGCAAATATATCGTCGATTAAACACACTTGTGAGTTGGTACATCAAAGGATACATTTTACATCGAAACCGAATATACTGATTGAATAGACACAGCCTCATGCCTTAAACAGTTGCGGAATACAGAAACAAATTGACCACGAGAGTAAAGGGTGGCACATATATTCGTAAATTGATGGGCATTTTGTTAAATTTATTCGTAAATTCAATGATGGGTTTGGTTCTTTATTGCACTCTTATTATAGTCAACAGGATTGAAGATTTAAATTGGTCTTATTGGACCAACCGTGACTCTCGAGGCCTAGTAATGATGATTTCTTTTCATTCTTCTTGCCACGATCTTCTTGTCATCTATTTCTTGTCAACGGCGAAACCTCTTTGTGTTTTTTTGATATGTATCTACCTAATTATTGTTGTATAAATAAATTAAATGCAAGCCTGATGATAAATGAATGTACACTCAGACCCAAGATAAACTTATACGGGTTTTATTGGTGTTACCATAATGTACCAACTATGTAATACTATTTAAATAAATAAATAAATAAAAATGAGTAAGTAGAATGTGAGCTGGAACCACCCTAGGATGATGGTGAACCTCCTATAACATTATCGCACTTTGATACTCCGTGAAAAGTAAGTAATATTTCCAGGGAGATCACATTCTGTCCTTCGTTGATATTTCCAATTTTATAGGACTTCATAGATCCGGGAGGAGTTCAGCAAAATCTATCGAAGTTACACTGAAATAATCGGACCCAGACTTCGAGGTGAAAGCTGAGATGAAGAGGAAGGTACCTATAGTAGGTATGTTACCATGCATGAGGTAATCATATACTATATTTTTCTTTAACAGATTTAAAACTGCAGTTTAAAATCAGAGATGATTGTATGATCATGATAAATATATCATAAATCGTAGATCTAAAAGTCAGTAATATCACCTAGCCACATCAACGGTGAATGTGCATGATAAATGAGTGTGACAGTTGTAACAGATCGGCGATGCGCGCGCGCAACCATCGAGATATCACTGGTCGTTGACCCTGAAGTTTATACTTGGAACAGATTTATTGTGGATTAACGTATTTGCTGGAAATTATGGCTTGGTTCAAAGTGAGTGTGTGAGTAATAATCGAGAAATAGATGGTTTACGCATGTTATATTTATGGTAATCTAACGTTAAGAATATAGGGTCACAAGTTTGATATCTGAAATGGATTGATCCTCTTTTCTTTGATCAACTTTAATGCCATTTGATGCATAACCTAAATATTATATTTGCGGTACGTTATGATGGCCGTGTTAACATGACTAGTTTTTTTTTTTAAGAATATTAGAACTGTAGTTACTAATATTCCCTCTAACCCCTCCAGCTAAGCTAAATTGCTTGTGTTAGGAGATTTGCTTGTTTTCTCTCTTTTGGTGCAATATTAGACATCGAACTGTTAGACGAATAACTAAAGAAAATTATGGCGAGACTGGCACAGAAGAAAATAAACTTCACACACCAAAAAAGTTAAAAACGAACAAAACTAGTCGTGTCAAAGCGGCCATCATAACGTGCCGCAACTATACCTTAATTAAAATGTATTATGTATAGGTAGTTAATATGTTATAACAGAAAAGTGGCGGTTTCGAAAGGATATTTTAAGGCTTGGGCTGTTTTGCAACCTAAGTCCTTTTGTAACTTAAATATCTAATTTTTCCGTTAAATAATAAAACAATTTATATAATGATGATGGATGATGAATGACATAATTTAGAAGATAATACGATGTAAACAAAATATAGCCGACTTATGAAGACAAATTCCAAAAAACTATACGTAATAGGATTAATTTTTTATATTTTTTACATCCCGCTTCGTTAAGACTAAAACTTAGTGAGGACATCGCTTCAAGCTACAAAAAGAGGAATTTTTGTACCCATTTCATCGCATACTGTCATTTAGTTTCACTAGCGGGCAAATTTGTCCCAACAACTACTTCATTCAATTTTGAACTTCAATACCTTTGACATAAAGTTTAAAATTGACGGTATGCTTTTTAGGGTTACCACTTAATGATTTAGCCTAAAACTTAGGTACAGACACGTCAATAAAATTTACAGTGGTTAACTAAATTAAATAAATAAATAAATATTCCACAACATTCTACACAATGCTATCTAGACCCATGGTAAGCTTTTTTAGCTTGTGTTATGGAATCTAGAATGCGGATAAACATACTTATTTTTTTTTTAAAATACATACATATTATACCTAGAAACACGCAAATCAATGCAAATAGCCATATTCATGCATACAAATATTTGCACTGTGCGGGGCTCGAACCCGCGCCTCCTGCGTGGCAGTCGCGTATACTACCACCACGCCACAGAGGCTGTCCCTACTTGAGCCTACAAGAGCAAGAATAACAAAACATGTTATTCAGATTTTCTGTTATTTTTCAATTTTATTTAAAAATAAAGGAATAACTCAGATACATACTTGCTAAAGTATCTAATAATAATTAAACAGTCTTTCTATCGCAGTAGAGGACTGTTCCTACTGCAAAAATAAATTCTATCGACTATTAGGTATTATAATTATAATCAAATCGTCATAAACAAAAGTAAACCTTTGTTGTTGAGTTGATGCAGTTATACATATATTCTAAATCTATAACAGTATTATTCCGCGGTCGATAACCCTACTAAAAACCTCCAAGATGAGACGTTAAAAAATATTAATCACGCTTTTATTTTCTTCACTAAATTACTGTACAATACGACAATGTATAATTTAATCTTATTTCATCCCGTTTAATGGCTGTAGCTTTCTCTGCTATCAGTTTTTAACATGTTTTTAAGGAGACGACGAACATTGCCGCCACTGGTTTCCTGAAATTTGTCCCCTGGAATAAAAACTTTCGTCCCCATTGCCGTTATATTTGTGCGTATTGATCCCCTGGTCCGACACCAGTTGACATTAACATATTTTTAAGCTAGGTACCTATTCGTCTCCTGGCAAAAAAACTTAATAATATTAATTGAATATAGTACATAAAATAAACTCAAACAGGATCTCTTATTACTTATTCTTTACTGGTTGCTATTACGCTACATTTGTTTAGTACAAAGCAGAGGGAGAAAAAATCAGATACTCAGAAATCAGCGAAGTACGCATTTCTTTTTTCAGTACTGTATTATTATTCGCGGATATTCAAGAGGAAGAAATATCTATATCTGCGAATATCCAAGGAAGACATTCTTCTCCCTGGAATGGATCCGTATCCGCAGATATTCAAGGGAGAAAAAAGATCCGTATCCGCAAATATCCGAGCGAGAACAAATGTCCTTATCCGTTCCTTTGTGGCGCGCATTTTAATTCTATAAAAGCCAATATCCACATCCACCTATTGAAATATCCGCATTCTAATCTCTGTCCGCGTATTTAGATTTTTAACGATCTGTCACATCACTCATTTCTACTAGATTTACGATTAAAATAAAGGAAATTCCAGACAACCCGATAAGAGGAAACAAGCAATTTCCTACGACTCCAAGAGACGAAATTATTATAACCGTGAGGTAAGTATGTACTTTACGGTATTACCTACCATTATCAATCATTCGTTGGCATCGTACCTTTATAATGTACTAGCTTTTGCCCGCGGCTCCGCCCACGTGGATATCAATTATCGCGACCAAACATAGCCTATGTCCTTTCTCATGGTCTAATCTACCCCTATACCAAATTTCATCAAATTCGGTTCAGTGGTTTAGGCATGAAAGCGTAACATACAGACAGACAGAGTTACTTTCGCATTTGTAATATTTTTTTTATTTTTAATAGGATGACAGACGATATCTTGTTATCTGGATATCGTAATCCAGGTTCCGTAATTAAATTTCTTATCAAATGAATCTTTGTATGATATGTTCTCGTGAATGGGGGAGTTCCATCAATTTAGGGCTCTAATGCCGGCATTCCTTAATTACAGAAAAAAATACGCGCCCACCTTTTCCAGATCACTGGCGATTTGCGTACCTAATTCTTTTTCTACTGGTCGGGAAATATTTCTTTTGTTCATTATATTATACCAAGCAGTTTTTTCGGAAGGCTTCATATTCCTCGTTCTAATAGAAAAATAAAGCAACCACAGTTGATTTTCACTTACTTGTGAAGCCTTTTTTATACCACTTAGTGGCAGGCAAGCAAATTAATTATAATTTACTGAAATAAAGACCTTGAAAAAAACCTATCTAGAACGGTTTAATTTTAAAAAGTATTAATTATATTCAATTTTAAAGAGCGTGGTCTAAAATAATTAGTGAAAGCTAAAGTTATATTTTAATACTGGCAATAAACGCGTGAAGTTTTTCAATAAAAAAATAATGCAATTGAATATTTACTCTATACATGCTCTTCGAAATATAAATTGGTTCAATCAAAAAATATATTCCCGTACGACACGTCTATTAAGAGCATCGACCGTTCCATAAACAAAATTGATGCCCATATTAATTTTATTCAATTTCTGACGCAGAGCTCCCTGCTCTGGCATAAATGATATACTGGTCTCACAGCTTTTCTAAATCATTGTCCGACATTTACTGTTCCTTATAATGTTAAATATTCAAATAGGAGTGAGCGGGATGAATAGAGGAGCGTCTGACGTAGGTTGATAAGGGACGGCAATTAAATGGAGCGTTGAATGACCTCGTTCCTGTGCTCGGGTTTCTTCGGCCATCTTCGAAGTGACTCGGACATGTAAGCCCCTTATCTTGGGATCTTAGAATGCGCGGGCGCGCAACCCTTGCTTATTTATTTTTCTCTTGAGGTTGGTATTGGAATGCAGTGTAACCTCGATGCAGAGAATCCGTTAAATATGAAGCTGTATTGCTCAATTTGCTAGTCAAGCTGCCTAGTTTCTGATAGTGCACAGACTAACAACATTTCGATTAGTTGCGGCCTAATTCTCCTAAGTAGACAGTATTGTACAGTATTACACTTATGTCTATACCGTTGACTATCTAAGAACTGTCGCTTAAAATATGATTTAGCGATAAACAAAGGTTAATTGGTTGTCTAACGAGAAAGTAACGAGAAGGACTATTTACTTGGGATTTCAAGAAAATATTTCATCACACATAGTTTAAAGCAAAGTCGCGTCTGTCCGTCCTTATGTATGCTTATATTTTCAAAATTACGCTACAGATTTTGATGCTGTTTCTTTTAATAGATTTAATAATTCAAGAGCAAGGTTTATATGTATAATACATGCTTAATATAGTAGAGGATGCAGCGGTAATGGCATCGGATGCCACGCAGGCAGAGTAAAATTGGCGGTACGAAGTTCGGCGGGTCATCTAGTGGAATATAATTAGAACCATGTTTTTTTGTGTATAGTGGAACGTTATATAGGTTGCCTACGCTACGAGGTATTTGTTTAGAAATGAAGTTTATGTAGAAGGTATGTATGCCATAAGGCTATGTATTATCTTAAGGGATGTAAGTTTTGCTCTTATTTAGACGAGAATACGGGATCTTACTATCAGTATTAGTGGATGTATGGGACACCACAAAATTCTAGGGGTCAGACATTCTAGGGGTTAGACAGTCTCTGTGGCGTGGTGGTAGAGAACGCGAGTGCCACGCAGGAGGCGCGGGTGCGATCCCCGCTCAGTGCAAATATTTGTATGCATGAATATGGCTATTGCATTGGTCTGGGTGTTTCTATGTATTTACAGAAGAAAAGTATCTAAGTATGTTTATCCGCATTCTGGATTCCGTAACACAAGCTAGTTAAGCTTACCATGGGTCTAGATAGCGTTGTGTAGAATGTTGTGGAATATTTATTTATTAAACTAGGTAGTTTGCGGTATATCTGCGGTAGCCTAGTGGTATGGGTAATGGACTGCTGAGACGAGGTCTCGGGTTCGATCCCAGGTTTACCACGGCACATACCAATGACTTTTCGATGCTTTTCGAAGTTATGTGTGTATTTATCGCAGGTTTATAAGTGCCCGGTTAATGGCAATAGGCTCGCCACCTATTACATTGGGACCTAAACATAAACTGGCGAAATGTGGGTGCTAGCACCTCTGCCTACCCCTTCGGGGAATACAGGCGTGAGTTTATGTTATGTTATGTATGTAAACTAGGTAGTATTTTTTTTTATGAAAGGTACAAAAACTCATATCCTTTTCTATGTATGTCGTCGGTATACAGGTATCTCTAGAGTAGTTAATTCATGAAAGCGTAATACACAAATAAATAGACATACTCACTACTCATATGAGTTTACTAATGACATAAGTAAGGATCATTCCCACTTATATCATTAGTTACATACCCGTATTCCCACAATTCCCGCGGTTACAAACTTAGCAAATAACTTGCACATCAATTAATTTACCTGCTACATTCCCAAGCCATGTCTGACATGAATCATATCCTGCCTTACACCTTAACATAATTTAGGAGCCCTTGGGCTCGGAATTAACCCGTACATCACTCAACATACTAATTAAAAAAATGAGTCCTTCTCAAATGAACAAAGTAATGTCATAGTGTAATAAAGGTGAATAGGGTTGTCAACTCTGGTTTTTGTTGAATAAAAATGAGATATTTTAACGCCATAAGCGTTCTCGAATATTACAAGTTGCCAGGTTACAGCAACAGTATAACAACATAAAATCAAAAATATTCCCTGACTGACTTGACTACTACGATTTTTTTTATTGAAATGCAATGAGAGAACAGTATAAGTACTTAATAGTTTAATGAGTTAAAATAAATAGATTTATCTTAATGTGCCGAATAATAAAATAATTTGATTTTGATTCTAAATCTATATTATAAAAATCAATTGCTGTTCGTTACTCTCGCTAAAACTCGAAAACGGCTGAACGGATTTATCTTATCTTGGTCTTGAAATGATCGTGGAGGTCTAGGGAAGGTTTAAAAGGTCGGGAACCGACATCCACGCGGGCGGAGCCCCGGGCAAAAGCTAGTTACTTAATATAGATTAACAAAACATTTGATTTTCTGATCATAATTATGGTAATAAATATACAATTATTATCTAATATTGTACAATTTTGAAAAATATACAACAAATACATATATTATTTTTAACATTTGATTGAACTTCTATTCGAACGAAAATCTACCTAAAATGTTCAATCCGTCAAGCTGGAAGTCACCTTTGCGGCTTTAACTTTTAATTTAACTTAGCGAAGTAAAGAACACATAGACTTGACCTACCTACAAAAAAATGTCGCGTGCCAACCCTAGCCGGATGTCAATGGCCTCATTACTGACGAATGATGAGCATTCTATGGTCAAATCGTCATTGAGTAACAAACGTCCATCTATCCGCCCAGTCTTTCATATTTACAATACCAGTGAAATAAACATTTCTACGTTAATGCATTTACGAACTACGATGATATACGGACAGACATTTCGATATAAATATACGTTAAACTTATTACAGCTCTCATGTCGGGGGTTTAAAAAATATTATCTACTTCTTACTTCCACGTAAATTGTTCGCGACTGTACAAAGGATATAAGAACGAAATTAAAAGGTTGAAATATTCTCCCCGCCTTTTATTTTAAAAATTATAACCTTGTTTGACTGAAGTGTGTTTCAAATAGGTTTGAGAATACGTAAAAAAGGGAAATTTAAAATTCCGTCTTACGGAAGTGCCGAGACGTTTTTCGTTGCCCGTTTATATTCACTTTGTATTAAAAGTGTTTACGTCATGTCCGCTCCTCTTTGACAAGTCACTGACAGAGCTCTTCGTTCTGATATAACTTCATTTTAATGTACCTATTTGATAAATATAAACGTTCTAGAGTGTATGGGGTTCAAGATCTTCGGAATACGATTGGCTCACCTTGACTTATGCGGGAGTGACGGTTGTCTGACCCCTTAATCCGAGACGGAAGCCTGTCAGTGCTTAGTTTTCCTAGTCCGTACGAAGGTGTATCGTTTGCAGATGCGGTTGACTTGGTCCCGATCCTGAAGTTCGCGAAGTGTGCAAGGATAGATGTAGATGATGGGCTGTCGTCTCTGCCTACCTCAAAGGATTCGTGGGTAGACTTCGGAAAGTCCTCTGGGTACGCTTCAGAAAATAATATTCGTGAGTAGGATTTTTTGGGTTCAGAACGGTAACACACAGGGGAAAAAGCGCGAGTATATTATGAATACAACTGCTGTTACTACCATCTTCACAAGTGGGGACTTAAAGAAAAGCCGGACTATGGATAGTGGAGCTCCAAAGCAGACAACGATGCATATAGCAGAGGAGTGTCCACTCCGTCATTTGCCTGGAGGAATGCGTGAGCTTCATGACCTCACACCGGCAGCAATAGACTGGTTTTGCCAACTGGACGTCGACATATGAGGACTCGAGCAGGGCGCATACGAAATGATGATTACTGAGTGAATGAAGTATACTTTATGAGGTAACTATATATAACTAACACCTTATCATTAATTTTGATAAAGGTGGGTACACACATAATGAACAGTCACGAACAAGAGAGCCACTGTGGATCGGGCCTGTCGGACCTGTCGGGAGTGTTGGGACACGACACCCTCTTCGCACGAATGTCATAAATCACTATTATCTCTGTCCCATCTTATTCACAATTCTAAATTTAAACAGTTAAAAGCAAAAAATACAAGGCATTTAAAAATATATTTTGCAATGTGGACGCTTCAAAAACTCAATCCTGTAATTTGGCGGGATTTTGGCTTGGCCTGTGTTGTCAAAACAATGCTATATCTTCCATTACAGATATTATATGTACATAATCACGCTGGTAAACTCACGAAGGTAGAGGCAGAGGTGTAATAACACCCAGATTTCGCCAATTATGATTTTCAGTCCCATGAAAAAGGGGGCGAGCCTATTGCCGTCAAGCGGGAACTTAGTCATAAGCTGTATGTTTACTGTGGGATATAGCCCTATCCCTTAGTCGCCTTCTACGACACCCACAGGAAGAGAGATGGGATGGTCCTATTCTACTCCACCGGGAACCAATACGACAATATTATATGTACTACAATATATTACCATCTAGCGGGGTGCAGTCAATATATTACCATCTAGCGGGGTGCAGTCAATAAAAAAACATATACCATTCTGGAACATAAAAAGTAGGTTTGTTTCGAGATTCAAGGAAATTGAGCAAAATATCTAGACATTAGTAACTACGCAAACATCTTAAATTCAAACAATCTCAAATGTAACTCTAGTCAAGTTCTGCTCACAGACACGCGTACAACTTCAAATCTCACAAGTTGCCTGGAGGAAAACTTGGGAACCTCGAGTTATTTGCCTAAGTAATATTTGTCTCCTAAAATCATGCTCGGGAACTAGAAACTAGTTTCGAACTAGGATGTTTCTATAACCCATAGCGGGCATGAGGATGTTATACAGTTCTATATTTTAAACTAACTTTTGTAAGCGCTAAAACTTGAACATACTTGTTGTAAATTACCAGAAGTCCAAATCTAGCGTACAGTCAAATATGTGATAAATAATAAATAAATACATAAAACAAAATAAATTTATTGATGCCATATTCCTTATCCAACAAAAAGTTTATTAAACGCTAGCTCCCAAATTAGGTAATCCTGGGATTTAAATCCTGGGTAATTGAACAATTGCTACAAAGTTAAAGATTTTTATTGAATTTAGAACAAAATGGTTACTTCTTATTGACGTCAATGATAACTCTACTTAAAATAAATTTACCACCGCTTCCAAGGCGCTGGTGGAGAAGTTACGTTGCAACAAACTTAACTGGAGCATTATATCTGTAGATCGCGAAAGTAGATCCTCTAGTAATACACCTTCTTCTGTTGATGCAAGAGTCTGTAGCCATTAAAACTCAGAAGTACTGTGAAATTTCATACATATGATAAGTTTTAGTCCTGATATTACAGAAAACAATCCAATTTATCATACAGACAGCTAGACTACGCTACACTCGAGGAGATAGATAAATCAAAATCAAGGACGGTCGAAGCTGGCCTTCTGTCCCTATTTATTTTATGCCCAGGGGACAGTACAATGATAAGGGGCGTCGGCCAGGGGACACTAAATATCAGTAATTGGTTTATAAAACGGATTATAAAATGGCTTAGCAATATAATCTTATTAAAGAAGATAAAGCTTGCAATTAACCTGGATAATTCTAGTTTAATTAATTGTTTATGAAATGTTTGGTGCTATTTTGTAATTTGCAATGCTATGAGGTTAGTTTCGATGACATCTGGAAGTAATGCAGTAAGGGAGGCATTAACTATTGTAGTGGATGGAAGGGGGGAAAAAGACCTAATACGAGATGAATGAACTGTGTGAAAGATGATATGACTTCCTAGAGAGTGACTGTTGAGATGACTCCAACCAGAGATGAATGGAAAAAGCACAGACCCGACCCCAAATAAATATAGTGTAAAGGCAGGTGGATTAAATATGTTATCTACTTAGTGATCTACAACTTCAGATTATTTAGAAGGTATAAAAGAAGAAATTTCATCTTCATATTTTTTAGTACCTACAAAGTTCTCTATCTATTTATCTATCTATCTAAAATTGTGGCTGGAAGCTTAACGACACAGCGTGGCATTAAAACGGCTTTTGATTTCACTGACTCATAAGTTCAGTGATACAATCACGTTCTGTCTCTATTATCTGCCCATGAAGGCTGCAGTAGGCATTAGTCGCAATTTATGATTAGTCAGTCGGTTACCATACTGATATTATGATATTCGTAGCCATGATTTTTATTTGTAATAGGTACTTTTGCCACAACCGTCCTACATATTTTGCCTCGTATAGAAAAGCCCATTGCGCCCTGAATCTTAGGAATTCGTTTTCGCCATAATCACGATTATTTGTTGCGGGTTTTGTCCTAATGTTTGTTCCTTTTTCACCACGTTGGATTTTTCTTATACTTATTTTAGTACGAGTTAAATGCGTGCAATTCAGTTTATAGAATTTTTTTTTTACCTTAGGATTTTGAGGACTTTTCTTTCCTTTGTAAAACATTGATTGTTCGACGTAATACGGTACTATCATTCGATAGCAGTGGTTTTAAACACACGGCTTAAACTACGAATTAGCAATAAACAACTTGCCCTAATTTTATTCCTATGGCTTCTCATCTTCAACAAATTGTATAGCAGATAGCCCTGCAGCGAATCCGAAGCCGACCGCAAACGACAACTGCAGACGCGTGCAGCAGATACGGCATACCGTGATACATAAATTGCTTGTTAAACTTCGATACGGATAAAGGGGACCATAAAGAAGCCGCCATGAATTACGCTTAATATTGGAATTATACCTTTAGAACGAACAAATTCGTAGTCACGATTTTCACACATTCTTTGAAACAGTTACAAGAATCGCCTTTTGTATCACAAATCACTGATTCATAAATATAATACCGCTGACAAGCGTATCCGTCATAAGGATATGCACACAATGAAGGCTTTGTTGCGTCTCTTTAAATGGGAAATAATGTAACATTCTTAACTGGAGATGGTGAAGATAAGCTGCGGGTGTGTACGAGGCTTTATGTAGAAGTAAGTGTTGGTGTAGGTATGTAATACTTACCTATATTTCGTTGTGTGTTATTGAATCAAGGTGTTCCCGTGTGCGTATGTGTTTATGTCTTCTTCTTCATCCTAGTTCTGTACCAATTACCGCCAAAGCTTTCTCTATGGTAACCGGCATCTACTTCCCTACTCATAACGATTTTTGGACGCTATGGGAGCTACTGCGGTCTGACACCCGCAATCCCGAAAAGAAAGCTAGCTTGTCTCTTGTTCGGTAGGTGAACTGCCAGGGATATCTGCAGGAACTTGTACACCATACACCCAACATGGCTAAATACAGCACTAATGACGCCAAACTGGCCTTAAACATTGATATATTGACATTGATATTGCTGGGATAATAACTTTTTGGACGCATTTGTCATTCGAAAAAAAAACACGTACATATTCGATTTTCAAACGAGTGAAATTCGAAAAAGTTATCCACTTCCACTTAAGTTAGTTCGTTGGAAATGTACCAAACAATCTTGACATAACGGATCGGGGCCGCATCAGACTTACTATTACGGCTCTACAAGACACATAAAACAAAAAGGAATGTGCTCTCCAGGGACGGATCCCGACGTACAATCCCGTTCGCACGTGGTAACTTACGATGTAAAAGTTCAGCTCAAGTTGGTTTGTGTGTCTCGAAAACTAGTTCAAGTTATAACTTAGTCGCAGATATCGCAAGAATATGATTTCAATTCTAAGAGATTTTACGCTTAAGTTTTTGGACCCGTACGCTTAAGTTTAAATTTATTTATGTGTGGTCGTGTATCTAGGTTTTGGCGTTGGAAGTTACGCTACTTGACGGATTACTCGTCGTGAACCTTCCGCGGCAAAATGCCAAACGCCAATAAATATTATTGCATATAAATCGGTCCACGGATCCCTCACCTAATGTGTCTATTAACGATAAAAACGATAAAACGATAAAACGATAAAAAAAAAACGACTAAAAAGACTAAGTGACGTACGCTGACGAGACGTCTAACAGTTCTCTGAATGTGTAACAAACTAAGTTACAGTTATACTTCAGGGCATACATTCTGAGTCTGAGGTTCTCATCTTGTTACTATTATAATAATTTTCTAGAAATAAATGCACAAGGAACAAAAGGAAATAGCAACACATCATTCGAGACCGTATTCAAATTATTCATAACAAATATCGCGCCATAAGGTCGACTTGTAAAGGAACGTACACAAACGTGACATTCTAATTTCAAAAAATATAGAGATGCTACAAGGCACCATAGATTTTCTAAATCGAGAGAGGAAAAAAGTTACAGCACAGTGGTAGAAATGGACTGTTCACTAGGGATTTATAAATTTTTATTTTATTTTCAACGAATTTTAGACCCATTAAGAAAAGTTTATTCTACGCGAGTCAGCCAGGGGCAAATGAAAATTCCACATTTTGAATGACAATTAAAATAAACCGAAGTTATACGTATTTATAGGTTTCTAATAACTACAAGCAATATTCATAAGGAATTGGCAACAATAGTTTTTTTAAAGGAAGCAAGGCCAGCAAAATCTAATCTGAAATACTAGTAGTAATAATTATTGTTAGTAGTGTATAAATTTGTGGAATAAAATGATACCACGTTACTTGCTTCTCTTTGTCTGATAGTTGGACGTTTTATATTTTATGTTTATTTATATTCGTACCTCAAACGCATAAAATAGTAATTTACTGTGTGCATGTTCTTTTATACATTAAATATAAAATATCTATGAAGCAAATGAAGATAAGTAATGACGCACCGTCTCACAGATAAATGGCCAGCACTCCAGATCTCGATCACGGATATACACTTCGTGATTTTACAATTCTGAGTGGCTTTAGTACTCAGTAACATGCGAATTTGTATCAGACACATACATTAACTTTTAGTAGGACTGAAATATGATACATAATTCTTTACGATTGTGACTAACATAAAGATGATGATGATTACTTTTCGTACCGTTTCTTGTCATATACTATCTGTTTAATACGCAAAATCATTTTTAAACGAAAAACATACAACGAAATAAATTAGATTACTGCCATTTCTTAAAACTCTTCAGCACGGGACAGCATCAGTCAGATATTTTAACTTTATTAATTGATTAATAATAATTAATTAAATATTGTTTAATTTCATCAGTAAAATATTAGCTAATAAAAACTATGTTTCTCATCATTTTCAAACGATAATTTTCTAAGCTCAATTTCGAGCTAACAACTGTTGGTCTCAGACCACTGTTGACCGAGCACACTGTGCACAGTGAAGAAAAACACCAGCGTGTTTATTTAAAGCTCCACGGCACAGACAATAAATATTTTGCTTCTGAATTTCGCTCAATAAAACGCTCGTTCGGTAACCTGATCAATGTTTGTATTGGCTCCTGCACGGGGCCTTTCAATTTGTTGTATTTGATTTTCGTTATGGATTCAATGTATGGAAGTGATGTTGTTTAACAGCTGCGAGCCGGGGGGCTAACATTTCTTTTGTAATGCAGAATGCAGTACTTATTAGATTGTAATTGGCTGTTATTATTATTGGTAATGGAAGTAAAAAATATAGTTTTTTTTACTCTACTAGTTAAGCATTTAAACCGACAATAATGAATATTGTGATCGTTTTCGAGCGCAAAAGCTAAGAGATCTCGCCTGACGGATTGCGTGCGGCACAAGAGTTGATGTTAGTATGATGTAAATATTCTAATCGAAATGTAAACATTGATATCGAGACTAGAACTGTGTTTACATGTTATATTGATTTGTTTTTGTAGATGGAAAGAGAGAAAGATCCCATAAGTGATTCCCAACCACGAGTAGAAATGACGTCATGTTTGCAAACATAAATTGTACAATACCCAAAGTTATCCAAAGTTCCATGTGACAATAATTCGATGCATACCTGAAACAAAGCATTAATAGAAATTAATGATAGTGTCAATTTAATAGCACACAATAATTGAAACATAATCAAAATCAATTTGTTATTCTAGTGATTAGGATCTGTGAAATGATTTATTTCGTGGTCAAATGTAGTGTGGAATTTTAACACTGTGTTTAATGTTATATAAATTTTAGATGCAATCGTATTTCAGATTAATAAATCCGTGTCATAGAACTCGTGTTGTTCAAATAAGATGAAACTTTGTGGCTGTGAAATGTAGTTTTTTTTTATAAAACTGGATGGAAAAACGTAAACTTTTAACCTTATCAATTTATTTATATTAATTATTTAATTATTGTTTAATTCCATAGTGATGGAATATAAGCTAATAAAAACTATGTTGCCAAACCTTTTCTAAGCTCAATTTCGAGCTAACAACAGCTGTTGGTCTCAGACCACTGTGTTGACCGAGCACACTTTGCACAGTGAAGAAAAACACCAGCGTGTTTATTTAAAGCTCCACGGCACAGACAATAAATATTTTGCTTCTGAATTTCGCTCAATAAAACGCTCGTTCGGTAACCTGATCAATGTTTGTATTGGCTCCTGCACGGGGCCTTGGGGCCACGGGGTGAAATGTAGTTTTTTTTTATAAAACTACATTTCACAGCCATAAATTTGACTTCACCTATCCTGATGTTAAGCTAAAGGCAAAGTCTCGGAAAGAGGGTCACCATCGTAAACATGTACCATGTTAACAGTGGTGGCACTCAGCTTGACGGCCTCATTAGATGCCTTTTCACGTCCCGCTTAAAGGACCCGGGACTGTAGGAAGAAGGAAACAGGGGAGCTGGCAGGGAGTTCCAGGTCTTAGTGGTGCGGCATTTTCTTTAGTCAAAGTCTACACAGGTCAAGGACTGTAATGAATTTCGACTCACTTTAAAATTTGTTCACCTGTGTCCAGTCTATTCTCTATGACCTACCTACATTATTATTGTTTTGTTGCTCGTCAGATCATGTGTGCAACCCTTAATATCAAACAGTAAATTTTTTCCTCAATAGAATTTTTTGCTTAAATTTCCTTCCCATCAATAGCTGATATATCTATCTAAAAATCAATAAAAAAAATACTAAGTAAAGTTTTAAATCAAAAAGTTTATAAACACGGCTTAAGATTGTGGGCCCTTCGATAAAGATCATAAATGCCCAAGTTGGCCATCTTCGGTTCGAAGCTTGGGACAAATTCGATTTAATTGGTAATTGAACGAACGATTGAATGGGGGCCAGACGGTCGCGATAAAATTAACTGTCATTCTTCCTTTTATTCATTTGGGGGCGAGATTACTACACTGATTTTTGGGTAACGCAGTATAAAACAATGTACCTGTCGCTGTCTGTCCGTCCATATGTATGGTTTAATCTTTAAACTACGCAACGGATTTTGAAGCGGTTTTTTTAATAGATAGAGTGATTCAAGAGGAAGGTTTATATTTATAAATAGCTTTTGCCCACGGCTCCGCCCGCGTGGATGTCGGTTCCCGGCAATTATTCGATTTTTTCTCACCTTTTAAACCTTCCCTAGACCTCCACGAACATTTCAAGACCAAGGTAAGATAAATCCGTTCAGCCGTTCTCGAGTTTTAGCGAGACAAACGAACAGCAATTGATTTTTATATATATAGATACATGCATGCCGCTGCACCCTCTACTAGAGGCAACGGGATCTGACGACACATCAGTTGAGGCGAAGACAAATTGACGTGGCTTATGTGAAAAAAAAAAAACAGTTTACATAATAATATTACAGTAGTGATAGTTAGATCTAATAACAAGACCACTCAATCCTGAACTGTTTTCATAAATCAATCGGTTATCGCGACTAAATATGTCCTTTCTCAAGGTCTAACCTATCCCTACACCAAATTTCATCAAAATCGGTTCAGCGGTTTAGGCGTGAAAGCGTAACATACAGTCAGAAAGACAGACAGAGTGACTTTCGCATTTATAATATTAGTATGGATTATTGTCCAAATTAGGGGTGTTCACCAAATATCAGAACAATCGATCAACTGGAAGGAGGTCAAAAAACGAAATTAAGAACATTTTGACTACTCTGTTAGTCAACATCTTTTTGATGCTGACTGTACTAGAGGCTGCTCTAGTACCATTCTTTATAAAGTGCAAAGCTAACATAGTACAGTACTCGTATTTTCTCAAAGCTAACCTATTTTCAAGGGGACATTACACCAAGAAGCTTAGCAATACGAACAACTTTATTCGCTCGCATTATCATACTGAAAACCTAACGACGCTTTTCAGAGAACATTAACCGTCGCCGTACTTATATCAAACTACCTCTTGCCCGCGGCTCCGCCCGAAATCCATGCGATATCGGTTATCGCGACCAAACATGACCTATATTTTAATCCAGGGTGTCAGCTAACTCAATACCAAATTTTATTGAAATGGCCACAGCCGTTTAGACGTGAAGAAGTAACAAACGTACTCTCTCACAAACTTTCGCCTTTACAATATAAATGTGACTAGCTGTGCCCTACGGTTTCACTCGCCGTACTCGCATTGTATCGATGTGTTTTATTTTCTTATTGCTCGCTTCCTACCTAGGGATCTGATTTTGATGTTATATAGCCGATAATTAACCTTCCCCAAGTATCCATGAGCGGCGGTGATCGCTTACCATCAGGCGATTCGTCTGCTCGTTTGCCTCCCTATTCCATAAAAAAAAAATCGCAACTGTTGTTTCAGAGACAAGCGCGCGTTGAAGCACACAGACAGATAAATACACAAAAAAAACTCTATATACATAACAGTACTTTAGTCACTGAACATATAATAGTACTTTTAGTACAGTCCACAATATATTTTTGGCAAATAATGCTGTTTGTAAGATTTGACCTATTTGTAGGATGCAAGGGAAATGGAAAATTGTAAACTAAATGCACGTTGTAGATGCACTATAATAGGGTTGTCACTCTCACAGTGGCGATCTCTGATTCTTACTATATAAATACGATATATAGATATGATTTTGAAGAGAAAGATGGGTGGGGTATAGAAAGATAGATAATACATTTTATTTTTAGTGCAACACAAACATACTTAAAGTTAAATAGTGTGATTTTATATTTAGTCCTTGTATTTGGGCACATTAATTATGTTGTAGAGTATTGGATAGTTCACGGTAGAGCAGTTCAGCATTTTCAAATTAAATTCTGCACAGTCTTTTTATCCCCAAAAAGGTTTCTGTAGGAACGGATTCAGTCAAAATGGAATGCATTTAAATTTTTAAATTCAAAAACACAATTCGCCAGCCCTACCGAAAATAGTGCGACCGTTTATTAAAAAAGAATTACTAATAAACGGAGCGTAGTCTTGGCAACACCCTTATGATCAATACGTGGTTGTAACATGGCAAACTTGCCTGCTTACGTCATAACCTCCGTTTAAACGCCTCTGAAGCTGAAAACACCAAAAAAGTTTGATGTTTTTCCAATGCCGCATTACATTATAGTACTTTTTACGGGTAAAACGTGCACAAACAAAGTTTAATGTATTCGAAAGTTCAAAATAAGGTAAATAAAGATAAAGGAAAGGAGAATGTTGCAAAGATCACAAACTGCCATTTTATGGTATTGGTTATTTAAGATATTGGTTTGTTTATCTCATTTTGTCATCTCAGTTTTGTTCCGGTTGCATCCTTTCCCTGTTCGTCTTTCATTTGTTTAACTAGAAACTAGATATATGGGTACGGAGGCTTTTGGGACCGGGACAGTTTCCCCTTTTAAAATCATTTATTACTTTTGAGCAGTATTTCGGGACCGCAAGAAAAAGAAAGTTAAAGTAAAATTAACAAAAAAGCTGATGTCATATTACAAAATAAGGGGTTCCGTGGTCGGGGCCTCCGGTGGTCAACGCCCCCGTGGTCGAAGCCCCCGAATCTTTTTCTGCTTTTGCACAACCCTGTAGGTGGCTGGGTCGGGTTTAGGAAGGGTGACCGTTGTAAAAACTAACGAGAAGAATTTCTAACAATTATGTTCTTATAAGTTATTTTATGCGCATATGTACTTGATATGTAATATTATATAGTTTTTCATTTCGTAGAGCTAGAACCACAGACAATAAAGTATTCATAAAATCGAAACCACGTCTTTGTGCTAAATTAACTAGGTAATCTTTAAGTTGGGATCCGTGTTAGTTTCAACACGATACTAATATAGACAACATGTCTGCAACTACATAAAAAAATACCTAACAAGTTAATGCCGTATTCTAATGTTGCAGTCCCGGTAAAAGGTTTTTAAAGCCTTTATGAAGAACCCAATTCTGTATTCTCTCAGTCATTACACAAATTGAGTCGTTACAAAACATACCGAAAGCATGGTACTACATAATGAACGGGGAACCATTTATCGATATTCCCATACCAATATAATCAGACCTTAAGGGTGGAAACATACGAGAAAGGTGCTCGAACAAAATTAAATTACAATGATTTACTTTAGCGGGGCCTGCTCTGAATGTAAATCCCGTAAATGTTGGTTCACGTAACCACCGTTTTTGAGTAGGAGCAATTTACCTCCGAACGATACGCCACCCTATGTTATTAAGCGAACAACCTTATGTAAACTATAGTATGAATATTTTTGATATTTCATGAAGTAGACCTGGTTTTTTCGCGGTTATTTTTTAGCAGAGGAAGGAAAATGGCTTACGCTGTCGATTCAAACTCGATTCTCGATCACGCATCACTGAGTTTCTGAAGCTCATGTGCGTATTAGAAGTGAATTATCACTTGCTTTAACGGTGGAAAAGTCGTGACGGAACATACGTGCTAAAGTGCTTCAGAATGTTCTCGAAGCTTTATGAGTTTTGAATTCGAACGATGTGAATTACGGTATAAATATAATGGAAAGTCTGATTGCGAGATAGTCTTTAGTCGAGATTAGATTATTGAAACAATATATTTCAGAAAAATTCTTTTCACTGAAGATAAATCTTGATAGAAGTTGGAGGACATATCTACATCTTTTCAAGTGGAAAGTATAATGGCTTACTTGATTAATTAAGTCAAATGGATTAACCATGGATCACGTTTTGAAAAATATAACATTAAAACTAGTTAAAAGATATAACAAACATACCTAAAAATACTGAGCAGAGTTTGCAAATTGGTTAATAAATCATGAAAACCTATTGTCAGTTCAATAATTTGGCGTTAAAAATAAATTTTCAGCGTTTCCATTCACCTAAGTATTCATTCACGTCGTTTCAATAATTTTGACCAGCGTATGATCATTTTATTTCTCGTCAGTTATTTATCGTAGTCAGAGTTTGTGGAGACATCCTTTTTTTAAATATTTTCTTGTACTTACATGGTTTAAGGGACATTTTCTGTGCTTTATAGGGTTTTGCGTGATGCTGTTATTGCTATCAGCTTTACTTCTTATTAGCTGGACTTCTGATCACGTTCCCGCTGCCGACCCATCCTAATAACGTGATTATTATAACATATGACACGCACAAATAATTTGGTTTCTATAGGTAAAAGAATTGTCAAATTCGGTTTAACAGATCGTGAAGTACTCCCTACAACGAACGTAACAAACTTTATACCCACTGCACGGAAGTTTAAAACATATCCACACTATCTTTCCAGACGTTGTACAACCAGTATCAGAAAGAGGTTGTTCTTTTTATTGAATAGAGAGGCAAACGAGCAGACGGATCACCTGATGGTAAGCGATCACCGCCGCCCATGGACGAAACCAAATAAAGAAACGCACTTGTGACTGTGCGTTTCTTTTTTTTGGTCCCTTCCAGTTGACTGATTGTTCTGATATTAGGTACACACCGTTAAGTTGTACTTTTAAATCAATAAAACATTTTGAGACTTCGTCTACAAATTATTTCTGACACTGACTGTACAACACGCTTAACTAAATACTCTTACACTTTTAACACTGTCGTACTCGCCTTAAGTTAAGTGTACAATATAAACTCGCTAGTACAAATCCTGATTTACACTCGAGTTAAACTGCTTCTCGATTAGGGAAGCACCTTATCTGGGGCGCTTCTTTCGGCAGGTTGGCGTGCTCATTACTCCGTTCGGGCCTAATCTAGCCATATTTCACCAAGAATTTTTAATAAAATCGCTACGTTTTGTACCAACGCGAATTTTAAAAAGTACCTATATTTTTTTATATTGGATAGAAGAAACTTTTTTTTGCTGTGCTGAAGAATTCTATGAGGACTAATGTCATGTTCGTAGAGAAATTAATTCACTACTGTATTATTATTGTGTTAAGATTGATTTCAGTTTGATGAATTTTAATTATTTGTTTTTTATTTCTCTTAAAACATATATGGATTAAATTTCTTTTAACATTTGCAACAATTTAATAAACTTTTTTTTAAAGAGAATATTAGCAACCGAAATTACTAATATTCCCGCTAACCCCTCCAACTAAGCTAAATTGCTTTTGCTAGGAGTGGGTTAACGTCGGTAGAATAATGGCCGGGATCGAACCCGGGACCTCTCGATCGTAAGGCCGACTCTTTAACCCCTAAGCTACCGATGCTTCACGATATTAATAAACATAGCTGTTTATTATATTCGAAACAAGGCATTCTCATTCAAAATTGAAGATTTATTTCAGTTTCAGTGTTCATTCAACCTCGATACACAGCCTAAAAGCCTGAATACAATTATTAACAAAAAGAAAACAAAAAGATGTTGTGCTGGGTAATTCCCCGGTAAAGCCGACCCTTTCGTGAAGCCGCCACGCTCACAGCTTGAAAAATCTTTACCTAAATATCATTTCTAAAATAGAGGTCAAGGTCAGAAAGCAAAGGTCAAATCCTTTGTTTCGCGTCTACACTGAATATTTTAGTATAAAGATATTGCAAGGTTATTTTAACAGATAAATTACCTTAGGCAAGGGAATATGGGCGGAAAGGGTTTTTGCGGACATTTGGGGAGATTTTAATGTATTTTTCCACATGTTTGGTTCCAGTTTAAGCCATCTGCGGGAACATTATTTGATTTATTTATGTGTACCTTTTGTTTCAAATGCTTCTTCTCAAAAGGCTGCCAGGAAAGGATTGCTGTTTGGGATAAGATCGCCTATTGTACATTTATGAATAAAATATTATGTGCTCTTTTGGTTTTGGTAAGTATTTATAAGAAATACCCTATCCCACCAACATCCTACTAATAATAAATATGAAAGTTAGTGAATATGTTTGGATGTATTTTATTCAATCATGCTCTAAAGTCTAAAGTTTTCATCCCGGGAATATGTTCCGGAACGGTATCAAAACTTTAATCGGGCGAAGCCGCGGGCATCGGCTCGTAAAAAATAAAGCTTTGGAGGTTAATGACACTTAGCCTGAATCGCGATTTATCTGAGGACAGATTGTATAGGCAATTTGTCAAATCTATCAAGCTGTCTATACAATCTGTCCTCAGATGAATCGCGATTCAGGCTGAGTGTCATTTTAGAATACGGGCCTAGGTCTTTCAATCGTAGATATACAATTTAGATATTTATTTTATCTATACAATGGTGAAGGCTATAGTGTATCACGTTACGAAGTCCCTACGAAATAACCTAATATCTAAGGTGAAATCGCACAGTAAAAGTTCACAGTTCTAAATTTTTATTACAAACTATGCTTAGTATTATAAAAGTTCTGACCACACTATGGGTTTATTTCAGAACGTATAAAAATAAACGATGGAAGTGTCGCTTAAGTAAATATGAAAGTTTTGACAGCTAAAAACTAGTAGTATTATGTATTCTGTGGCTTAAACGACAATTTAGCGGCAATTCGGTGGGTCAATTTACTCTAGAGCGTGTTTTAAGCGCTATTCGTGGTAGGTACTGTATTCTAATTTTAAATGGTTTAGTTACAAAGTTTTCGTTCAAATAGTCAGTGAACTAACTTATCCTATAATTTGGATATAAGTAGATGAGTTTCGCACTAAAAATATAGAATGACAAAATAGTGCTTTCATCTAGGAGTATGGGATCCTTTGGTACATTTTTAATTTTAAAAGTTTTGGGCTAATACGAGACTCACAAGCCCGAAAGGAGAGCCAGGACTAAAATGTCATCTATTACCTAGCAGATGAGCTTAGTCTAACCATCGAAGATGAAAAACACCCATTTTTCAGCAATAGGTAAGCAGCTAAAATGGTTGTGTACACAACAATTTTCGCCATAAACACATTCCGCATACCTATGCGAATTGCCGGACAGGCGGAAATCGGTCATTTCATAGAAATACAGTCGCAAACAATACGCAGTACAGTTATGTATGACATGTAACACTATTGCCAATGCAATTTCACATTAATTAATGAATATACTTTGTATACCTAATTATACAATTCATCTGGTGCAGTCAATAATTTAAAACTGACGATCTAAATACATATAAAAATGAAATGTTCTTTATACGCGGGAACTATTTATTCGATGTAAGTCAGTCAGAACTTTATATACACATTGATTATTACACATTGATTAGTCAGGACAAAAAAGCATTTTTTCTCTGCAGTATTGCAAGAACTGGTGGTACTACCACCAGTCCTTGCAATACTGCAGAGAAAGACTTGTAAACTAAATTATGAAAAAATAGAGAATGAAGATGACGTCATTTTAGTAGATTTTCAAATTCCATAGCCCACGCGAGCAGAACATTGTCACAGCTCGTATATTATATTTATTAAATTATTATCAACTTGCGATACGAAAAAGGTATGTTTGTTTTATAATCACGCAACAGTTATTATATAAGGAATGTTGATTCATGGACAGACATAATCATTGCAATTGTATAATAATTATATTATTCTTGTTACGGTTTGAACACTCGGAACTTCTCGACCAGAGCGAGACGCACAGATAATCTCTAATGCCTGACACACACGACTTTTATGGCAGTGTCTGCCGTCTGTCAAAAATATTCGTAGGTGAAGTTCGTATAGGCCTCGAAGATTTTGATGGTATCCTATATACCTACTTAAAGTCGAAACTTAACACACGATAATAAATAAGAGCTATCCCGCTCGCTTGCCTCCCTGTAACATTATACACTGATTCAAGTTAGTTCGACATCCATCGTTCGTTTCATATGTACGTGATATTACAGTAAACTATCCGTCCATTTTGTGTGTACAGTCAGTGTCATAAATATCTTGACGACGAAGTCTCAAAATGATCTTAAAACTCTCGTACTAAGAGCAAATCAAACTGTTTTATTAATTTAAATGGTATTATTATCCATACTAAAGGCACAGAATAGATAATAGTACTAGCGTACAGAATGGAAGCTCCCACCCCCGCGCAGATTTCATTTCCTCACCCCGCACGTTCGAATCAGAGGTACGATTAAAGGCACATAATACGAGGGATGTGCCTTTCAAAGGTGCCTAGTATGATACGTCGAGGAGAAGAGTGAGAAGATCGGCTTTCTTCGATTTTGTAAAGCTTCCTCTCTATCGCACAATCCACAGTTTTATTTAACCCTGAAATGCATGATTTTTATTTAAATAATTAACCGCAGCCCGTGTACCGGTTTCGTCCGGGATTAAATTCGATAAAAGTCCTACAAAACTGATTACAGTGTGAGTCGTGAATTGAGAGATGATCAAGTCGGAGTGCATTACCAATTACCCTTCGTTTACACCAAAAAATACAATAAGACAGTCAAAAGACAATTATTTATCTTAACATACGCTGCATTTCGGACATTCACTGTAACATACTGACTGGATGTAGAAGGCGGGAGACGTAGGGAGTTCGGGAGAAATAGCGCACATTGGGAGACTACCTGTTGATGAGTGAGAAAATATTAAAAAATAGAAAAGCTAAAGGTGTGTTACCAAATATCAGAACAATTAGTCAACTGGAAGGAGGTAAAAAAACGAAATTAAGATCATTTTGAGTACTTTGTATGTACTTAATATATTTTATCAGATTTTGAAGTTCCTTCTTAACAACTACATAAACAGTGTATCTAGTAATCAACACCCTAACAGTGATCTATCGCAGTTGCATATTTCTTCGACCTGAATATGCCCGTATTCTGCAACTTGAGGCATAATGTATCATCTGTTATTGGTTTCTGACGCCCGCCTCGCTTAGTTTACGTGCAATTGACTTGCATTTGATATATTGGTCTGAAGTTTATTGTTGATAGGCTGCACAATGCACACCGCAAGCTATGTTTATTGTGCTGCAACACTGAGAAATGTTTACCAATCAGTAATGCTTGTTCTGTAATATACCGAATATACGAATTCGATATCGAATCTCACTCAGACAAAGAGTTCATTTTACATATACATATATGATGTTTGTAATGTTTGTCTATGTAGGTATAGTAAACGGCATATATCTTGACTCCACAAAATGTAAGTACTCTACATATATGCCCAGGTGTGACGGGTGGAGCCGCCTGTCACCCCAGCAGAAGCAGGCCACGGCGGCGGCGCGCTGAACAGCGCGCCTCCCCATTCCGGGGGCGAGTTCGGGACACCGTTGTCCCCCCTCCTGAGGAGGGCCAGACCGTAAGGGATGGCCCTGGGTCAGCCGGGGTGCGAGGGATATGTCTATGACAACCTCACCTCCGGCCTAGCACCAAGACCCACAGTCGGCGTGCGGTTTTAGTCGGTTCGAGTCCGACATAACCTCCCCTTCCGGCTCCGGCAGGGGGGTATCCGAGGGGATTTCCGCACGAAAAAAAAAAAAAAAGTACGTGTTGTTTGGTTTTGAGAACAGCATGGGGTGCTACGGTGGCAGAGTAGCAATAACTCTAATAACTGAAATCTACGAACACGTTTTTTTCGTGCGGGATATCTCTTCGGATACCCACTCACCGTCTGTGGGTAGTTGTGCTAGGTCGAAGGTGAGGTTGTAATTCACCAATACCTATACACCAGGGCCTCTTTTCCCTCGAAACTTGGAGTCAAGGTAGGTAAACCGGGTATTAGAATTGAATTGAAAAGACTAACAAAAAAAAAAACATTTCTGTCCGACACTAAGATAATACCAGACATACTAAAATAAACCGTAAAATCTAATTACATTACACGTAAATTAAACATTAAAGCGAAAGTGTTTAATGACACGTTTACTTAGAAAGTAATATACGTGGAATGTTTGCATTGCTTCTGAAAATTCTTCATACAATACTGTGCTGTATTTTGTTACTCTTACCGAGGCAATTGCCACATTTTCTACATTCGATAACTTCGTGGAAACGTATAAAGGCATCTCCTACTATGAATTTTCTGTAACTATAGTGATAGTAGAGAAAATGAATAGGTATATAATTATAATTTTGACGATTGTAATATATCTTTATTTTAACACATAATACTTTTAGCAGAACTAAAATAAAACTAAAATACCTATTTACAAAATTATACTACAATATTATTAAAATGCGTCATGAAATTATTTATTTTCAACTTTTTATTAGGTACTGTCTCTATGAGTATGTAACATGACGTAAAAACTGTATTTTTTACATATTACCGAGAATAAAAAAAGAGACACTAACCTAATCAATTTAAGAAAAAAAAACAGAAAAATATTAATTAAAAATTACCTACCTATTATACTCGTAGATTAAATAATGCAGAGTGCAGTAGCACAAGTACTGAGTGAAACTACAGTCGCTAGCGATTTATCAACAACAATAACTGTTTGTTTGGAGAGTAGACTGTGGTATACACATTTGATTGCCTACTTAGCATTTAAATTGTTTCGGAAGTCATGAATTCTGATACGGACAAATTACTGGCGGTACCTACAAACTTTTGTCGTACTAACCTGAGATAAAGTTCCTAAAGGATTTTTATAAAAGGGTAGCGAAAAAAAATTTCCGAGTTCTCTTAATATTAACTATCATTATGATAAGCGTTGCTTTTGTTGCCTTGCTCCCTGTTCCATCAGAGACTTTCAACTTGGGTCGGCTTACTCAGCCGGGTTGCGAGGGATATGTCGATGACAACCTCACCTCCGGCCTAGCACCACGACCTTCAGTCGGCGTGCGGTTTTAGTCGGTTCGAGTCCGATATAACCTCCCCTTCCGGCTCCGGCGAGGGATGTATCTGAGGGGATTTCCACACGAAAAAAAAATGGTCGGCTTACTGTTTCGGCTCCTTGTAATTTGGCTTATAATGGTTTTTTGGGAAATCCTGTTAGGAAAACCTGCGCCAGAGTATTATCTGTCAATTAGCAGGTGTACAAGGTTGCAGGGGATGTTACCTTGGATTCGAAGGTTTTAGTGGGGAGTGTGGTGACACATAGGTACATTTCATGTTAACTGTATTGTTAATATATAAAAAGGTACATTTTTCTACGTTTGCCCACTAAACTAGCCAAATCTGCAACATAAACCACTCACGGCCTAATGCATTATGTCCTCAGATGTACATCCAGAGTTTACGGCGGCCCAACAGACCCCACTTCAGCCGTTTAAGTATGAAAGCAACATACAGCCAGCGAACGACCTTTTACGGCAAAAAGGTTTCACATCAAACATCATTTCTCTCCGGCCCTTTGCAAACTTCCAATAAGTATCACGTTCCTATGCATACTCAGTCAGCTCCATAGATTTCCTCCATTTATCCCGATTTCATTTACTTAGGTTTCATTTGAATACACAAGTATGTCAATGGACATCAAATTGCTGGTATGGGGACACTTTTTTTGGTAAGTATAACCCAAAAAAAAACGTGTGACTTTGAATCCAGATAACGGCGTTTACTTATTATTCTACTTTTTTATATTAATAAGGCCTCGTTTGATTTATATCTCACCTGTAATTAAATGATGATTGATGATGGAACATGTTCGCCTAGAAATAATGAAATGACATTACTATTTCGGGTGATTATATTGTCGGGAGATTTAATAATTGCCGCCGATTTTGCTGTCAAAACTGTCCCCAATATCTTTCGTTCCAAAACGACTATAAAATCAGCGCGTATTTATTCTATTCAAAACAGAAATGGTGGCACGGTGGCATGAATTTTGAATTTCGAATTTGATACGAGTCGCAGAAACAAATGAGTTTATGAACTTTGACACGTATCTATATAATCATAACGCGCTTTTTGTAATGTTAACTGTGTAAAAAAATGGCGGTTTGTCTCTAGTCAAGTTGTGGTCGTAATAGTTTTTTCTGTTTCGTACAACCATTCTAGTAGTTATATAGAAGTCATTGGATGTTTCATTGAATTGTTTTTTACGAAGATTATTTATATTACTAAGTATATAAATCAACTCTTCCATTTTCGGTACCTACCTACACCGTAAAACCAGTATGTAGTGGTCACGTATTATTGTTATTTTCACAGTTTTTATAACGTAACAGGAAATAGGCTATCTCGCTCCGTCGAGATTCAAATCCAAGGTTCACGGACGGTCAACAACCTAAATGTATATATATAATGATATGCTGCATAGCCGTACGTTTATAAATCGTTCTTCATACATCAAGGCCTACTCCGTAAACGACGTTTTATCTCGTACGATAAAAAAACTCGGAAGCCACTTGAGATGGAATTAAAATTGTTTGTACAGCGTACGTGTATGTACATAGATACATATTTAAGATGTTTCTCGTTCAAATAAGAGATGTGGAGATGCCCGAATAGGAAAATAATGGAGCAGTTGCTTTGCATAAGGTCTTAGATCTTATTTCAAGATGGCTTTGTAGCAAAAGGGAAGCAGGAAACACATCTATAGCTTTTATTTCAATAATTGACTTGACCATTGAATTTTATGGCGATTTTTTCAATTATTTTATTATTTAAACTGAGCCCGTCGTTACGGTACACCATTTTTCTGGTGTCTTCATGACCATAGGCACTGAAAAGAAACGAAATACCAATCCTATAGTTAAAATAAATTATCTAACCGAACTTATCAAATTATGGTAAAAGAGCGGTAAAAATTGCATCGGTTTTTATTTTATATTAGTTTTTATTTATTTTTAATCATACATCCAACCTATAATAGTAACTGATTTGACTACTAAAGTTTGTGACGTCACTAAATTTTTATTTCATACAAGTTACCCTAAAACTTATCGTTTTGACGTTTAAAAGTAACTTATTTGACCAGACAATAGAATGCCCAATTCCTTAAAAATAGTTTTATTCCAATCACGATATAGAATACGTAATTGGTTGCGAAAAACAGAATACTCAAAAATATACTGCAAACGATAATATATTCGTAAGTAAGTTTTTTGTAATAAAGAGTACATCTATACGTATGAAATATAACACTATATGAAACCATAATAAGTGTAAATTACCAGAACAATGAACAATGTAGAAGTGTGCCAAATATTCCTGCACTTTTCACCACAATACACCATAAACATTTATGGCATTTCAAGATGGCTACCTACCTTTGAAGAATCGTGTTCGTGTTAGCGCGCACCCGCGGGGCTCGCTCTTACTTTATGGGAAATTTATAGAACCATAGCAAAGGAGATATTGTTTGTTTGCATGAAAAAGCACATCGAAACAAGATAAAAGGCAGTATCGTGTATGTTTCATCCTTCATATGCTTGTAAATGGCGGTAAGGAAGCGTTTGGTATGAATAAAACAGGTTTTTTAGACTACTGGTAAATTAGATTTACCTTTACCATTGCCATTACTTTCTCGTATTTATCTTTCTTAATATATTAATTAGTGTACACTTATTGGTTGAATTTGATGGATGATCTTTTCCTCTAATCAAACTAGTTGATATTTTTATTTATCAATTATTAAGTGATTTTTTATTGACACATAACACAAATTCATTCTGTAGGTACATAGAATATTAAATAATAAAGTAACATAGAAATAATTTCTATGTTACTTTATTATTTAATATTCTATGTACCTACAGAATGAATTAATTTATTATTTAATATTCTATGTACCTACAAAATTAATCTTTAGCTATAATTATTATAGCTAAAGATTAATTAAAATGCGTCGTGAAATCTCTCCGCATCGCATGCCTCTTGTGGTAGCGTTCCCAGAAGACTGGCGACTTATATATTTTATTTACCTATCTGTTTAGGATAGACCACAACCAAGCAACATTTTCATACCTAACTCGGACCACTACATGAATACATATAAATATCAGTTATAACAAGAAGTACGGTTTGTTTCGAGGCAAACAAATATTATTTTAGCTATTCGTTCAGTTTCTTTGCTTTAAAATCCGACAGTTACCTAAAGAGTGCTTATCAACAAACAGAAATATACGATAACTCGTTAAAGAACAACAAACATCAACACTTCATCATAATAAGCGTTGATTGTTTAGAAAATAATAGTTATTATACACTATTAGTTGATGAGAGTAGAAATTTTAACTCGAGGCAGCTGTGAAGCCGCACTCATTTTGTAACAATACGATTTGAACATAATCTAGATAGAAGGTTCGCACGCAAAATGTAGGATTCACAATTCACAAGTGGGTTATAGACGCGTTACGTAAAAATTTAAACAAGACTGAAAATGACAAGTCTAATAATCTTAATCTAGAAGTTTGGTATGCGACACATTGCTGGTAAAACTACATTTAACTATGAAAGATTAAATATACTTAGAAATGAAATTTTAATGATGTTATAAGTCATTTGTTTTTATTTTATAAAGGACACGTCAATATGACTTCACCTCGCCTGATGGTAAGCTAAAGTCAAAGTCTCGGAAAAGAGGGTCACTATCGTAAACACATTGTATTGCCAAAGACGCAACATCTCTACGCATCTGCAAAGGCTCGAGGGTGTTCGTGACCTCAGGAGTGAAATATGAAAAAGCCAAAATTTCTACAAAATAAGTTTGACTGAGTTATCTCACTTGTCCTGAATCTCTTGATATTCTAGACGACGTTTCTAGCGTGTTCTACCTATCTACCGGAACTTTGAAATAGGTCATACTGGACTACATATTTTGAATTAAAAATTATATTCAAAATATTGAGTAACATTTATTTAAAGTATAACTATTATTGATATCCACATTATCATTAGAAATGTCAAAACCTACTAACATTGCGGATAGATGGCAGTGGTAGGCTGTTAGATGCAAAAGTTACTAACTGCCGCATTGGGGCAACCTATAATGGTAGCTAGATATAAAAAAAAAAACAAATTTAATTTTGGAATGGTTTCTAAAACTTTAATAGCAGTTGATAGACTCTTGTGAAGGTGCATATCGTATTGCTAATCTCGTGTGGTCAAAATTTAGATAGTGTTATAACAATATTACTTTCCGAATTAATTGCATAACTATTGATTAACATATTCATCTGCTCGCTCATCGATTAGCAACAGCCTTCACTTCTATTCGCGTTAATTGGTTTTGTATAATATACTAAATTGTGAGAACCTATTGTATTTTTCAAGCATCGATGCATATTTAAGTGGTGGGTACTAAGTAGAAATCAATGGGGTTTATGCGATGTTATCCAAAGAAAGATGACTGGAAGCGAATTATTGATTTTTACTGGATCACATTATCGTCTCAGTATTATTTCTGGATGCATCCGGAGCTGCAGTAGCCTAGTGGTATGGGTAATGGACTGCTGAGACTAGCTCTCGGGTTCGATCCCAGGTATACCATGGCACACACCAATGACATTTCGATGCTTTTCGAAGTTATGTGTGTATTTATCGCAGGTTTATAAGTGCCCGGTTAATGGCAATAGGTCGCCACCTATTACATTGGGACCTAAACATAAACTGGCGCAATGTGGGTGCTAGCACCTCTGCCTACCTCTTCGGGGAATACAGGTGTGAGTTTATGTTATGAGTTTATGCATCCGAAGCTTTGAAAAATGGGCCTTGAAACCTGAGAGTAATTTTCTATTCCAACAATTTTTATTAGCCTTATTTTGGATATTGCTAGAGCAACTACAGCATGCCATTTAACCTCCTAGTTGAAAAGAAACTACTGGGTTTATAAATTATATGAATAATAATCATCAACTGATATACTAAAAAATACTGAATATCGAATTTAATTCGTAATAAAACAACGGCAGCTGGAAGTAATAAAATTTTTAGTCAAAATTTAAATTTTCACCTATCGGAAATAGACGAGACTTTGTGGAAAAAGCAATTATTTTTTTGCATGGCCGAGTTTCCATTACGGTTGATAGTCTGTAGGCTGTTTGTTTTCGGTCTAAAGATATTATTGGGCCCTTTACGGCAATCGGTCAAATTTTTCAATGTATTTTATCAGAAAAAAAGTCGGTCTTTGAAACTTAATGAAGCGTGTTGGGTGTATTTATCTGACATCTTTGTAGTTGAAATTTAACGAAATCATAATTTCTAATCATTTGAAACAGGAGGATTCTCCGGTTATTTTTATACTCCGGTTATTTTGATACTCCGGTTATTTTGATACTCCGGTCATTTTGATACTCTGGACAATTCAATATCGGTCATTTTGTAGAACTGAACATTTTGACACTCCGGACCTTTTGATACACGGGAGCTAATGGACCGAAAGGTCTTCCTTAAGTTATTTCTACTCTCGTTTTGACAGATTATCGACTGATAATTTGACAGATGAATTTTATGAATATGTTTTGGAGCAAAATTACCGCAATTTCTCCAATGTCAAATAAAATATAATTTTAGCGAAACGATTGGCTTTTCGCCAATCTGCTTCCCGTTCAGCATGGTGCTACCGTGTAAACTTTCTAAGTAAAAAAAAATGTTACCAAAATCATATCAATTCAAAGAATCATAACATCACTATTAACTAGGCACAATGACACGGCTCTGTCAATTCATAAACACGAAAATATCACGAATTATTAATCTGTCAAAATAAAAGTTTGAAACTAATGAAACAAATACAATATCTATTACAATTTTGCTTTATTAAAATATGTAATATTCATATAAACACTTAAGAATAACACAGTAATTATATTTTAAAAAAAAAACTAAAAGTATCGCTATTGTTAACGATTCGTTCTTCTTAAAAAAATATAAAAACATGTTTAATTTTTTACTCTCAACCATCTGTTCCCAAAAATAAAACGAAGTAGCTTCATTTAACGAAAATAATACAGAATCCACTTACAATTTGACATACTTGGACGATTACCGACAAAAAATACGCCGGCACTTGTGATATATTAACAACGGGACAATGACACCGTCAAAAATTTGATTTAGGGGGTTCTACACAATCATGGTTCGTTAAACCGCCAACAAAACCAGCTTGAATGACTGAATAACATATTTTAGAACCCCACGGAATTACAAACTAGCTATTTATGTCACCCCTAATTCTGTAGTGCAGTCTTTTCAGGGTTGCCAATTTGATTAATTTGTTGCTGATTTTCGAAATTAAATTATAGGGTTAAATCTGTATGTTCATGCTGTTTAATCCATATAGAAAATAAGATTCTAACTCAGTTTTTCTCAACATTTAAATAAACGACTTCCCTTTTTATTTTGCACTTGCAGCTTACTACAATGCGCGAGAGCTAATTTTACTCTAACTGCACCCAAATACATATAGAGTAAAAAATACAATCCCTAGCATATTTATTACTCAGGATCCACGTCTTTACACAACACACCTAAAACACAAGAATCTAAAATATATAATCAAAACAGCCGATGAAAAGATTCCACAATAAAAAAGAAAAATAAACATCTGTTCGCAAACTGACAATTGGTCCGTTCCTAACCTTTCTTTTAACCCTAACTTGACAAATAAAAATGCAAATCGTTCGACGCAGACGGAAGAGTGGCCCTGAATGGTGCGTAAATTCGGAACAGGTGCAGGGTAGGGTTATAACCGGTTTAAAAACGATAAAATACGACGAGAGTTGTAACACTGTAATGAATTTTTATTATGGTAATAAGAACTATTTGTCCGGAATGAGATTTTAAGAGCTTTGTATTAATCGTACCAGTTATAAATACCAGTTGTGGTAGTTTCACTCACATTTATTCGTCATTGCATTGAATTTATATTATTTACTCGGTTATCGCGACCGAACATAGCCTATGTCCTTTCTCATGGTCTAATCTACCTCTATACCAAATTTCATCATAATCGGTTCAGTGGTTTAGGCGTGAAAGCGTAACAGACAGACAGAGTTACTTTCGCATTTATAATATGAGTATGGATTTACCGACTAAAACCGCACGCCGACTGTGGGTCGTGGTGCTACCTTATCTATTTCAATTTCATTCATCAAATCAAATCAAATTATCAATTTCAGTGCTCGAGCCCTGCTTTCGGATGCACCGTACGCAAACCCAGAATCAAACCTCAAGGCGATCGACGCAGGTAATTTGTAGTTCCTTCGACTATGATGTTACTTGCAATTCCATTGGATCGAAATGCATATTTGTTTATGTTACCGTCTTGGTAAAAATTGAATTACTTATTTTAAGTATAATCCTGCCCGTTATTTTTTTAAAAACAAAACAAAAGAATGGTGCCCTTATTTTTTCTGGTTAACATATAGACAACAGTAAAATTGGAACGTTAATCAAATAAAATGGGGTGTTTAGATGTGTTTTACATTATTACACGAAAAAGAGGGGCTTGACAAACGATTTTCGATTAATCTAAACGAAAATGGCCGAAGATTACCGATGCGCATAATCCCTCTGGTGTTAACAAATTGCCGATCATCGAGTAACGGAATTGAGCTCATTTTTTTGTCTTGTTTGTTATGTAACAGGCTTTTGGAAATTATGTCATTTGTTATGATCGAAACCACGCTAGGATGGGAAACGTTTGTCTCACTGCCATCTGCCATCAGATCCGTTATCCCAAATTATGAAATCTGCAAAAATCTTTTTATTAAAATAATGACGTAATTGTAAAAAAAACAACAATCATATTTTTTTTTGCTGTTTTAAAATATCCTTATGGAACTTCTACATTAGGAAACATTTTCGAAATAAGAAGCTTCGATTAAAAAATAACCACGCTCATGTTTTCGATGCAAATGAACATTCTCAAATTCGTCTCCTAGTATCTTCATCGTTATCATCACAGGATTGTTTCCCAAATCCATCCATGGCCTTCACTTTGGCGCCTCCTCTTGATAATTCCTCCTTCGTTTCACACAGTCATGCATCCCTAGCAGTGAGACCAATTTCATCTCTAGTCATTGATATTTTATCGACATTGAACGTACAGTTTTTATAATAATTATATCGATAACGAAACCTCTCTATTATGATCTTATCTTAATATTGCCAGAAATAAAAATAATATTTTATTTTAATTCTCTATCATTCGTCTTCATTCCCGTAGAACTTATCCCCTCCATTTAATCACTGATTACGACAATAATTTCCAATGGTAATAGCAGCCATTATGTTAATGACATCAGGTTTATTAGAAGCTGTGTTAGTAATAGTAATTACTCATGTCTGTATGTCAATATCAAAGTGTAGCTACATATATGTACGTGACTACATGCTACATTATATAATTTTGTGAATGATACATACCTACTAATGCGATACATATAAATGTATCATACTATTGTGCATCTATCTACATAAATTGTTAAGTTCGTATTCGCTTCAAGAACACAAAAAATTATTGAGCCCAATTTTTGACGTGAAATTTTACAACCTATTTCAAAGACACATACATACACAGATAAAATCACGCCTGTTTCCCATAGGGGTAGGCAGAGATCGCGGATCTCCATTTGCTAAGATCCTGACATACTAAGTACTCTCGCTTCATTCAGTCTCATTACATTCTTCATGCATGCTCGTCGGTTTAGGGTACTCCTGACCTGCCCCTTTTCTAAAACTGGTATCATTGACATCTAATCATTTACAAAATATACTGATAATGCCAGGAAAACTCCAGTCCGGAACTATTTCCTACTATGATTTACGTCCTAATCTAAGTTGTTAAAATGGTCAGTTCTCAATTGACTGAAGAAACAAAACTTTTGTTTTATACACAGCACGGTATGATTTTAAACAACGCCATTTCGTTAAGTGTAAAATTATCTAAATAACAGTAAACAACGTTTATTCCTACCCAAGAAAATTATAATCAAGATATAAATTAATTTAAATTATTCGAATGTTTGCGCAAAATCCTTCTTCGTTAATCCTGTATATAAATATTCAATAATATGATAAATTATTTATGAATCTGAGCATTATTGTACATTTTACCACAACATACAGAGTTTCCACCGGAATACATTTGAATATTATTAAGTTGGTTGACTTGTAACAACAAAAATAAAATTATTTGAAAATCAAATAACTTGGTCAAGTGGAAATCAACAAACTGTAAAATAAATAATATATAGGTACTGAAAGCTGATTATATATTTTTATATATAAAAATATATCTGCGGTATTACATTGGAACCTAAACATAAACTGGCGAAATGTGGGTGCTAGCACCTCTGCCTACCCCTTCGGGGAATACAGGCGTGAGTTTATGTTTTATGTATGAAATATAATAATATTATGTTTTATTCACGAATTGATGGACAGACGACCTGAAAAAGGTGGTTGGAAGTGGGAGAGTCTGGATGCGGAAGGCGGAAGATCAGGAGCAATCGTATATTTTTAGAGACCTATGTTCAGCAGTGGACTGCAATGATTGATTTGCGAATGCAAAAATAACCTATAATTTTCAGAATACATCACCGAATATTGCGATTCGATTCGACACCGATTAGTCTTTTTTTTAAAGAATATTAGAACCGAAGTTAATAATATTTAATGTTTATTTTTACTTTTCTTGACGCAGTTTCGTTTGCTTCTCAGCATATCACGGACAGATTCGGAATCGATTTTACCAATCTGTCGAAGCACTCGAAGTAGTTTTGCCGAGTTGCAAAAAGAGTTACAAAGTTTCGAAAACAAATTCGGAACAGACAAAACTGTAGCCACATAAGCTCCTATCTCACATATGCAACTGCACCGTTCCAAACTTAAATGCTGACGATTCTCAGTAAGCGGTAGTGATCTACGGAGTTCGCATGTTAACACCGGCTAATTAAACGACTTGGTTGTAAGTTAAATGGAGGGATGGAACGTAAGTGCTGCCTTAGGGAATAAGTTTGGGAACAATTCAACTATTTTGAAACGGTAGACAATTATTTGTTCAGTGTTTGTAAGACCGATTGACTGATTTGCTTTGGTAAGAATATTTTTGTGTTATTATTGCTTAGTACTTACCTATTGACGTCAAATAGTAGTAGTAGGCTTTATGTAGCAGATTGTTTTATTAGGTATTGGCTTTTTTGCCGGGCTACTAAGTGGGTAAGATTAGTTTAAATTACTACAGATACTAAATAAACAAAACGAAATATTACTATCACCAACTATAGCATAAAACTACTAGTTAACTACGTTGCAATAGCTCTAGTTTTGTCTGTCAGAAACTATAATTATCAATGTCGTCTCAAAATTTACCAAGTTGCACAAAGACCAAAGCCAGTCAGCAACATACCGAAGATTCATCTTAATTAATTATAGGTATTGGAACGTATGTATACAGTCCAAAGCAAAAAAAGACCTACTGTTCGATAGAGCTGTCTTTATGGAAATTTTCGGATTCGTCCTCAATTTTGATGAAATCACATTTTGTCACATTTTGCTCGTTAGTATCGGAAGATATTCTGTACAGAGACAGAATTTCACACCACAATCAAGAGGGATTTCAACTTCCCTGTCTGAATTTGTCTTTCAGATTACCTTGATTTCTTGCTGAGCACGCATATGCACTGGCCACTGCATATGTATCTATAAATTCCTTCACAAGTTTCGCAACGACTAATCGTGCCTTATCTCAACTACACTGGTATGACTATGCGAAAACTTGATAACGGTTTTTACATTTCAGTCCAAGTTACCATCACTTTAGCTCTAAAATGTTATAAAAAATAATGAAAAACATATGTAAAAAAAATCGACAAGAATACCCATGATATGACTCATAATCATATGTAACCTACATAATATATTATGTGTTGTGTTACTTTTTTGTATTTATGCTAATAATAATGTTAACTTTAAATAATATAATAATAAGTTCTGTAGAAAAATTAACTGGACGTTTTATGTAAGAAACACTTTAAAACGCTGATAAAAAAGTATAAATTTTCGCACAATAGAGTAACATAATTATGTCTTTTTGACGTAACAGACATATAATGATCCTCTGCTGATGGCTGATTAGTAAGAAATATATTTCACACCTATTATTTCGTTATTTTTGCTAGTATTCCGCAACTTCCGAGTGCGACTGTACGACATTTTTCAAACCTAACATATTTAACTACAAACAAGGTTAACGTAACAAAATTTAGACCACACTTGTGTGTAAGAAATGTAATCATTTTTAAGCTTATTAAGGGTACGTGTGTGGTTCATAACGCGTGTAGGGATGCATTAATAACACCCTGTGCTTTGTTAGGGGTGATTATATAAGCTGGGCGAGAAAATATACTTCAGAGGAAGTGCGAACATGCTGAAAACTTGGTGAAAATTGAGTAGACTTTATATTTAATTTATTACTTCACATGTTTTAAGTGGGAACTGTTTTCATTCTAACACTTGACATCGTCATCATTATTATAGAGATTTCCCAGTTCTTTTGTTTTTTTTTTTTTTTCAAATACATCGGGATAAATGAAATGCCCAGGTGGGACTTGAACCCACGAACTTTCCCATACAAGGGTGAATACTCTTCCAACTGAACTGAGCCACACCTGAATCACTTCAAATTTCCCTTCTCTTTGCCTATCCGTCTTTAACTGTATTCGAATTTTAAAGCATAATAATTATATGATATAAAAATGTGTGTGTGAACCCCATAAATGCACCTGCGGTTCCGTGGTGGAAGCTGACGGCCATCATGCGTTGAGTTGTCGTCGTGCCGCAGGTAGGTTCCCTCGTCATCATGCCCTCAATGACATGCTGCGAAGAGCCCCGGTTTCGGCGGATGTGCCTTGCGCTCTCGAGCCACCAGGCCTGTCCAGGTCGGATGGCAAGAGACCAGATGGGTTAACGCTCGTGCCTTGGAAGAGGGGTAGGTGCTTGGTGTGGGATGCGACCTGTGTCAGTAGGTACTGTAGCGGCGAGTCATCTGGGTCGCACGGCTCTTTCTCCTGCGGCCGCGGCCGAAGACGCGGCCACAAAAAAACGTGCAAAGTACATGGCCCTTGAGCCCCAATATATCGTGGTACCGGTCGCGTTTGAGACCATGGGCAGTTGGGGCATAGAAGCGAAAAAACTGGTGGCTGACATAGGTCAGCGATTAAGAGAAAAGACTGGTGACTCCCGCTCCGGATCGTACCTGGTGCAAAGGCTAGCTATTGCTATCCAACGCGGAAATGCGGCCAGTGTTCTGGGCTCCTTTGCACCAGACGCGACCCGGGGTGGGTTATTTACGTAACAAAAGCTTGGCTGGCTACTTGACTACTATTATTATAATTTTAGGATAAATTAATGTTATGTAACTAATTGTAAAATTATTATTTTATAAGTTTCTCTTATAAGTGAACAATGTAAGTTCTTTGAGAAATAAATATCTTTATATTTATTTTTTTATTTTTTGTTTATAATAATAATAATCTTTATTTTGTGTGAGTTGAGATGATTTTGGGCCCCAATAATATAGGTAGGTAGTACTCTACAACCCATTAGTTACTTCGTTGGTTTCTAGTATTTATTGTTGTAAGTCTGATATGATCTTAAAAGCTTAGTTTTGTTTTGTACATGTACCTGCTAGTTAGCTAGTAAATGAGTCTGATTTGGGCCCTAAAGATATATGACCCCAAAATGTGGTAGGTATATTTTTGCTCTAGCAAGCCTTGCCTGTAATATTTGACTTATGTTACGACTGTTACATTTTTGCGTAAGAATATATTAATACTCCTACACAAGATAATACAAGTATTATACAAAGAAAGATTTTATAGGCAGCTGTTACACCAAGTTGTTAGAAAAATACAAGATAAAGTTGTATAACAAAGTTTGTTCATATCTTTAGGCATTCAAAATAAAACGAGCTCTGTATCAGGAGTTTCTGTAATGTTTAACATATAATAAAAAATAGTACATGTACCTTTTACCTTCTTTTTATATAATGTAACATTATATTTTTCTTTACTACCTGAGGACGGTGAGTACCTTACAGAAGCAGGCCCATGACGGCAGCGTGACGTGACAGACTCACGCACGTCGAGGGATAGCACCTGAACCACCCCCTAGACGAGGCCGCATTGTAGCCGTGGGTCTGTTGGGAGCCCTGGGACATCCTTCCGAGGGCTTACCCGGGGCTTCCAACCATAGGCTGCTGGGCGATACCGTGGGGGGTTTTTTAGTCGGTAGGAGTCCGGCATAACATTCATGAAGGATGTTCCCCCACGGTAAAAAAAAGCGGACCCGGCGAACTTCGTACCGCCAATTTTTTACCGCCCGCGTGGCGTCCGATTCCGTTCCCGCTGCACCCTCTACTATATTAAGCATGTCTTATACGTGTAAACCTTCTTCTTGAATTACTCTAATCTATTAAAAGAAACCGCATCAAAATCTGTAGCGTAGTTTTGAAGATATAAGCATACATAGGGACATAGCGAAGTAACTTTGCTTTATACTATATAGTGATTATGTACACACACTATGGGGCCCAAAGCAACCTCTTGCAAGTCGGTGTACTCGTTCATCATCATCATCCACATAAAGACGTTAGTCCTGATTGCATTCGAGGCCACGGTGTCCTCGGAGCTCAGGGTCGACCTTCCGGCTCTTCCTCCTCCACTTCGCACGATCTTGGGCGTCCAAGGTAGTGAGACCGTTTTCACGCATGTCACCCTCCACGACGCCAAGCCAGCACTTCTTGGGCCTACCCCTTCTACCTGGACCGGGTGGCATTTGTTACCCACGTAGCTGGGCGGTTTCCGCAAGACGTGGCCGCACCAGCGGAGGCGGCTCTCTTTCATTTTGCTTGCTGTTATGTTAATCTTAAGATAGTGTCAGTTAAAAGCTTTGGCTTTTACAGGAGCAGCTGTTGTCTGACTCCCTAAAAGATGAAAGCCTGCGTAAGAACACCACCCGCCAATCAGTATGGGATTCATCAAGAAGGATATTATAGGTTTCTACAGGGTCAGCAGACCGAGTGTCACGCCCCTGGTGTTGCACACGTCCACGGTAACCACTTTACCTTACCATTAGGTAAGATGTGTGTTTGTTTGCCACCTAAGTGGTATAAGATTATTTTGGGAAGCAAACCAAAATTAAAAACAGCAGGTTGGACTGGACTTTGTAAATCTTTAGTGGGCTGAACAGTATGCATTTCTAAGCGCATTATTATGTTAATATTATAATAATGTAATCAACAGTTATTATCATAATTACATCAAATACGTAATCTTGAATAATCGCAGTAGTTACCTGCGTTAAGTCAAAATTATGTATAAAGCCGAGTGCACACTGCCGTGGTATCTCACATGTGCAGGCAGTGTGACCTACGCTTACACCTCGTTAGGGTTGTTTAAACACACTATTGATATATTAACACATACTTATTTTTATTCATTTATTCTGTAGCTTATCATAATAGGTGTATAAGTTTGTACTTAGGAGTCCGGTTCGATTACTCTAATCCTTCGATTTGGCTTATTGGGTTTTTATATGAACGACTGCCACCTGACTTTTCAACCCCAAGAGGAAAATATGCACCAGAAACTTTTCCATCAAACAGTAGTTGTGCCTACTTCCAGATGAGGTTAGCTTGACCCACAAAATACTAGTTTCCCACGCGATCCCTCCTCCCTGCCCAGCTGGCTCCGGTGCAGGAGGTTATTTCGGACTCAAACCGACTAAAATGAACGCAGCCTGCGGGTCGGAGGTAGCCAGAGGTGGGATTGGCTGAGGCATCACTCTCACACTCCGGCTGCCATCTCCTTCATGCTGACTTTATTCGGATATGGAGACTTGAGTCCCCAAAAAAACTGAAAAGTTAGTCCCCAGTCTAACGGTTTTAAAGTATGTGAGTGAACCCGCAGCATGTATATAGTAAAGAAAATAATAATTACACTTATGCAAATGTCAAGTGCGAATAGTGAAAGTGAGTAACTAAGTAATGAAATTTTAATGGTCATATTCGTTAAGGTAGTTTTTTATTATTACTTTCACGAGGCAAATAGCATATTTTTAGATACGCGATAGTGACAGTGAAACCTAGGAGTCTGGCTGTATATGTAGATGTTCATAAGTGTTACTCCGAGACCACCATACTAATATTATAAATGCGAAAGTAACTCTGTCTGTCTGTCTGTATGTTACGCTTTCACGACTCAACCACTGAACCGATTTTGATGAAATTTGGTATAGGGGTAGATTAGACCATGAGAAAGAACATAGGCTATGTTTAGACGCGATAACCGACATCCACACGGGCGGAGCCGCGGGCAAAAGCTAGTTATAAAATAAATGCGAAAGTAACTCTGTCTCTCTGTCTGTCTGTGTGTATGTTACGCTTTCACGCCCGAACCACTGAACCGATTTTCATAAAATTTTCGTATAGGGGTAGATTAGACCTTGAGAAAGGACATAGGCCATGTTTTGTCGCGATAACCGAAATCCACGCGGGCGGAGCCGCGGGCAAAAGCTAGTCATTACATATTCGAGTTAGTCTCGGTCACTCTCGAGGGAGAGCCCTCTTGCCTCGGATGCGTGTTTGGAAAGTTGAACCCGCTTTCCGGCTTTAATTCTTCACTTCGCATGATTTGGAGCCCATTCTTCCTAAATAATATACCTGCTATCTGCTTTGAGTTTTACGGAACCGAATGCCCCCTGACCCCCCAACTCCTAGGAGAAAACCTGTATTAGAGCCTTTTCTGTGTCTCAGCGGGGGTTTGCAGATGAGTTTGACTGATTCCCAAGATCTTAGTGGGTTCTCATACACACTGCAACCATGCTAACCCCAACTCAAAACTCTAAACCACACTACAATAATACCTACTAATTAACGCGATCATGGTATAGGTGCGTACGCCTGAAGAGGGCTAGACCGTAAGGGATGGCCCTGGGTCAGCCGGGGTGCGAGGGATATGTCGATGACAACCTCACCTCCGGCCTAGCACCACGACCCACAGTCGGCGTGCGGTTTTATTCGGTTCGAGTCCGACATAACCTCCTCTTCCAGCAGGGGAGGTATCCGAGGGGATTTCCGCACGGAAAAAAAGGTGCGTACGAACCTTTGATTTGCCTGACGTTTCGACCAGTTTATCACGGAACGCGAGAGTTTAGAAGTTAGTCTAAACCACACTGTTTGTAATAATTTCAAAGTACTTTCTGTCCAAAAAATACAATGTCACAAATAAAAAATATTTTCTGAACAGGAATTATCTAACTAACCGCAATAATTAGTTTAGCGCAGCCCTAATCCTAGGTTTCCGTTACACTGCGCTTAATTAGCGAACAAGCGTGTTGTTTGTATTGTCGCGTTAGCGTCGATCAGCTGTGAATTAGCCATTACAAGCCTTGTCGCACCATGCACACTCGGGTAGCTATCTTTCTGATAACAGACTGATTAAATATACATACATATACTCACGTCAGTAAATTCTCGAAGGTGTAGGCAGAGGTGTATTGACGCCCACGTTTTGTTAACTATGATGATTTTCGGTCCCAATAGGAGAGCCTATTGTCGTCTAGCGGGAATATTGTCTTGGGCTGTATGTTTACTGTCAGATGGAGAACAGCCCTATCCCTTAGTCGCCTTTTACGACACCCACAGGAAGATCTGGGTTGGTTCTATTCTATTCCACCGGGAACCAGCAGAAAAAAAATGATTAGATATAGTCTTCATTACTATTTCTTTTTTGGCTTTTACGAGAGCAATTTCAAGGCAATTTAGTGAACATTTGTTAACTACGCGGTGCTTGGAAAGTCCTTATTACTTTTCTCTTTTAAATTTCCCATTTTCCTCTTTTCCCTACACTACCTCTGAGCCCGGGGTCCATTTATTTCAGTTCAACTGCGACGCGACTGAACTTCGATATTTTCCGTGAAGTAACTGCCATCTGACCTCCACAGCCTCTGTGGCGTGGCGGTAGTGCACGCGACTGCCACGCAGGAGGCGTGGGTTCGATTCCCGCTCAGTGCAAATATTTGTATGCATGAATATGGCTATTTGCATTGGTCTGGGTGTTTCTATAATATATATGTATTTACAAAAAAAAAGTATATAAGTATGTTTATCCGCATTCTAGATTCCATAACACAAGCTATTAAAGCTTACCATGGGTCTAGATAGTGTTGTGTAGAATGTTGTGGAATATGTGGAATATTTATATCAAAGTATTGCTATTAAGACCAATTGTCGGACTTTTAGGACTCGAAGTACCCGTTACGACTGCCGTACCTTCGTCTGAGTACCGGTGCCAATAGTTTATGCAACTGCAGTATACATAAATGTCAAGCTAAAATTCTCTACTAAATGCACCTGTAATCTAGCCATCTACTCGATATAAATGATGTTAACGGCAACCCACTAACTTTTAGATTACCTTCCACAAAAGTTTTCTCAAGCAGAAATACCTAGTACGTTAGTCATGCTCGGTCCAATCCCGGAGGAGGCCGGTTTTGCATCGCCCGACATCTACCGCATAGCTATGGGTAGTTTTATTTTGTCGGGCAGAATAATGTTCTTTCGATGTTAGTCATGGACTTTAAAACAGGCTTTTTACAGACTTGCCATATTAGTAAGACTTAGTCACGGAGTATCTGTTGTAATATTCTATGGACTAATAATAGAGTAGATATTATTAATAGTTACTTTTGCTTTATATGAATTGCATAAAATAGGCGTATTGAAAATAGCTAATAGGGGGCGCAATTGTTGTTAACAGGTCCAGTCGGTTACTTTAATTTCTTAACATAAAAAATCAGTGTTGGTTTTTAGTGGAGTAGAATAGGGCCACCCTCTCTTCCCGTGGGTGTGTCATAGAAGGCGTCCAAGGGATAGGGCAGTTTTGTATCCGACAGAAAACAGAACATACAGCCCTGAAAATAAATAAAAAAATATTCCACAACATTCTACACAACGCTATCTAGACTCATGGTAAGCTTTTATAGCTTGTGTTATGGAATCTAGAATGCGGATAAACATATTTATATACTTTTTTTTGTAAATACATACATATTATATATAGAAACACCCAGACCAATGCAAATAGCCATATTCATGCATACAAATATTTGCACTGAGCGGGAATCGAACCCGCGCCTCCTGCGTGGCAGTCGCGTGCACTGCCGCCACGCCACGGAGGCTGTCGCCTTGACAAGGTGCCCGGCAACAGGCTCTCTCTCTATATTACGTGAAATCGCAAATCATAGTTGTCGAAATATCGATGTTTAATACAACTCACAGGAGGTGCCTCGAAGATTTACAGGTGTGAATATATTTATCTATGTAGTTTGTCAACCATTGAAATATTCACTAGAATCGTTATCAAAAGGTAACCACTTCACAAGCTCAGCGGTTCGATACCGAACTAGGTTAGTCGAAGTGACAATGACGGATTACCGGTACAATTTAACGAATAAACAGGTTTTATTCACTAAACTTTTTTATAAATCGACCTCAATCCGAGGTTTACAGCTAAACGTAAAATTAACTTATCAAAATGTGTGTGAAACGCGATGGGAAATGAATCGTAAAAACGATATTATTTCAATGGTGTAAGGCCTTGAAGTCATGAGTTTGGAGTTCAAGCCCCTTCTGTACACTACCGGGTATACCTTACACAATTTAAGGACATTATTTTGTTAAAAACACGTTGTTACATGAGTAGTCGGTGGATTTCAGTTGGTCAACATACAAGAAAGAATTGATTTAAAAGTAAACTTACTTAAATGTGTCGGCTAATACGAAGGTGTGTGTTTGTGTATGGTTGGTTAATCTGAGTAAGAGGTAGGTTAGTTGAAGGTCTTGAAGCTTATCTAGTCTCATAGAATTTAAATACCTATAAAGGTCTTAAATTCTATAATACTACAAGACGGGACAAACGGTTTAGATCAAAAACGATGTCACGGACCCAGGTTGAAGTTAGTATTTTTTTTAAATTTTAAATTTGGAATCGAACGAAGAAAGTTTCACAAAAAAAACTGCTGCGCAGCATCTAGATACATTTGGCATAGATTCATTTTCTGGAACAGCACACAGCTTATTTATTTCTTGAGTAGGTTCACGAGCACAGCCACCGGAAGTAGCTAGTATGTATAAATCCTCAGAAAATAACATTGAAATGTTGGTCTTCATCTTGCCCCTAATCCGGAACCGAATATTTGTGGCCACTCGAATACACGTTAATCGTATCTCAACAGCGTTGAGGTTTTAGCACCTCGCTCCGCTCCGCTCGCTAGGCTTAGCTCCCGCTTATTATCAAATATGTTGTGATAATACGGTGTTTAACGGTAAATCGGCCTATGAGCAGTGTGCTTATGGCTGATAATGTGATGGAGAATTTCGTCGCGCATAAGTAGGACATAATATTGAATTTGGTGTTACATGGCGGGAAACCGTTGTCAATATATTAGAGGGACTTTATTTTTTGATACTTTTAGAGTAATGAATTACTAAATTTGTAAAATAACGTGTGAAACTGAACTACTTGCGGCAAAGGGGTTAATGTTTTTTTTTATCGTGCGAAAAATCTCCACGAATACTACCTCCCCGGAGCCGGTGGAGGTGGTTATGTCGGACTCGAATCAACTAAAACGCACGCCGTCTTTGGGTTTTTGGTTGTCGGAGGTGGGAATGCAGGAAACATATCTCTCGCACCCCGGCAGACCCAAGGCCATCTCTTTCGAGATGGTAAGAGGGTTATGTATGGGGTCCAGGAAAAACAAATGCGTATTGTTTATTCTACACGCATAGTGATCCGAATCCACGAAAGTGCAAGTCTGAAGCCTGGGCTACCACTGCCTTAGTATTATTAGGAATAACAATTTCTTTAAACCACTTAGGTGGCAGACAATAATACGGCCCACCTGATGGAAAGTGGTTACCGTGGCCTATGAACGTGTACAACAGGGGAGTCACATTCGTGCTGTCGATCCTGTAAGAAAAGAGACTTTCTGCGCCATCAATTTAGAAGACACAGCAGGATCCCAGCTTCCCACGGGTAGCACAAGAACTAACTTTCAAACTCTCGCGGTCCATGGTATACAATAATAATGACTTTTAGACCAGGTTCAGTCCAGACCAGGACCAGGGAGTCAGCCTGTGACCACGGTCGGTGTAACCTGGTCAAAAAGTAAGACAAATCAAATGTACGTATGTATGATATACTCGTATATACATTGTATAACACAAGAACTCTCCAGTGAGCTCCGGTTACCCTACTCACCGCCATTCATTACACATAGATCAAACAAAACTATGTACTTATGTTTCATATTATGGTATTAATACATTCCTGCTTACCTCTTATACGAGCGTGAATATATTTGCTCAATTTAGGTCCCTACATAATATATTATCCTACAAAACGACATCGATACGCATCACGCATAGGAATCACTCTCGATATACTAACATGAGTCATTTCGCTAACATAGCATGTAACTATGCCAAAACCAGTCATCGAAGCTCGTAATAAAATTATTCAAAATTGTTATTGTCATTTGGTCTATTACTTCGACGCTGTGGAGGTATACTGAATAATAATATCGATTTATTACGATTTCAAAGGTTTCTTTATCGAGATATATTATACAGCGTGTATCAGAAAGGTAAGGTGTGCCTATTTGAATAAGGTATTGTAACATTATATTTCTTAAAGGGATATGACAGAGTTTCCTGTTCATATTTAGAGCGTATCGACTGAAGAAGTACCTTTAGAAAAGCGAGATTTTTATATGTATGGTAGCAAACAAGCACATCACTAAATAGTATAAAGCAAAGTCGCTTTCCGTATCCCTATGTCCTTATGTATGCTTATATCTTCAAAACTACGCTACAGATTTTGATGCGGTTTCTTTTAATAGATAGAGTAATTCAAGAAAAAGGATTATAATGTATAATACATGCTAGAGGGTGCCGTGGGAACGGAATCGGACGCCACGCGGGCGGAAAAAAATTGGCGGCACGAATGATAATAATAAGATGTCATCGTGGCGTATAAATGCTAATTCGCATATTTACCTCATGACAGCAAATTTCTAATTTAAGTTTTGGTAATTGAAATTAATGTCGATATCGAACTTTTAACACGTCAGTCTTAATATTCAAAATCATATCAGTGTGATAATAATATTGAGTCAATATTATTAACATCAAATTACTTAACTAAACAAATGACCTGCTTTGTCTCTGCTATAGGCTAGCAGAGACAAAGTAGGTCATTGTCATTGTCATTCTACTCAACAAAATCATCATATTAAAGACATTATGTCATTAGAACAGAAAATATGGTTTTCCTAACAACATCTACTTATAATAAAGCATAACAAGATCTAGCAACTATTGGAAAATTCTTTGAAATAAATCCTGTTTTGTATTTCTTTGTCGATACTCGAAGCTTTGATTAAGTTTAAGACTGCGTTTATAGTCAAGCTGAAATCTACCACTGCAGAACTAAGTGTATTTTATTCATTCGCAAGGTACACCTGCTGATTGGTATGTGAAACCATGGCGTAGGCTTTCCCCTTGTGGTCTTATGGGAATCGCTTCCACAAAAGCCGTAAAAGCCAAATCATATGGAGAAGGAGAGAATAGACTCCGAGCTCCGAAGTAAGACCCTCGGAAGCATTCAGGAACAACGCTAGACAATGATTGCATTTGAAGAGACATCTTAAGTTATTCAAACATTATTCGCTTGTATGAAACCGCATCCTAACTACTTATAGAAAATAAAAAAGTCATTGAATACAATATAAGTACAAAGTGCATTGGTAAGTTTTGCTACAGAAAATTGATTAAAGAATATAATTTTTTTAAATATGCCATATTCTTTGTAAGAGGTTTACTAAGATCTTCGGTTTTTAAGCCAAACTCAGATGCAAGCAGATATACCTGCTGAAAACACTTGGAGCAAGTCGATACGGGCGGGCTAAAAGGTAATATTCTTGGAGGCAATGGGTAACCCTAAACAATTATAAGACAAATCGCAATTCCAAATATTTAGCCACTAACTAGGCTACGGATCAGATGAATTTTGATGATAAAAGTTTCTGTTATTTGTTCTAAAACTTGATTCCGATGTCAATAAAACCAACCAAACTAGAACGTTTAGGTAACTATGCACGTCAACTAGAGCTAACATGCAGGCAGGTACTAAATTCAACGGGTACGACTAGCTGGACTTCATAAACGACTATAGCACAGAAAGAAGTTCTTGAAATACCGTCTAAAAGGTCTTAGTTTAATCTTTAAAGCTTTAAAGCGTCGTCGTAAACGGTTTATACCGGGGATGGGCAAACTACGGCCCGCGGGCCAATTCCGGTCCGCGAACGCATCTACTCCGGCCCGCCGACGATCCCTCGACATGTATGATAATAATTTATATGGGACAGACGTATAAAGTAGATACCAGTATCACAGTAGCTCCTTGAGAGCCGCATCTGCCTCGCACTACTCGAGAACGAGTATAAGACGCCAAGGCTGGAGCTAGTGGTGGTCCTAGGAGTGACAGGTATCTCGCTCGTGAATGGTAGTCGTATATTGTTAACTAGTTTTGCCCGCGGCTCCGCCCGCGTGGATGTCGGTTATCGCGACCAAACATAGCCTATGTCCTTCCTCAAGGTCTAATCTACCCCTATACAAAATTTCATCAAAATCGGTTCAGTGGTTTAGGCGTGAAAGCGTAACATACAGACAGACAGACAGACAGACAGACAGAAAGACAGAAAGACAGAAAGACAGAAAGACAGAAAGACAGACAGACAGACAGACAGACAGACAGAATTACTTTCGCATTTATAATATTAGTATGGATTCTGGCCCTCCTCTGAAATTTCTTCAACTTTCTGGCCCCCTATTAAAAAGGTTTGCCCACGACTGGTTTATACCGTCGTCGATGTCATTTAGCACCTTTCAGCTCCCAACTGTCGATGTGTCGTCACGTCTAGTCGATACAATAAATATTATAAATTGTTCTAAAGCCTATTCAAATAGATAAAAAACTGTTATTTAAACACGAAAATGAAAGCGTTATAACAGATTCAAATTTATTTATGTTTTCATGTTCAGGAGATTAAACGATGAATACAAAATGAGAGACTGATACGATACGATAAGCTGAATCGACAAGCCGACTCAATTCTCGATAGAGAAACCAATGATCTTATATTCGAGCGCGGTATGGCTTTTTCTTTTTTTTACTAAAGGTAACGTCAAATTGACTTCACCTCGCCTGATGGTAAGTTAAAGGCAAAGTCGCGGAAGGGTCACCATCGTAAACATGTACCATGTTAACAATGGTGGCACTCAGCTTGACGGCCTCATCAGACTCCTTATAGGACCTGGGACTGTAGGAAGAAGGAAACTGTAGAGCGTTCGGCAAATATATTTATGCAGGAATATGTTTTTTTAGCATTGGCCTGTTTTTATTTTTAAAATGTGTAAAACTGTATTTAATGTGTTTTCAATCTATATAAAGTAGCATTATTTTTAAAAACAAGCTATCTCCTAAGATATACTTTAATACCTTTAGTCTCAGTAGTCCGGTTGCTAGTCCGGTTGACCGGACTACTACGACTATTCAGTAGCAGTCAAATACCGAAAAGAATACGTCAGAAAATGTATGTAAAGAACTAGACCATCTGGAATACCTTCGTGGTATATCGAAAGCATTCTAAATTCTCTAATACATTCTAGAAAGTTCTAAGTTTCACAAAAAGGCTAACCATCAATTTCCTTTACGAAATATTTGACTGAAGCCAGGTGAGGAATATTTTAGTTAATTTTTACGCAAGAAGAACTTGCATCTCACGTTCAACGGGTAGATAGCAACCTACAAGCTTCCAATGAAGGTAAGTTGTTAATACTAAGAGTTAGTATTCACGATACAGTGCCTATACCGGTAACCTGGTTACCTGACATACAAAGTGCCTTTGACGAAGGGTAATGAAAGCTTCGTAAGGAAACATTGAAGTGCTTTAAATTTATGCACTTTGAAACGGCAGTGAAGAAATAATCCGGTCGTCGTACTGTATAATTGGATAGTTTTTGAAAAGAAATGCGAGGACTTTTATAGATTTATAAGTTGCCATATTGAATTGCATAATTTGTTTTCAGAGCTGTGTTTCTTCTTTCTTTCAGTTCAGTATCACAGATTGAGAGACAGAGAGCAACATCGTTACATTTTAACTAAATTAGGTTCCTATTGTTGTCCTATCCGTGGTATCAGTGTCCAATGAGGTAGAACATTGTGTCAGGTGTCAGATATAGTAAGGTAATGATGTTAGGCCAAGTGAAGACCCCCAACCGGTGTGTATGAACCCAATTAAGAAAGTAGAAATAGGTAGCGAAAGACGTATGCCAGCATCGCGTGGCAGTTGGAAAATTTGGAAAAAATTTGTCTATGCCAACACCAATGCGCAGAGGCGTGACTTTCCGTAAGAATAAATAATTAAATAAATATTCCACAACATTGAACACAAGGCTATCTAGATCCATGCTAAGCTTGTGTTATGCAATCTAGAATGCAGATAAACATACTTAGATACTTTTTTTGTAAATACATACATATTATACATAGAAACACCCAGACCAATGCAAATAGCCATTCATGCATACAAGTATTTGCACTGAGCGGGGATCGAACCCGCGCCTCCTGCTTAGCAGTCGCATTCACTACCGCCACGCCACAGAGGCTGTCGAATGTATTAAGTATGTATTCTTTCAAAAATTGCTCATTCCATCGATTTCAAATAAACCTAAGTCTGAGTACTTTTCACATATTATAATTACGGCTGATAAATAAGCATTTGGCATCGCTTTTGCTTAACTCAGCGATTGGCCTTTGAGTACAAATATGCTTAAATGTTCCAGGTGACTTACAACCAAATAGTTCACAATTCACAATGTTCACATACAGAGAAATAGTTGGATGTTAGTCCCATATCTGTGCATCCTTCGCCCGACTTTGTAGATTCTCTGAGGTTTAGTTCTGAAGTATTCCATCAAAGTCAAGGATCTGATAGAATCTGAAATTCCGTTGAATCTTGTTTGTTGAAGGAATGTGAAACTAAATAATTTTGAATATGATTGATTTATGTTTACACGGATTTAGTAGCTTAATGAAGGGTAGGTTAAAATTAAAGTAGCCTGGCAGTTAGACGTCCATCGAAATCGGTCCTGCCTAAAGCCTGAGGTAATCTCTTAATGTTACCCGCCACATATAAATTGAGAAAAAATCGTTTGTTACCAGATTCGTGAATATTCATACCATTAAAAAAAAAGTTATTTCAACTTTATAATCAGACAATTTTATTTATTCGTATAGAAATGTAGATACATTGGACACTGAATAAATTATAGTTACCTAATTAATTAACTTAATAACTTTAGTTAGGTTAGAAGCCTCCGACTGCCGGCAACAGGCGCGGTTCGTATTACAGAAACGTAACTTTGTACTGCTCAAGCGATCGCTAGCACTATTAAATCCTTCCTTAAAATTGATACCATCTTCAGATCTTTTCCTTATAATTTACTATTCCTTTTTTTTCTGCAATGTAGTTGTTGCTAGCGGTTCCCACAGACCATAAGAAGCTATTCCCGGGATAAAAGCAATTCATATTCTATCTAGCCATAACATAAATGTGTAGACGCTCTAGCGTGGTTGTGTGACAAACATACAATAATTTGTAATAGCAGTAGATAAATGTCATAAACTTTAACGCAAAAGCCATTCACGAAATTAACATTTAAAACTACTGCACCTTGAGTATCAGCGCTTAAAATATTTATTCATTGCACTCGATACTCTTCAAGAACCATCAACTGCATTTATATTAAATCCATAAATTTCTATTCATTCAATACTATTATTATCAGTCACCCCATATTTTTGTAGTCCACCCTCAAGTTTGTATTCAACCGGGACGACTCTGTTCATCCACAAAAGATTCTAATCACCCTATTTTTATTATTCATATGGCAAGTTTTATTAACCACATGTCATTTGTTAGTCCTATAGCTTCCCGAAGAGTCCCTGATAATCATCCGGTATCCACGTTTTATTTGGAGAAAATACACTTGTATACTGTCTGACAAGGAGAGAACCCAACACGGAAAACCCCTGATGTAAAGCTTGGTTATTGGTGATTTCTTGTTCAAAAAAGGTAGCTATGACTTCTTGAGAAGTGGGAATGGTTCAGTTAAGGTCCGGTATTTCCAGTATTTACGTCCTACTAATATTATAAACGCGAAAATTTGTAAATATGGATGGATGGATGCCCGTTACTCTTTCACGTTTAAACAGCTGGAGGGATTATAATAAAATTTGGTATGGAGTTAGCTGACACCCTGGATTAATACATAGGCTATGTTTGGTCGCGATAACCGACATCCACGTTGGCGGAGCCGCGGGAATAAACTAGTACATACATATAATTATACCTGTAAATCCTTGAAGGGGTAGGCAGAGGTGTATTAAGATCCACATTTTGGCACCTAGGATTTGTAGTCCCATGTATCAGAGGGCGAGCATATTACCGGCAATAGGGGATTTTGTATCTTTTTTTTTTTCAAGTGTTAGTAAAGGAATACAGATAGAACATCAACGTTTTTTTTTTTCATTTGAATATAAAATTTCTACGGCTAATCATATTATTACTTATTTATCACTACACAGCATACAATAAAATCCCTTATTTCCTGTTTGTCTGTCTGTTCCTCGTTCTCTACTAAGTTCAAATACAATTTCCGCTATCAATAACTTATAATACGAATCTTGCATCAATAAGCCTTTGAAGCGTAGAACATCAATTTGCAAGCAAAACCGATTTATGATAAGTCTGTTTGCAAATGATATATTATTAGAGCATTTCATTCACGGCAAAGGTACGTTCTAGCTCCAAAGTAAGAGCTATTCCTACCTATACCAGGTATTGCCATCAATAGAATGTATGCAACGGAGGCAGTTACACGATTAATATTCTTGGTGCGAAGTACATGGCGCCGGCGCGTCACGTGGAGAATTACGTTACGCGCTTCGCTTGACAGATATACAACTGGTAAATATATACAAGTGTATACTAACGTCCTTTGTGTGGTAGGAGCTTTTTGTTTATGGAAGTATGGCATGCATGATGAAGTTCTTCAAATTCCTTTCGGTCCATATACATACCTGTAACAAAAACAAATCTCAATAAATATTAATCCAAAATAATTTTTATCGAATTATTTTCGATGTACTGTTAATAATATAGCTATTTTAAAAAAAGGATACTATCGTGATCAGTCTCCCTGTGATTAGTAAAGCGTACTCACCGTCAGCAAACAAAAGTAGTACTTTGTTTGCTGACGGTGCGTACTGATGAAAATCATAAACAATGCCTATCTACAATAGTCAGGGTCTCAGGGTAGTCAGGGTAGACTTTGGAAAGAACTTTTGCAGGAGGCAGAAGATGGAATATTTATTATTCTTTTAGCTTGTGGGTACAGAATGGAAGCACTCAATATCACCAGAATATCAGATTTTAATTTCAAATACACTTTGACAATAATTGACTTTTTTTTCATTATCTAGTATAAAACAGCTATATGAGATGTGACACTGCTTGGATGTATGTGTATTATTTTACTATGTATTAACAAAATATAAAACAAAAAACTGACGAAATTTGACCGCTCTTTTATTATTCTCTACTTAACTAACGCAGTTAATTAATTTGTGTATCTTAGTTAATACAATTATGTACAAACACGCAAAAAAAACACAACATAAAATGAACAATGAAAAAAAATAGTAAGTAAGTACAATAATTACCCTTACCCTTAAACTTAAAGTTTTATAAACAAGATGCTCGCAATCGTCGCGTATAGTTGGCTAAGATTACCATTGCGAATATGGAGCAGTGGGTACGAATGCTAACACACTGTATATTGAGTTAGTGTGGAATGCGTCTCGCCTCGCCACTCGAGGAGCGATCGAGATATCGAATAGGTTCAATTGAACAATCTCATCGAGTTGTGCGGTACATCCGACGTGTTATATTTAACGGAATACGAGTATGTACACATATACTAGGTATGAGGCATACCTACCTATATTATGGGCGGGAGAAAAAAACCTTTAATGGAAGGGAGGAGTAGCAGAGTTACCGCGGTGATTCCGGTGAAGTAAAATAGCAAAGCTACCCCATCGTTTCCCGTCGGGACCTCCTATTACATGGGTTCTAAAATCTTGGTGAAATGTAGGTGCTACACACATCTGTCTACCCCTACCAGAATTTATAGGCGTGAATATATTTATTGAGGAGTAGAAGAGTCGACTCCTAAGTTCTAAATGGTAAGTTTTTATATCAGTTACTTATATAGAACAATACTTTCCTTGTTAAAACTAGAACGAAGGATTTATTTACTAGCAAAGAACCTAAATTAGTTATGACAAATAAAAGTACAATAAAATCATGTAAAACTAGTATTGAAAGTAACACAAACCAATTGCGTGACAACTCACTAATTAAGTTTTGAGGATTTTTATGTTCACGCAATCGGAATTTATGTGCCGTCAATAAACCATGAATGACACGCCATGAAATTCTGGAGAACTGATAAAAATAAAGCTCCTAATATATTTTGTGTGAGGAATTGACGGGAGTAAACAGCCTATAGATTGATGGGTTTAGTTCAAACGATACAATGCAAACGTAGCATAGTGCAATCCCTGAGGTAGCCTACCGACCAGTGGGCAGGTAGGTATCACTATAACCGAGAGAGACTCACAGATCGTGAACTCGGGCATCGGAGGGGACAGACTGACCTCCGTCCCCCTGAGCTCGGGCCTGGGGTGACAGGTGGAGCCGCCTGTAACCTCAGCAGAAGCAGGCCACGGCGGCAGCGCGCTGAGAAACGCGCCTCCCCATTCCAGGAACGAGTCGGGGACACCGCTGTAAGAGGTCAGCCAGGGTGCGAGGGATATATGTCTAAGACAACCTCACCTCCGGTCTAGCACCAAGACCCTGAGTCGGCTCGCGGTTATAGTCGGTTCAAGTCCGACATAACCTCCCCTTCCAGCTTCGGCGGGGGAGGTATCCGAGGGGATTTCCGCACGAAAAAAAAGTGCATGACAACCTAGATTAAAGTAAGTTTTTTGCCTCGGATTCTCTTTTCAATATTTTCACCATTTGACACTGCTACTGACAATATTAACGTGTGTTCGATCTACATTTAAAACACAGTAACTTCGGAATATTACCATCCCCAGCTGCTTCCACATCAGAGAAATTACCAAAACAACAGAATTACAGAATAAGTAAATGGGCTATACAGACAAAGTAAAGTGCTCCACAAATGTGTTATAATTGTCCACACTGCTATAAAAGCGTGATAATATTTCGTGTTAATGTTTTAATACTTTAAACTGCACTTAGTGAGTTCTGCTTCTGTTATACTAAAGTCCTTTTGACTTTATAAAGGAACAGATGGTACGTATTCGAACAATCCGAGTTGTAAGGCCAATACATGAAACATATTTCAACCAATGTCGCAAATCAAGCAAATCTTCGGACCTCAAGGGAACCAGCCCCTCTAGACAGGTGGCAACTCGCTATTCCGCGTATCGTAGAAAAGAATGCCACATGTATGGGATTTGACGTATTATAACATTCGTTGACGACTGTCATTGAGTTGCCACTTGTCTGGAGGGGTTTATCTGCAAGCCGGTATACCTGCTGATTGATGGATGAGGCTCTTAAAGACTTTCCTTCCCGAGTAGGATAGTTCAGATGGCTTCCCGTAAAAGTCCAGATAATTCGGATGAAGATAGGAAAGTGGACCCCTGACTTGAAAAGTACAATTGAAATAAAGAGGTGACCCCGCGACCATGGCTGCTATAAGGTGACCGTACTTCGGAAATATCAAATATATCGCATAGAATTCATAAAAAGTGTTTTATATCAATGAGCGACATTCGCGTAAACTTCAGAAAGTAACATTCAAAGTGCAAGCTTTAACTTTAGCAAGAATAAACACTGTATTGACGATAAAAAGGTTTTCTTTCTTTATTTATATTTTTCGATATAATCCAATAGCAATCAAATCAAAAAGATAGTACCTACTATAAAGTAGCTATCCAATACAAACTTCTTACAAACCTACTTCACCTTGGAAGTTGTGAGAGACATTTCTGAGAAATATTTCTTTGATTCAGTATTCAGAGTGGGTATTAGGGAAATCAAACTGTTTCGTAAAAGCTGAAAGTTGCCGCGAATGATGAACTCGGTTAAGTTAGTCAACTTTGCAATCTCGGTCGACTCGGTCAAGATTGATGTTTGCCAAACGCCTCCGGGTATTCTGTAGACTGTTACCCTCGCCCTATACAATTGAAATAAAGAGGTGACCCCGCGACCATGGCTGCTATAAGGTGACCGTACTTCGGAAATATCAAATATATCGCATAGAATTCATAAAAAGTGTTTTATATCAATGAGCGACATTCGCGTAAACTTCAGAAAGTAACATTCAAAGTGCAAGCTTTAACTTTAGCAAGAATAAACACTGTATTGACGATAAAAAGGTTTTCTTTCTTTATTTATATTTTTCGATATAATCCAATAGCAATCAAATCAAAAAGATAGTACCTACTATAAAGTAGCTATCCAATACAAACTTCTTACAAACCTACTTCACCTTGGAAGTTGTGAGAGACATTTCTGAGAAATATTTCTTTGATTCAGTATTCAGAGTGGGTATTAGGGAAATCAAACTGTTTCGTAAAAGCTGAAAGTTGCCGCGAATGATGAACTCGGTTAAGTTAGTCAACTTTGCAATCTCGGTCGACTCGGTCAAGATTGATGTTTGCCAAACGCCTCCGGGTATTCTGTAGACTGTAACCCTCGCCCTATCCGTGGGTAGGCGTACACTGCTACTGAATAGTGAAAAAAAAATAAAAAATAAAAAGAAATATCAAGAGAGGTTGCGTTTTTTCTTGGGTGTAATCTGTGCAAAATGTCTGAATAATTATTGTACTTACTGCTGAAAATTCTTTTCAATTTGGTAATCTTGTCTAGTGAATGTCATTCAAAAAGCGTACTGTCTTCAGCGCTCGGTTAAAAAGTTGGGAGGACAATTGGGCCTCCACAGAAATTGAACTACTACAAATAATTGATTACTTAAGCCCTATCTGCAGACTACAGACTACAGTTACATCGTATCAGCTATATGAAATAAATGCGTCCTATATTTGTCAAATGATTGGAAGACATTTTGTGAGAGTAGTAAGCACATAGGTGACTGGTTTTCTAATTCACACAATTAATAGCGTTGCTAGCTAATATAAAAATATAAATGCTAAAATATAAAAATATCCTTATATTTATTCTCCATTTACAGAAAAACGTATATTTAACTAAACGACACAGTGAACCGTAATGGCATTAGAAGCCGTACACATATTTGCTTCATGGGAAATAAACCTACGGCCTTCGCTAACGCTGATTACTGGCGCCACAGCTGAGTAATCATTGACACCGTGCCAATACGTCTATCATGACATTCCAATCGGAAGCAAACGGTACACAATGCAACACGTCACAGTACAGTAGCTGTTCAATTGCCGTTCGATTCTAAATCGAGATAAACAGCTCTCGTTTTTATGCTCTGGTGAGAGGCGACCTTCGTGAAATGATTCTGCTACTGTGTGTCTTACAGAAAACAAAGCTTGAGCAAGATCCATACTAATATTATAAATGCGAAAGTAGCTCTGTCTGTCTGTCTGTATGTTACGCTTTCACGCCTAAACCACTGAACGAATTTTGATGAAATTTGGTATAGTGGTAGATTAGATCATTAGAAAGGACATAGGCTATGTTTGGTCGCGATAACCGACATCCACGCGGGCGGAGACGGGAACAAAAGCGAGTTAAATTATATAGTAAGAATGCAAATTGGCAGGAGTGTACTAGCAAACGTGGTTGGCTATGCAGGGAAAGTCAATGACAAGGGAAATGTAGGGACAGTCAGCAACAGGTCTATCTTGTTAGTCTATACAAATAAATAAAATTGGAGTGTCTGTTTGTAATATTAAAATAACCGCTTTCTACTACATGCATATGAATGTATATACGGTACACATACCAAAATATATATTTTTAAAATTTTTGTCTGTCTGTCTGTCTGTCTGTCTGTCTGTTTGTTTTGGCTAATCTCTGGAACGGCTGGACCGATTTGGACGGGACTTTCACTGGCAGATAGCTTATGTAACAAGGAGTAACATAGGCTAAAAAAAAATATGCCAAAAACAAAAAAAAAATAACAGATTTTTTTATTAAGTACATTCCACGCGGACGAAGTCGCGGGCACAGCTAGTCATAAATAAATAATCCACAAAATTCTACACAACGCTATCTAGACTAGACGCATAGTAAGCTTTTATAGCTTGTGTTATGGAATCTAGATTGCGGATAAACATACTTAGATATTCGTACTTTTTTTGTAAATGCATACATATTATACATAGAAACACCCAGACCAATTCAAATAGCCATATTCGTGCATACAAATATTTGCACTGAACGGGAATCGAATCGCGCCCCTTGCGTAGCAGGCGCGTTCACTACCTGTTTTGAGTAACCGATATTTCGACGCTGTTTCAAGCGCCATGATTACAGTGTACTGTGAACTATCTTGACCGACAGGGTGCTCAAAAAAATCTTTTAGAACTTCTTGAGTAGTTTACTGGTCAAAATATATTTGATGCTGATTATCCCAATTTGTGGACAAAATGGACCAAATTGCTGATACTCCAGTTGATCAAACTGCTATTACTTTTCCGCTGCATTAGTTGCTAGTTAAAAAGCACCGAACTATTGCTACTCTAATGAATTTTACAGCGTTAAGTATGCTAACTATACAAATCGAATACCGTAGCCGAGTTGGTCAAGGCATTCCCCCTGTAAGGCAAAGATCGCGGGTTCGAGTCCCTACCGAGAAATTTCATTTTTACTACTATTCATTACATTATTGCTACTTTTGACGTGAACCCACTCCTAGCACAAGCAATTTAGCTTAGTTGGAGGGGTTAGAGGGAATATTAGTAACTTCAGTTGTAATATTCTTTTTTAAAAAAGAAAAAGAAATCTCTTCAGTTGTTCGATTAGGACTTTCCCTTAAACTTTTCACTTCTTATAAGACGGTAGCAGTGTACGTATACCAAGGCCCTAAGGGTTCCAAACTTTTATCGGATTAACTAAAAGGGTTTCGTCGTTTGCGTAATTATTTTAAGGAATATATTGTACTACTACGTGACTTTTTGTTCTAAGTCGGTTACAAATAGTACTTTTAAATTGGTCGGGCCCTTTTCCTGGTTATTTTTATGACCTTTTTTCATACCAGTTGAGTGGTTCCTGAGCTTGATGGAAACCATCGTTATCTGTGGTTTATGGACTTTTGCAACACCAGGAATGTCATGGCACCTTATCAAACATACTTAATTTTTTTATGAAAAGAAGACTAGATAATTCTTATCAATCAATCAATCAATCAATCAAATTGCTTATCGCAGTCCACTGCTGGCCATAGGCCTCTCCCAATGTTAACGATATTTTGTACAATACTCATGCAAAATATTAATAAACTCGTGTCGTGAAGTAAAAAAAAAAATCCAGATTTCATATTATAAAGGGGGAAAATTGGTTAGTTTTTCATTTTGGTAAAGAACCACCAAGAATAGAAAATAGGCTACTTTTATCCCAGGAATAGGGTTGAGCTTATCACGCGTGTTGGCAACAGTTAATTAAAATATAATAACACTACATTCCAATTAAGTATCAGTACAGTACAGTGACTCATTCCTATGCCGCACCACTAAGACCTGGAACTCCCTGCCAGCTCACGTCTTTCCTCCTTCCTACAGTCCCGGGTCCTTTAAGCGGGGCGAGAAAAGGCACCTGATGAGGCCGTCAAGCGCAGTGCCACCACTGTTAACATGGTACATGTTTACGATGGAGACCCTCTTTCCGAGACTTTGCCTTTAGCTTAACATCAGGCGAGGTGAAGTCAAATTGACGTGTCCTTCATAAAAAAAGCAATATCCATACATTTGATATAATAATCTATCTAATCTAAAATTACTAAGAGATAAGTTAACATCCTGTGAAACTAGCATAACCAGTTATTAGAAGGATTCATAATTTTATCTTCTTCTGCGGTTTCATCTGCGGTAGCCTAGTGGTATGGGTAATGGACTGCTGAGACGAGGTCTCGGGTTCGATCCCAGGTTTACCATGGCACACACCAATGACTTTTCGATGCTTTTCGAAGTTATGTGTGTATTTATCGCAGGTTTATAAGTGCCGGGTTAATGGCAATAGGCTCGCCACCTATTACATTGGGACCTAAACATAAACTGGCGAAATGAGGGTGCTAGCACTTCTGCCTACCCCTTCGGGGAATACAGGCGTGAGTTTATGTTATGTTATGTTATGTCATAATTTCATCTATTTCTAGATATTAATGAGTAGGCATAGGTACCATGGCAATGGAATTCAATTTATCTTTCAAACACAGAACATTTTCATTTATATTAACATAGGTACCTATATCACGAATATCGTAATCACTATCACTACATAGTTTCACTGTGGTCCCCACAACCCGAAGGAGGCCATCTCGAAAGAGATGGTCCTGGGTCTGCCGGGGTGCGAGAGATATGCTTTTGGCAATCTCACCTCCGGCAACCACGGACCCAAGACGGCGTGCGTTTTAGTCGGTTCGAGTCCGACATAACCACCTCTACCGGCTCCGTGGGGGTGGTAACCGTGGGGATTTATCGCACCATAAAAAAAACACTACATAGTTTATATGTCCGTCCCTATGTATGCTTAGATCTTTAAAACTAGGCAAAGGATTTTCATACCAGTAATTGAAGTGGAAGGTTTAATATGTACATAATACATGCTTAATATAGTACAGGGTGTAACGGGAACGAGATCTGAAGTCACGCGGGCGGAAAAAAATTGGCGGTACGAAGTTTGCAGGGTCAGCTAGTACTTAATACTCCTTTCTCAAGGCTGGCTTAGTCAATGGTCCGCCATCTCCCTTTATCCTTACACATCGTGAGCTTTCTCTACTGTCATTAAAACTTTTCATACTACCAGTCGGTTAAGAGACCTTCTACCCTGTCCTTTCTCATAATATGTATTAGGTTTATGTTCTGCAAGGTCGACTCTAACTATCTTGACCACTTACATTATGTATCTTACCTCAAACCATAATATGTTTCCGATGGTGACCCTCTTTCCGAGACTTTGCCTTTAGCTTAACATCAGGCGAGGTGAAGTCAAATTGACGTGTCCTATATAAAAAAAAATGGCATGCATAGTGCAACATTATTATTATGTTTTGAGTAGCATACCACAGCATACCGTATACTGTGGATATCTTCTTCAATTCTTGTCCCTACATTCTGTTTCAAGCCACACTGTTCTCATGTATCTTTATTCTTCCTATACATCTTAAGGTAATATCTAAACACGAAAACATATAGGCCTGTTTTTATTCTATACTGAAATTAACTTTTTCCTCCGAAAAGATGGAAAAGCTCCCCTCACTGACCTTCGAACTAAAAAATTACATCACGACGACATACTTGCTGCCCATCAAACCTCCTCTCCGGTTTTTGTTACCTTTTTTACTCCCCAGATTTCCCGCAAAATTCGTAAGTAGTTGTTCCTTTATAACAGAATTTGCGAAAGAGGACCCGTCCTCCATTTTCCTCTAGTGAGATATCGGAGGGCCGAGATAACAGCCAACCTCTGACCGACACTTTATCGGAGACAGTCAATCAGTTTCTATTTTGTCGGGCTAAGGAATTTATTTCAATAACACGATTTATTAGCTATATTCTTGCCTATGTGGCACAGTGACATGATTCCACGAAATATACAAGGAAAGTTTTGAGAGGGTACTTGATTTAAGATCTTTAATTAGAATCTGCGGTAGCCTAGTGGTATGGGTAATGGACTGCTGAGACGAGGCCTCGGGTTCGATCCCAGGTTTACCATGGCACATACCAATGACTTTTCGATGTTTTTCGAAGTTATATGTGTACTTATCGCAGGTTTATAAGTGCCCGGTTAATGGCAATAGGCTCGCCACCTATTACATTGGGACCTAAACATAATCTGGCGAAATGTGGGTGCTAGCACCTCTGCCTACCTCTTCGGGGAATACAGGTGTGAGTTTATGTTATGTATGTAATTAGAATTGTAGGTGAGCGAGAGATATCCAACCTTCTGCAATTGATATTAGCCGTGCTTTAGGTATACCATAAAGGTGACAAGCTCTATTTCTTTTTTTATATTTCAAGGCGGTAAAGTGCTTAAAATGATCTTAATTCCTTGGCTTTTCTTCCCTTACTGTTCATAGATTGTTCTGATATTTGGTACACACCATTAGTTCAAACAATAATACAATTTAAAGCAATAAAACAGTTTGATTTTGTTTGTAATACCTTAGTCTTAAGTTCATTTTGAGACTTTATAGTCAAGATATTTCTGACGCTGACTGTATCTAATAAGATGACGTAATACGCTTTGTAAATTTTGTTACCAGAACCCAATACGTTCTCATAACCCAAACAAATCGCTTCTTAAAATTTGTACACTGCAATTTTATCAAAGGAAGTTCATGTATTAAGTGCCCGCCCTCTATAGAGACCTCAACGTTATTAGCAATGCTAATTAACAGTTGGGGTGCTCGCCAGTCAGCCGAAACCAATTGAAGGTTGGCTGAACTTGTCTACTTCTAATTCAATGCCTAATCTGAATTGAAATTTGATGAAAGATCCCATAACTCGGATAGGGAGGGACGGACTGAGAAAATTTAAACTTGTGTTCTTTTTACCCGACTACGGCGAAGCCAAAAGGAGGGTTATGATTTTGATAGGCTATGTATGTATGTATGTATGTATGTATGTATGTATGTGTATGTATGTATGTATGTATGTCAGGGATTGAAAAGGGTTCCAAAATACCGGTAAAATACCGGTATTTTGGGGTTCCGGTACCTATACCGGAACAGGAACCAGAACCTAAATTGGAACCTTTAAGAACCTTTATTTTACCGGTTCTTAGGCAAAGCGAGTCTAAACTTGTTTTTTGAGGTGCGGTCGGGTGACCGGCGCGATGTAGCGGGCGGCGGAGTGTGAGGAGAGGGGAGTTTGTAGGAAATCAATCACATTTGTATTGGTGTTTCATGGATCTTCTGTAACTCTGTCTGTCTGTCTGTATGTTACGCTTTCACGCCTAAACCACTGAACCGAATTTGATGAAATTTGGTATAGGGGTAAATTAGACTTTGCGAAAGGACATCATAGACTATGTTTGGTCGCGAAAAAGGGGGGTTAAAGGGGGGAAATAGGGGTTGAAAGTTTGTATGAAAGTTTGTCATGTTTGAAGATAGCGTAATGAAATTTGGTACAGAGGTGCATTGGAGCTTGAGTACGGATATAGGCTACTTTTTATCCCCAAAAAAGGGTAAAGGGGGGGGGGGATAGGGTATGAAACTTTATATGAAAGTTCGTTATTTTTGAAGTAATCCTAATGCAATTTGGTACAGAGATGGATTACATATTGGGAATGGACGTAGGCTACCTTTCAATGAAGGAAAAGAGGCTAAAGGGGGGAAAATAGGTGTTATACAATTTATTAAAGTTCGTCATTAATAAAATAGCCTGATGAAATTTGTGTAGAGAGGTGGATTAGAATTTGGGAATGAATATAGGCTAACTTTTATTGCTAAAAAACGTTAAAAAGAGGTTGGAGACGAAGCTTCGAATTTTTGAAAATATCCTGATGAAATATGGTACGTAGATAAAGCTACGTTTTGTTTATGACGATGGTATAGTCTAACGATTCATACTACATACATTCTGTCAACAAAGCCGTCTAGACAGAGCAATCTCGCGGGGGGAGGGGAGTGGTGGGGGACGGGGTATTACTCGGTACGCCCATACATGTTACTCGGTACTAAGGATTCAGGGCTGTCTCACTTTTGTAATCATACTAATCACGTAATTTTTTTTTCATGACTCGTTTTGTTTGTTAAAATTGTTTTTTCTTCGTTTTCTATATTTAGCTATCCAAGATGGCGGACACGAAATTTGCACAATAATCGATATGGGTACCTATCGTTTTCAGAGTTTTTGGGGTCGCTGATTGCGAATATAACATCTATTTCGCGATCCAAGATGGCGGATACGAAATTTTCACAAAAATTGATATGGGTATCGCTCCCCGGGGTTTTTGGGGTCGCTGATTCCGAATATAACATCCATTTGGTGATCCAAGATGACGGACTCGAAATTTTCACTAAAATCGATATGGGTATCGTTTTCAGGGTTTTTGGTCGCTGATTGCGAATATGCTATTCATGTAGCAATCCAACTGGATGAATGATATATTCGTTATAAGCAACTCTGAAAACCTCGAAAACGATGCTCATGTTGATGAATTTGTGGGAAATTTCAAGTCCGCCATCTTGGATCGCTAAATGGATTTTACTATACGTAATTAGTCACCCCAAAAACCTCGATTTTTTTTTTAAATTTCAAGTCCGCCATCTTTGATCGTCGGTAAAATGGTCATCAATCCCGATATCAGACAATTGCCGGCAGGCGATCATATGATGGGAAACTGTCGACTCCCAACTGATCGTGTGTAGCCGCAAAACTGACAGCAGGGCATGGCCGGTAGGCCAAAATCGCTTTCGTGTGTGGGCGTTGTCGACTTAGGACTGCAGGCCGCCCAATACGATCTGATACTGCAGGCGAACTGATCGTGGCGAACTGATCGTCATAAACAAAACGTAGCTTTATCTAAGTACCATATTTCATCAGGATATCTTCAAAAATTACGAAGTTTAATTCCCAACCTCTCTTTGAAGCTGTCATCGGCTGCTCTACCAAATTTCATCAGGCTATTTTCATTAATGACGAACTTTCATAAATTATATAACACCTATTTTCCCCCCTTTAACCTCTTTTCCTTCATTGAAAGGTAGCCTAAGTCTATTCCCAATATGTAGTTCATCTCTGTACCAAATTGCATGAGGTAGGATAACTTAAAATATGACGAACTTTCATACCCCCCCCCCCCCCTTAACCTTTTTTCGCGATAAAAGGTAGCCTATATCCGTACTCAAGCTCCAATGTACCTCTGTACCAAATTTCATCACGCTATCTTCAAAAATGACAAACTTTCATACAAACTTTCAACCCCTATTTCCCCCCTTCAACCCCCCTTTTTCGCAACCAAACATAGCATATGTCCTTTCTCGAGGTCTAATTTACCTCTATCCATCATATATTATATATTTACCTCTATCTATACAAAAGTTCCAACACACCTTGTGATTATGTCAACAAACAAAGTAGACGCGGAAACATGAATGGCGGCAAAATGGCATAATAACTTGCTGCTTTGTCTGGCTCGGCCGACGACGCACGAACATCAATAAATTTCGGTTATTCAATCCTTGCTCCGAACACACATCCCCTCTTCCGTAAGGAACCTTTAAAACGGATGACAAGGAACCGGTATAACATTATCCAATTTAAAGGTTCTAGGACCCGGTATTTAGAACCGGTACATCGGAACCCAAACCGGAACCGATACCGGAACCGGAACCGTACCGAAAAGAGGAACCTTTATAAGAACCGAAATGAAGGACCAGAACCGAAATTGGTACCGGTTTTCAATCCCTGATGTATGTTCATTTGTTCCCTCATAGCTCCTCAACTACTAATTAGAACTAGACAAATGAGGTATCGTTACAAGCGGCTTTGTCGTCCGATGGTTATAGGCTATATGACGTGTCACTCAATCTTGTGTGGCGCCCTCTAGCGCTCATAAGGTACTGTGTAAAAAAATAAATTTGAGATAAATATGCCGTGTTTGGTATCAAATGATAGGGCTTAAGAAGCACATTTCAAATATGTATAAATTATTAGGTTTGCCTTCCCCCAAAATAATGTAAATAAAAAATAAAGTTTAAAACTAAAACCCGACTACCGAAAAATCACACTCTAAAATGTAACAAACAAGAAAATATAAAGGATAGCCGTGGTCGTATGCCACTTACTCTAACAAAACAATATATTCTAGGGTAAAGTGGCATACGACCACGGCTATCCTTTATATTTTCTTGTTTGTTACATTTTAGAGTGTGATTTTTCGGTAATCGGGTTTTAGTTTTAAACTTTATTTTTTATCAAATATGTTTTTACCACAATTTGAGTGGTAAAACGCGTGTGGTTCTACAAAGATCTATGGGGTCCAAGTTACTCATGTAATGGACGGTTTTCTTCTAAATGGAAGTAGCTTTTGGTGTTGCTAATTATTTGTTACTGATTGAAATAAAACCACTTTTTACGGATTCTATCGCGATATATTATATTATATATAGATATATCTTTTTAAACCGACGTTTCGGCTGCTTTTTAGCAGCCATGATCGCGGTGTGACTCATGATGGTACTTGACACATAGTTTGAAGTATAAGTTATCTCAAAATACCCGAATCATGGTGAATTATTGGTGTTCCTATTTAAGCAGAATGAGCTCACTGTGTTGTTAAGTCTCGCTGGATTTTGCTGCTTACTGGATTTGATTAAGTGGATGACTGGGTCCCAAGCTGGTGGTACGTTCCATCCATCCTCTCTATTTGTTACTGTTTGCTTCAAATAATAATAACTGAAGCCTTCAAGCTGAAATTGACTATAACTCGAATATTCAATATTCGGATCCTTTATAAACACTGACGAACAAAAAAAACAGAGAAGTATAATTACATTTTAAATTTATTATAGTTTTCAGTTAAACAACAGAAGAGCCACCCAATTTAGGGTGTACGAAAAGGTAAAAAATGGGGCCAAGTCCTTAAATTTTTATGTAGAAATAATTTTAAAGCAATAAACTGCGGTTAGTCGGTTCTAACAGGCACTTTATTCCCATATTTAATTTTGAAATATAAAAATTGTTTTATGGCTGAGTAAAATTAAAATTAAAACTGGTTTTGAAACTCATAAAAATAATAAATATCACGTGTATCTGCATGGAGTCACAGCTTTTCTTCATGCATAGTAAGATTTAAAATTAAAAGAATGTTAGCAACCGAAATTCGTATAGTAATATCGTAAAATACCATTCTTGGCCTGACTTTGCCCTGACGGTGCTGTTGAGTTTTTTTTTTTTTTTTTTACTATAAACTTATAAAATGGACAAGAACTAAATAATAAACAAATGTAAATATTTTGTACCTACCCACCTGTGTACCAATCAACAGCGAAAGCGACGTAAACGTGGGTAGTAAGTCCTTTACGCTGCTTGATCCTATATTGTCGAGTCAATTTTAAGGAAAATTCCATCTTGATGATGGACGTAGGCAAATGATTGTTACACGGGTGATTTGGTTGCAGTGGTTTTGTTTTTGCGAACGCATTCAAATTGTTAGACGCTCGTTGCGCTTGCTTCCTACTGGACTCTGTATAAAAATGCGCAGGTAATTAATTAAAAAATGTACTGTACCTATAAAATGGTGCGTGGCGTCAGCGCTACCTAGTGGCCCCATCTGAAAACCAGCGCTGTGCATACTCAACGAAGGGTTTGCACAGCATTCAATGCTGAGATGGGGCCCTATTTGGGTTCGCACAGTGTGGAGTGTTGCATCCGTAAATTATTTAATGTTATATACCTACTAATTATAATTTCAATACTTACTATAATACTACCTATTTGTATGATACACGCTGTGTGGTACTTAAATAAAATATTTTTCTTTCTTTCTTTCTTTCTTTCAAATTACTAATATTTCCTCTAACCCCTATAGCTCAGCTAAACTACTTGTGTTAGAAGTGGGTTCACGTCGGTTGTGTAATGGCCAGGATTTGAGTCCAGGACCTCTCGATCGTAAGGCCAATTCCTTAACCACGACGTTAACCGACGTTGTTGACATTTATAGGTACCTGTGTTACAGTAGAACTCCAATATCTAGTAGTATTAATTTACGAAACCTCTATCAATCAACACGTACCATTAATTTAAAGTAAACAAGTAGGCGATAATCGTGGCCATTACAATTATATAAAATCCAGTTTCTTTTCAATATAATAATTTCAAAGATTTATCGTCGGAAGCTATCTAAATACCTAGTGCCACTGGGGTTACCGCAATTACTAATACTTATTAGCGATTATAGTTGTTCACAAGCTAATTATATTACATTATTTATATCATAAATCGTTATACATAATGGTTAATTATTAGTTTGTAAGTATGTGTTACTTACTGGTAACGTAAAAAAATCATATATGTACGTTAAGAATATACTTCTAAATAAATATATGAAGTTGAAATTACAAAAGGGTAATTATCTTATTTCTTTTTATCCTTACATATAACTTTCTTAGGGACACTACGAGTATATGGCAGAAAGAGATACTTATAAATAATTCACAATACACTAGTCTTATATGGTTGGTGGTATTGTTTTGTCTCTAAGTGGCATTGTTTTGCTTATTTACATAATCAAAACTAACGAGAACCATTCATAAATATCTCGTTGCAAGAATATAATAATACGTTTCCGTCTTAGCTGAGGCACTACCGTGCCCCCAAATATACGTGAGAGAAAATCATCATGACTAGTTCGAAAGTGGCACTTCACACACATAAATCACATTCAAAATGTCAATAATCCCACAAAATTTATAGGCAATATGAATGCTAACGGTTAAGTCACTAAAAATGTACAAAATCCACAAACTTAGCTACAAAAAGACAATAAATAACCGACTCCACGACCGCATAGCGACATTTGTTAGATAAGGGGAATTTCAGGAAAAAAAAATGCAGACTCAAAATCGTAAAAAATGTCGAATGTATACCACTGGAACCGCTCAGACGAACATAAATTAACATGAAGTGTTTTATTTATACTGATAAGGCACCCTTCTACCCCATCTGAAGACGTGAAGTTCACAAACTTTGAGGCACGAATGTGTACTGGATATATTAAAGTTATCTTGATAAAGGTCACAGGCAAAACGGGCACAAGGGCCAGAATCACTTGCAGCCTGGTAAAGTTTGACTATTAGTTTGTGATAAGGGGTAAAGAGAACTCGACAAAGAAACACCTTCCTTACTTGGGCGTGCTACGTTCAGGTAGTTTTGGTGTTAAATTGTGAGTTAATATTAACACGCTACACGCCATTTCTTAAATTATAGAACAAAATCGTGACGCGATTAAGGTATAACCTTAATAGCTTTCTGATTATTGAAATATACACCTAGCAGCGCTCGTTTTTTATGAATAATTACTACGTAACGCCTTTTAAATAAAGGCATCGTATGCTACCGTCACGAGTTATGCCATTTAGCTGACAAATGGGTCAACGAAATGAAGTTATTCCATGCCACCTCACAAATTTACCCAAATAGGAAATTGTAAAAAAAAAAACACGCTTTTGAAGTAAAACATGAAAGCTAAAGGAAAACTAAGTGAATAAAGGAAGTTTGTGAAGATCATGCCCTCATTCATTTATACTAATGAAATGTGTGCATGATAATATGTCATGTCATGACGAGACATCAAGTGGTTTTAGTCAGTTTAACTTTAGTTTTCTTGTGTCTAGGTACGTAAAAATTCTCAAACTCTATAGAATAATGACAACTTCTTTGGTGCAACTGCAAGAATATAAACGATCAATTTCTGGATCTTCTAATACTAATTAGTTCGTTCGTTAGTTCACCCATTCTTTAAACTGACTTTGGTTAACGATTCTAATAAATTTACTTAAGCCTCCTGTCTCTTCTTTTTCTTCAAATTAGCTTAACTTGGAGTCTGTCCAAAACATGCGCGAAATGTACTCGTATATTGCTGAATAGCCGTTGCAATCCAAGAATGTTTTATTAGTCAGATACTTAAGGAAACCAATGATTCATTGGATTTTCGAAAGTGGATTGAGAATGGCCTTACTAAACAAAGATATCAGTTTTTTATGTTGTTTGGTACACTCACAGCGCTAAGCAAACTTGGCAGAGCTTGAACTATAGGTTCTTGCACACTGTTTTATAACTAGAAAACATTCAACCATCCACGCCGATGCAATTATTTGCACGATACGAGCATTGCTGATTGAGGTAATGGGTTCACCAATTAGGCATGCAAAAATCCAGTCTCGTGATGAACTCAAGGTCCCTAACTTATTTGATTGGGGGGATTAGGTACATTACTTGAGGGATATGGTGCAAATAATTCAATACTGACCAAACGCTTTAGCACCTCTTTCTTTTCACCAAGAATACGATTCATCAGATTCAGATTTTCACGAAAAAGGCATCTCATGAAGACATCAAACTGGAGATTCCTGTATTTTTGGATTTCACTTACAGCCTAATGCCACGTCCGAAGCAATATTCGAATCGAACTCACGTCCCGTGACGCAGCAGCCGTCCTCCCGATCGCCACGCATGACAGGTGTCAAACTTGTTAACTTCGTTTATTAACCCCGTGGGCGAAACGTGATTGGGGTCATGTGGGCTTGTCAAAACTTAAAACTAAATATTGCTCGATGATTGATGCTCTGAAGGAGAGAGACCTTAGTGACAGTACTTATCTTTAATAGCGTTATCCATACTTCCATACTTTATATTATAAATGCGAAAGTAACTCTGCCTGTCTGTCTGTCTGTCTGTATGTTACACTTTCACGCCTAAACCGCTAAACCGATTTTGGTGAAATTTGGTATAGGGATAGGTTAGCCCTTGAGAAAGGACATAGGCTATGTTTAGTCGCAATAATCGACATTCACGCGGGCGGAGCCGTGGGCAAAAGCTAGTAGTAAAATAAAGTAGAATGGCAATCTCAAGGGTCTCACAAAAAAATCAGTTCGATAATGACTCCTCTCTACCCTCCTCCTTTCCTTTCTCTCTTTAACATCAGCCCTCTGTCGGGGCACGAAAGCATCACAGCCACGGTACTAACTTTATGTGAGACGATATTTGCTAGCAACCTCATTATTATAACTAAAACACCTCCTTAACATTGTCAACCGTATAAAAAATTAAGAGCTGCCTCATTTTCCTACAAAGAATTAATTAGTCTGTATCCATATCATAAATAAGTATACAAGGACAATGCCACAAGTTATTTGAAGGCCTTCCGTGGCCGTCCAAGTTTGCTTTGTTTTAAGAAAATACCATTGTTCTCCTTCGCAGAAATGGCCGACGACGGTATAAAGTAACCGGCCATTACTACTTCACTGCAAATGGATTTCTTTATTATTTAGCTCCTTATTTAATAGGGACTTCTGTTTTATCACCAACGGGGACAGGTTTTTTGTAGCTTATAAGTATATCGAAAATATTTTTGCGTTTTAACATCAGCTTCATTTTACAACCAAATTTATCTGAAAACTCGACCTCGACCTAAACGTTGACGGATAACGAATTCAATACCACCAAATGAAAAAAAAAAGCTTTGAATGGAATCTAAGCGTCAACTTAACCACCTTCAGCTATGAGAATAGGACTTATGTTTGCGCAAATTCAAAGAATACTTCACTAGATATCATCACAACAATCTTTAGATATTATCATCATTAAAAATTTGCCTAAGTCTGCAAGCTCCTAACTACTTAAAACCCTCTTCTTGACAGCTTTCAAAAAATATTAAACCAAAGCGTCATTATCATCTAACAAATGGTTCATTTAAACCACCCATGTATTCAAGTGTGAGGCACGTGGAACAGTAATTGTTAGCAAAACGGCAAAGCAAATTACACCTGGCAAGAAGTATACCAACATACAGCTAAGGAATTATTCCTAAACAAATCGCGACCTAAATCACAAGAAATAGTGCCTCTAGATGCGACATAGAAGCTATAAAAGTAATTACGTACGCACTTGCTCGGGAGTAATGTTTCAATTGTGCTTACTGGGTAGTTTCTAGCGACAATTAAGTAAATTTGTAGCCATGTGCGGTTACATTTACGACTTGTATAGCATTTTTATGATTGCGAACTATGATCGAGACAATGAATATCACTTATTGTGGGTCTTTTGAGGGGATATTTTACACTGTATGAAAATACCAATAAGCTAATTTTGGAAGGTGGTACATGGATTATGAAGGAATTAAGTTAATGCAATTGATTTGTGACAAAGAAACGTCTGTTTCAATCTACCGTTTCTGGTAATCAACCGTAACGTAATATGTCTTTATGAAGTTATAGTTTTGAAAAGACAACTTTGTTTTCAATAGAATTAAATCAGTGAAAATCTACGACACGAATTTAATCCACGACTAGTCCCTTACAGAGGGAATGCTGTGACCAACTTAGCTAACGGTTTATTCTTATTATGGTTAGAATTTAACTTTTAAAATTTCTGAATTTGAACGATTTCTTTTAATTATCCGTGATTGTATTTTTCAACAGTAATCAGTAGAAATAAGCACGGTTATGCTTACTTCTACTGATCGCAGTTGGATTGCGGTTACAGTGAGGTGCAGTAAGCTGACGGATTAACATAAAAATTTGCTAGTCTTTTCCAGTGCATGCTACACTAAGGCTATGTACGGCCCAGTAGCATTTGTTACGCGCGCACTACATATTGTATGTGGTTGAATAATAGCCCGCTACACACTTGGGGATGAATTTCATTATAGCTTTATGTTTGAAAGCGAGAATTTCTTTGTACACTTTGTTTTACAACGATTTTTTATTTGCTTTAAATTCCAGAGACGGCGGTTGAGGATTTGAAGGTTGGCTTTTTATTTTATCGTTCCACACCTTTGAATGTGTTGAGAAATGGCGACGAATGTACTTTGATGACGTCACGAGGTATGTAAATACGAATGTGGCGTGTTTTGTGTTCCAAGTTTATTAATTTGGGTTAGGTATTTGGAATTGCGGAGTGATCTCATTTGTCTGTTTCTCAAATTACATCATATGTTGTTGGTTGAGTTATTAGATGAAATGGGCCCATAACCTGTGACAGATGAACAGTGACTATGAATGTGGGATGTTGAAATAGTCATAATTATCATCTTAGTATTAGTCCCGGTACCATCCGAGGCCTTTACCTAGAGGTCCGGGATTCACTTTATGACTTAAGCTTCTCCACTTTGACCGGTCTTTAGGCATCTGAGTAAGACCAGTCACATAAAATCCTATAGAATGTTTATAATTTAATTAAAATATCTCTTTTAATATAATATTTCTCTCATCCAGGAGACAGGTAAAACCGTATCATCTAACATGAAGCCTAAGTACAATGTAAATATTTTCTGATAATAAGTATAGTAGATAGCTATTCAATCAATGTATCAGTGTCGGTGACATGTAATGTAATGTCGGCCGGAAAAAACAAGCCCATTATTTTTGTATCTTCATATTTTTTCACTAACTCTGTATTTTTTTACCTCCTACGGCTGCTAGCTCCTAACCACATATGAACAAAATATTCTCTCATTGCAACAGAAGTTACAATATTATGTAGTTACAAGCCTTCCATTCGTGGCTCCGCCCGCGCGGATTTCAGTTTTCCTTTACTTCATATCTTTGGTTCTACTTTTTTTTTTTTTTTTACTTAACCGTTAAATCTTAGGTTTTTTTATCGCAATTCAAACAAACCTAAGATTTTAAAGACCTTTCCAACAAAAAAAAAACCGCATCAAATCCGTTCAGTACTTTTTGCGTCCATTGCTGTCAAAAATATAAGAATTCTAATCGTTAATATAACATAACCTAAAAAACATTTTTATCTCACTTTGCAATATTTTTTTGTAATAGTACAGATTTTTTTTTTCATGCGGCAGTCCCCTCTGATATCGGAGCCGGAAGGGGAGGTTATGTCGGACACGAACCGACTTAAACCGCATGCCGACTGTAGGTCGTGGTGCTAGGACGGAGGTGAGGTTGCCTGTAATAATACAGATAATTAATTTTATCACTTATATACTTATACACATTTACTTTTTTCAACAAATGAGTTTGGTTAGTTTTCATGTGTAAAACTGCAAAATTAATTTATTATTTTATTATTATGATTTTTTTTGTCCGGAAGTGTCACGTAATAGTATTGGACCAATGACCGAAGTATTTCCTTTTACCAAAACAATATGTTTACTATCACTGTGAGTTATGCGATACTTCCCAGTCGAGCGCCACACACCCGACTGTTCAAGGATAAAAGTATTATCTAAGATGTCGAAGTTTGTAAGACACAATATAAGTAGAAATTGGTTAATGGAACAATACATTAAACTATAATGAGAATTAGATATCTCATAAATTACCTCTAAACAGTCGAACTGTGGGGTTACAATGAAACAGCGTTATGGCATTTTGTCATGATAAAGTTGAAAGACAGTAGTATCAATAAGTATTTTTTTAAATTAATTTAATTGAAAATGTAATCTAGATACGGTCGGCATCAGAAAGATGTTGACAAAGTACTCAACTTTTTTACCCCCTTGCAGTTGACCGATTGTGCTGATATTTGGTGCACACACAATAATACCATAAAAAATCAATAAAACATTGATTTGCTGTTAATACGAGACTTACTCCCCTAGACTAAGACGGAATAGCTCCGGGCGAAAACGATCGAATTATTTGATCGTTTAGATTTTTGAAAGGGACTATTGACGCCATATTTACACAGGTGTCGTTTGATATTATTAAGCATCAACATTCAGTTCAGAATTTTCAATGAGATTTTCTACAAACAATTGCAAACAGGCGTAATCCATACTAATATTATAAATGTGAAAGTAACTCTGTCTGTCTGTCTGTATGTTACGCTTTCACGCTTATACCACATAACCGATTTTGATGAAATTTGGTACAGGGGTAGATAAGACCATGAGAAAGGACATAAGTTATTTTTGGTTGCGATTTGGTGGAGATATAATTTGCTCCCTCTCTGCTCGTATCCTTTTAGTTATTACTAGCTTTTGCCCGCGGTTCCGCCCGCGTGGATGTCGGTTATCGCGACCAAATATAGCCTATGTCCTTCCTCAAAGTCTACTCTACCCCTATACCAAATTTCATCAAAATCGGTTCAGTACTTTAGGCGTGAAAGCGTAACATACAGACAGACAGACAGACAGACAGACAGACAGACAGAGTTACTTTCGCATTTATATTATTAGTATGGATGTGTGGATTTACTTCACTCTTACAAAAAACCTGGTCGGGAAACCTGCACGTAAGCGCGGAACACTATCACCCTCCCAGCCCGTATCTAGTGGGACAGTTGATAAAATTGCTTTGATATGAATACGTGCAAATATATCGTGTCAAAGCTATATTTACCGAAAGCAAACATTATTCACCCAAATTTCGATTGAACTGCACCGTCGTCGATGTGTTAAATGTAGCAACAGTTGCTATGAAGTCGATGATAAGTTACTATCTATTACAAACCTGTTGAAACGATAAAAATTTAATGCGAATATATCATTACTGGCTGTTGCTCGCGGCTCCACTTACGTTGTGTTACCTGTTCCTGTTCCCTATAGGAACCTACTCCCGAGATGAAAATTATCTTGTGTCAATCTGAAAAATAGTAAGCGCCAAGTCCTATCCACATCTGTTTAACGATTTACGCGTGATTGAGTAACAAACATTCAAAATAATTTTAGTTAGAGGCAGAAATTCGGATAAGATGACTTCATTATTAGCTGTAGGTCCTTTGAGCTTAAATTAGTGTAGCCTTTTTATCATTTGACAATATAAACTAAACGAAAATGTACGTATGTTATTATTTTTAGATCAATTAATATTGACATTTGCTTGGTATGATATTATATTTATGCTATAGAAAGGTCACGCTGCGTGTACGTATTTACTTACGAGTGGATATTAAGTATTCATCAGTTTTTAAGTGGAGCTGTTTACCTATTAAATATTACGAAGAAATGTGAAGAGAGAAGAGCGGTTTTATCACTAAGTCCATCAGGTAATTCCTGTGTCTGTCTTTTGTTTTTCATACTCTTTAGAAGCACAGCCTGATGGGAATTGGTTACCGTGGCCTATGAAAAACTTCTATCTAATACAGAAATTTCTTAAGCATATAATCCAATTTGCTCGACCATTCATACTTTCCGGCAATGCAAAAGTTCACATTCAAATTCGGTAAACATGAAAGCTGACCAAGTGTGCATCTTTGCATGGATGCAGTGCTTAGATAAACACGAATTATAAAACTTAAAGTTCACTTTTTTTGAAAATGACAATGACACTCCTGTTTACAGTTACCTGTCAAAGAGTGACCATCAGACAAGCCGCATGATTTTTGAGGCCTTAGTCTAATTTTAAAAAAACATGTCTCTGTCATTGTTCAAATTTCGAACGTCAATACCGACTTAAACTTCTGTTGTCTTCGTGTCGTATAAGAAGAACTTATTTAAGTGCAAGTCACTGTTGCAGGAACATTATTCATTTGTACGTGGCCCGATGTCATGTTTCATAAGCCTACTAACATTTATAGTTCTGTACCAAAGTTGTAAGTAGGTACTCCAAAAAAGATCTACGCGCGATTTAGAAACTGAATGTCAAAGGACTGCGTTGTTAGTCGGCAGTTTCTGGGTGCAATTGAGGAGTTTTTTACATTAGGATTTTTTTTGTAAAATTAGGCATGGTAGGTTAGAAAAGTGCCGTATAAACGTGCAAGGGCACGACCTATGATGTATAGACATAGACATTAAAGACTTTAATTTATTGCGTGGGATCTCAAAATACAGCCGGCAAAATGTGGGTGTACTTAAATATCATTCGAATATTTAGAAGGCGTGGGTCATGTCATAAAAATATTGCCTCTGAAAATAACTTCTTTACTAAATATATAAGTAAAGTCGCCACTAATTTTAGCTCCGCCCCATCAAATTTCTTTTTGTAATCTTCACTGAAAATGCAACAATTATTTTTATTAATTTTAATGTTCAATTCGTTTTTAAATTTACTAGTGTTTAGCAACTTGAAGCATCGATAGCTTATTGGTTAAGGAGTCGGCTTTACGATCGAAAGGTCTCAGGTTCGAATCCTGGTCATTACACTACCGACGTGAACCCACTCCTAACACAAGCAATTTAGCTTAGCTGGAGGGGTTAGAGGGAATATTAGTAATTTATGTTCTAATATTCTATTTTAAAAAAACCTTCCGAGGACGATTACACTATTTATACGAAAGAGATGGTCCTGGGTCTGTCGGGGTGCGAGAGATATGCTTTTGGCAATCTCACCTCCGGCAACCAAGGACCCAAGACGGCGTGCGTTTTGGTCGGTTCGAGTCCGACATAACCACCTCCACCAGCTCTGTGGGGGGGGTGGTATCCGTGGGGATTTATCGCACGATAAAAAAAAACACTATTTAAGCCATACTTGCGAAAGTAACTCTGTCTGGCTGTCTTTCTGTATGTTACGCTTTCACGCCTAAACCACTGAACTGATTTTGATGAAATTTGGTATAGGGGTAGATTAGACCATGAGAAAGGACATAGGCTATGTTTGGTCGCGATAACCAACATCCACGCGGGCGGAGCTGCGGGCAAAAGCTAGTAACATCATAAAACGTCAGGGTGTACCCTAAACCTGCCATATCTAGTCTACAGGCCTTTGTGGATGATAAATTAATTGCCAAACATTTTATTCCATGACATGCTCTTTAGTTGCCAACTTAATCGCCAAGAAAATAACATTAATTACAAGGTCCTAGTTAAAACAAGACTGTTTATGCACTGTCATGCTGGGTAACGGTATCGAACATGATGCTTGATGTGTATATAGTTTTAGTAGGTAATATCTAGTATGATGGATTAAGATATTTTGTCATGCTCTTGTTAGGTTTTCTGGGAGTATGATATGCGGGAAGATTTTATTTTATTTTAGTGTCATGATATTAGTGCACTTTCCTCTTCTTTTTCTTTTATTAAAATGACGCCTTGCATCGGTTATATGGGTACGATGATTCTGCCAGCCTCTAGTAAATGTTTTATAATCATTAATGGCGAAACGTCAATCTCTAGTAGTTCGCCATTTTCCTCAAAAACAATATTTGGGAATCTTGACATATTACGTCAGATTTGATTTACAAAATATGAAAATGTTAGGTGACGCTATATTGTAATGATACAATAACTTTAACTTTTTGTCGACGAATTGAGAGCCTTCCTCCTATAAGAAATCGGTAACATAAATGGTTAATCTTGTAACATATCAAAAGAATTCGCATTATTTGCGTTAAGATATAATTTGTTAATTATAAAGACGGTTCGATAATTAAAAAGCCCAAGAAAGGAGTTTAGATGACTATCAGTTTTTCTGACTAGAACTTCCAATTACGATATTAATGTATGATATAGTAATTATATTCAAAATTACTTACATTTTATATGGTTAAATGTCTACAAAACGGAATAAAATGGTTCGCAGTTTCTTGTAGCGTTTGCATTGTGCCTCGGAATTACTTTTTCTTGGCAAGTTAATTGAGTGACACTACATTATTACAGTAGCTAAAAGTCTTTCAGTAAATGCTAAAACATAATCACATTAGAAGCGAGCTAAGTACTTAAAGAGCGACGAGATGTGAACACAAGAAGTAGAGAAAACTTAATATACATTTAAAATTTCTTTTAAAAGTTCAACCTTACATAACTTAAATAATAATACAATATTTCGGGGTATTTAATACCCTGGGGGGCAAGCCAAACACAACTACAACCACAGCTGGCTCTCCTCGTGGGTTTAGAAGGTCAGACAGCAGTCGCTGCCCAAAAATCCAACATGGATTCCAGGCACCAACTGCGAGCGCAACTTAACTGGTTAATTGCTAGTCGGGTTGTGACATTATATTGAATTTTGAAAATCGAATTCGAATTTTGAACTCCTGTGTACAAATACTGGCAACATAATAATGATTATGAGCGCCTAAGACAAAAAATAAATTAATTATTGAATTCAGAACTCTATAGCATACATCCATTTAACCTACTCTTTATACAGGTACTACTCGTGGTGTCTAACAATGTTTATTATAATGGCCTCGCGTTCAGTTCTACAATAAGCTGAAAGCTAACGACGTATTAAGTTAAGCTTTTAAAAACTTTTAACTGATAATATCGTAGCAAACAGTTCTGCTATAACAATACTTACTACTTACTCGTGCATGTACCGTACAAAGTTCACAACAAATTCAATCAATAGGTATAATAGTTTTAAACTTTAACTTTCCAATTAGTAAGTGTTTTGTGATTCACAAACCAGAGTGGAGGTTAATAACCTTGAAAACCGGGAAATGTTATCCAAAATACAAGTGAAATACAAGTGAGTTGACGGCAAAAAAATAGGTGAAATTGGTAGGAGTCAACTCGCGCGCGCTCGCGATTTTACGTTAGCGAGTTGGTGAAGACCTCAAAACATTGTGTGGTGGGAAGCAGTCTGAGAAATTTACCACGTGACCAAGAATGACTCATTTTTTGGTAAGGGAGACTCGACGGACAAGGGTGGACAGTGTCATGCTGCATGACCTATTAAATGATCTTTTTTTCTTAAAAGTACGTAAATATCTTTACTCACAACACTACTTAGTTTTGTTAACGGCTAAAGGTTTAACATTTTTGTTATTTTCTTATTTACTTTTGTTTAAAAGTTTCCTTAATTACATGTGAACTATTAAAATTATGAATATCAAAATTTAATACTCTTTCAATTAATTAAATAGATGTATTAACTCAATTTTAGCTTTTCCTCCCCAATATAATTACTTATGTATGTTGAGGCCTACCCTATTTTAAGTTTAAATTCAAATTCTACCCTACTCTACTTTGTTTGAAATCACTCGAAGGAGTTAATTAATTTTGTAATTGAATTAAAACTAACGGCATTGATACAGCGTGTTGCGTGTTCAACCGCAGTATATTTAACTTGAGGGTAGAACATTGTATTCTTAAATCACTATCAGGAAATTGTACAGAGGAATGAAAATGGTGGATTGGATACGGTATGTATGAAATACGCTTCGGCCGCAGTGGTAACCAGTGTTTCGTAACCAGTTGCGATCAAAGAGTGAGATGTTTTTGTTTATTTCATCTATTCAATAAAATCCAATTAAAATAGTCATACACATGTCAGTTTCATATATTGTTTAAATTGATTTCATTGGCACTGATATCTACCGACCGCCATTGCGTCGAGTTTTTGGGTTTGCGATTGATTAACACTTGCAATAACATTTTCGATGAGTTTGACTAGTGCGGCAAATATATACCTACGTAGGATGGAGTTGGAGTTGTGGAGTTATGGAGATTAATAATAATAAGTTACAGTATTATTAAAGATTGTAAAACCACCAAAAATATATTGTTTTACATTGACCTGAGATTTGCAGTTACATGTGCTTATTTTTCAGAACAAAAAGTAGCCATTCTCAAATACAAACCATATCCATTTCAAATTTCACTCAAACCAGTTGAGCCGTTTACAACGTTGAGGCTTGAAAAGCAATAAAGATACACACATCCTACCTCACAAACTTTAGCATTTACAAAATTAATACCTATACCTTAAAAGGCTAAAGTACCTAATTGGATTAGGCAATCCGAAATTTCAATCCAGCACATTTAGACATTAATTGGTACTTACAAAACTTAATATTCCAGAATTATTCAGTTAATTCAAACCATTTGCTAAAAACTGTTCTAACTCCTCCATAACACGATAACAAAGTAAACGGGGAAACTTCACCAATTAAAATTTCATTATACCATTTGACAAGTATTGCGGCGGCCAAGGCGGAAGATTTTCAATAAAATTATGAAACAAATTAAACAAGTTTGTTCATCCATCGGTTCGCGACACTCTTCTAAAAATGCCAAGCAACTCGATAAACTGCCCTTCACTAATCTGTAAATTAATTACGGATGTAAATGTCGGCGGGAACTGCCGAGGGTTTGCGGAGCTTGGCGCGTTGGCGGGAAAATAATTGCTTTTCAGTTGCTCCTTTCAGGTTGGTATTACTGATGCTATTGACAGCTGATGCTATTGAAACATTTATGACAGTTCAGTTACACTACGGAATGAATTTTAAAAAAGATACAAAAAATTGTTTCGTGCAAATACAATTCGTACCTGAGTAAATAGTATTTTCGAAATTATTCAATCACGATGTTGATTTTTAATGTTTGATTTCACACTTGTTGGTAAACGATTTTTTCGTGTTAGTGAATATCCCGCGAAAATATTTGTTTCGAATTTTGAATCATCAAATGAAATATATTTTTTAAACCGTTGTATTTGTTTGCAGATAAATTGACACTGAGAAAATATATTTGTTAAATTTTTATTTTTAGTACTTTGATAGTACTTGTGCAGATATGTAAGGTATTTGTATGTATATTATATTAGTTAGATAAAAACTGTAGAAAGATTTCATACTCACCAAAGAAGAGACTGATCGATGGATGTATTAGTGACAAAAGTTACCATTTTCAATAATGGCATGTTGTATGAAAATAAACTGCATAACATACCTGCAAAGAAAAAAATTGATTTAGTGTATTCCATTGCCCATTAAGAATCTACTTTCTATTTTGAAAGAGTTAATTTTCGTCATTTCCATAGTAATGTAAAAAAAAACGATCTAAAGACTTCTTATTGCTATTACAGAAAATTAATTAAACTTAGTACTAATCCTAAGATTCGAATGACTTCTCCATTTCAATTATTCGAAAGTGTCTCATGAAAATTTACTTCAAAATCGTTATAATTTTCTATGAGCTACTAAACGTTACAAAGAGCTAATCTTTAATTTAACTTAAGTATCGTAGTTAATATTAATGGAAATTTTAAAATCACCCACTGTAGATGGTAATTTTGTTTGCACTGGGTTACCAATATTATGAATAGCTTTTGCCCGCGGCTACGCCCGCGTGGATGTCGGTTATCGCGACCAAACATAGCCTATGTCCTTTCTCATGGTCTAATCTACCCCTATACCAAATTTCATCAAAATCGGTTCAGTGGTTTAGGCGTGAAAGCGTAACAAAGACAGACAGACAGAGTTACTTTCGCATTTACAATATTAGTATGGATTTGTTATAATTCACACAAAAACGGCTGAACGGATCCGAATGTAATTTGGCACAGAGATAGATTGGGTCATTCATCAACTCGCGCGTCATAGTCGCGTGCACGAGCAAGTTGGCAGCTTTCAATTTTTAATAGCACATCGGCTACTTTTTACCCGACTGCGCGACGCAAAGGAAGGTAATGTGTTTATCAGTCTATTTATCTTGCGAAAAGATGTCAGTCGACGTTTCCATATGAAATCCATACATACATATGTATATAAACTACAGATCGTACCCTTTGGTGCTTGGAATACTAAGGGGTATCTAATGGTGGGCGGAAACCGTAATATCCGCACTCCATTAAGTGCGCTGTATCTGCTCCTTGGTATCAAAACTGTTGTTGAAAACACAAACTTTCGTCAAAATTGTTTCATTAGTTACATTGGTTCATTTGTGAGGTGTGAACTTACTGAAATGGTAAGAGGCATAAGGCAGTGAAGACAGGTAATCATAGTAAAATCGGACGAATCGACACGATCAAAGAACAAAGTTAAGTCGATACGTACGATTTTCCTTCGATTATACTTTACGCCTTATGCCTCTTTGCCTTTTCTGTATAATTCACACGGCTTCTGGTAACAAAACCACGAATATTTCAGCTCCGATATAGTATTATTCTTATATGATTAAAGATTGACTCAGGCATTTATTCATTCTCACAAGCTTTGACAAAATGTGTCATAGCATTGTTGGTGACTGCAATAAATCTGCAAGACCCTCTCTTCTCAGACTTTGCCTGAAAGTATCAGGCAAGGTGAGGTCATATTGATGTGTCCCATGTGTATATTAAAAAAAACATTTGTAATATCAGTAAAAGTTAAAAAAAAACAGTAAGTACTAACTTTTTAACTCTAGCGTTCCATGATATAAAATAACAATGACGGCAATTAACGCGATCATGGTATAGGTACATACGTACCTTTGATTTGATAGACGTTTCGACCAGGTTACACCGATTGTGGTCACAGGCTGACTCTTCTGTACTGGCTGGCTGAGTCACCCTGTGACCACGGCCGGTGTAACCTGGTCGAAACTTCAAGCAAATCAAAGGAACGTGATTCCTGTTATTATTATTGTATAAGACACTGTAATTGTCATTAAATACCAACATTATAAACATAACCTACAAAACTCTATCGTCGAATACGGAGTAACAATTTTTATGAGTCATACTCTACTATCGACGGTACATATCTCATGAACCACATATTATGGGTTATGGCACCGTTAGCGGCAAAACCTAAGTTATGAAGGGAATATGCAGAGGAACGTCGTAATATATCTCATGGCCGAAATAATGGCGGTGGAGGCATACTTAGATATCGTGTTATTGACTCTTTATATGCAGTTCGGGCGGGAAACTGTTTTATAATATAACTGGAGAATATTTTTACTGGTATTAAATATACTGTACCAATACCTAGTATTAAAAAAAATTGTTAGTTTGTTTGTTTTGTGCGCTGCCGTGTCATCCATTTGCCATTTAGCTAAATTTATTGCTTGCGTTTGAATTAAATGTTGATACATTTAACTATTCAAATTGAATAATGTTTGGGCGCAGTACTCATAAATCAATATGAAACCGCTCCACCGTCTCCCTATAGACGGATAGATATATAAAGGAAAGAGATTTAGATTAGTCCGGGCGGGGTCCGGTAGCTTAATGCAACTTACACTCAAATAATAGATAAAATTGTACTTTCCAAGTTAAATAGTAGTTCCACTATTGTATTGCTGGTGGGTGAAAGTAGCAGAGTAGGCAAGAAAGAATTAATGTACTGTATAGACAGTCTAAGTAAATTAAATGTCTTTAAAATAATATTATGTGCATTCCCATATGTGTCTAGCCAGTCCTCATGTCATTTAAACAGAAACATACATTACATGAATAATTTTATTCATACCATGACATGTCGTCATAGTGACAAATTTATATTTTTTGACACTAATAATTTTATTAGTAATTATTGTTTTAAGACGAAAGATAGTATCTATCTTACAAAGTTTGACAAATATAAAATTGCTACATTAATAGCAAATAATATTAAGTTTTGGAGAAGTTTACATTGTAAACAAACAAATAACCCAATATCTACAGTTTTACCAGGTACTTGCTCTGGTAATCTTATATGTCTAACTACTAATACGACTGATTTAAACTAAATGTTCAGACAACAGGAATGCCTGAGCTTAAGATAGCTCATCAAAACATACAAGGCCTTCCCGGCAAGGAATTAATAGTAGAATTATTCCTAGAGGAATTAAATGTGGATGTTTTGTGTTTGACTGAACATTGGCTCAAGGAGAGTGAGATGATGTTTAGTATAAACAATTACAATATTGTAAGTTGCTTAAACAGAAAGTCTGCTATTAGAGGTGGCTCCATGGTCCTTATAAAAAATGGTCTCCGCAGTAAAGAGCGGGTTGACATTGTTAGACTTTCTGTTGAGCGCTGCGCTGAGGTGGCCTGTGCCGAGCTTGATAGTTGTATAGTAGTCTGCGTATACAGTCCACCCAACAGTGATTTTCGAGCTTTTATTAGGGTCATGGATCAAGTTCTGGGGATTGCATCAAGTAGTAGGAAAAATCTTATTGTGTGCGGTGACTTTAATGTAAACATCTTACAACAGTCTAGGGAAAGTACTCAATTTCTAAACATGTTCAGAAGTTACAATCTTGAGAATATTTTCTCTGAGCCGACTAGAAACACTGCTACGAGTGCCAAATGCTTGGATAATTTTTTTAGTGATAGTGGATACTTAAGGAAGTCTCTAATTAGTAAGTTGCCCTCAGATCACCAGGGTCAAATAGTATCCTTTTCCAAGGGTATTAATAATCAACCTAAGGAGAAAATTATGTGTAGGCCCATAACCTCAAGTAAAATTAAAAAGTTCAAAGATGTGTTAGAGGATAAACTTGATTCTTTAGCTTATTTGGGTAATAATCCTGAGGCTCATTATAATAGTCTATTTACTACATTATCTGATGCTTTTTCCAACACATTCAAACAAAAATGTAAAAAGCATAATACTAAATCTAGATTCTGTGAATGGGCTACTGTAGGCATATATAAAAGTAGACGAACACTATTTGATCTATACGCCCAAAAACAGTACAGATTTGATAATGATTTCATTGAATATGTTAAGAATTACTCCAAAATTTTCAAAAAAGTGTGTAGACAAGCGAAGGCCATTCATATTAAAAGGAAAATAATTGAGGCCCCTAATAAAATGAAGGAAACTTGGAAAGTCATTCACAAAGAGTCGGGTAAATGTAAAATGAGGGATAGTATTACTAAAATTAAATTGGAAAATAAGGATTTAACCTCTCCGAAAGATATTGTAAATGCGTTTGAAGACTTTTTTACCAACATTCCATTTAAAATCACTTCTTCAATCAATTCTTGCGCCCGCAGTGCTGTGGCTCTTCTTGAGAGTAATATTAGTTCTTCTTCTAAATTTAACTTCAAACATATTGATCCCAGTGACATCTTAAAAGTTTTCAAGCAACTTAAAATGAAAAAGTCTGAAGATTACTGGGGCATGTCAGTCAGTTTAATTAGTCATGTAATTGATATCATGGCACCTGATTTGGCACTCATATTTAATGAATGTGTTGATAACGGTACATTTCCTAATTTAATGAAACATGGTAAACTAATACCATTATTTAAGAAGGGATCCAAGTCAGAACTTGGAAACTATCGCCCCATTTCTATTTTGCCAGTTCTGAGTAAGGTGTTTGAGAGAGTGATGCTCAATCAGATGCAACTGTACTTCAAGACCAACAATCTTTTCCACAGCCAACAATATGGCTTTACTGGCGGGAAATCTACCACCGATGCGGGAGTGGCCCTAGTTAGCCTAATTTACGACGCCTGGGAGGGATCGCAGGATGCCATTGGAGTATTCTGTGATCTTTCCAAAGCATTTGATTGTGTTGACCATCAAACACTCTTACTCAAGCTACGTCGATATGGTTTTGATAGGAAATCAATAGCACTATTAGAGTCGTACTTAACGGATAGGCTTCAGACTGTTACTGTTAATAACGTAAAGTCAAATGGGTCAAATGTCAAAATAGGTGTACCCCAAGGATCAATCCTAGGACCCTTTCTGTTCCTGGTATATGTCAATGACTTGCCTTATATGGTCGAGGCACAAGCTGGCATAGTACTGTTTGCAGATGATACATCGTTAATATTCAAAGCAAATAGGTATAGTACAGATGCAAATAATGTTAATAATATTCTGAATGCCATGTCAAATTGGTTTTCTGCAAACAACCTATTGTTGAATGCAGAAAAGACCAAATGTATGAAGTTTACACTACCCAATGTGAGGCAAATAGACGTTGATGTTGTGCTGGGGGGGAAGGGGTTAGAATTCGTAAACACCACTACCTTTCTAGGAATTACAATAGATTCTAAATTACAATGGGGTGACCATATCACTATTCTGGCCAATAAACTTAGCTCTGCTGCTTATGCTGTGAGACGGATTAGGCAGTTGACTGATGTAGCTACTGCTAGGCTCGTATACTTTAGTTACTTCCATAGCTTGATGTCCTATGGAATACTACTTTGGGGAAATGCAGCAGATTTAGAAACTATATTTATATTGCAAAAGAGGGCAGTTCGTGCCATTTATTGCTTAGGCAAGAGAGACTCCCTCAGGGAAAGATTTAAGGATATTGACATTTTAACTGTAGCTTCCCAATATGTATTTGAAAACATAATGTATGTCAGGAAAAATATATCTCATTACACAAAATTAAGTGACATTACAGACAGAAATCTGCGTAACAAACATAGACTTTTACTTCCATGTTATCGGCTTAGCAGGGTTAGTGATTCTTTTAAGGGGGATGGTATACGTTTTTATAACAAACTGCCAGAATCGATCCTTAGTATGCCTGACGATAAATTCAAAACCTTTGTAAAAACCACTTTATCCAAAAAGGCATACTATAGGATAGATGATTACTTGAAAGATAAAAATGTCTGGCTTGAGCATGGTGCAGGCCCCTCGTAAATTGCTATAATTACAGCATGGTACTGTATTAGTTACGTGACTTATTTGTTACATTATGTAACTTTGTTTTAATTCTTAATTATAAAGAGTTTTATATACTTGTTGACATTTAGATTTAAGAAAATAAATATGTAAATTGACGTCCAAAAAATGCCGCAGTGGAGTTTGTTGCGCCGTTTCTTCTCCACCAGCGCCTTGGAAGCGGTGGTAAACTTAGATTAAGTAGAATTAAAATTGACGTCAATAAGAAACAATTTTATTGTTCTATATTGAAAAATAAATGACTATGACTATGACTATGACTAATGGTTAAAGCATTTTCCCTGTAAGAGAAGGACCGGTCAATTTTTTTTCCTATCTTATTCAATTATTGCTTGCGTATTTGAAAGTTATACCTACCCAAGGTACAAATATAAATATCGGACCCGAGGGTATGAGACCCATTTAACCAGGGTCAAACATTAGCATTGTCTTAGGGCAAAGTCTACTTCACCTGCGCCTCTACCTTGCCTTGCAGCATTTTCAAAGCTAACTTTTTAATTTATTGTAAAACTATAACCCCGCGAACTCCGTGCTGCAATTTTTTTCCGCCCGCGTGGCGTCCGATCCCGTTCCCTTGCACCCTCTACTATATTAAGCATATATTATACATACAAACCTTGCTCTTGAATCACTATCTATTAAAAAACCGCTTCAAAATCCGTAGCGTAGTTTTAAAGATTTAAGCATGCATAGGGACGGACAGAAAGCGACAGCAACTTTGTTTTATACTATGCAGTGATATAATTGGTCTCAAGTTCCGCCCTGGATGTTAAAATGTTCCAGAGAGAGGAGATCCGGTTCTCAGCATTCCATGGATTCACCGTGCGGTCGCCGGGTCCATGGCGTGGTACAGAGAGGAACACTGTGACGGCGCCTGGGACTTGCGACCCAGGTGTAGGTTTAGGGTGGCCACCTTGTGATGCATCAGCTCTCACCTCCACCGTCAGACGTGTTCCCCTCTCTACCTATCCAAATTTGGTAAGCTCCTATCAACGCCGTTTTAGATATTCGTTACATTAAATTTAAACTTGTAAACAGTACAAATTTTATTCGAGCCTTTGGGAATAAATCCATGATGATTATATTACATTGTCGTGGGTTTCCGTAGTTCCGTAAACACTTCCTCAGTAGGCCCGGGGGGGTAAGCAGCGTCTATAATTAATATGTGGAACACTTGAACCGAATTTCAGAGGAATGTACTTCCGAGAGATGTTATTATATATTCAAGGTTTAAATTTATAGTTTGGTTAAGCAGCTATTAAAAGATCGAGTGTGTTCTGCTGTTTGAAGACGGATGTTGTTGCAGTTAATGTGGGTTTAAATACTACTAAGGTGGGAGTAGCTTGGTGGTTAAGGAGTCAGCTTTACGTTCCTGAGTTCGAATTCTGGTCAATACAACACACAATACATGGTACATTTTTACGATGGTGGCCCTCTTTCGCCTTCTTTGCCTTTACCTTAACGTCAGGCGAGATGAAGTCAAATTGACGTGTCCTGTGTAAAAAAAAAATAAAGATGTGAATTCGTTCCAAAGCCTAACACAAGCAATTTACACGGGTATACTAAATTCAGATACTCTTTCACGTTCGTTGCTCTAGCTTAGAAAAATAAAACATAATCATCCCAGGATTATATTTATTAGAGATAATAATCAAACAAAACTGACAAATAATTACGAAGAAATGCTATTGCCAAAATATGAACACAAACACACACACAGGACACACGTAACAAAAATATGTGTATAACAGAAAATTCCTTAGCACACGAATTGATTACTCGAAATATAACACCGATAACACACGAGATTCAAGAAAACTACAATATTTAAACATAAGACTTAAAAATTCTGTCCGCGTTATCGCGTATGACCGTGACATCGTGCAAGTTTCCATTGTCCAACATACATAACATACTCTGTAATGGCAAATTGCAAGCAAAAGTGAGATATCTCTTACATAATCGCTTACTTATGTGATGTCCCGTAAATAAGTCTGACCCAGTACTTTATATGTTTTTATTAATAGACTTTGCCCGTGGTTTTAGTCGGCACGAGTCAGATATAACTATCCCTGCTGCTGGCTCACTTAACCGAATACGATTAAACAGAGATAAGATTGTATGTATGTCTGACCAAGACACATCTGACTAAAAAAACACAACAAAATACATTCAGTACTTAGTGCGAACAAATAGACAAATAGACAAGAATTCCAAGAAATATTTTCTTGTGTTCAATATCGATACTAAAACATAACCCATTTTTTTAATATCAACAAGTCAGAAACCAAAGCCCTGTATACATATAAAAAGCACAAAAATAAACAAAATTAACATTAAACCAATTAACTTTAATCTCTTTAATTATCGTTCATCTCCATAAAATACAAAGCAAACTCATTACCACACATCCGATTCCCGACCCCATATTTACCCGTCTACTTAGAGTTCACTCGACCAATAAATCCGCCGTGAACACAAAATAGGAAAGTAAGCCTCATCAACTCTAGATAATGAAACGGCCACGTCAAAATCCGTGAATCGTGACGTGTCTCGGAATGGTCACAGGCTGCAAGCAACAACTCGTTGCGACTACAAAGGTTGTCGAGCGGCCCCCGGTCATTGACCCCGAGTGACCGACGCCCGCGCACCATTCGCTTATGTTCACCATTCTTAAACCGCCGCCGGAGCACATGTAGTTGTTGCACAAGAATTCGCAGTATGGGCAGATGTGCGTGATTTTTACGCGACTGCAACAAAGTCGATGGTTATGATTTTGACAGGTTATGTATTTTTGGTCAAGGGTTGTGTATCAGGAATTTGGTTCAATGAAATATGAAATATGGGTTGGAAAATGAAGGAGTCTTCTCATAATATGAGATTACGTGTTGTATGTATTACGAAAAACCGCACGTGTTGAACGTGTTGTGCAAGATAAGCTTATTTTTATCGTGTTTGTTTATAACTGTTATAAGGTTAATAAGCGTAACGCCGTGGAGTGTAAACATTTCGCAGGTAAAATATAGCTGAATAATTTGTAGAAACTTATTAGCAGCATTCGTGATTGAAATATTTTTTGTCCTTGTCTATGATGAAGGGAATAAATGAAGAGAAGATAAAGAATTCTTTGTATATATTATTTGACCTGTGATATATGAGTTAAAGACAGAACATTCCAATGTCACAGACAATTTTTTTATGAATATAATAATATACTTTATTAACTTCTGGCCAGCTGCCCAAGTTATTCAGATGCTATTTGAAAATATACTAGTCTAGTAGATTCGTAATAAATAGCAAGATGTATCGTTCATTTTTACCATAGGTATTTCTTATTATCTTGTAAAGATTGGAGGGCAAAAAAATAGATCATTATATTTATAACAGAAAACCAAAATTGTAAAGGACTATATTAAGTTGTCAATAAGGAGTACTTTTGTGTGTTTTCCAACAAACTTTACCTTAGATATCCATACTTGCATACTAATATTATAAATGCGAAAGTAACTCTGTCTGTCTGTCTGTATGTTACGCTTTCACACCTCAACCATTGAACCGATTTTGATGAAATTTGGTATAGGGGTAGATTAGACATAGGCTATGTTTTGTCGGGATAACCGACATCCACGCGGGCGGAGCCGCGGGCCAAAGCTAGTAGATAATATTTTGTTGTTAACTTTAGATACTATATTATAAACGTTCTACTATATTAAAAATCCACTCGATACATTTGAATATGTATCTATGATATAATCTTAACGCTCTTTCTCGGGTTACACAACACAATCTCTGAGGGCTTCTGTTTAAACAGAAATATATACACAGAAACAAATCTAGAGTACATTTAGCTGGAAATACAAATTGAATAAATCTCAAGTGTTCTCAAGTGTTCTCAAATATTACGCATATATAATGAAATAACTGAAGTATATAATAATTTCGCGTAAATTATTTACAGTGGAGCTTGTCGTCATTTGCGGTTATTAATAACTGTGATAGTTGTTTTATGACAGCTGTACTAAGAACACTGTACCTACGATAAGTGATAAATGGCACTGTTTTTAATTCTGTCCTGGTTTTAATTCTCGAGTCGGGCAAAGTTAACCACGGGTGCGGGTAAAATTGCCCAACTGTCCAAATAAACAGTAATAGTCTGGTTTTTTATTTAGTTCTAAAATATATCTGGCGAAAGTTGAATAATATCTAGTAATAGAGTTAGGTTACCGCTTTTTTGGAGATATTCTGTATTATTTAGTTCTCCTCAAATTTCTTTGACCTTGACCTTGGCTTTTACAATTAATTCTGTAATCTATCCTCTCCTTTAATGTACAGAACAATATGTGTAAAACAAAGGTGTGTTCGTATTATGAAGCTTGTGTTACGGTGCAAACAAATGTGGCTCCAATTATATTTCTTATTATTTTCTATAAATATTAATTAGATCTGCGGTCATTTTTATATGGATTCACTACTCGTAAGAATTTCTTAGGCAAAGTTGCACTCCGTATAATCGAATAAATGTTAGCGTAAAGCGGGTCATTCAACGCAGTTAATCCCAATTATAATGCTTTCAAATGAGATATTATTGGTTTATTGAACATGTCAGCATGACTTGGCGGTCATCGTGTACAGATTATAGTCATGTATACCCTATTATAGTACTCTTTGTTTACAACAAAGAGTATAAAGACGGAATGTAATTTACGATGTATCAAAGTTCTAATAGATAATGGTTCTGTGCCAGTTACTTGAGTGTGATGTGAAGCATTCGTAAAATATGACTTTGATATAAATTTGTAATTACTATTATTTGCTAATTGATTGATATTTAATATATTGTTGATTTAAGAACATGAGAGGGAAAAAACGTGTTAGGAAACTCGTTTCGTCAGTAATTTTAAAAAAGGTTATGGTAGGATTACGGACGATATCTAAGCTATTATGTCTTAGCCATTAGATTTGCATCAAAATCACTAATTAACATTAAGCATAAAAACTTCACTTGACAATTCACATTACGAAAATCCATTTTCATACCACGTGTGAAATTACTTCATAATAATTAAATTTTAAGACATTTAATTAAATTGGCAAACTTATCTACTAAAAAATCTACCAAAAAAATAGGAATCATGGTGTATTCAAACCATGGGGAAGAAAAAGATCCCCGTTAATAAAACAAAATGTAAAAAAAACCATAAAACTAACTTTGCCCGTTATATCTAAACTTTGCCCATCCAGTTTGGAATTCTAAGCCATAATCACGTGTTAACACACGTGATTATGAATTACAAATATAAGAAATTGGTTCAAGGCTGCTCAGTGCTCAACAAATCAAAATTAAAATCATATTGTAAACACAAGTAATTAGTATAAATCGTACGGCAGAATGCATAACGACTCGCGTGATAATTGCCTTATGCTTCATTCATAAATGAATGTAAACGATACGACCCGCTTAACAATATAATTTGTGACTGAAAAACTATGTTTTTATATGGCAAATAGTTTGTGGTGAACAGTATGCTAATTGGCTAAATAACTGCTGATTTTGCCTCGACACTTTGAATTTGCTGTATGTTACGCTTTCACGCCAAAACCACTGAACCGATTTTGATCAAATTTGGTATAGGGGTAGATTAGACAATGAGAAAGGACATAGGCTATGTTTCGTCGCGATAACCGACATTCACGCGGGCGGAGCAGCGGGAAAAAGCTAGTATGTATATAAGCCAGAGTGAAATGGAATCCATAAACACGTCTAACGTCTCCCGACTTATTGGTAATTCCAGTATTAGAATATGAGTTCTGACTGCTTCAGAGTTATTTAAAGGCCGCAGGAAGCAATACAATCTTCAATAATGTCTTCATCGAAACTGCCACAAACTGAAACGTCAGGTCAGAACATAAGTGAACAAATTATTTGCTTCCCGAGAACCGTCCCTCACAAACTTATCTCTGTAATTATTTCTTATTTGTCGTGGAAACAAAGAATGTAATTAAAAATATGCATTCCTATTTAAGTTGGTAGCACATTTACATAAGTTTCAAGCGAATCGTTCGCTTTCCATATTGCCCGCTTAAAATGCAGCAAATTTACCGCATTTCCTAACTTGCAACATTGTAGTTTGCGGAATAACAGATAACTTTTCTCGTGTTCGATTCTGGTGCAGTGTAAATATATGAATGCTTCGATTTGATATTTGAATATGCAATTTGCTTGTATATGTAGTAGTCTAGGTGTTTCTATGCATAATTACAAAAAACCGACGACTTAACGTGCACGCCGAGGCACGACAGACCCATAGACATGCATACAAATATTTGCATTGAGCGGGGACCGAACCCACGCCTCCTGCGTAGCGGCCGCGTTTACTGCCGCTACACCACAGAGGCTGTCAAGTGTCACTGTTAATATGAACAAAATAATATATCAATATCTAGAATTCATTTCTAAGAGCCTTCTTTTTAAATTAGTGTCTAAGAATATTTCATCTAGTCTAGTATATACCCATTAACCAGGTACCTATACCTCAACCTAACCGCGAACTAGCCTCATGTAAAGTGAGACAGCGATTCTAAAATGTTTACAGCGGAAATTCCATCTAGGGGAAGCTCTGCCTCAACCAGTAACTTTTAGTCCTTGACATAATTTTATTGTTCAAAATGTTCATGAGGTTTATAAGGAAAATACTGGCTGAATTGTCAGGCATCTTGCCTGACAGTAATGTATAGAAACATATGACATGCTTCGCCGACTTTCCCTTATTTTTTTTAACTGAGCTTATTAAATTAAGAAATGGTAAAAGAGCGGTAGAAAAATTATTAAAGTTACGTTTTATAATTTTTATTTATTATTAATCAACCTATATTAGTAAATTATTGAACAATTAAAAGTAAGACGTCATACTTATTGTTTCTTATTGTCTCTTTAAAGTATTTAGTTATTATGACAGTACAGCGAATTAACACAAGGGTAAGCAGCGAGGTGAAGTCAAATTGACGTGTCCTGTATAAAAAAAAAAAGCAGATGATCATAATATTGACGGATGACGTAAGATTGAAAAGGAAAGGAATTTAATTAATGAAACAACCAGCATTCAAGTATGAATTGAATTGCTTATCCATTTGTTTGTAATCTATGAAACATCTAGATGTTCCCAATCTAAAAAGCATCTATCAAAATCCGAACATCAAAAGCACTTTAGAACTTTCAACCGCTTTCCCTGAAAAATCGCACTGAATGAATGAATGAGCGAAAAGTTGACGCAACTGTCATTTTAACTCTTCGAATAAGCTTGTTTTAAATATTTTATCGAAAGTGTTTTTTTTGCTATTTTATTTTATCTGTGGAATGTTGGAAGCACTATTGCTTTCAATTTTATTATCATTTATATATATTTTAATTTCTTGTTTTGTACTTAATTTTCTTTTGCACAATTTCATGTCAACATGTGCTTTTCGTAATATATATTATTAGTTACTTCAAACATGTATAACCATAATTTGCAATTTAATTTAGGAGTTTATATATATATATATATATATATATATATACACTGACGGACTCATAAACTGCATCAAAGTTCAGGTTTACTCTAAAAGGATTTTTTATAATAAGTATGCAAACTTTTTAGATTAAATTATATAAATATGGAAAGACTGGCTCTTAATCTTAAAAAAAAAATTAAATTTAAAAATAGAACTGCAGTAAAACAAATGAATATAGCCGGGAAAAGAAAATTTACTTGTAGTATCAGATTTGCGTGTTATTTATAGCAAAGTTTTAAATTGATTCTCATTGATTTTTTTTGTTTTGTCAATTGAATTATTGTTACCAGCATAATTGTTGGGTTAGTTTTTTAACACATCGAGAGTTTTTGAACCATAATATGGATACTTCGTCCGAACAAGCGGCACAAATTGTAGCATTGGTGCGGGAGGGCTTGGATCAACGAACGATTGGTAGAAATTTAAATTTAAACCAGTCTACGGTTTCTAGAATATACAGAAGGTTTGTAGAGACAGGTTCTTACAGGAGGAGACGTGGTACAGGCAGAACTCGAGCAACCACAGGTCGTGATGACCGATTTATTGTTATAACTTCCCTGCGAAATCGTTTCCTCACATCAGTTAACATCAAAACCGAGCTTAATGAAGTGCGTGGAGTAAACGTGTGTGCACGAACAATAATAAGAAGGTTAAAGGAAGCGGATATCACCCCTTTTAGACCAGCAAATGGTCCAAAGTTGTCTACAGCTCACAGACAAGCTCGCTTAAGATTTGCGCGTCATCACCTGAATTGGACAGAAGAGCAGTGGGCCTCTGTATTGTTCACGGACGAGTGTAGGACATGTTTATATGGTGCAGATGGTCGCAGAAGAGTCTATCGTCGACGTGGGGAGCGATATGCTCAAAGTTGCATTGAGGAGCGTGTTCCTTTTGGAGGCGGTTCATGTATGGTCTGGGGTGGCATATCGATGAACGGGCGAACAGAACTTGTGTTCATAGACATGGTCCGTCAAAACGGTAATAGAGGGGGTTTGACAGCACATCGCTACATAACAGAGATATTAGAAGATCACGTGGTGCCTTACATGGGATTCATAGGCCAAAATTTTACTTTAATGCAGGATAATGCCCGGCCGCATGCAGCTGCACAAGTTCAACATTATTGCGAAGAGGTTGGGATACGTACAATGAATTGGCCAGCACGCAGCCCGGATCTTAATCCCATCGAGCATGTTTGGGACAATTTAAAAAGAGCTGTATATGCGAGAAACCCTTCGCCCACGACAGTGGCAGCACTAAGAACAGCACTTTCAGAAGAATGGGACAATATTCCGCAAGATCTTTTAAAAACCCTTATAAAATCTATGCGGAACCGATTAGAATCCGTAATAAGGGCACGTGGGGGTAATACACCTTATTAAAACACAAATAAACCCTTGCATAAAGTTTGTGTCTATTGTTAAAACCAATTTTTTAATTAAACCAATTTTTCTTAAATTTCAGTACATAAACTTAAACTTAAAGATATGACCCTACGCTGTTTTAAAGTTCACGAACCAATCTAGAGGTTTCAATTTAAATCTGTATAGAAAGTATGCATACTTGGTTAAAATATTTATTTCAAAGTCGTCTATTACTTTGATGCAGTTTATGAGTCACATTTTACATTTACATTTATATGATTTAAATTGGTAAATCAGAATAAGGTGAAACTATAATTAAATAGTAATAATAAATTAAGTAATTTGATTACATTTTAGTTTAAACTATTTTATTACTTATCATATAACGTATTTGAGTTTAAGGATTAACTAAATATTCTATAGTTTAAAGTTTAGGAATCGCTGGCGTAGTCTATGGGCTAAAGAACCGGTTCCAGTCGTGGTCTGCATCGCACGACCCGCCATTGTCTAGTGAAAACACTTTGTTAGCAGCACAATGTTAGAATAACTTCTATGACGGTTTCGTGTTCTGTGGTCAGGATATAACTAGGTGATGAAAACGAAAGATTAAATTATATTTTTAATAAACAGTTACGATTGTTTTTTGATATTTCCAAAACCCGCGAAAATATAACTACGATTTAAATCTACTATAGCCTATTTCATCGAAACTTGCAACACTGAAAAGTTTTTTTATAAGTCAATGGGTTAATATAATTTAATATTCGAATCCTAAACATGTAAGTTATAGTTGACTGGTTTTGCTCGTTTTCTAATTTTTTGGTAAAGATATAAAGTAGTATGGCAACCGGGGCTCTCCGATGCACGACCAGACCAATGTAAATACCCATATTCATGTATTCAAATATTTGCGCTGAGCGGGGATCAAAACCGCGCCTCCTGCGTAGCGGCCGCGTTCACTACCGCTAAGATATAAAGTAGTAACCAAACGAGTGGAGTCGCGTTTAACAGCTAGTTAGATAAAAATTTAAACAAAGAACAAGCCTAGCAGTATATGTCAGTCAATAGCCAATCGAAAATTTCAACAAAGAACAAGTCTAGCAGTAGGTATATGTCAGTCAGTAGTCAATCGCGTTGCAGAAAATACTGATCATTTTCACAGCACATGGCACATAAACTTTAGCTAATATTACCATGAAGCAAGATTACTTCCTACTTCCATATATTGAAGAAGAATTAAATATTTATACGTACATTTATAGTTTGCTTCAGAGCCAATCAAATCTTAACAGCCCGCATTGAATATGATCTCAATGACTTAATCAACATTAATACTCATGAGACGAGCCACGAGGCGGCAGGACTTGATAAAACAGGGTTAATGAACTTTTTTGTACTATTAAGGTGGCAAATAAGCACTTTATAATGGGTTCAGATAGCATTAAAGTGGATAAATATAGTACTGACACACCCCTTCCACATACACACACACTTATTCACTAACTTTACCTTTATTCACCAACTTTAAATTTAAAGCCATTCATTCAATACTAAATGGAACATTGAATAAGTTAACTTTATATTTTGAGGATTACAAAAATCGTTAAGCGTTAATTATTTATTGATGACTCTTTGTACAAGAAGCCATTTTATATTTGTTACTATACATATCTATATGGGTTTGGGAGTGTATCTATCTACGTCTATCTGGCAATCCTTTTCTATTTTCTACTTACGGAAACCCTTTTTGACGTTAAGGTTAACCTCATCGGAGGTAACATTGAGGTTAAGGCAAGATTAATGCCCATGTCAGACTCATCGTCATCCAAAAGCGTGTGCTTACTACTGCTGCGATCCATGTTTATTGATATAGGCATTTACAGAAGTCACTGCCGTTAGACGTCGTAAACTCCCAAAGGAAACCCTGCGCTAAGGCTTCGTCCCATCAGCACGTGTACCATTTGGGCCTCAAAAATCAGAAGTTCTTGTTAGAGAATTGATGCAACACAATACATTGAAACACAGACAGTGTGTGCGTATGCATTGATATTTTATAAACTGTAAATATGTTGTTCACACTCTGAAATGTCAATAAAAAAGTGATGACCAAATGGTCACCAATCAGAGATGCGACAGTGCGTCACCCAAAAAAACGTCTTCAATAAATTAATTAGTAACAATAATAATATTATTAAAATAAAGAATGATTTAATTAATATAAATCAATAACATTGAGGTATTATTATTAAGAAGCTATAATTTTTTATATGTAGTGTTTGCGCCATTTTTGAAAGCGGCCATGTTCCTGCATGACGTATCTATACTCCATTTGTTTAGGTAATTAAAAAAAGGTAAACAAGAAAAATGGTGGATTTCAGAGATTGTCAACCTTCAATGACAAAAGTATTTTTTGTGCATGATTATAGGCAACATAAAGACTATATATTTACCTTATTACATAATTTTAAAATTTATAATATTAAACTGACACGTTCAACACATTCACAAATTATAATAACAATCAAAGTAATTTCAAATTCAATCCCTGAATAAAATTTTAGTCTGAGTCCGAAGAACTATAACCAACACTAATTACGAAGTGATCATAGGTTTCGTCAATAATGTTATCTAGGGCTCCACTTCTTTCAGTACACACTCTTCGCGGCTCTTTATGGTACCGAACAATAACAATATACAAACTGCGAATAGACTCTGACAGTCACGCACGTATGGCGCGATCTGGAAAAAACTGTTTTGAATATCTGTCTTTTTAGTTTCTTTATGGTAGGCACAGTGCAATAGTTTTAAAAATCATTCTAAATAATATAATTCTTATAGTTTTTCAGCTTAGGGAATAATAATTACAACTCAGTATTAAACAAAGTAGTTAAATATAGAAAAATATAAGAGAAGAAATGGATTTTAAGTTCTAAAAAGATTTTATAATTGGTCTCATTTTATTTCGGAACGAAAAATGCCCCTACAAAAGAACCCTTTTTACGATTTGTTTACCTTTTTTTAAGTACCTAAACAAATTGAGTATAGTTTATAAAACATCATTGTGCGTATGTGTGTGTGTGAATTTTTGTTGCTTTTTTTGTTGAAGTTGTTTTTTTTTTAAAAGAACACGTCAAGTAAGAGTATGTCAAACTAAAACGCACTGTTTCGTCACCCTACAAGATATCAAATAATACACCCAGTAGTTTTATTTGGATAGAGGTCATAATAAAACCTTATTGTTTATGTCGAGAGCCATCATAATAAACTGGGTCATTGACCATAATACATACTATGGTCGCCATAAACACAGGAATATAATTAATGAACCCCAATGGGTAACCGTAACATTTCATTAATAAATTGCGGTGAAAGGCTGTTTGTTGTATTATTGTTTTTGGTTGGATTTGTTGTTTGTTTGTGGTTTCAATTGTTTTGTTGTAATAGCGGTTAGTATTGGAACTGGTTCGTTATTATTAATATTAATTGATTTTTCTGTAACGTAATTGGAAACAATGCGGTTTTGAATATTTTTGGAAGCATTCGAGTTACTAAAATTTAATAAATTTATTGCACATTCGCAAAGATTTATGACAAATAGTATTTTAAATAAGCACTCAAAGATGTCTTGTTGCGTGCGGATTTGATTATAATATGTATTATAATTAATGGATTTGAACTCTCGGAGGTCCCACCACCTCAAAATACACAAAAGCTGCCAATAAATAGTACGTTTCCTGACGTGATTTGGTTCAACACATATGCCGTTGACTAGACGAAGCATTAGCTTGAACAAAAATAAAACACAGGAAACCTCAAAAGCCTACTCATGTCAGTTTATAAAATACTAAGCTTATATTCTGAAGCAAACACATTTTACTAAGCACTTTACATCTCTTTGAGCTAATGCGTTGTCTCTTTCAAACGTATGCATCATTTCAAATAGAGAACGTATTATTTTTAAAATTCTCTAACATGAGTAGCAGCATAAATCCACTTATGTCATTTTGTTTGTCATTGAATATGTTACGCTGGCAACAATAGAATGACTACTGTGGTTAAATATACATTCATGGTATGTGGAGGCACTGTGGCAGTAATGTGTCAAGGTTCGCAAACAACTCTCTAATACATTTACATGTTGTAGTGTGTATAGGTTAAAATCGTGATAACTAGCAACACTGTATTGGAAACTTTGAACGTAAATCAATTTAACTAAGGGGTAACTTTGTCCGTTAATAAAGAGTAAAATATAAATTGCTTTGGGGATTTTTTATAATTATGTGGTCTGTGATTGGAGGTCACCACATTTATGTATAGTACTTAGATACAACACTATGTAAATAGTTCTATGCGGGGTACTTTTTCTGTTGGGTGGTTCGAAATTCAAACATGAAAATAGGTCCATACTTTTTACCCGACTACGGCGAAGCCAAAAGGAGGGTTATGATTTTGACAGGCTATGTATGTATGTATGTATGTATGTATGTATGTATGTTCATTTGTTCCCTCATAGCTCCTCAGCTACTTATTAGAACTAGACAAATGAGGTATCGTTACAAGTGGCTTTATCGTCCGATGGTTATAGGCTATATGACGTGTCACTCAATCTTGTGTGGCGCCCTCTAGCGCTCATAAGGTACTGTGTTAAAAAATAAATTTGAGATAAATATACCGTGATTGGTATCAAATGAAAGGGCTTAAGAAGCACATTTCAAATATATATAAATTATTAGCTATACCTTGCCCCAAAATAATGTAAATAAAAAATAAAGTTTAAAACTAAAACCTGACTACCGAAAAATCACACTCTAAAATGTAACAAACAAGAAAATATCAAGGATAGCCGTGGTCGTATGCCACTTACTCTAACAAAACAATATATTCTAGGGTAAAGTGGCATACGACCACGGCTATCCTTGATATTTTCTTGTTTGTTACATTTTAGAGTGTGATTTTTCGGTAGTCGGGTTTTAGTTTTAAACTTTATTTTTTATTTATAAAATCGTGTAAGTCTAAAGGAACCTTTTCTTTCCTTACGTTCTTAAAATATGACCCTGAAGAAAATGTACTATATTCTGGCAGCTCTATGATCTATATTCTTCGAGTCACGTTTTCGAGAATTGTGGTCCGTATAGGTAACTTCATAGTCATAAGGTTACGGTAACGCCCTGATCGCTCGGGTGTCTCGGGGCTGTACCGTTACCGAAGTCAGGGCCATAGATGGATGACCTATTACAAAGTTCATACAATATGTGACCTAGAATATCTTAAGCCATGTCTCAGAGGTTATGAAACTGTAACCGATTTATTCGCTTAAGGGTTGATCACATTAAATCATTTTGAATCGTTTGGTAATGTTAAGTCCTAAAGTAATGATGATGATCATGATTCTTAGTTTCTATTACCGGGTTGTGCAAAATCTTATTTTGTTCTTCAGTGAAATTTTCACTAATAAATATGGATAATGCAGTTGACCGAAAACATAAGTGATGAAATATGAATATATCCCTGCTTGCTAGCATTAGTAAAAAAAAAATTAAAGTTCAGCCTGTTCCGAGAATTATGGCAATAGGTCGGGTCAATTAGACACTCCGCAATCGAGAGCCTCATAATGAACTTTCCGATACTGTAGCAGACTTTATGAAGTTTTGTTTGATGGTATTTTTAGCATATATTGCTTAAGGAGAGAAATTATTGGAGATATAGCATATCACAGATTCCTATATGTAGTATGGGGACTACACCAAGATCTTCAGAACTCAAGCCAACCTCATGAAAAATCTGCCTTTTTTCGTATTCTTGCTTATAAGAGCACTTTCTGTAGTAGTAGTTTTATAATCTACATAATTAGGTATTATCCTATAGTTAAAATAAATTATCATCCGAGCTTATTAAATTAAGAATGGTAAAAGAGCGGTAAAAATTGCATCGGTTCTTATTTTATAGCTTTTATTTATTTTTTATCATCCACCCAACCTATAGTAGTAACTGATTTGACTATTACATTTTATGACGTCACTAAATCTTTTTCATACAATTTTCATAATAACTTATCGTTTTGACATTTCGTAAAAAGTAACTTGTTTGACTAGTCAGTAGACAGTCCAGTCCAGTCATGACCACTACAAATTATGTCATGCCGGTCATGTCATAAAAAAAGTAATACGATTCACGTCCTTGAATCAAAACAAAGATCAAAAACATTTTTGACATATAAAAAGAAACCAAAATAAAGGAAAGATAGGGACAGACAAATTACGTTAGTTTTCCGCCAGCGACTCACCGTAGCATACAGTCGTATCGATAACATAAGTTGTACCTGATATGGCTTCAACTGCTACTTGAATATACGCTCAAGTTAATACACACTACATACCAGTACCAAAAAATAACAATACAATGTTATCAACAGACTGAATTGTATCTTATCTACTCTATGGTTAAACCATAATTATTATATGTATGTCTGTGGTTTAAACCAGTTTACGCGGAGAAAAAAAGTTCGTTATTAGTAAAGGCGGGAAAATTATCAGTTAGGTGATTCTGAAAAGGTTCTGGAAGTGTTTTATTTTTATTTTCTTTTTAACGTTACCTATTATTTCTTTATTTTGTCTTGTCAATCTTGTACTGTGTACTTGGGTTGAAACCGCAGGGCGATGCAAGTCTAGTATTATTATTAGTATTTATACAGGTAGAACTCTTTGTTACGTTCTCGAGAATTCTTATTTAACAAACGAAAGTCTTCAAAATAAAAATGAAAACGCGACGAAGTAACAAAATACGCGACAAGAATTGAGTCATAACATTTGACTTGCGACCAAATTAAATAAACTAAGTAAGGTTTATTTATCTTTTTGCTTACTTTAGAACTCAAATAGCGGAGGAGATTGATTTGAAACATTAATTTCAAGTGTTTTCACAGTCATGGCTTTCCGCGGTTATTCAATGTAGGTATGTGCGCCCTTTGTATAAAGGTATGATTCCAAAGGTGACGGCATAACTGCAAACGCACGCAGCAGGTACACGTAATACATTGCGGCTTGTCAATAGTCCCCTTTATCTTTATCGTAGTTTAACAAGTAATGTAGTGCTGCCTTATTATGCGGTCGGCTTCGGAATCATACTTTAAGCTATGGAGAACTTTTAATTCAGCTTGCTTTCGGTTAATTTTACGACCGGTTTTTAACGCAACAAAACTCATTAATAACCGTATGTTTATAATACTTCAAACTACAGGATCCATCGACATGAAGTGTAAAGGTAAAGCTAGGCATCGGTAGATTTGTGGTTAAGAAGTCCACGTTTTGATCTAGACAGAACGGGAAGGTTCGAATCCTGACCATTACACAATCAACGTGAACACACAAGTTATTTCGCTTAGTAGGAGGGATTAAGGGGAATACTAATAACTTGATTACTAATATTCTTTAAAGAATAAAAGTGAATTCACGATCTTAACTGCTCGACTATGATTTTTCTTAACCACATACTAAAGGAACGAGAAGATAACCAGTTTAATCCAGGCAGAGACTACCATATATTGAAGAAAACGGAAAAGGTTCATGCAAACGAATCGCACTGTATACGTATGTAACATAGCCCATTTAGAGTAAAATGTCAACAAACTCTGTATGAAGGACGTGTAGGTTAATGAAATGGATCAACAATGCTATGTACATTTACATATACTTTATAGAAAGAAAGAAGAAAGAAAGAAAGAAAAATGTTTAATTCATAATACGCACAATGAAACATATAATGAATTAAAAATCTAACCATTAATTCTACTACAGATTAGATACAGAGACATTGTGCGCATCAAAAATATGGTCGCCATCTCAGCATAATTGCTGCACATGCCATTATGCATGCGCAGCGCTGGTATTCTGATGGCGCCAAATCAGTCAAATTTCAAGGGATGTAAACTGCTCAGACACAAATAAAATTAAAAAAAAAACATACCTAACAAAAAAATAACGAAAATTGCGAATACTTAAAAAAGAACAAAAAACTCTTGCAGTAAATACAGAGAAAAAAGGTTCATAGTATTCAACATCAGGAAAGGTTCATTTCAAATACTAAGAGGAAATGTTGAGAATAGGATTGGTAGAATAGACACTAAGATAATATTTTAAAAGCATTTTATAGTAAAGTTGAAAGATTATAACGAAAAGGGGATCACTTTCTAAGAAATCACTCCTACCTACGAATTCAAATAGATTTTAACTTTACTCACTAAGTGAACAAGGAACCGTGTAACTCACCGCGGCTATTCGCAGTTCATTCCGACACTTAAGCTTCCAAACTTAGATCTAAATAAGGTTAAGTATCCATTAATTTAATTCAGCCGTCAAGTGCCTAGATTAATGAATGCAAGTTCGACTGTTCCGGACGTTTAACCTTTGATTAGCCTCTGAACAATCCAACCATTATGATGAAAGCAGCTCATATGGAACACGCTACTGTGCGCTTTATTAATAGTTCGCCATTTCTCATACTGTGACAATCGCGCACTCATCCACGCGCGATTGTCACATTGTCATCTAGAAAATATAACTATAAAAGAGGTCGCTCTTTTTTTAGAAAATACCTAATACCTACTTTCGGTATCACGAAATAAAGTTCAAATTTTGCTAGCATGATAATTCACTTTTTAATTGCCTGTAGCTTGTTAAAAGGCGAAATTCTGCGTATGAGTTTCTTTTGTTATCACCGGTTCAGTAGTCGTCGGTGTTCACGAAATAAGTTTTTAATTAAGCGTATATTATTTGTGTCTCCTTCATCGGTGATGCTAACGAGTATAATGCCCTGTTGACATTATTTCAGCAGCACGAGCGAAGTCAGTGCTGGAATGCTAGTGGAATGTGCCTATTCCAGTGAGTTATCTAGCCCAGTGACTAGATTGCTGATCTAATTTTATACTGGAACTAGCTTTTGCCCGCGGCTCCGCCCGCGTGGATGTCGGTTATAACGACCAAACATAGCCTATGTCCTTTCTCAAGGTCTAACCTATCCCTATACCAAATTTCATCAAAATTGGTTCAGTAGTTTAAGCGTGAAAGCGTAACATAGACAGACAGACAGACGGACAGAGTTACTTTCGCATTTATAATATTAGTATGGATATTGTGAACACTACAGTCCAATCCAGCTCTGGACTAGATTCATTCGCTGAATTAATGATTCGTGAACCGGGCATGATACCGAATACAGTACCTACTGAGGTTATAATTTGAACGATAATCGCCATTTAATCAAAAGTTATAGTGAGGGGGAATATGCGTTAACCAGACATTTGTAATACTTCAACCTGTGTGTTATCATACTACTAATAGTTAATTAGATCGCGTTCCATATACTGTAAAGAATAGAAGGGTTAAAAAGGTAATTAAAAAAAAAACTTAGATCAAACTAAAGTAAACTACACTATACTATTCGATCAATAGATAATTTCTCATCATCCACTTCCAAACATAAATTGTTTGACGAAATTCCTCTGAGACAATACATGTCACGAATTCTAAAGCAGAAAACTATGTTATCCCAAAATTAATGTCGAAGTCAAGTTCTCGCATCGGAATTTGGTAGACTCCAACTTGAACTTCCGATGTTAATCTGACACTCGGAATGTGGAAAAATCACAGACGGAAATAGTGTGAATAGATTTCAAGTTCAATATAGGTTTGGTGTGTATGTTTAAAGGACAATAGTGTTAAACAAAGTTGTCATTGAGTTGAAATTTGTATGGCAAGGAGTTATAACTTACGTAAAAGGCTGTAGAAGGACTTTATTCTTAAAAAGTATAATTTGAAACGTCCGAACACAATAACTGTTGCCATATAAATGTACTGAATACTACGATCTCATACTAAATTCAATTTGACGTGGATTCCAAGACTACTTTGCAATCTTTACGTAAAAGTCTGTGGAAGGACTTTATTCTTAAGAAGTAGGTATAATTTGAAACATCCGAACACAATAATTGTTGCCAAATAAATGTACTCAATACTACGATCTCATACTTCATTTAATTTGACGTGAATTCCAAGACTACTTTGCATAGCATTACTGAAGAATCTTGATAATATCTGAAATTTTGCACGCCAAAAGTTCGAGATGTCATTACAGAAAAATATTGGCGTCAGTTCTCGAAATACTAGCAATACTTTTTCGTTTCCAAATTCGCCACTCATCTATTCAAGACAGCTCACCTAGTTGCACCAACATTCATTACAGCATCTCTGAGAGCCCACCGAACATCTCCTTTGAAAGTTTGTCCCGTAATGAGACATCGCGAATCGTGTATCATTATCGAGACCTGACGAAGTCTAGAATTTTCTGAATTTTTATTCAGTACTAGTTTCCTATTTCTTATAACTGAATTCTGGAAAACTTCTGTGTTATTTACGATACTAGAATTTGAATATTTTATAAACTTTTACAAATATTGTGAATTTAAATGGGAAAAAGTTAACATTCAGGACGTGATTCAAGCCAGTGACTGTCCAAGGGCCGTTGGGATGCTGAGTTTACTAAGTTCAAATGATTTTCCTTATGGCTTTTATTTGTTAAGAAATATTTTCTTTCGTATTAAGTAAATCAACAGCTTTGACATGAAAGCGTTCAAGTCAATAAGACACACATTATACATTTAGCCTTGTTTGCATACTTTAAAATTATGAAAATCTATCTATCCGTACCTTAGTATGCGAAGACGCAATATAGCCTATAATAAAGATAGAAGATGAGAGACATTACCTGTATGTCTCTCATCTTTCAATTTTTATACATTGTCAATAAGGTCGAAAATTGCTTGCACTAGTCGGCCGGTCGACTAATTTTGTATTCGTTTGCCTCACGGCCATTTACTGTCCGGCCAAAATCTGTCTGCGCTGACCAGAATCGGCCACACACTATAATAATCTATCTCTACGAAAAGACTATGTAATCTGGGTGTATAATAAATAGAGATTTTTAGTGTATTTTAGTTAGTTTAAACACAGCAGAATTAGCATCATTATGCTATTATAAAATTCTACATCGAAACTGCAAAAGCATTGCCGTATACAAATTTTCTTATTTTAATGAAATACTTGACTTCACTCGAATTCAAAGCCATTGATGTTGTGTTTACCTGAAACAAAAAATCTGCGTTAGTTATAATATATAAAAATACAAAATAAATTAAGTGAAGATCTAAGTACAGAAAATAAAATCCAGAGGAAGTCAGCATCGCTACCGCTTGTGCCAATGCTGTAAGAATATTAATTGTTCAATATTTCTGGGCATGTTAGGTAGTTATGTTCAACATAATAGAGGAGCCAAGGGTTTGCTCCGTACCTACTCTTATATAATCTTCTTTTAACAGAAATAACTCACACATCACACTTCTCAATCGAGAGTCGAACATTAAAAGGTCCGTATTCTAGGATGACACTCAGCCGGAACCGCTATATAGTTGAGGACAGATTGTATAGACAGATTGATAGTTTGGCTTATTCCACTTTTCCCCGTTGATGCAGATTATTGAACTTTTTGTTCACTATTCCCCGTTGACGCTAAATTTCTAAATAATGGGGATTAATGAACTAAAAAGTTCACTAATCCCCATCATGATAAATTCTATTAGAACTAAAACGTTTCAATAATCCCCATTAGGTACGTTAAAAATAAAGTACTATAAATGAATCATTTACTTTTTATTTCTTATAAGGTAAGGGCTAAATCTAATGAATATTATGGAACTTTTTAGTTCTAATAGAATTTATCATGATGGGGATTAGTGAACTTTTTAGTTCAATTTAGTGAACTTTTTAGTTCAATTTAGTGAACTTTTTAGTTCACTAATCCCCATTATTTAGAAATTTCGCGTCAACGGGGAATAGTGAACAAAAAGTTCAATAATCCCCATCAACGGGGAAAAGTGTAATAAGCCGATAGTTTGATATATTGCCCATACAATCATTCCTCAGAAAAATCGCGATTTAGGCTGAATGTCATTCTAGAATACGGGCGAGTCGTACTTTACCATCGTGACAGTTAAGTCAATTTATTATTTAAGGGCAAGTCATAAAAACTGGACAGAATTGTGCGAAGTGATACGTCACACGTGATAATTTACACGTGTATGTATGAATGTTGACAAAAAGCCACGTTCACACCTTGAAATGGTTACCTATCTGCTGTGAGTCATGCTCGGTTCGGAGAAGACTAGTATGACGTGTTAAGGGGAGTACCGTTCACTGAATAGGATGTTGTATTGGGGCCTACAGAATATAAAGGGATTTCAGTTGTCGCTTTCGAAAGCGACGCTGTACACTCAAAATGATCTTAATTTCGTTTTTCGACCCCCTTTTAGTTGACCGATTGTTCTGATATTTTGTACACACCTTTAGTTACTACCATATACATCAATAAAGCAGTTTGATTTGTTCATAATATGAGAGTTTTTAGACCATTTTGAGACTTCGTCGTCAACTTTGAGACTTCGTCGTCAACATATTTGTGACGCTGACTGTACGTGTTCAACGTTTCTTTTAAACACTCTTTTTTTAGTTTAGTTTGTACGTTTGTACTTCAAAATGTCAGATTGTTTTGAAATTTTGCACACTGGTCAAGAACCGATGACAATATTCTAATGATTAAAAAAAATCAAGAAAAAAAGGTAATGCTCACAACAATCATGCAGCACTTTAAGCTGTTCGTCGACTGCTATGTCAGAGGTCGCGTATTTGATCCCCACTCGGTGAAAATATTCATATACATGAGTGTTATATTCACTGAACTGGGCATCCAGAACCCATTTACCCAACATATTTTGGGTCCAGTTGGTCCCAGAATAAAATATTATATTTATTATCCCTATCTAACAAACTATGAATAATCTGTAGAATTACAAAACTCAATGAACAAACAGAAACAGTTTAAACAACAAACGGTAATTGAATTAGAGTTCAGCGTGCCCCCAATAATGTTAACGGGATTTCGTCCAGTGTGGCAAGTATCTATAACTTTTTTAATCATTTTCTACTATGTGGAATAACAGGAGCAATAATAGTGGACATTACTAGGCTATCTTTGTTTAGTTTTAACTCTCAATCTGTATGTAACTGAACTCCTAAACAACTGAACCGATTTTGATGCAATTTCGTGTATATTATGTAATAAAAGACTGTTTGGTGTAATATAGGTCACGATAAGTATATGCTGGTAGTTAGCAATGCAATCAAGATTTAAGACTTTGCACAGTCTTACCTCTCAGGACGTTAGACGTAATCTGTCTTCATAGTCACATCACAAATAAGCCAACAAAATGGAAAGCGGATCCCGGATTTAGAAGTAAATACCTCAGATGCAACCGTGGTCATACGCTCAGATGGCTGTTGAAAAGTTACTGAAACTTTTATTTTATATATATTATTTACATTTATTTTATTATTCAAACTGATACCGACAGTATCTACAATAAAATAACACCAATAGAATAGTTTATTTCAATGCGAAATTCGTGTAAAGTTCCGACAATATTATTGAAAATCAAGGTCGTTGTCTTACATGTGATGAACTGGACAACCCTTTGATGCAATCGTGAGGCACATAATCACAGATTACATAATAGAACAAAACATATCCTCCTATTTTAGGTTAAGTATTTAATGTTAGCTGCATGTAGCTAACATTAAATAACCTAACTAAAGATTCTTTGTTTCTTCTCTCTTTCAAAAAGTCAAAGGTAGAATTCCTGTGAATTATCGGTAAACTTCACTTAAACACGTAACTAAGTTCAAGTCAAAGACATATCGACTCATTTCACTGCTCAAACACAGAGGACCACAAATCTAGAAAGTTCTGAAGAGGGATTTCTCATTAATTTCCGTGTCATTTAATCTCGCCACGGAACTTCAAGAACTAGATACTACCTTCCACGTAACGGGTCAAAACTTCCAATTTATATCCTTCTTTGATCAAAATGTTACATTCGTTTCCGACTAGACTAAAAGTTTATGAGTCTAACGAGAATTTACACAAATCCCAGTACATTTTCATTCGTTTACACTGTAGAACGAAAATATAATAGTCCGTAGATAAATTTGGTGAGATCAAAGACTTTGTCTTGGATTAATTTAATCTTTATGTTATGGTTTACAGATTACCACGGATGTGTTAGGGCGCGTTCATATTACGATTTGTTAAGTTTTGATATTTTTTATATTACAGGTGTGCTAGGGTGCGTTCACATTACGATTTTTAAATTATGATGTCTTTTCAATGTTCTTAATCTTAATATATAAATATAAATTTCGTGTCACTTTGTTTGTCCGCGCTGGACTCCTAAACTACTTAACGAGTTTAATAAAATTTGCACACCGTGTGCACTTTGATCCAACTTGAAAGATAGGATAGCTTACATCTTAATTTAGCGATAAGTGACATCCACACAGGTGGGGGATTTTCGGATTGATTGGTCGTTAAAATTAATATTACTATTCCATGTTTGTCTTTTGTTGAGTTTTCAAGTTCAAAATACGAAATAAATACGGTACGGTAAATAAGTAGCCTGATCTTCTTCTTCTAGTAGCCTGATAATAGTAATCTTTGAAATAAAACCACTTTTTTTCGCGGTGTGCTGCTGCAAAGCAGCCGAAACGTCGGGTTAAAAAGTAATCATCACAAATATATCGCGATAGAATCCGTAAAAAGAGGTTTTATTTCAATGAGTGACATTCGCGTAAACTTCAGAAAATATCAAATAGTAATCTTCCTGGTACGTCCGAGGTCGCAAGTTCAATTCCCACTCAGGGCAAAATATTCGTTAGCATGAATATGTATTAGTCTAGGTTACATTACATACAAGTGTTAATTGTTATTGCCTAACAAATAACTCATTTCTATTTGCCCCATTTTATAGAATTCAAATCAATAGTCCATTCGGTACAGACACATCTTTTTCTCAAGTTTCACATGACTACATTCTAAACTATTGTCCAGGCGAACTGATACGTTACTTCTTACTCGTGAATGCGTGTTTTTTACTTCATAAAAATGTAATTACATGGTTACCGTGAAATCTGCCTTGTATTCGATAAAACCGTACACCTACGTGAGAAAAGGATACATGTAGTGTGAACGATCCTTACTTGCGTAAATATTCTTTGGCTATGGGTATAATGGGAGAATAATAAGTTTGTATCTAAAAAGGGTACGTTTTTGTTAAATCGACTTTGGGCCAGGAATACATACCCTGTTATATTTCTTAAGTATTTCCTGGTACTATCAATGGAAATAATCCAGTTGGAAACAAACTTTTATCCGTAGCGGTTAAAAAGAAAAAAAAATATCACATCTTTCTTGATGGTTTATGTACGAAAAATATCATTGCAATGCAAATTGAAAAGGTAGATATTTTTTTAATTGTATGTATCAGATTTTAAGTAAATTCAAATGAGAGTACGTATGGTACGGTACATCTTGGCACCGTTGTTTCTACCAAAAAAATACAAATTAAAATCGTCAATTAAATTATTGTCTATCTTCTTTTGAAAAAAAATCCGAGTCTCGAATTCCGAATGTTATAGCGGCAACAAGGAAACGTTGTCTAATGTGAAATAACTTTTTTATTTGCGTAGAATCCCTGCGGATAACCGACCCCTGCCAAAGGGGGGAGGTTATGTCGGACTCGAACTGACTAAAACGCACGTCTTCTGTGGGTCGAGTCGAAGAAGAAGCCGAAGGTGAGTTACTTGGACAGTTAATGGTACGGGACCCTTCGTGCGCGAGTCCGATTGGCACTTGGCCAGTATTTATTACACTTCAATATGACTTCACCTCGTCTAATGGTAAGTTAAGCATTACATTGTTGTTGATATCAACACCGCCGCCGTTCCGAATAACATACTGATAGTTAAAGATAGATCGCAACGGTAAAATTTCACGTATCGGGTGTTTAAATTCAAACCACTATCCACTTACGGCCGCGTAAGTGGATAGTGGTCGTTCAGAAATCAAACAATTTTTGCAATCCAACATCTCATCTTCAATTATCCATATGATTGACCGATTTCCGCACGTTTCTCCGCGTCGCTTCATTAGAGACACACCCTTACGGTCTGTTTCTTTTATTTATTGAACAAAGAATTACTATAGCGGCTATGAGTCAAATAAATACAGTTAGTTGGCGAGGGCAGGAGATAAGTGTGTACTTATGTCGAGTAACTGTACAGGAAAATATGTACGATGAAACATTGTTACGAGGTATTGAGAGGAAATAGGATTACATAACACTGGGCAAAGTTATACTTGTGTTTTCATTACTAGATAATAAAGTAAGTGGGTGTAACCACTTTTTTTTTTTTAAATCAAATTGTAGCTTTTACGTAACATTTTTTTATATGCTTACATCGGCAAAAGTGACGTCCATTTCTTTCAATTTAATATCTATATCTTTAGGAAAAGCCGGTATAGCATAGAGCTTACGCTTGATCACTATCTCGCCAGTTGGTAAGTGATAATTTGGTTGAGAATTGATCAAGCAAACTATTACTATACTTGAAGAAATAAATCATTGCCAGTCAGTGACTAAGGTTCCAGAACAATAACAAATAAACAAACAATATTTATATTGAAACTAGCTGTCCCGGCGAACTTCGTACCGCCAATTTTTTCCCGCCCCGCGATCGGCGTCAGATCCCGTTCCCGCTGCACCATTTAGGGGGATGAAAAATAGATGTTGGCCGATTCTCAGACCTACTCAATATGCTCACAAAATTTCATCAAAATCGGTCAAGCCGTTTCGGAGGAGTATGGCAACGAAAACTGTGACACGAGAATTTTATATATTAGATACAACAATAAAATCTGAAGTTTATATATTTTTATAATCCTCCAAGCACAATATTTATTAATTTCATATTTTATTTACTATTTCATGAAAGATTTTTGACCTGAATTGATTTCTCTATATTAATTTGTACTGATTGTATTTTCCCAGTCGCTAGGTTTTGATTTCAGCTGGGATTCCGCCATTGAAAATACATTATATTGTAAATAATTGTACTAATGCAATGGCATGAATGATTCGCGTCAATGTGTCAATCATTGTGACCGATCCATCTTAGTCATCAATCACAGAGCCCTTTTGAAAATTAGTATGGCTTTCTGCGTTATTGATATAGCTGGAAGTAAGTACAGTTATATAGGTACGAAGAAAATTGGCATAACATACATGCAGTCTCATCTTTCCTATTGGAGTAAGCAGAGATAAAAAAAAATGCCTGACATATCCACGAGTTTTTTTTTTAACTTCTACTACTTTTTTTTGTACATGGTCCTGCCCTACCTCTATATTTAAATACATTGAGACACCAAGACGCAAGTCAAAAAGTCAGATTCATGCATACTACATATTTGCACGGAACGGGTGTCAAACGTGCTTCTTTAGTAGTCCCACACCACGCAGGTCGTTGAGTTGTAAATATAACATACGAAGCAGGACTAAACTTACAATACAGTTGTAAGTTATATACATATAAGTACATCTAGAGCATTTGATTGGCGCCTGCGCGGGCGCCGATGAATAAACTCAGAACGAAGCTAAACCAATCTCTCGAATGACTCAGTGACCACAAGAATCCGTGACTCAGTCCGGACCGGACAATGCAATCTGTGATTCAACAAAAAATCATCAGTCCTTTTCTATTCAAAACAGTACGAAAGAGACAGGAGATGTTAGGTAATGTTTCAAAAGCAATAAGTACCTTGAAAGTCTGTGTGTTGCTGGAACTAGGTCGATGTAGATCAAATTGCCACGAGTCTAATTTTAACTGGTACCTAGCGAACAGTTTAGTGGGAAATGTTGGAATCGATCGGAAACACGAATATTTGCTTTTGTGAATCATCGACCGAAACCTACAAATGGACCATGATCAGGAAATTGTGAAATACTCATGCTGTACCATAAAGACTTGGATTTTTTACTAGCACACGTTTCCTTCTACAGTCCATAGTCATATAAGCGGGTGCAATACATCTGATGACGTCGCCATGCTGAGGGCCACTATTGTTGCATTACTTGCAATGGTGACCAGAATTCCCGGGACTGGTTTACCATCGAGCGAGGGAATTTATACCTAACACTGATGTGACCGTTGTAAAAATGGCCTGGATATTCTCGAAGAAATGGTAAAGATGTATTCGGTATGTTTGTTGCGCCGTTTCTTCTCCACTGGTGCCTAGGAAGCGGTGGTAAACTTAGTTTTAAGCAGAATTTGACGTCAAAAAGCTGTAGTAGTGCTACACAATTTTGAATCAATACTTTGAGTTTGAGTTTGAGTGTTCTGATTCCCAGGCATGTTTCTGGCAAGAATCATAATTGGGCTTCCCCAGAAGTTCATAGCACAGCATAACCGCCACCACAACGTCGACAAAAAGTCGTATATACCACTTAAGCAGCATAAAACAGCGCGTTCGCTGATATATATTTCATAAGTATGCATCAATCATAACACCGGGCTCGTTTGTTCCGACAATATGTGGCCGATTTTCAACCAAATGTCCTAAAACATAAAGAATAAATAAAGACTTATGAAAATATTACCCGCAGTAGCACGACATAAAGGAAAAAATATACCATATGGAGCCGAAACGCGATAAACATCGCGGCAATATGTCAGACGGCCAGCGAAAATTGTCGTAAACGCCATTATGGCATTATTAGGGGTATTACGAAAGGGACCCTAACCAGATTACCCGCCTGTATGTTTGAGAACAATGTTCATACAATTTTGGCTTGTTGTTTGGATACTTCATAACCCGAAATTGCAGCTATATGTTAGGGGGCTGACGTCGATGCGGGATATACTGGACTTAGTTGCTCCTTTAGATGAGATATAGCGCCTTTCTCGGGATAATAAGATTCCCTTTAATTTGTAAGATACAACGCCTACAGATTTCTATTGAACTTGACAAAATCACAATGCAAAGATAAAACATAGTATACCACTGACAACCAAACACAATGAATTTGACTTAAATGTGCATCGTGTTATAATGATAAATAACTGCAGTCTAGCCGCCCAATCCCAGAAGCCTGCGACATACAGAGTCTCGTCTGTCAGTAAGCAACTTTTTCGACTAGTACGAGATGTTGGCTGATTCCCGAAGGTCTTATTGACCCATACAACCCCACTCACTACAGACAACGCGATTAAAATGTATGAAGTATATATAATATATCCAGATTCTACTATAAAATGTCATCGCATAAATCCGATAATATTATTTCAAGTGTGACATAACTAAACTGTCAAATAATTACGTATTTATCTAAAATCACCGGAACAAGGAACCCACTAGCGACAAAAATTATTAACCTAGTGTATAAAAGTGAGACTCGTATTGTATAACAAAGAGAAAGGTGGAACTATTGAGTTACAAACTAAAAGTGGAGCATTGGCGGACTATAGATATTGTTATAATTGTATTCATAAGTAACAATACAGAAACTTAACGATGAAAGGCTGCTGTGTGAAAAGAAATTGATTACGCTGGAGGCGACTACTTAATGAACTGTGTATGAAGGACAGTGTAGGTTAATGGATACCAATGCGATGTATATTAGCATATTGTGGGTCCACAGAAATATTATTAGGATAGAACGGAGTAGTCCACTTAGAGCATCCAGCCGAATAGCACCTAGCCATGTCCACGAAGATCACCTATCAAGATTTTTGGCAGGTGCTTGTGAGCTGGAAACGTGTGCTAACTTTTTAGACAATTCCTGTCCTATGAGACAGGAACTTTCGAACGCTTACTCAGTACTTTTAAGACTAGCTTGTAATAACATCGTAAAAAATACCGTGAATTTACTATTTTGTGCTATTTCGCAACTCTAGAATATAAAAATGGAGAAATAAATTTGAAAAATCAGTGGCGAATCGCCACGCCTGATATGCAGGTGAACACTGCTTTTGGCCGTTCTATTCTGTGTGTAGTACACTTCAAGTATAAATAACTTGTAGAAAAGGTCAAACAGGGTGCAACCTCACCTATTGATTAATGAACAGGGTTTTCGCGAAGGTTTTCTAGCAGACGGTAGTCGTTCCCGTTGAAGTCATAATAAACTAAGCCGTTTTAGAGAGAGTGGGAGAGTAGAATTCGGGATCTAAACTGTAAGTTTTATATATAATCAGGATACGCGAAATGGAGGTCATGTGGTGAAGGTCCCTGTAAAACAATTCCAGCCGGCTTACTCTGCAAATGGAAGCCGTGGTAGAGATGTTTACATTTATACTCCAACATTTTGATCGACTAGCCTTTTGAATATTGTCACACGCCACTGGGTCATAGTGATAAAACATACAAAAACTTTTTGTTAAACGGTAGTTATTGTACTTCAAACTCAGCGAACGTACAACAAAAAGATCTGAAGTTTCACTCAAGGTCTTATCATATAAAGAGAGGTAGGAATCACAACCGTTATTTTGTTCTTGAATTCGTACGAGAACAATGTTTTGTTCTTACTTTCACACAAAACAGTGTACATACTTTTTATAACAATATTCAGAATGATTTTATCTAGGTTGACACTTTTGGATGATGAATTCTGCCTCGAGGAAGCACTTCGCGTATATCAATATTTTTAAGTATTTTAATATGGGTCTACTGACATATATCTTTACATTCATTCAAGAAATACAAGCCAGATGGAGTGGCAACACGGGAGAACCCCAAATCCCAAGTTACCAATGCACATCCCAAGTTTTGGCAAGCCAAATGGTGTAAGAAATTCTGGCACTTCAAATGATCAGATAAATCTAATCACCACTTGAAATTGTTCCAGCAGGATCCGAGATTCTATCTCTCTATCCAAAAACCTTTTTTTATCACTTAGGTGGCCGACAAGCACACAGCTAACCTGATGGAAAATGGCTGCCTATGGACGTGAGCAACATCAAGCGCGCTACACACGTGCTGCCGACCCCGTAAAGGAACCTTCTAATGTTCTTGAAGAACCCCATATTTGTAGTCGCTTAAAAAACCATATTATGGGAGTTTATTCAAAACTTGAGCCCCTTCCGTCAATTAGCAGGTGTATCTTTGTATCTCATTGCTATCAAATGGTAATAGTGTAGGTATTTATCACGGGACAACGAGAGGCTTAAGATTCCTAATTGGAATAAAAGAAGTTTAGACGTAAACTTATTCATATATTCAGCTCGGGTGACGTAAGCGCGTCTCGTCAGCCTGCTAAATGAATAAAATTATTTTGTCTGACTTTATTTTATCCAGTATACACACGTAGGCATAAGCGGCTCTTGCTATTTTCATATGGTCAGAGATATCGTTATACCAAAAAATGGCACCTTATATGAGTGGCGAATTAAATGATTATGAATTTCGTTCTATCAGTTATTTTTAAGAATGCTTACTGACTAATAAGAACATTTTTGTGTAATTTATTTACAAGTCTCCAAGCCTAGGTTTGATTATGCCTTCAAAATCAACGTTAATTAAAATATTTAAAATCCTTTGCACGAATAATTACGCAGCTTCTCCGTGCCCGTCAACTTCACCTGCAAGCCGATACTGCGCAAGCAAGCGCAGATTTGCCTCGGAGGTTTGGTAGGTCATAAGCTCATATAAAAGCCGTATAAGCACCAAAAGAGGAAGTCAGTTTTAAAATTTTACTTTACTTTACAATAACTGAGGCGATTTGTCTGCAGAAATTGTAAACATATTAGATGAATAAGTAGAAGTTAGGAACGAAGAACTCTCAGTTTAAGTTGCTATATTTTACTTCGGTGTTAAAGTAATAAAATTAATTTCCAACACGCTCATAAATTAGGTAAGTATAGCACCTAAGAAAATAAAGCGCCGCGCGCCGCCGTGTCGGGTGCACTGGCACGCGGCATGACAGTTGGGGCGCCAATGCTTGCACATCGCTAACACGCAGTTTGTTTTTATGTAAATATCCTGTGTGTTTAATTACTTTTGTAGTGATTGTACACTTGTTTAACTCATCATTAATGAATAGACTTGCTTATCATCAAGACAATTATTTTTGATCACCCTCTTTGCCATGAATTTCGGTACTTGGAAAATACGTAAAATATGATCGTTTGAAAAGTGTGAAAATTACTTTGGCTTGCCAAAAATTTGGGATGTGAAGGCAACATGGGATTCACCAGAAACAACTGTCTCTGGAGATCTGTAAGCTTCAAATCCAATGACGCCCAAGCAAAGATGTTTCTAGACACGACAAATTCGGAGAGCCGAAGGAGAAGAAACAGTAAAATTCTCTTCAGGAAACGATGAAGCCCAGAAGAATAAGATTTGATTCTATGTTGTGTTTTATAAGATCTTCCTAGTCTTATTTTGTTTGGTCCGATCTCCGCTGTTATGTCATTCGTCAAAAATGTTATCTTAATTGCATTCTCAGAAAGGTTCATAGGTTCCTCCAATGTACAGTCAGCGTCAGAAATATCTTGACCACAAAGTCTCGAAATTATCTTAAAACTATGGTATTAAGAGCAAATAAAATTGTTTATTGATTTAAATTGTTAAATTTAATATTGTTCGAACTTAAGGTGAACCAAATATCAGAACAATCCGTGAACTGGAAGGGGATAAAAACTAAGTTATAAGATCACTAGCTTCTGCCCGCGGCTCCGCCCGCGTGGATATCGGTTATCGCGACCAAACATAGCCTATGTCCTTTCTCATGGTCTAATCTACCCCTATACCAAATTTCATCAAAATCGGTTCAGTGGTTAAGGCGTGAAAGCGTAACATAGAGACAGACAGACAGATTGAAATAAAACCACTTTTTACGGATTCTATCGCGATATATTTGTTATTATTACTTTTAAACCCGACGTTTCGGCTGCTTTGCAGCAGCCATTTTCGCGGTGTGACTCACGATGGTAGTTGTCACATAGTTTGAAGTATAAGTTATCTCAAAATATCCGCAGCAGAATGAGCTCACTGTGTTGTTAAGTCTTGCTGGATTTTGCTGCTTACTGGGTTTGATTAAGTGGATGACTGGGTCCCAAGCTGGTGGTACGGTCCATCCATCCTCTCTATTAATATTCACCATATATATCCATCACCATCACCAATATAAACCAATAATTCACCATGATTCGGGTATTTTGAGATAACTTATACTTCAAACTATGTGACAACTACCATCGTGAGTCACACCGCGAAAATGGCTGCTGCAGAGCAGCCGAAACGTCGGGTTTTAAAGTAATAATAACAAATATATCGCGATAGAATCCGTAAAAAGTGGTTTTATTTCAATGAGTGACATTCGCGTAAACTTCAGAAAATATCATCAGACAGAGTTACTTTCGCATATATAATATTAGTATGGATATTAGTATGGATTTTGAGTACTTTGTTCGTCAACGTTTTTCTGATGCTGACTGTACTTTGTGTGTGTATATTAATAAACAGCACACATCAGTACGTAATCTATAGTCTATAGAATACCTCTACATTCCCAATGTGCCCGCTTAGTCTGGTCGACGCTGAAAGCGACCACTGTCAATAGGCATCGAGTATTCCTTACGTCATCACGTTATCACTTATCAACTATAAATAAATGGAGTGAATGTCACCAGATAAAGTAAATCGTCGATGACATCATAGTTAAGATCACAAAATGTACTTATCTAGAGTGCATTTCAACATAGTTTTAACCTTGTGTGCAAAATAAATGCAATTATGCAAGTTGTTTCATAGGAATGCGTTGGGAGGAAGTATCTAGGACAGCAACACGTAATTACTAGCATTGCTCACGACTAGAATAATTGTTTTGATAGGTAAATAGTGTCTAGTTATTTTTTAAATTGATTTAGCTTCGCATATCTGTTTTGTACTAGCTGTTGACCGCGATTTCTTCGGCGTGGATGTCGGTTATTGAGCCAAACATAGCATATGTCCTTCCGTTAGCGCTCATCTAACTCTGTACCAAATTTCATCATAATCAGTTTAGTGGTTTAGGTGTTAAAGCCTAAAAGATAGACAGACAGAAAATACTAAGAGACAGGCTAACTTTTACATTTACAATATAAATATGGGTTATATACTAGCAAGAAAATTTACATTATTACATTATGTTAACCCTGATTTAGTATTTGTTAGGTCATGGGGTAACACTTTTGAACGACCAGTTTAATGTTTCTACATTCACAGGGCAAATGTCATAAGTGTTACCTACCATTTTGTTACCTTTTGACCTAGTGAGAGTTACCTTAACTTCCGAACAATAACAACAAAAACACCGTACCATACAATAACTGCAAAATATAACATTAATTAGACACAGCAGCTGTTTTAAAAGGTCGAACAAAATTCTAAACAAACAACTTTCATTGTTTCTTATTTCTTACAAAAACAAACTTGGGCCCTCCCTTAATATTAGGTGCCTTGTTGAATTAATTGTCTAATTACTCATCTGAGACGTGGAGTGAAGAGTTGAGGGGATACCGACGGCCCCACCTTTGTTATTACTACAAACATTTTCAGGTTCAAGGTGACGGAAGCCAAAAAAGAAATATGACCGACTATTTCTCTTAGGCTGTTGTTTCAATAAAATTGTTTTTAACCCCTGAAGCAAAAACGACGGGGTGTTATCAGTTTTACGATGAACCGATTGGGATGTAGTTTTTTTTTGTTTGAAAGGTTGGTTGTTGGGAGTGTTCTTAGCTATGTTTGAAAGAAATCGGTCCAAAATGGCCGCCGCCACAACATTTCGGAATACATATTTCTTCATACCTCGCTCAATATGGGTATCAAATGAAGGAGCTTGACTAGTAGGTCAATTTAAAAAGTATAAAATATGACCTGTGAAAACGTCACCCGACCTGAATATATGAATAAGTTTACATATATACTTCTTTTATTCCAATTAGGAATCTTAAGCCTCTCTTTCGGTAGGAAGGGAGATTTCGGAAAATCAAAATCATATTGTTTTTGATGAGTATTTCGGAATCGCAAGAAAAACAAATTTAAAGTACACTTAACTTACATAATTTCGATTCGATTTTATGGAAACACAGATTATGTACTTAAAGGTTTTTTTTTTAATATGATTTTAAAATATGAAATATGATATTATATTGAATTTCAAGGAACTAGTAGCTATGAAATGACTATATCAAGGCTATACGGCTGTCGAACCGACTATTAGAAATTGAAAGGACCAAATTTATTACGAAAAAATATCAAATCGACTTTTCATCATTGCTTTAATCCCGGTTGCACCCGAAGCTTTTACTTCAGAATTCAAGGTCTGCTTTCAGTATAACTGCGTGTTAAACTGAACGTCGACATTTTCCGACTGACCTCCAAAACTTCAGGTTTTAGTCTTCCGGGCTTAGTACTACCCGTAATGGTAGATGCTCGTACGGCAATCGGGATCGAAAAATCTGACAGCGTCCCGTTAACGTCCCTGGGAATATTATTATAGTGTAAGTGTTGTAACACAAGTATTATTGTCTACTTAATCCTCTAGACGAACCGTGATAATATTACTATTATATTAGTTTATCAAACTTTGTTGTTCCTGTTACACGCTCCAACTGCTACCCTCCATCAGCAATTCAAGTCTGCTGGTTTGAAATAACTTTCTTTTTTCTTACCTGTAACAAAAGATAAAATATTTTTTAGTATTAGAAAAAAATTACATAAGGGTTTAATTACACTGATGAATATGAATGCGGATAAAATAAACTGAGTTAAATATGCCAGAGCTTGGATTGTTAGGGAATTGACGCATAGGTGCCTAGGCTCGTGAGTGAGAAGTCACAGGTTCGTTGGTATTTACAATTACAACTATGAAAAGATTAAAAGTGAAAATTCTAGTCAATTTGCCGCGTATTTCAACAATGAAAATAATTGCGATGCTATCAAAATTAGGTTATCACGTGATAGCTAAATTAGGTTTCGTTTCGTCGCAATTGGTCTTAATTAAATTAATCTGCGCACCGCATTTTATTCGTATACAGTTTAAAACACGCCTATTTCGCTTTTAAAAATGAGTCCAATTACTGTCACAAATATCTCATAATAATGAAAAAAAGTAGGTATTTTCTTGAGTATGTACTGTTGGTAGCCAGCCTCTTTCCAATCACAAGACAAAACTCGACAAAGGTTAACACGTCCCACACGTCGCATTTATTAAAAATAATTGCTTCTCACTACAAAAACAACCCTACGATAAAAAAATACCCAATTTGTAACGGATCGCAAAGTGTAAAACTTTCCAAATAAATAAACCTTTACAGTATAACAGTCGAAATAAGTGCTTTGTTTCGTTACCGGGCTCTCCCAGTTGACCCCCACTTCGCCCACACGGTTAAGTACCTCAGCACAATATAAAAAGCAATAATATAAAAGTGAGAGCTTTCAACCCCTCGTAAAGATAATAACTTGGGTAGGCCTAAGTCACGGGAAATAAAATAATCCCAGAAGTTTAGGGTTTTGAGGAATTTGTTCAAAAGCTTTGGCGTGTCACGGGTTGGATTTAGTAGGGTTCTAGATTTTATACAACACTAAATGGTGATTGTGGCTCCGCCCGCCTGGATGTTGGTTATTGCGACTTATGTTCATATCTCCGGTTGTACTCTACCAAAACGTTTGTAACAAATAAAAACTGCTTGAAAATTCGTTCAGTAGTTTTTGGGTCCATCGTGATAAACAGACACAGTATCTGTAATACAATATGATACTTATAACCCAAGACTGTAATATGATTGGATTGACGGACAAACGAAATTAAAAAAATATATATAGCGGTTGAGTTGAGAACCTCTTCTTTTATTGAAGTTGGTTAACAAATAGGGTTATTTTTGCGTGCGATTCGAAGATCTTGAGTTTAATTCTCGATAAACAGAGATCTCTATCTCTAAGCTAGACAATTTCATTGTTCAAAAATGAAATCACAGTTGTTTTAATTGATTTCGGTTCCAACCATTCGTGAAATAGTCTCACAGTCATCAATCCCGATTTGAAATTCAAACGAGAAATCCTGTTATGGCCTGACCTAGTTTCTTCTAAAGACATTCATTCGATAAGTAATACAATAACTACTATTGTGTGTTTTTAGTTATTAGATACTAAAGATAGTATTTCTGTAACGCCACAGGTGTTACGAGGATGACCTAATCATGTGTGACTCACCTGTTTGAGGTGCTTACTTATCAAAACTCCCACGTACAAACTTGACAATGTTCGCTTTCAATGTTGAACACTCGTCAGCAGTTCTATTTTTAAAATATCAACTTTTTTTTTCTATTTTTTTTTATTGATAGTGGATTTTTTTTGTAATGAAAAATAGGCTTTCGAAACTATAGAAATATAGCATAAGGCACCCTTAGCTGACTGGTGTGATTGTCGTGAAACGCGGACTTACTAATAATAAAAATAAACAGCTTGTTTATCGTTCTCAAAGGTCCATCGCGAGAAAGGACAGATACCTGAAATTGCTTTGTGAAATACAATGCAATGAACAAGAGAGTAGACTATAGCCTAACCCCTTTCATACTCAGAGAGGACCTGTGTTCGACACTGAGACTCGGTCAGACATATAGTTTTAGTAAACTTTGAGTAGGCATGTATGTGGATTCGCTTAGTAAAAATATGATAAATTATATTTTCCTTGTCTCTATATATCACGCATCAACGTAAAAGCATTCTGAAGTTCAAAGTTTCACACCCTTTTACACGGAAACTCTTACACAGACGTTTTGTATTGTCACGGCATCACCAAGGGATGTTAGAGAGATAAATAGCCCGATTTATATCCCAACGCATTAAAACTTTTCTTTGTTGTTTAGATCCACCCAGCTCCTTGTCTATTTACCGTTGACCTTTCGAATTTAGGTTTTATTTCTGTTCTTATTCTTTTAGGGTGTTCACAGGGCCTACGTTAAATTTATTGAGTAAAAAGATAGAAAAGTTTTCTATCCTTTGCCAGGGAAATCTGATAAAATATTGGTGTAACAGTGGTGCTGATTCTGGTGTTACAAAACTAGCCAAATTAAAAATATCTAATGCTTTATTTTAATTGATAAAACAACAAATATGTGTATTATAAATATTTAATAGTAGTTTTATATTATTTTAGTAGTTATTGTGGTATAAAAAATTAAAGTTTGTGAAGATGTTTGTTGTTTAATTACGCTCAACGGCTGAACGGATTTGGTTGAAATTTGCCACAGGGATAGATTATACGTTCTCATAGGTAACAGCAGTAGTGAAGTTTACATTGAATCGAATGTCAAATAGACATAAGTTCAGTTTTTTTATGAAATAGTCTAGTGTAATTCAGTGGAATGTGTAACAGAATTGAACCCTGTACAAGGATTAAGTATCGAAGGCTTTGGCTGAGTCATCCACATAAAGTTGATACAGGATCCAATTATCTGAATACTGGAATAATTCAGTAATTTGGAGAGATTGGAGTGATTGTCGAGGGAAATCTGACTCAGAGTATTGTTCAACCAAAATAATATTCTTCTTCGGTAGTAAACGTTACAGTATTTGAGTTGTGAATTTGTGCGTTCATATTCCATCGAATCTAATGCTGATATTAATTTTTAGATGTTGGTACTGGGCGAAAGCTCCTTCTTCCTACAGTCCCGGGTCCTTTAAGCGGGGCGTGAAAAGGCATCTAATGACGCCGTCAAGCTGAGTGCCACCACTGTTAACATGGTAAATGTTTACGATGGTGACCCTCTTTCCGAGACTTTGCCTTTAGCTTAATATCAGGCGAGGTGAAGTCAAATTGACGTGTCCTGTATAAAAAAAAATTGGGCCTTCCCAGTATCTAAGCTGAGCCGAATATTTCCAATTGGGTATTTTCCTGTAGTTAAAATAATTTATCTAACCGAGCTTATTAAATTAAGAACGGTGAAAGAGCGGTAGAAATGATGTTGGTTCTTATTGTATAGTTTTGATTTATTTTTTAATAATCCACTCAGCTTATAATGATTTGACTGTTAAAATTTATGACGTCACCAAAAAAAATCATACATGTTATCTTTCAACTTATTGTTTTGACGTTTAGTAAAAAGAACTAATTTGACTGGTCAGTAGAATACCCAATTGCCGTTGTGTGTGCTACTAGGACATAACGCCAGTCTAGACTACTTTCTTGTACACTAGACTTTGCCACTCATATTCCAATTCCTCTGTGCACTCCCGGGTTTGCTGGAAGAGAACTCAACGTTGAGTTAAGCTCGCCTTTGTACATCTCATCTCACTATTTTATATAAATATATAATTTATGTGTACATGAAGAATAAAATAAAAAAATAAAAAATCAACAGATTCAGCAGGTGTGTTGATTTGCAGATGAGATAGTCTTGGCCACTACAATCTAAAGAGTATAGGTACAGTGTTTTCTTAGCGTTCAAAAGTGACCATTTTATATCGTCTATGTATCTATTTGTACTCAAATTAGGTACTTTATAAATTTGTTTACCTACCCGAAGTTTCGATGAAATTGCTTCGATTACGGTCACTTCACCCACACCACCACTTATAAATATTAAAACTATTAAGCCCTGATCTATTTCTAATAAGCCTATAATATAGCATTGTAGAAGGTTTCCGCGAATATTGTTCATTGAAATAAGACTCATTTTGGCTATGGCAGTTAAAAACTTTAGTGCCTAAATAGTGTAGTACAAAAAGGTGCGCATTCTAGAATGACACTCAGCTTGAATCGCGATTTAACTGATGACAGATTGTTTAGACAGATTGATAGTTTGACATATTGCCTATAAATCACGATTCAGACTGAGTGTCATTCTAGAATACGGGCCTAAGAGTTCTATGATAAAAATATCAGAGGAACCGTCATCTATATTTTGTTCTGTTAAATTAGGATTGGTCCTCAGAGAATTATAGATCTTATGCTGTATACAGTCTTCTGTAGCACACTACACAATATATGACACTATTCACGTCAACTTTTAACAATACTAAACAGAAATGATTATTGATTAAGAGGTACAAATTTAAACATCTAACTCAAAACAATATTACATTTCACCAACTGTCTGGAACACCAACAGTACTGTTGAAGGCAACAATTATCGCAGCTTTTCACAGCCCTTAACAACTGTGCACAAGAGTCTAATTAAGGTAATAGCCAATGAAATCTCGCGTGCCTAAGAACCGTTTCACGCGATGGCCCTTACGCGGCATAACCCGGTAACTACTGCATATGGCGCGCAACAAGTCTGGACGGCTCATAAATAGGACGTTCTTCTTGTTAAATATGTGGATATATTTAAAAACGTCAATAGTTTATGAATGGTTTTCCTTAAAATATACTGAATTAGTGTTTAGACTTGTACTGGGTCTAAATGTACCTATTTTTTTATTTTAAATGTATCAATTACTTTATTAGGAGTTAAGAAGACCAATTAATAATAACGTAGTATTTATTCTATACCTACATTAAAATCATACATAGGTATTACACGCAAGCCTTTTTTAAACAGAAAACAATTTTAATATAGGGTATAAAATTAAATCAATTCAAACGAGAAATCATAAATCATCGCTAAATGATAATGATGAAGAGTTATATCTTACAGAAACACAAGCGTTCGTAAAATTTCAAAGCAAGATCAAAAAAAAAAGAAGATCAATTTAGTATTATTGTGTCACATGCCAATCAGCATTTTCTTTCAAATTAGCAATTCGTTTTCAGAATAGTCACCCATTCTAAATTCGAATATCAAAAAGTGGTAACAACTCAATGTCCTTTAAGACGCGGAATCCTAAAAAGTGCGGTATCCAATATTTTGGATGGAAAATGGCGCTTGCATTCTCAACATGCCAGGAAGGGACGATCGTAATTCTTTTCAGCTCGGCTTTTCCTGTATTGAATTTCTACTTGTATTATGTACATTTCTGTTGGAAATAAACATTAGCACTGACGACATAATCCAAAAATGCGGAGTGCCATATTGCTTTTTTCCTTCATTATATTCCGTTACGCAGCAAAAAAGGAAAAGTTGAGTCTGCAACTTTTTTATTACCCTATTGAAGGTCAGATATTTAACGAAATGATATGAAGATAAAGGATTTTTTCAAATAATCGGTTTATTAAATAAATGAAAGGGTTAAGAAATATAATAAATAGAGATATCGAATGAGAAACAGCGTGATGAGGTAAAGTTTAGAGAAGATAATAGTGTGAATATAAGAGAATGGCATACTTTGGTTCAGACACGTTCAGAGGATGAACGGATAAGATTTGAGGTGAAGGTTAAAGGGCAATCCTATAGCGATCAGATTGAGAATGTTCCGATGAGAGGACCTATTAACATATACATGAAGACGAAAGTAGAAGAGTCATATCTATATCTGCCTACCCTACCCTACCTATATGGGATACAAGCGTGACAGTAGGTCTACTATCTATGTATGTATGTATTTAACAAAGTGATAATTGTCAAGATAAGCACACATTAAAGAACAACAAGTTAATTAAAATCGCGTCAAAGCTTGTTAATATTTTGAGTAATTTTGGAAACTCAATGTGTGCTCAACATGCCGTAAATATTTTAAGTGTTGCTAAGTACCCTTAAGCCTCCAGCGAAGTCTCACCGAACACTCTCATTGGCATCCGCAAAAACCTCACGTGCCTATTATTACGGGCTTTCGCTGTAATATGAGCATCAATTTTATGATAAAATCATGAGGGCTATGCAAAATCTGATATCATCATACGAGATTTTTTGGCGATGGTATAGCCTTGCTACGTTATTTAAAAAAGCCATCATCATAGCCAATTTGTAATATTAATTTCGGCACCGCCCTTCCTGATATTACATCAATTTCTTTTCCGAATCAGGGAGCTGTCATCGCGCACCACTAATGGTATTGGGAACACGCGGACTAATTAAGTCGTCGCTGTTAATTTATAGGTTGTTTTCTACCACTGGAACAGCTATAATCAAAATAAATCGCTTCCCCCCAAGACACGCAAGGGAATACCAGCAAATTGGATTGGAAACTAAAGATTCCTTATTCGATAGTAACGTACCTATTTAATTGTATCCCTGTACTATTTCGAATTTCGAACACTAGAGGAGTCGTATCTTAAATTGAGAAGCATCGGATTGAACAAGAATATAATGATTAAATTTTATCGATACTGAATGCCTTGCAGAAAGTTGGAAAGGTATACCCACGGAGGAGAGAAGTAACGGAGATGCCTCATTGATATTTCTCTTAACAAAAGCGCGTCGCCCAATGCGGGTGGGAAGTAGCCGGGGCGGGGGGAGTTCATGAACTCCATCTAGTGCCGCATAGCGAATCCGAACAAAAACAGAGCTTAAACAATTATCATTGTAGTTCGACAACTCGCCACTAAGCGCTGCACAGAATTCTAGAATAATCTATGTGTGTAATGACAAGCGGGAGTGCGGGACCACTGATTTACCTATTGAACATTTATATTGTGTACTAGCTGTTACCCGCCGCTCCGTCCGCTTGAATTCATATATAAGGATATAAGAAATTTCTGTCATTTTTTACATCTTGGGAGTTTTCGTTTTACATATTTTAAAAAATACAATATATACGTAGGTACTTTAATGAATAAAGGGAATAATAATGTTCATGATAATTATAAAAACCTTACAACATTAGTACATAATATACATAGTATATAGTTTATAGATGGCTATTTTCTGTTTAGTCTGGGTGTTTCTATGTATAGTATGTATGTATTTACAAAAAAAATCCCGGCCGAGGGAGCGAAGTGCCAACTTAGTATCTACCTATTAAAACTTATCTCCTCGTTTTTGCTTTACCATCAGTCGTAACCTGTGCATCTAGCGATTGGAATGTGTCCACTGGGACGCCCTCTGTCCGTCGGTACCGTTCCCGACTTTCTAGGTGGTACAGTTCGCCCAATAATAAACTTTTTATTCTAAATTTTTAATTCAATTTTCAGTTTTTGGGCGTTATTTTCTAAATTTTTCAGGAAAGCCTATACTGCTTTTTGCACCACCGTGTGGCCGCCGACGAGGTCTTTCCGTAGGTACCTCACACGACCGCCTAGGGTCCGTAGTTTTCGTGAAAAACGCGATTTTCATATATTCCCGGCGAAAAATTCGAATAATTGCCGGGAACCGACACACAGTGGTCCGGATTTGAAAAATTAGTGACTTAGGGATCAACTTTCTCTTTTCGAATTTTTCTTTATGGCAATGGATAGATCTTATTAAACCTAATAACAATTGTTCTAGGTAATTTTCTTAATACTTATGGTTTGGGTAAAAAAAAATATTTTCAGTTTTCTTTGTATGGAACGGGTCATAATGAGTTCAATTACTCCCAAGTCTTTAGCGATCCGGCTTTCAAACCTTTTTTTTCTTATTCCTTGTCCTATTTGCTATAGTGTAACACTATTAACATGTACCTAAACTTGCAATTCTGCCAGATAAAGGGATCGAAAAAAGTGAAAAATATTGAATTTTGCTATGCTAAGTTTTTAATTTTTTTACCTTCCTGTGGCCTATATTTGGTTCATGGGGCCCCACTAAGCTTTTTAAGACCAAGCTTATTTCACCTGCTAAGCTGTACACAATGTACACATGCTGATTGATAGACTAGATACTGCCAAACATTGTAAAGTTTTACATAGAATTTTTACATACGTTCAAGTATAAAATAGTAAGATTACGAAATTTAGCTATAACATATTTATCAAAATTGATGCAACCCTGGTATATTTTTACAAAAAAATACTTCATTTACGCATTATTATTCCTATTTGATGTCATTCTTTAATTATTGTCATAATCAATTCAACCCTAAACAGAATCTTGATATAACCAATGTAACTAATTAAGTCATTGCTACTTTTCACAATATCCAATATGTTTGCCTAAGCCTCACCGGTTTCACTTCATAGCATTTAAAATTCGTTATGTTAATATCTGAACATTAGAACTTTAAAACAATAATACTATATAGGTATGTGGGTAGATCAAAATATTGAGCAATACCAGTTCAATATTTTACCCCAAAAGTTTGGGAGAAATAAGATTTAGATTTTTTAAAGGGTCAAATACATATCAGATTAAATCACAAAAAGGTGAAAATGTCAAATTAAGATTTAGCGAATACATTAAAATTATTAGGTGCATCAAAATAGCTTTACTTAGCTTGGTCATGCTGAACAATAGTGTTCAGCATGATAAATGACATAATTTACTAAATAAAATACATAAAGTTACGTGGATGGTGCTAGCTAGGGTGTAAATTTAGACAAATAGTTAAATCTTACTCTTCCATAAAGTTTGGGGTAAAATTTAGAACTAGTATTGTGCAAAATGTTGATCTACCGACATCCTACAATATAAATATTATAATGCTCAAGATTCGCAACTGGCTCATAAAAAGAAAGTGTTTTTAAATTTACTATTTGTGTTCGTTTATTGGCACTGCTTCTTACTTAGTGATCTTTTATTAATTATGGAGAGTTTAGTTAATAATTTGGATTTATTTGTCATCTTATGACATGAGTTGAAATAGTTTACGGACAGTAAAAACGTTTTTTAGAAGTTTACCTACAACAACTATTAAATATTGAAGATAATATTGTTTTCTGAAAATGTTGCCAGAGGTTTTGCTCAAATGTAGGTACTAAATGGGAACAATCGAGTCGCACTTTAGCCCCATTTATCAGAAGAAATAAGAAGTGGTTAGAATTCAATAAATTGGCCTAAATGATTAATTCGGCTATCAGTGAATCCTGAATTAGAAGATGAAATTGATAATGTTGAAAATCTGCCACCATCAATACCAGAAGCTGAAAAGGTTTTGAAGAAGAAGGATTAAGACAAAAACGAAGACGTTTAGAGCGATTAAATAAATAGTTGTCGCCAGAAGAACAAAAATTTGTTAAAATAAACACCTTGAAATCTACTGGAAATGAAGATATTGGAAAAATAATGGATCATTTGCTCAGTTACCCAGAAGATTAAGAAAAAGTCAAAGATTGTTTAAGAGAGAGTAAAGGAAAAGGTCGTACATATTTACCCGAGAAAGCGCTGGCTTTAGCAGTTTCACTAAAGTTATCTAAGTGGTAATATATGAACCTCAGAAAATCTGACCGCGAAGATGGCTCTGATTTGTATCCTATTGGAAGCAAAATTAAGGTGTTATCCAGAGTAGGAAGACATTATAATAACCGAAGATGGAGTTTCTTTTAAACTGCAAGCTTTACTCAATTTGACGACATCTAGACTTTTGGAAACGATTAATTTTGATTTGGACTTTTTTTGCGATTACGTTCTGACCTAGTTAACTTAATTGGATTCTGACATATTTATCTTTTTTATAAATTTTGTCATCATTTTAATATTTTGTATGCCTCAGGCAGATCATAGCTTAGACTAATATAACGTAGATATATTCTATTACCTATACTTCACGTAATAAATGAATTTGAATTGAATTAGATAAGTTGTTCATAATAATAAGGTATAGATAGAATTCTACGTAGAATTTTATAATTTTTGGCAGTTTCTAGTCTATCAATCTCCAGGTGCACATTGTGTACAGCCTAGCAGGTGAAGTAAGCTTGGTCTTAAAAATCTTAGTGGGGCCCCATAAACCAAATATAGGCCACAGGAACGTAAAAAAATTAAAAACTTAGCATAGCAAAATTCAATATTTTTCACTTTTTTCGATCCCTTTATCTGGCAGAATTGCAAGTTTAGGTACATGTTAATAGTGTTACACTATAGCAAATAGGACAAGGAATAAGAAAAAAAAGGTTTGAAAGCCGGATCGCTAAAGACTTGGGAGCAATTGAACTCATTATGACCCGTTCCATACAAAGATAACTGAAAATATTTTTTTTTACCTAAACCATAAGCATTAAGAAAATTACCTAGAACAATTGTTATTAGGGTTAATAAGATCTATCCATTGCCATAAAGAAAAATTCGAAAAGAGAAAGTTGATCCCTAAGTCACTCATTTTTCAAATCCGGACCACTGTGCGACATCAGGCGTCCGTCACCCGCCCAAACTACGGCGATGAGTACCTACCTACCGCACGCCGCATCCTCGGGCTGCTAAAATAATGAATCGCAGTAGGTAATCATTACTGTTGCGTGGACGAATGTCAAAATATACTAAAGAACTCGAAGTTGTCTTTTTTTAGTTGTCTTGTTTTATAAAAATCGTCTTCACTAAAGTGCTTCGAACATATTTTAGTGTATTTTGTGGGGTACCAGCTTGAAGACCTATTTAAAATACGAACCCACGCATTTTTTATTTCTGGATTGCCAGGAAATCTAAAATGAATTGTAGTAGCCAAAATATATGTTGACATTTTGACAACACACTTAAAATAAAGTGAATTTAGTGGTCTCGCTATAATGATGAACACATTAATTTGAAATGGGCATGATATTTTTTAAAATAAGGCCATCTCTCGGATTATGGCAAAATCATTTATAAAACCTAAATGATTTGACCTTATACCAACAGATGGCCCAATGTTTTTACATTGAATTTTAGCGAAATACACTATTTTTTAAATAAAATAACATGTTTGGAATTACTAATGAACTCGGGTGAAATTATTGTAGTGAAATGTTCATGAAATGGATTGAGATATTATTACAACTCTTTTATATGTACGACAAAGTTACATATTTCTATTCTATACTAGATGGATCTGTCAAGATATTTTTTTCTAATAATGAAAATAAAAATATAGCGGACTTACTGATGAAATGTTATATCACTAGAATGTTTCAATTGCTTATCTGTATAATTAGTACACCCTTGCACCGCACACTTCATTCTTAAAACAGGTTTAAGCAATTTTTATTGCTGAACTTTTGGTCAAAAAGGACAACCGCTCGCACGGACGTTTACTTGACGTTTATCTGGTGACGTCACAGACCGAATGAGTCCATTTGACGTTTGGATGGCACGCGACTCTATTGCGTTGCAACAACTCCGCTATCATTTCCTTCTCCATGGGTATACCTGTTTATCGATGCCTATCTTGGTGTACGTGGCGTCGGACATTGCAGGAACATTATAGCGAGTATCGATATCTGTTGCGAAGGCGGAGTTAGTGCTAGAATATCGATTTCGTGGCTTGAGGCGATTGAGTTACTTCTAATAAGTGGTGGATAAATTAGGTACCTAAGTCTTCCTACGTTGTTACAGTGTGAAGTGCTTTTTATGTAACGGGTTGTGTGAGGCTTACTTTAGCCTCAGAACTGCAACGAACTCTCTAAACAAGATGATGCTGCATAACAAATGCTGAAGTTTTCTGGAACTTTGTTAAGACTTCAGATTGTTGGTTCATGTTTTCAAATATTCATACAAGAAAATTTTGTTTCGAAATAATTCATACTTAGTGCATAAGCAAACTCTTTTATGTGTACGCTACAGAGATTTTGTTTAAAAAAAATTCTAACTTTAATTTTGTTTCGTGAAACATTTTGTTACTGTAATATGAAAACATAATAATTACATTTTCTTTAGGACTTAAGTTTATCAGATCATGAATCAACTACAGAAAAGATTTGGCTAGATATTAATACTTAGCTAACGAAAGGTGGATCGATGATTATTTTTAAAATATCACTGATGTCTGAAAAATCATAATTGGACAAGAGATTACTTTTAGGAATAAAAAAAAAGCTGTTGTGGAGCCCTCTACAGTACACTCACCTCACCTACCAAGAACATTATAAAAAAAGCCGTTAACATTATTATAATGTTATAATCAATTGTCTTTTGAGACTAAATAAAAAGCCCATTTCATTTTTAATCTCGTAGAATAAAAAGAGAATACAGATAAGGCAACTAGGAGAACAAATAGCGACGTTTTTAATAAAGGACGAAAATTGTAATATCCGTGAGAGCTATTCATCATAGTACGACCTCGCACGTGATTGTCCTATACAGTGGTGAATTAGCCATGGTAGGTATCTCGGGAGCTATCTAGCGAGCACTTTGTACGATGCTCCGACTAGATAATGGAAATATCATATTCCTTCCTCTGGAGCCGTTCTTGAGCGAAATGTTATAGGTGAGTGCAGCTATCGTCTTTGGCATCAGTTGCACAGTTTGCGTTCAGTTTTAGGAAAGCATTTAGCGTGGTACCGGGTTTCAAAGATGCTAGAATATAAGTACTTATAGCTATATCAACAAAGAGGAATATTGTAACATTTACCCTATCATTCTATTCTTTGAAATATAACTACGTTTTAACGGATTCTATCGCGATTTTTAGCCAAATGTTTCGGTTAGTATTCAGCATTTCAGGCCGCGGGATATTCACCTAAACTTCTGATAATACAAATTCGTGAGATAATCTTTCAGTCTACATTATAAACACAGTGTGAACAGTATCAGAGAGGACATGTAATTGGTATGTAACTAAATCTTGTCTTTGGAGGCCGTTCGTCCTCCAAATAAATAAATAAAAAGTTCTCTAAGATATAAGTGTTGTACTCGAAAGTCGAAACTTTGATAGCTTTCTCATCTCTCTCTGCTAATCTGGCTAGCTCGAACATGTAATTTCGAATGGAAATAATATATATTATAATGTTTATAGACTTTCCCTGCCAATTTTAATTAAAAAAAGAAATATTAAATAACATTTCGTTCTTTCTGTTTCAAATTCTAAACAAAAATTCATTCCAAATTCAAAATTGACAGACATGAAAAAAACTGCTTCGCTATCCTTACCGTAGAACTGATTTGTTACTTAAGTTTTTCGTTATAAGTTAAAAAAGCACAACATTTGGTAATTAAAACTTCTTTGAGCGACACGAAGGAGTTCTGTTCATTAACAGGGTTCCGGTAAACGCTAGCTTTTTTTTCAGTGAGTTAAATATTGCTTGAAAACTAGTTCATAACAGTTCTCTTTTGTATGTATGTAGTATTCTGACCCCATTCTCACACTTGTGCATGATTGTTTGTTTAACTGATTCAAGGTGTTATATTAGTGCGTTGACCTTGTTCATCCATAAGACGATTATAGTACTTTATCTTCGCATAGGAAAACTTTAAAACCAGATTTAGAACGATTATATTTAGAAATCGTGTAAATAAATGGCTCCATAATGAAGACCATATTGTCAAGGCTCTAACTGTGTGGCAGTTGGTGAGATGACTACAAGTGATAGAGGAAATTCAGAAAATTCTTCATTTGTTCTTCATGTACTTTTTTTCGTAAGGAAATTTAGCTAATAATCTGTCACAATAAGTCTTCTGTCTTTATTGCTTACTTATTACCGCATAAGTTTTTATTTTTAACTCATTCTTCTGATCTTACAACGAAACTAGTCTCCAAAACTATGTGATCGTATCTTTATGCTAAAGTATTAAAACAATAATTAAGTTTAAAACTTTATGACAATAAATATTAGAATAATAATATAGATTATTAATCGTTTTGTAATCTAACCACGACGAACAGGCTGTCAATAAATTCATTACTAAGTATTGTTAATTTCCAGTTCTAGACATCGAATATTGGATTTGTCATTGACACAGACAGTGACAGCGTTATAATTTATTATTGAAAGCCAATTCAATATCTTGTTTTGGTTACTTATATGGTACATTCAATCAAATGCGAGTAAAGTTTATTCTTAGAATAAACAGGCAATATCTTACACTTATTGGCTGCTAATTTTAGGAATAAACTTTCGCGTTTGGTCGAACCGGCCCTTAACTGATTATACTTTAAACTTCGGAGGACCAATACTCGTACCTAATCTAAGTCTTCTAAATATCAAAAACGTCCAGATGTCTGTTATATGTTTGTTGATTGTCAATTTTTAACCGACTTCGAAAAAGGAGGAGGTTCTCAATTCGTCTGTATACATAATTTTTTTTTTTCTTAAATTTTTTAAATATGATAAATTCGGATTAGAACCAGACTGAACTTGGAATATAACGAGAATTGACCCTCATGGTTTTTTTTAAACAGTTCGTTCACGCTATAAAAAAATAAACTTACTTGTGCCGACACTAATAAAAACCATGAGCTTACACAGCGAATGTTTAAAAATAATATTTGCCCTCAGATCTGAAGTATCAGTAGATTCAGGAATGTGGTGACTAAAACTATAAAACGGACATCGTGTTGTAAACATGGAGCATATTGTTGACTTTTACGGCATGTCCTAACTATACTTTGTGTTTTTAAATTAGCAATTTTCCTGTCAATCAATTTAATACCAACTTAAGTTGTACTCTAGTCCTTTCTGAGAAGTTTAACTTATGCTCCATTGTCTGTTTATGAATGCTGCGTAAGAGTTTTTTAGTTTTTAGTCCTGGGAACCCTGAGCATTAAATATCGTCGCGTGCAATCTATACGGAGCAGGTCCATCGCTTCATTATTTCTATTGCTAGGTGTAACTTAACTAAATTTAAAGCGAGTTAAGAATCACAGAAGAAGCCAAGTAAACTTTTGTGGTTAAATACTTAAATAAATAGGATCAATGGTAAGAAAGTTTAACAAAAGTCATCATTTAGCAAATAGTACAGTATCTAACTGAAGACGTTGAGTATAATCTGCCATATTCTCACTAAACTCAGTAAAATATGAAAATAAAAATAACCGTATAAGATAACAGCCGCCACTAGACTGCTCGTTCCCGCCAAAAAATTCCACGTTCAAAATTCAAATTAGATTTTTTTACACCACAAGGTGACCTCTTTTCGGCTAGCAGTATTCGGCACTAAATTCCCGCTGTGAAAGTGATATTCATTTTAACGGACCAACCCGCTTCGGTATTATTTAATTTGGCTAATTGACACTGGCAACATTAACGGGCCATTTCACCATGTTTCGTCATAGTTAAGTAATGAATGCTAGCACGATGAGATTTTTATTTAAAGAATTGCGATTTGTATCCTGGTAATGAAGGTACTTGGATTAATGAAGGGTCGTCATACCCTTCAGGTTACATGAGAGGAGCATACGAGTGGAACTGTAAATGGTAGGGGATGTTAACCGCGTGGTGAAAAGGTTTCAGAGTTTTAATTAATAGGGAAACGACACTCAGTGGAACAATTCAAGGGTTTTGTTGGAATAATGAGACGTGTTATTTAATCTAAATGTTTAATTAAGTTCAGAGATTCTTTACTGTTAATAAAATACAAAGGTACTTGACAAAACCATGTGTCATTTTGTTTGCATTAAATTTTTAACAAACTTACTTCGTCGATAATAATAAATAGGAATCATTGGTAGGACGTGTAAAATAGTCCTACCAAACTGATGTGTTTGCACACAAAGCGTTAAGAACCTATGACCTGGCGTTTGGTTGTAATAGAAAAGAAAATACACAAGTGACCGCTTCTATGTATGAAAACGTAAGAAAATCGGCACTGACCTGAGTTCCACCTCGTGAGGATTCAGCTGTAGACAGGCGTGGTTCCTGGCACGTGCTGGTGGGTAGGTAATTTTCGACCGGTCGGTTATTTTCTTGAGTGAGTCGTTTTCTTCCGATACACTTCACTTATACTGACTTGAGAATGTGGCCAAAGGAACTTATAGAATTACACAAAAAGAAACGAGGAGTTGAATTAATCAAACTTCCGTTGGTGCGTCGGCGCGTGAGTCAAAGACACCTTTCGATGCTGGGTGCGTTTTAGTGACTGACTAAAAAATGCGAGCGGGTAGATGATCCGCCGTGGTGCTTGAGAGTCTCGCTCATAGAAACTTCGTTCTCAAAATATAGTTCGAACAGATCCATTCACAGCGCCATTCATTGGCCTCCTCCAACACTAAGTGGTCAACAAATGAGCGCCAATATTCAAACATTATTCGATACATAGAAGCGGTTTATTAAATTACAAATTGAAACACAATTAAATTATGTGGGAAATAATTAAGAAAATACATAAGCGCTCCACCATGCACCCGGCTTTGGAACGTCGCAAGACGTTACGAAACAAACAAGCGAACACTGGCTGATTAGAGCCCATAGTGAATTTGTATAACATAATAATACACATAGCCAAAATAACAACTTAGACTAACAATATTCTATCTAAAGTATGTTTAAAGCTTGAGTTAAAAATTAAAGTTTAAGATTCTATTTAGCGTTGTAAGTTATTGCGTTGGGATAGGATACAACTTGCTTACAGCGAGTTTGTAAGTACCAGTACGCGTTTTATATATTATGATAGACATGAGGAGTCCAGGTCCAGTATGACAATTGACAACGTGAAACTGCTGAATTATTAGATCAACAACGTGATCGCGTTTAGGGAGAAGGACAGGATGTAATCCTGATACAGAATGAGGTTCGATCTTAAATTTAAGTCGTGCGAATTTTAAAACGTATGTAATGATACGTAGTAGTTTCTGCCAAGAAGAAACACGTTGTGCTAATGTACATAACAATGGCGACTCTGTGTGTCTTGTTGTCACACTCAACACATTTGCCTTATGCTCAGGTAAGTCAGAACAGTTGGCGGGAGAGAATGACTTAATAGGCCATTCATCAGGGGGGCCGCGGATCCATGCTGGACCGTTCCACCACAAATCATAAGCCAAAAGTTGCGAGGGGAGCATACCGCGTGATAAACAATCACTCGGGTTAATGTCTCCGGCGACGTGATAAAAATGTTTAGTGTTCAAGTTTTCTTGACACTGAGCGACCCGGTTGCTAACAAAAATCGACCACCGATGTGGTGATGAGTGAACCCATGATAAGGCAATCGTGGAATCAGAAAAGGCGTAAATGTCAGTAACGGGAATGCGTAATGCATACGAATCACGTACAGTTCTTATTAACTTTGACATAAGCAAAATAGCACATAACTCTAATCGAGCAAGCGTAGTAATCTTTGTCGGAGTGACCTTTGATTTCGCACACAAAATGCGAGTTTGAATGCCAGATGGGTAGGTACAATGTGCATAAATAACACATCCCATGCCACTCAGGCTGGCATCACAAAATGCGACAAGACGTAATTCGCAATCAACTTCGACACCTATATATCGCGGAATTTTTAATGTGTCAAGCAATTTTAATTCTTGAACGAGAGCGGAAAAGCGTGAGCGTATATGCTCTGGAGCAGGGACATCCCAATCACTCTTACTAAGCCAAAGTTCCTTGAACCTGAATAAGATGCGCAGGTACGAGTATTTACGATGGTCAACAGGTACGCCAATACGTAAATAATGTTGTTTTATGTCAGCGTTCATTGCGATAGGAAATAGCCTAAAATTTAATAATAATAAAAACAGGTCTGCCTGTAAATTGGGACCAATATGTAAAATATCATTGAGCGAACGACAAGTGTGGGTTTTAGCGCTCGCGTCTAACACAATACGCGGCATCGGTTCGTCATGTCGAACCACTGCGCGATGTGGTATATAATAACCATCCATAGACAAATTAGAGTCATCAACGAGACCAAGACAACCGTTATCCAAACAATCCCGAATAACCTTATTGTAATTTTCGCGTACGGTTGGTGATTGACGAAGTTTACGCTCGAGCGACAAAAACCGGGGGTGAGCGACGCCGCGCGAGTTCCCTAGTTCAGAGGGATCCTTGCAGAACGGCAGCGCAGTATAACGACCTACGTCATCGCGAGTCACAGTAGATGTGAAAATATTCTCGCACTCGGTTTCTTCTGGAGACAATAGGCGCTTCACAGGAACTTCCTCAAGTTCCCATGGTTTTTGCACTAAATCATTTAGTGCTAGCGCAGAAAAGGATGCGGTTGTAGGCACAACAACTTTACGTGGGTAATCACCCATAAGTACATACCCAAACGCGGTTGATAGTACACAAGGGGCACTGGGACCACACTCGACTCTATTTCCTAAGTAGATATACGGGAAGAGCTGTGCACCTAATATTATATCAATGTTTCCTGGAATGTTCCAGCTTAAGTCAGCAAGCGGTAAATCGCGAAGATTTAACTCGCTATCACACTTAATTAATTGCGAGGGCAATTGATCCGTAAGGCTATTCATAACTAACGCATGTATAGTATACTTATGATCTGCATAAATACGAGATTCAATGTCCAAATACACATAGCCTATTATCGTGTGCGAAATGGAGCCAACACCTTTGACAACAGAATTACTCATTGGTATTATTGGTAAATTTAATAAACGACAACAGGACAATGTTATTAAGTTATTCTGTGAGCCATTATCAATTAGACATCTGACTACAGATTTATTTCCAGTGCTACCTTTAGGGCGAGCATACACCTGAGCGGTTGCCAAGAGAATATCACCCTTATGGCTAGAGGCATACGAATGCACAGTGCTTGAAGCGAGCGATGACTCAGGAGTGGGACCGTCAAGGTCGCACTGGGGCGGCGGGGATGCGGCAACAATCGTCGCATGCGAGTGCGAATTATTAATATTATTCTCAAAATGCAATAATTTATGATGTTTTTTCTGACAGAAACAAACTGACGTACTTTTACATTGCGGGAGATTATGTAATGTGCTTAGACAATTCACGCAACCACGCTTAGATTTAATAAACTCATATCTAGCCTTTGCATTTTGCATATTTTTAAACTGAGCGCAGTTATACAGGTGTCGGTGGTCACTGCCGCCACATAAACAACAGGGCGCGTTGCCTGCGGCGGGCGCATTCGACTTATTATTAATCGGCTCACTGACAACAAACGACTTAGAATTACGCTGTACACGCCTGTCATTAGACTGGGGTGTCCCAGCAGTGGACGACTTCGCATATGACGAAGACCGCGGGTTTGACCGTTCAATCATCTTAGCATAATCTTGTACAAAGTCGATCAGCTGTTGCGTTGTAGGTATATCGGCACCTCGAACAGAAAGTTCGAAGGCTTGGATGGTTAGCGTGTCCATTTTCCTCAAGGCACATTGTAGAAACACGAAGTCCGTTAAATCATTTATACCTAACTCTTTAAGCGCGGCGATAGATGAGGAATATATACCTATAAATGAATCAAGTGAGTTCACACTAGGTGAACAATTCTTTAAGTCTAATATATTATTAAGATAATATGAACCTAGTGAGCGTTTATCTTGGTATTTCTTGACCAAGGCGTCCCACACTATACTGTAGGTCTCACTTGACGGAACAATACCGGCAGTGAACTTTAATGCGTCTTTGGTTAATTTTGAGAATAGGTATTGCACACGTTGCGAATCAGACAATTGTGTGTTCGAATGAATATTGGCCTTAAAGGACTGATAAAATGTATTCCAGTTTTCAGGGCGTCCGTCAAAACTCGGAATAACAAGCATTTCCAATTTCACTACAGACGCGCTTGAATTACTCGGCCCGTGTGATGCGACCTCCTTGACCTTGAGCGTAGATAATTTATTTCTAATGCGTTTTATTCTCGAATACAATTCATCGAATGAGTCAAGGCAAGAATAGTCGGATTCTACAGGGGATTGTAATGATAAATTTAAGCTATTTATTTGATCTACAATCGACTCGAACTTATCGCGAACGACATCGATGTTCTCGGTCTCAGACAGAAAATCTTCATTCGCTCGCGTCGTTATGTCAAAACACACAACTGATTTCGACGATTTATACCAACGATTAATGCGTGCAAACAATAATTCCTTTTTTTGATTCAACAGAATAAGCTTCGTCTCGAGATCTGACGACATGTTTGCAAATTAACGATAGGTAGGACCTACCTATTGAAATATAACAAGAAGATTATCTGTAAGGTACCTACTATAATATAATAGTAATTCAACACAAACAGTTTAGATATACCTACTTTTTATTGAAAATTGTACTACGGCTTATTATATAATAGCGCAAGTAGCACGGCGGAGCGTATAATAATAGTAATGTAACTATGTACTTACGTACCTAGATAGGTACCTACCTACAAAGTTACGCGTATGCGAATAGAATGATGATTATTTACCAATTAATACGTAAATCACCAACTATTATAAATATCTACCAATTATTACGTAGATTTAGCGTTTTAAATGCAGAATTTACCAAATAATTTACGTAAATCTGTTAGCGAAAGAAAGTAATGAAACTAAGATGGCGGAAAGAATTCACCAAAATTACGTGAATCTTTTAATTAAATGAATAGGAAAGAAATATTATTCACCAATAATTACGTGAATATGTTATTTACTGGCCTATCCGACTCGTAAGGACCATAAATTCTGGTAGGACGTGTAAAATAGTCCTACCAAAGTGGTGTGTTTGCACACAAAGCGTTAAGAACCTATGACCTGGCGTTTGGTTGTAATAGAAAAGAAAATACACAAGTGACCGCTTCTATGTATGAAAACGTAAGAAAATCGGCACTGACCTGAGTTCCACCTCGTGAGGATTCAGCTGTAGACAGGCGTGGTTCCTGGCACGTGCTGGTGGGTAGGTAATTTTCGACCGGTCGGTTATTTTCTTGAGTGAGTCGTTTTCTTCCGATACACTTCACTTATACTGACTTGAGAATGTGGCCAAAGGAACTTATAGAATTACACAAAAAGAAACGAGGAGTTGAATTAATCAAACTTCCGTTGGTGCGTCGGCGCGTGAGTCAAAGACACCTTTCGATGCTGGGTGCGTTTTAGTGACTGACTAAAAAATGCGAGCGGGTAGATGATCCGCCGTGGTGCTTGAGAGTCTCGCTCATAGAAACTTCGTTCTCAAAATATAGTTCGAACAGATCCATTCACAGCGCCATTCATTGGCCTCCTCCAACACTAAGTGGTCAACAAATGAGCGCCAATATTCAAACATTATTCGATACATAGAAGCGGTTTATTAAATTACAAATTGAAACACAATTAAATTATGTGGGAAATAATTAAGAAAATACATAAGCGCTCCACCAATCATTAATTAATTATTAAATATTATTATTATTCATTTAATAAAAAATTGAATCTTTGATACAACAGGTTTTTACGTATTTAGGGCACCGGGTATGTTAACAATATCATGGAAGTAGATTGATGGTGAAGCGCTTAGATACTCGTAGCTTAAAAGTTTCAAGTTTGATCAAGAATATCTATTCCAAAAATGACGGTCCTTAGTTTAAAGGCTTACTTAATGCTTTCTCAAAGAACCCTGGATGGCAGGAAGATAAAAACACGTGTGTTGTCAAACAATTTCCAAATCTTTAACGCGGCATTAATATTATTTATTGACTTGTGTACACCAATGTACATGAAATTATTAGTTCAGTTTAAAAACAAAGCGTACGAATCATCTACTACGAATTTCAGAAGTGGACGATTGGTACGCTTTATAATTGCCTTCGTACCAATCGTAACAGAAAAATAATATTTTTTTAAAGGCACGATTAGTACACTTCGTACTAGTTTAATTCGTGCGAATTGACTACTAAGTCGCAAAAAGAAGAGAAGAATTAATTACAATTCTTATTTTAAAATTAATACTTATTTAAAAATAAACTAATTATAACAGCAGGCCGGCAGCATGCACACGTTAAAACAAAAGAAATCAACTTTTTTTTTCGTAATCACTAATCACAGAGTCATAACTTTTTTTTAAATAAATCTTTATTAGCAAGAGGAAACTGCATAATCAATCCTTGTCTTAGTGACAACTTAATCTGCTATGCAACAGTGAACGACATTCTTTATTAAACACAAATTAACATGTCAATCAGTGCGGTCAGCTACCCCGGTTTAGTAAAAAAAAACACATTTGTTCACGTTTTATGTTTTACTAGCTTTTGCCCGCGGCTCCGCCCGCGTGGATGTCGGTAATCGCGACCAAACATAGCCTATGTTCTTTATCAAGGTCTAATCTACCTCTGTACCAAATTTCATCAAAATCGGTTCAGTGGTTTAGGCGTGAAAGTGTAACATACAGACAGACAGACAGACAGACAGGCAGAGTTACTTTTGCATCTATAATATTAGTATGGATAATAGTGCTTAGGATTTCTTAGCATAACGAGGAATGTTCAAAAAAAAGGCCAAGTGCGAGTCGGAATCGCGCACGAAGGTTTCCATACCATTACTACCTACTATTTTTTTTTGTATTGGTGCATTACTATAGCGGCAACAGAAATACATCATCATCTATGAAAGTTTAGCTGTCTAATAAAGATTGAATACCGCGGCCATAATAACCCCGTGTTTTGTTCCTGGCGGTGAGTAGGGTAGTCAGAGCTCACGGGATAGTTTTGTGCTATCAGAGGGAAGACCAAAGACCGCTTTGTCTTCTGCACTGATGGAACAGAAACTCTCTGTTATTACAGGGTCGGCAGCACGAGTGTAACTTCGCTGATGTTGCCACGCCCATAGGCCATGGTAACCACTTACCCTCAGCTGGGCCCTGTGCTTGTCTGCCACTTATGTGGTATAATAAAAAAAGGATGGTAGGAGAAGAAATAGAGTTAATCGTCAACTCCCTCGCAATAAACTCGTCCGATCGAGGGAGATGGCACAAAATAATTTAATTTATTTTTCTATTCGTCAACTCGCACGACACTTCAAATCATTGCTGATTTGGTACAGTCAACTATAAAAGTCTTTTGGAGTGTATATTTTATGTAGCAAAATAATGAGTTTTCAATAAAATAACACAAAATTTCAATTTCAATGAATTGGATTAACCACTTGATAGAAAGTGTATTTATTGATCTATTTGTAACGTCCATTAGGTAGGTACCTACATAACCGATACAAGTAAGACTGTATTGATAATACTATTGGTGATCAAAACAAAAATACGATTGTTCAGGTCAGTATATTATTTACATTATTTTAAATTATAAACATTCATTGTTGCACTGTAAATGGTGCAACAATGCATTTATGCACATATTTATCTGATTTTGAATATCATTCAAGATATTATGGTACCAAATTATTTTAGAATGAGATTATTGTAATAACCTACATCTCCCAGCTCATCACAGCTCTTCATAACGTTCGTCCGTGATTACGCACTTGGTCAACTATGTAACCCTCGTTTATGAAAGGAAGCACCTGGTCCACAGGAAACAGAACTGAACAGTAAAGCAACTAGCAAAAGATAAGTATTATGTTAGTTTTAATTTAATATTTATAAAAATAGTTTATTCAATATTTATTAAAGCAATATTACATTAAACGGTTATAAACAACATGCCAATACTCATTCTAAATTTAAAAATACGTTTAACCGTTAAACACATCATCAAAAAAACCGTTAGTGAAGTAGGTACTGCGTCATGTTTTAAACGGATGAGCAAGAATCTCTATACATTCGAATAAATCACCACGCCTCGAGCCTTGGGCGTACGTGTATGCATGGACTTAAGTGCAGAAATTAGTCATGTGCAACATTTTAAATACGAGAGGATAATTTTATAAGATTACAAAAGCAATCATTTACAAAGCTGAATGTACATCTTATCTAATATATAAAATTCTCGTGTCACAGTTTTCGTTGCCATACTCCTCCGAAACGGCTTGACCGATTTTGATGAAATTTTTTGTGCTTATCCGGTATCTATGAGAATCGGCCAACATCTATTTTTCATCCCCCTAAATGGTGCAGCGGGAACGCGATCTGACGCCACGGGTGCAGGGAAAAATTGGCGGTACGAAGTTCGCCGGGACAGCTAGTCTAATATATAAAATTCTCGTGTCACAGTTTTCGTTGCCATACTCATAACCGATTCTCATGAAATTTTGTGAGCATATTGAGTAGGTCTGAGAATCGGCCAACATCTATTTTTCATCCCCCTAAATGGTGCAGCGGGAACGGGATCTAAAAAATTGGCGGTACGAAGTTCGCCGGGACAGCTAGTATAATTATACATTTTACTATAATTTATTAATTTGCAACTTAAGCTAGTTTAGTGTTCATTTACAGGTGCGACGAAATTAAAAAGCCGACCGAGTGCAAGTCGGACTCGCGCATCGAGGGTCCCGTAACTTACATACATTACATACATACATAATATAATCATGCCTTTATCCGCAGAGGGTTAGGTAGAGTTGAGTTAACACCCACATTTCTCCAATCATTGTATTCCATAACTTAAGCTACATAAACCACAATACATTTTGGCTGAGTTGACATAGAAGTTTGATTTTTGCACAGCTTCAAGACGTTATAGACCTGAGTATGTGGTATAAATATCAACTTGATAACTCCACGCATTCTTGAAAAAAAGTTTTGACAGACAGACGGACAGACGGACAGACAGACAGACAGGCGGACAGACAGACAGACAGACAGACAGACAGACAACGAAGTGATCCTATAAGGGTTAAATTTTTTCCTCTTCAACGAAGGAACCCTAAAAAGGAAGCATTGAACTGTTCTTTTTTTGAATTGCTGCCAATATGTCGACAAACGTAATGAACTTTGCTGTGTTTATATTGCTGCAGTTGTCAATGAGCCATTTATTGTTTGTAAAACAATTAGGTTTTCATATTTTTTTTTTTTTTTTTTATAAAGAATATTAGAACCGTAGTTACTAATATTCCCTCTAACCCCTCCAGCTAAGCTAAATTGCTTGTGTTAGGAGTGGGTTCACGTCGGTAGTGTAATGGCCAGGATCGAACCCGGGACCTCTCGATCGTAAGGTCGACTCCTTAACCACTAAGCTACCGACGCTTTGAACTGACGATTTGAACTGTTTGTTATTTATCTTACGGGGTGAACATATTTTAATCCAGTTGTATTCAAATAGCATCCTACATGTCTTGTATCAACGTATGTACGTACTGCTTGTTCTGTAACACAATTCGAAATTCGAACACATATTTCGAAAACACCTCTCCGACGTGACAGGATATTATATTTCGATAGAACTACGTGAAAGTATGTGTTAGGAGACAGACAGACATCTCGGATTGTCTGATTAAAATGCAGAACATGTATTTTTTTTGTAAGGTTTCCTGCGTGGAGGTTATGTTAACATTACTTATATGTATTATATCAGCTAACCAGTTATCGCTCACATCTGTATTATTTGCTGTTGCTATGTTGCTGAACCTTTTTGGAAGGTACGATATTTCGCATTAGCTTTTGCCTGCGGCTCCGCCCCCGTGGATGTCGGTTATCGCGACCAAACATAGCCTATGTCCTTCCTCAAGGTCTAAACTATCCCTATTCATCACAATCGGTTCAGTGGTTTAGGCGTGAAAACGTAACATACAGAGTATACAGACAGACAGACAGACAGACAGAGTTACTTTCGCAATAATTATAATATTAGTATGGATTCGTCATTTACGTCACAACTTAATATTTGGTTAGTATGATAATATAATTCTAAATTTAAATATTAAAACGACAAAATTAAACATTATAACTGTCAAAATATGTGACCTCTAAACCCTACGCCACTTTCGTTATTTATGTGATGATATAAAATTTCGCCCTACTCATATTTAATAATTCCATACGGGCAATTAAGCGGTAAAATTGCGCCGTTCACACCAACACAACCTCCACTTTATAGCCGTAACTATATTCGGGGTACAGTGCAAACACCATGCCACACACCCATATACGGTACTTATAGTGGTCTACGCAATGCACCATAAAAACCAAGATAAGCCCGCCTCACTTTTATCACCAAGAAAGCAAGTTTCCATTGTCAGTGGACTAACGGAACGGTCGATCCGTCAAAACATTGGACGGTGAACGATTGTCGTGATACGATAAAATATAGTAAGTAATTAAAGGTAAGTACTAAAATTGAAAAGGAAAAAACAATTCACAAATTTGCTTGACTTTTTTTTTGAAGTTTTTAGAGAAAAAATCAAGATTCGAACAACAGACTCATGAATATAATAAGAAAACAGAGTACAAGTCTATTGAGCCATTACTAAAATGTTTAATATGAATTCAAGTATCTCCCTATTTGCAACCTAAGTTACTTTATTTTAATATTTATTTTAAAACATAATTACATTATAATTTATATGTATTTCAATTCACAACAGCAAAGTAAATAATGCTTCCTCTAATCAGCAGAGATTCTTTCGATGTTTTCGAAATGTTTTCGGTGACTCAACTTAAAAAAAAACATCTAAAACAACGGTTACATAAGAAAAACAAAATGGACGATATTATGTTTATTTTATTAAGCCTATTTTCGTCTCTCTCTAAATCAATGTGGAAACCTCTAATAATGAAAGAGCACACACCTAATCAACAGTTCAGTAATAACACCTGAGAGGGGATAATGGGGAATAACGATATCACGTAAATACTGTTACGATTATGAGATATTGCTAAACGTGTTTAATCCTTACTGATCATGAAATATTTCGTTTCGAACTAGTAATTGTACAGATGGTCGTGTTGTAATACTTTATTATCGTTACTGTGTGTTTTGTGTAGTGCTAAGTTTGACTCTGCTAGATCGACTAAGCCCTTGATTAAGTAATAATACGTTTTTTAATCGCCTGATTTCAATAATATGCAAAAATAAAAAGAAAAACGTAAAGAAGGATGTTTGTTGAGAAAAAAATTCATTTTTTCTTTTACTTAGACACTATTTCTATGGATCATTAATATAGGGAAAAATACGATGAAAGGAACTCAATGGGCGAATAAGGATATAATGGCGAGTAGTTTTATCCTGTTTTCTTCCCAAGATTTCCCATTAGGTACAGTCGCACTCAGAATTTGCTGAACATTTATAAATTTACAAGCCACAATCTACGTTTCAATACGAAATACGTAAGTAATAAAATTATTTAGTGTTATGCATATGTATGTCATGGCACATACCAATGACTTCGATGCTTTTCGAAGTTATGTGTGTATTTATCGCAGGTTAATGGTTAATGGCAATAGGCTCGCCTAAACATAAACTGACGAAATGTGGGTGCTAGCACCTCTGCCTACCCCTTCGGGGAATATAGGCGTGAGTTTATGTTATGATGCTTATGTTACTTCTGCGGGCGAGTGTATGGATAATTTCAATCACTATATTCTGATAAAGAAATCATTCAAGTTATTATCCTTTCAATTTTCTTATGTTGCTCTATACCTAATACCTACTCATGAGGTCATAATGCAATAGAATTTTAGAAGTGTTGTTCTTATTGGTGGTTGTTGTTGTTGTTGTTTCTATTCCATGAAAAGCTAGCAAAGTGTAAATGGCACCTCTGATACTACGAGTTAATAGCTTATCAATTAAATCGTGAGTTTATTCATAAACAATAAACCTTGGAGTCGCCTTATAATTATAAAAAAAATATAGGATATCCACAGCAACTGGCCTATCAGTAGATCTTCCACTCCGTGCGCGGTTTAACTATCGAAACACGCACGTGAAGCATAGTTTCTGTAGTTTTTGTTATTGTTTTATATTATATAATTGGTTCCTAATTACCTGCTTCCACTTACCTAATGGGGACGAAAATACTTTTCAACAAATATTAATTTATCTTCACCCAAATTGCAGTTTTTTAATACGTTTAATTGAATTCACACAAATTGTACACAAAATGATCAAATGTTGATACGACATTACTTCAGAAACGTTTTTATATAAAGCCAACTTTTCCTTAATAAATATTGATATTGTTATTTTTAAGCTTTCGCGGTGTAAACTCATGGTTATTTATGCCTATGCCAAGTCGTGACCACGGGTGCAGCATCGCACCCGAAACGTCGGCAAAAGTACCTAAGTGAAAATTTCTTATCACGTGAAGTCCCGAATAGCAATAACCAGAAGATATTGATAGCAAAGCAGGTAAGTAAGTAAGGCTTATGACATACTAGCTTTTGCCCGCGGCTCCCCCCGCGTGGATGTCGGTTATCGCGACAAAACATAGCCTATGTCCTTTCTCAAGGTCTAATCTACCCCTATACCAAATTTTATCAAAATCGGTTCAGTGGTTTAGGCGTGAAAGCGTAACATACAGACAGACAGACAGACAGAGTTACTTTCGCATTTATAATATTAGTATGGATAGTTAAAGAATTTTCATTGCGTCATTATCATGTACAGACACGCAGTGTCGTTACTTGAAGATTATTAACGAATCTATACTCAAAATCAGATTTTTATCACAATATAGTTGGTATGTACAGACCATCTCTGTTCCGTGGTACAGACAGACTGAATTAGGACGATGATTTACATAGCATTGAAATTTTGGCACATCGAAATTTAAAAAAAAAAATTGCGACAGACATTGAAAACGTGCCGTCCTGTCATAAACTCGCCACAGTTAAGTTGTTTACTACCAGTAAACATAATCAATAATCGTGACTTACGTGTCGTGCCCACTTTTTACTCGTACGACTTGGCCAAATATGGACACATAAAATTGGCAAATATAGACAATATTGTGTCAAATGAGGGTTTGACACCGTCAACTTTTAGACGGGTATAATATGCCATTCAGTAATAAATTCAAGTGCGGTACAGAATATGAGATGGGGTTATGGGTTTTGGGATGCTGAAGTGTGGCATAAAAATTATGGCATATAAATAAAGTTCTTGCAGTTTTTTGCTACTATTTTTATGTCACCGTATATTTTACCCGCTTATATAGTTATGTATTCGTTGTTAATGTTTTATGGGTAAATTATATTTCTCTTTAGAGCTTTAATCATCACTTTGCCCCATTTACCCCCTTGGTCCAAAATAATTATTTTGGCTATGGTGTCAAGTGACAAATATTAGTTAAATTTTATTTTTACTTCTCATTGGACTGTTGAAATTCATAGACAGCCGACAACGAAATTATTTGGTTTTGAAGATGTAGATTAAAATAATCAGTCTAAATAAACAAACACACATTTATTATGGTTATATAAGAGTTAAAATTGTCATTTTAAAATAAAATAATGTAATTAAAACCAAATAAATTATATAATAATTTAGGTGTAGGTATACCTATTGTATTACGAGTAGCACCTAATAAATTTTATAACATTATTACATAATCGCTTTAATTTGTTTGTATTCCATAATTTTTGTTGTATAAAAATTTGCAGCGGAATATTAAAAACAAATTTTTAATAAAGAAAAACAAAAACAGGTATTCCATAAACGAGAAAATGGCTTAATGAAAATGAACATTCAAAAACATCTGGCTATCTTAAAAAGAATTTTATCAGAATCTCGCCCTCATAATTTAATAAAAACACTGGCTTGACTCCGAGATTTAAAAAGTCATACCGTTCTTTTCTGTACGCCATAGATAACAGAGTAACATTGGCTTCTCTTTATAAAAATACCTACCCCGTGACATAAGCCTGGCTCCAATGATAAGCGTCTAAATAACTCTCTTCCCTTACTTAATAAATCCTCGAATTTTATCCCTTTTTTATTAGAGCTTCAAGTACAATATTTATATTAAATCTTACCGCGAAGTTGCTGACGTCATTCCCAAGCGATTTTTCTTGGGAAAATTTATAGGCGGATATTTTTTGTGACCGTGGCTAAATTTAGTTGTAGTAGAGTGTAATATAAGCTTTTAAATACCATTACCGACAAGATTATTAGTGAATTAGTAAAGGTCTACATGGTTTTCATATGAGAAGAAGAAATATAATAATGTTTTATGTAGTTTATAGGTACAATTTGTTACCAAAGAGCCAAATTGACATACAATGTATCACACTGAGTGAGTCCGTTTATAAAATTTGTGTGTTACAGTTTTGATGGTATGTTTAAACAAGTGCCTGAACATTATTGGAAAATGTATGAATTCAAACGTGAATATACCCGAAGGAAGATAAGATAAGATAAGATGTATAGATTAACATTCGCCGACCAGTTAGGGCTTAGGAATATGAAAAACAATTTGCCCAATTCCAGAATTGAACTCGAGGCTTCGTGTACAGCAACTGCGGTGGCCACTGCTGTACCTACACTATGCTAGTGGTGAAGAGTGAACATTTTGAAAAGGGAAGTCGGTTGCAAAAAAATCCTCCCTCTTATAGCAATTTTGTATGGTATTCTACCATGGTTCTCTTTGTAGAGGAAGCTGCGCCATGCTCCGAGTTCGATTCCCGCTTACGGTACTGGGGCATTGTTCTATTAAGTCACATAGTTTATCATACTTTACGATCATCGAATCAACAGAGAAGAACAATCGATTCACATCTTATGAATAATTGAAAATCGAATCACAATAACTGGAAAATGGTTGTAAGGCATCTACTATTAAAAATAAGTCGGGTTTTCCTGACGCTATAACTCCAGAACGCACGAACCGTATTGGCTAATTTTGGTCTTGAATTATTTGTGGAAGTCCAGGGAAGGTTTGTACGTTGAGAAAAATTCGAATAATTGCCGGGAACCGACATCCACGCGAGCGGAGCCGCGGGCAAAAGCTAGTACCGGTATAAATAATAAAAGCCCTACATCAATAATGTTTATATTGAGTTTAAACGAAAGAGGTGAATAAAATTATAAATTCTCATACGTAAATGCCGAATTAATTTGTGGTAAACGAAGAACCTGCCAAATATTACTTCCGAAGGATTTATTGAATCAAGTACTTACATGCGTAGAGGAGTCTATTAATAAATATTGAGTGAAATATATTAGAATATTTCCATTAGGTTCAGCTACTTACGGTTCATTACAAATAATGTATTGATTGTGGAGTTTCCAAGAAGTCTGATAGCGTACCTCAGCGAATGTATGTCTTAAGTGCGATTTCGGTTTACCACCGAATAGTTATTGGAGTTTTCTTTGTGAAATTATCTTGGTAGGAGCTCGGAGTCTGACAAAAATGATTATTTGACGGCAATACATACGTTCCCTTTCAAGTAAAGGTAAAGTTTAGAGTACTTACTATTTGTCGAGGGACTAGATTTCTGAGAAAAACCGCGGGTAAGTACCTGTACAATACAATATCCCAGAACATAATGGTCTAATAAAAAAAATAGGAACGTGATCGCTACAACGAACACAAAAAAAGAAAAATAGCTTCAGTGGATGTACGAAAGAACACGTGTCCTAAAACCTTAATCCGGAATATAAAAAAATAAAACAAGCAAAGGAAACCAAATGGAAAATTGTCAGTGAATTTCTGAACGTTCGCAATTGCATTTAGCTGGATGTTTTTGTCGAGTGAGCAGTCTCAACATAATATTAAAAAATCTCTCTCATTTATTATTCTGGATGCTTAGCATTACTCTGCTTCGTACTAATATGTGATAAAGGTAAAAAAATATTTTGTAGGTAAATTTACTTTGACTTTTTGACGATTGATTATGCTTGGCACTTGAGTTGACTCAGTTGAGTGTTCAATTATAACGTTAAGGGATGCGAATATTACGTGTACGATTTGTAATTTATTATGATCTATTTCACTTAAGTCTGGCTGCTTCTTTATCTTACCTATTGCCTGCGACTCCGCCTGCATTGCAATCTAATCCTGTTCCTGCATTCTATTTAAGTTCAATTTTTGTTTGTTACTTGTAGTCAACTCCACAAAAAAAAAAAAAAAAAACGATGTTTTTTTTTTTTAATTTTTAATATTTATATTAGTATCTTGTTAGTTTTAACACTTTTATGAACGAAAACCATGTATTTTGTTAGTTCTGGAAAAGCTTAAAAAAAACATTTCACTACTTTTTTACAAGAAAGCTTTTTTTATGAAATTTAGGTAGATATAGAAAGTCTATGTATATTATCATTTCTCACGTACACGATGATGTACAGTTTAAAATCTACCGTTGAAATTATTAACATTAAAAGCAATTTAAAATGACCTATCGATTAACTACAATTTTATTAGCCAGCTTCAAATATGATGAATCCTCGAATTACTCATTGATTACACAATACTTGTATGCGATAATTAAAAACCTCTTACGAAAGAGAGAAAGTGTGTGAAAATTATAATATTCTTCAAGTTACAATAGCTTCACCGAAATATATAAACACAATAGAGTTTCAATAGGTATCAGGAAATGAACAGGCATCAGCCGTCAAGCTGAGTGCCACCCCCCCGTTCCCAACCGACCACCTGAGGTGTCCACCTGGTTGGTCAGTTAGGAATAAATGTTCCTAACCACCCACCTTGTGCAGCTGGTGGGTCAGTTCCACTGTTAACATGGTGAATGTTTAGGATGGTGACCCTCTTTCTGAGACTTTGCCTGCGACGTGAAGTCAAATTGACCAACATTGAAAAAACAACTTATTAGCCGTTCATCCGTCAACCTGAGATAAATCTAGGAACTATTAGTAAATTCTAGGTAGATAGATGTGACGAATCACCCACAGGAAATAACGCACTTGTCACTTCCGGATGGGGCAAGAAAAAAAACTCCAAAAAGTCGGAGTTGCCAGTAATGTAACCAAAACCCACCGGGGATTATTGGTTTATCAGTTGTGCGGGTAAACCGCCTCCCGCGACTATAGGTTTGATAATCCAGACACATTGCGGTTTTAGTCGGTTCAACACCGACTAGCATAACGGCTGTGGTTGTACACTTGTACCATGGCGGCAAGGTACCACAGGTACGTGGTGGGTTTGGGCGTGGGCACTCTCTCGCTCGAGTCTATAGTGCGAGCCATGGTCTCCAGCGGGACTAAGTGGGACTGCGAGCAGGTCATGTTCGTGAAATAGACGCGGGATAGCACCCGAACCACCCCTTAGGCGAGGCCGCAATTGTAGCCATAGGTCTGACAGGAGTCCTGGGACATCCTTCCGAGGGCTTACCCGGGACTCCCAACCATAGGCTGTTGGGCGTTACCGTGAGGGTTTTTAGTCGGTAGGAGTCCGGCATAACATCCATGACTTTCCCTCACTGTAAAAAACAGTTCCACAGGTATTATCATAACGAGAAAAAGAACCCTAAAAACGTAAACCTAAAGACAGCGGCTTTGAAAACTTCAAATCATCGTACACCACTATGACTAATATTATTTCACCTACGTTTCTAAGATCTATTACTAAATTGTATAACAGTATTTCAATCAACCATTAAACAGACTAACTTCATAAGAAATCAAATCGTAACCACGCTTGCACAGAATGAGGGCAACGCTCCACTTTCCGACAGTCTGACTGAAACTGGTTTTAGTCGTTGAGAACAGCTCTGCTACTTTACCGTTCCTATCACATTTTACGAATACTTTTTACACTGCAATATTAAAATTATCCAAGTGATGCACGTTGTATTTTATGATCGACGTTGCATAAGTCAATATTTTGGATTGAATAACATTGAGATATTACTTCGTTGTGTTGTCTGTGATATAAAAATGTGGATAAACTAAACAGCATGTTCTTCGTACAAATTGCTATTTGTAAATTAAACTTAATATAATTACCTAAGTACAAATACTATAATATTAGTATCTACGTCAGCAACGATGTTTGTACGTCACTGAATTTGAAATGAATGCCATGTATGTGTTCCTTGAATATAATATCTGCTATCGACGAAATAAAGTACCTTCTTACAATAATAATATTCGTCGATTCTTAGTTCAATAAATAAAACTTATAGGCGTAAATTACATGTAAGAAAGGCTTATTGGACGATTCGCACGAATTGAACTCGCCCGAAACGTGCGAATCGACTCCTTTAAAAATATATTATTTTTCTGTAGGCGATTCGCACGAATTCGTGCGAATCAACACTTCCAAAATTATGTAGTAGGCGATTGGCACACATTTTATTTTCAGGAATAAAAAACATAAAGTACAGTCACTGAAATAAAACTAAATAATCTATGTTTACTTGAAAGTGAGAAAAATGTGCATTAAATAAGTAAAACTTGGAATATCTATGTTTACAATAAGAGCAAGACAGTAATATTTGCCTACTTAGGGAATATGAAAGAGAAAGCTCAATAGGCTAGGCATTAGGCATAATCGAGTCCATGTAATGTATTTGCCTTTTAATCCATACCTACCTTATACCTAATGCCTTTGTCGTATAATTCACGCCATAAAGGAAAAAAATGTTGAAGTAGTCATCACTCAATCAAATGTAATTAATTTGTAGTCATTACTTTTATGTTTAGGTATGTGTTTTTCCGCAATAATAACAAACAGCCATGTGTAATTGGTGAGTAATTTTCAAAGAGACATACGTTTCTCTTATGTTCACGTTTGAATAGAAGCAATTAATTAGTTACACGACGCCATATGTAATTTATCACGTGCGTTCGTATATTATCCAAAAATATGTCAAGTGATGGCCGCATACGAGTAATTAAGACCGTTACTCGGGCTGGGTATGAATGACATGACTCATTAGTTAGTTCTACTGAGACAAGTACCTACAACCGTGATGAAAAGCGGGCCTGCTTTTTTGTAGACACGGTATCCAGTGTCGGTATGCCATCATTCAATAAGGATTATTAGTTTGAAAGAAAACAAAAAATATTATCTATCTATAATACAGTTTTTAGTTAGGACTCAGATAATTAAAATAAGAGAACTATTGAATAAAGAATTTAACTTTTATTAATTGTCAATTGTATTTCCCATTCACGCGCTTTGACATGTTGGTATGTGAATGGGCCCCACATTCACCGTAATTTTGTCGCGTTAGTCATGAGAACCTTATTCACTTTTTCTTTGATTTTACATTATTATACAGGTATGAGAAAATTTGCGATCACACTATTGTTGAATTATGCTACGTTAAGTTTTGCCACGGTTTTCCTCATTTAAAAACTTACGTTCCATTCGTTTCGCATTTTTATACGGTCTCTCATTTCGTGACCTTGATAACAACATGAGTCAAATTTGGAGATAATTTCAACAGTTGTGCAAACAATGAGTAGAGGTATGAATCATATTTAAATAATTTATTAGAAACGGATTATGTTCTCATTCTCACGGTGTGAGGATTCAGCAGTTTTAAAGTGAGATTTATTATAATACTAGCTTCCGCCCGCGGCTTCGCCCGCGTGGTGTGTTGATATAAAGCAGCCTATTGCAAAAATAACAAAATCGAAGAATAAATAAGCTTACGTCTTTTTTATAGGTTGTGTCTCCAATGTAAGAACGGGACCCTAAAGAATTTGAATTTGAAGAATTTGAAATTTTTTGAGAAGGATAGATAGGTACGGATATAATTATTGATGGTGATGGTAATACAAAAGTTATAGACTACATTAAAAGATTTATTTCGTTCAGCAAAGACATGTAGATTTTGCGATTTAGAAACGCGGGAGCAAGCCACATAGAGCTGGCCGTGGGAAAAACATGGTGAGCCTAAATGTAAGCCTGCTACCTTTAAGGTTTGACCCTTCGATTTGTTGATGGTCATTGAAAACGCAACTTTTAAAGGGAGCTGCAGGCGTTTAAAATTAAATGGTAAATTGTTGGGTATTATTGGGATACGCGGTATAAGAACATTGATACCCTTGGCTTCTCCAGTTAAGATGGTTGCCTTCACAATATGCCTTCCTAATTCAGTCACTCGTAACCGAGTACCGTTGCATAATCTTGGCGCATCCAAGTTACGCATTAACAAAACGGGTACACCACCTACTTTTAATTCTAACTTATGCGATGGCACCCCAGATAACTCCAAAGAGTTCAAGAACTCCACGGGGTAGCTCGTACTGTCATTGGATCACATAACTGTGTCGACGGAGTTGTACACTGATGTCGCTCGTTAGTTTGTCCAAGATTTTTTTATTTATTTTTGCAACAGTGTCATTTTTTGGTGCCAGTATGGTTCTTTCACACAACCAATTTTCGTCAAGAATATTTTGTTGCAGATTCGGAAAAACTTGATCAATGAGCTCGTCTTCCGACTCCACGACATGGCAAAATTGATGTGTGAAAAGTACCATACCTTCTTGGTCGGTGTGTAGGTGGCCTTCACCGATTTCTAGGAGTTTTTCAGCATATGCTCCTGACTCGGTATCGCAAAATAACTGGACTCGCATATTGGTGGTAAGATAAAGCTTTTCAACTTTAGTCCACAGATATCATGCCTTTAGACACGCATTAATCTCGTCTGCTGCAGTGCCTCTCTCAATAACAGGTAAAGTCTGTCTGAAATCCCCTGCCAATAATACTACTACACCACCCATCAATTTTCGTGTGCTGTGTATTTCTTGTAGGCAGCGATCTAGCGCCTCGATGGCGCGTTTGTGTGACATCGTGCACTCGTCCCACACGATCAGCTTACATTCTTTTAAGAGGGCGCCACGGGAACTGTTACCTGAGGAAGCCACTGCTAAAGCAACATTATGGTCCTTGCGAATTTTTGCTAGTAGTAAATTAAGCAAAAATGTTTTGCCTGTACCGCCAGGGGCATCAAGAAAAAAAAGGCCACCTTCACCACGCCCAACTCGTTGCAATATTTTACTGTAAATGTCCTTTTGTTCGGGTAGCAGGCTTGGCTCAGTTTCGCTGACCTGAGCGTCTAATAAAGCGGTGTCGTAGCTTAATTCTTTGACTAAATCGGTCGACAGCTCTTCTCGACGCTGTGGTATGGGCATGCCAAAGTCGGACAGTTTCTTGCCGGAAATCGTTATTATTTTGTCTGCGACACAGAACGGCTTCTTCCATTGTGGCATCCCAGTGGTTGTCGTCTTCCAACAACCCCAACTTTTCACACGCTTTTCGAAAAGTTTCTAGTTCTTGGCCGTCAATAGTTTTTAGATCCGAAAAGTTAGTGGGGCCCTGTATTACATTTAGTAGCATTCGCAAACAGTAACATTCGAAGTTACTAACGTGCACTGTGGTGTGGCCATTCTCTCTCTAAAATTATTTTCAGTGAAATAAATTCGCTGTCCATTGGGCAGATGTACCGCAAGATGAGTGACTGTTGGGTATCTCTCATGCAGAGGCAGACCCAAAAGCCGCCACGCTGCTTCGTTACTACTAACATATCGACCGGCTCGGAATGTTTGCACCTCATCTCTCGAGTCTATATTGACATTCCCTTGGTGTCGGATGTTGAAAATAGCCTGGTCACTACCTTTGTATATATATTTCCAAATATATTTTATCGCCTGTACCGTATTGCAAAACTCGACATTAATATGGCAATTAAAAATTTTGGTTAGAAGAGGAGAATATGGGACAATCCAGCTATTGTCAACCAATACTTCCTGTGTTCCACCTCGGATTTTTTGAGTTATTGCACGGCCGCCATCTTCTGGTGCTCTACGTCTTTATAGAGGATAGCCTTTGTCGTTGGTCTGCCCTCACGCGTCCCCTCTGTCCCGTGGGATCCACTATCTCGATCCACCAGTGGATTGAATAGCACGCTAAAGTTCACTGTGATCCACCGATTCTCTCGGTGGATCCTGTGATACTTTCATCTCATAATATGCTCCACCAGTGGATCGAATGCAAATCAGGGAGTTTAGTAAGATCCTCAGCAGTGGATCGAATGGCACGCCGAAGTTCACTGTGATCCACCGATTCTCTCGGTGGATCCTGTGATACTTTCATCTCATAATATGCTCCACCAGTGGATCGAATGCAAATCAGGGAGTTTAGTAAGATCCACAGCAGTGGATCGAATGGCACGCCGAAGTTCACTGTGATCCACCAATTGTCGTGGTGGATCCTGTGATACTTAAGTCTCATAATATGCTCCACCAGGGGATCGAACGTAATTCAGGGAGTTTGGTAAGATCCACACCAGTGGATCGAATAGCACACCGAATTTCACTGTGATCCACCAATTGTCACGGTGGATCCTGTGATACTTGCGTCTCCTAATTTGCTCCACCAGTGGATCGAATGTAAATCAGGAAGTTTGGTAATATCCACACCAGTGGATCGAATAGCACGCCGAAGTTCACTGTGATCCACCTATTGTCCCGGTGGATCCTGTGATACTTGCGTCTCCTAATATGCTCCACCAGGGGATCGAACATAATTCAGGGAGTTTGGTAAGATTCACCATTGTTCTCAGTGGAACCTGTGATATAATTCATATAAATATATAGGGTCCACTGGAGTCTGGGTTAGCCTCGGTAGCTTAAGTCTGATTATGCTATTGATAATAGTTTTTGGCATAGTCTGTACGCACGATCTCCAAAACGGTCAGACCGATTTGATTTTTTTTTACGGTAAAATACTCGTCAGAAGACGTGCAATTTGACGAAAGTAACGGAAGTGGATGAATATTCACCTAAATAGCGAAATGTGCATATTTCGCTATATATTTCAATTCAAAATGCAAATGTATACAATATTATTTACTTTTAAACCGACGTTTCAGCTGCTTTTCAGCAGCAAAATCCAGCAAGACTTAACGACACAGTGAGCTCATTCTGTGTAAATAGTAACAACAATAATTCACCATGATTCGGGTATTTTGAGATAACTAATAATACAAACTATGTGACAACTACCATCATGAGTCACACCGCGATCATGGCTGCTGAAAAGCAGCCGAAACGTCGGTTTAAAAGTAAATAATATTGTGTACATTTGCATTTTGAATTGAAATATATAGCGAAATATGCACATTTCGCTATTTAGGTGAATATTCATCCACTTCCGTTACTTTTGTCAAATTGCACGTCTTCTGACGAGTATTTTACCGTAAAAAAAAATCAAATCGGTCTGACCGTTTTGGAGATCGTGCGTACAGACTATGCCAAAAACTATTATCAATAGCATAATCAGACTTAAGCTACCGAGGCTAACCCAGACTCCAGTGGACCCTATATATTTATATGAATTATATCACAGGTTCCACTGAGAACAATGGTGAATCTTACCAAACTCCCTGAATTATGTTCGATCCCCTGGTGGAGCATATTAGGAGACGCAAGTATCACAGGATCCACCGGGACAATAGGTGGATCACAGTGAACTTCGGCGTGCTATTCGATCCACTGGTGTGGATATTACCAAACTTCCTGATTTACATTCGATCCACTGGTGGAGCAAATTAGGAGACGCAAGTATCACAGGATCCACCGTGACAATTGGTGGATCACAGTGAAATTCGGTGTGCTATTCGATCCACTGGTGTGGATCTTACCAAACTCCCTGAATTACGTTCGATCCCCTGGTGGAGCATATTATGAGACTTAAGTATCACAGGATCCACCACGACAATTGGTGGATCACAGTGAACTTCGGCGTGCCATTCGATCCACTGCTGTGGATCTTACTAAACTCCCTGATTTGCATTCGATCCACTGGTGGAGCATATTATGAGATGAAAGTATCACAAGATCCACCGAGAGAATCGGTGGATCACAGTGAACTTTGGCGTGCTATTCAATCCACTGGTGGATCGAGATAGTGGATCCCACGGGACAGAGGGCACGCGTCTGCCCGCGTTTGGGTCGCGCACTCAGCGATGAGCGACTTGATCCCCCACTCACCCCGCCCGCGCGTGCCAGTCTAGTCAGTCAGCGACATGAAATTATTTTTTTGCGCGTTATTTGATTTTGCTATATCTCCTAAAGTATTTATTTAATTTGCATGGTGTAAAGGGAAAAAATAATCTGCATGAAATGCTCAAGCCAACCAATCTATTTAAAATTATAAGGATTAATAACGTATTTGAATAAATAGCTTTCCAAGTTAGCACTTTATAATTGCCTATTTTTTTAAGTATTTAAATGGATATAGTATGTTATCCTTAAGAGCTGGACATATGGTATCGCGGACTTTTCTGTAGATCTATATAAGATAGACAATTACACTATACATTATTTTGTTATATCTTAAAGGGTTTAGGCAGCGTTTTCGTTGAAAGCTCCCAGACAACTTATTTTTTTCCGTCATTGTCAAGAAATATCGTTACTTAAACGCTTTCATCCCTGTTGACCGGGATAAAAAGTAGCCTATATGTTAATCCAGGGTATAACCTATATACATACCAAATTTCAACCAAATCGGTCCAGCCGTTTATGCGTGAAAGAGTAACAAACATCCACACATCCACACATCCATTCTCACAAACTTTCACATTTATAATATTAGTAGGATTAACGAGTTTTTTTGTTTGCAATGGTTGAAGCACTCACGCACCAGGTAGGGATTGTCTGTCTGCCGGCCGTATCAAAAATAAATACCGACACAAACACAGGAGAAATAATCATTTTTAAGAGTCCGTACCACTCCAGCTCGAATTCAAATTTTACCCCCGCGCGCCTCAACAACGCACTCGCGCCGGTACTACTCGCGCGCAGATGCCGCTATCTCACTCCCGCGATGACCCCGGGCCGGCCGACGGCGACGCGAGGCTCGGCCGCCAAGTTCACGCGTGTATCAATCGATAGGGTAAAGTAGCTAGTAATTAGACATCAAGAAAGTTATGGCAATAAACAAACTTTTGAGAAAAGTGTGCATATTGTAATGATAATTTACATAAAACTTATAATATATTTATACTTATCCTATTAATATTATAAATGCGAAAGTTTGTGAGTATGTATCGCTGTATGTATGGATGTTTGTTACTCTTTCACGCAAAAACTACTAAATGGATCTGGCTGAAATTTGATACAGGGGTAGATTAGAACCTGGAATAACACATAGGTTGCTTTTTATTCCGGGTTAAGGTTCCCATGGGTTGCGGGAACGGGAACAACTCCACGCGGGCGAAGCTACGGGCAGCAAGCCCGTATAATATAATAATAGCAGCCCTTTCAATGTCTCACTGCTGGGCACTGCTCTCTCACCTGAAGGTACCTTGGTGGCCAATAGTCCACCAAGGAGGGGGGGCCTTTATGGTCGGTTTCGAGTTCTCCGCACGCGCTCTGCTAAGCACCTAGCGTACCTAGCGGAGAACTTTAAGGGCGACGAGTACTTTGCCACTGAGCGATCAGTGGTGAAATACACGGTCCCATGGGGACCATCGATCGGCCGAGCCATACCGCCGTCTGGCAACAGAGGGGCATGGTAGCTCTTAAGAGTTGCGAGGAAGAAAACCTCTATAAAAAATCACCCTGAACCCCACGCCTGGCAATGGGATGCATCACTGGGGGGAACTCAGTGCCTAGGGCGTCACTCACTCACTCCCACCTTTCCTATCCTCACATACAACCTCTCTACTTCCACTTCAATGTCGGTGGACATTAACCGTAAAACAAAATATGGTTATGGAAACGATAACGGATAAATCTACCCATGAGGGTACCCGGACTCCGTCTGGGGAATCCCTAGCTGTGACTGGTGATCGAATGGACACCCATTCGGTGACTAGCCATGGCGACACCCGCCCAGGTTCATCTTGGGCCTGAATCATCGAACAGCGAGGAGGACCTTCCTAGTAAGGCTACGCTAGACGGCTAGGCGCGGGTAGAAGACGAAAGCCGACCTCTACAGAGCGAAAGAGAGAGTAGCAGAGCCGCCAGCGATTGTGTCCCCGCTACCAAGGGAGGTCACGGAGGTGCCGGCGGTGCAGAACATCCTGGCGGCTCTTTCCCGCATTTCTGGCGCCGTAAAAGGCCAGAAAAATATTACGGGAAAGAAGAGGGTCGTGGCGGACGCGATAAAACTTGCTGACTCCCATAAGCAGCAACGGCTGATGCAGGAGGAGATCGGTCAGCTGACGCAGCTGGTCCAGGGGACCGGGGAGGCGCGGGGTGTGAAAACCCCCGCTCTCCGTGCTCCATCTAAGGTGACACCAACGGTGGTCCAGCTGCTGGAGGTCATCGAGCGACGCCTCGGCGTCCTCGAGGACTGGGCATACCGCCCACCGCTGGCGGCACCCGTCGTCGCGTCTTGAGCGACGAAGGCTGCACCCAGTGGTGCTCCTGGTCCCAAGCCAAGGCCTCCGCCCCTAAGAAGACGGCACCTAGGGGAGGTGGTGGAGAACAACGTGCCCGTAGTTACGGAGGGTGAGGAACATCAGCTACGATTGGGTGCTGCGTGGTACGTTGCTCAGAGGGGTCAGCGTAACGTGTTCCGCCGATGACACCCTCGTTTTTTTTTATAGTGCGATAAATCCCCACGGAGCCGGTGGAGGTGGTTATGTCGAACTCGAACTAAAACGCACGCCGTCCCAAGTCCTTGGTTGCCGGAGGTGAGATTGCCAAAAGCATATCTCTCGCACCCCGGCAGACCCAGGAGGACCATCCCTTTCGAGATGGCCCCCTTCGGGTTGGGGGGACCACAGTGTCCCCATCTAGCCCCGGTTACGGGGAGGCGCACCTTGCACCGCCGCCGCGGCCTGCTTCTGCTAGGGTGACAGGCGGCTCCACCGGTTACCCTCAGGCCAGCGCTCATAGAGGACGGAGGTCGTTCTGCGACCTCCGACGTCCGGTTCGCATGACACCATCATTACGGCGCGGGGAGCAGCGCACCGAGACGCAGCACTAAAGGCCACGGCAGGGGTTGCTCAAGTCGTGGGTCAGACACGGCGGCTGGGTCTCGAGGTCGCTCCTCACAAGTCCGAGGCTCGGTGCTTCCACGGACCTCGGATGGAGCCACCTGCGGGATCCAGCCTACAGATAGGGGGTGTCAGCATCGGCATCGAGCCCTCGATGAAGTATCTGGGGCTCGATGGCTGGTGGAACTTCGGACATCACTTCCGAAGTTTGGTCCCAAAACTGAGGGGGGCATCAGCCGCACGAGTGCGGCTGATGCCCAACATCAGGAGCCCCACCGCTCCCTGCAGGAGACTGTACCTGGGGATCGTGCGAAGTATGGCCCTATACGGGGCCCCCGTATGGGCAGAGAATCTGACGGCCAGTGATGTGGCTAGATTGCTGAGCCCACAGAGGGCGATGACCCTTCAATAGAAACAGATGAATGGAAATTCATAATTACGTACTGTCTATAATAAATATAGGAATACGTATGGTAGTAGTACCTAAATACTGCTATATTTATATTATGATCATTCGGGTTGGTAGGTACTCATGTATTTACAGAAATATTCCGTTTATTCCGAAACTGACCCGAAGACTTGACCCGGTCGCGGGTTAGGTAGAAACTTTAAAAATTTGTTCCGAACGTAACCCTCTTCCTAACCTGACCCGAAGGTCTCGTTCCTATCATAACCCGATCTGGCACTTCGCCGTCCGCTGCTGCGGCACGCTCGCTACGCTCGCTCGGCTCATGCGTTGGGGTCACAGTTCTAACCTAACCTACAGAAGTTGGAGTTACCGCACTTCGACTTTCGGCTCTGAGTCCCACCAACCGCGTCGTCCGTCGCGTCGTCGCAGTGAGCGACCTGTAATAGGCAGGACCTGCCTGAAAGACTTGGTCTGCTACTGCAAGATTATTTTTGTCGATACATAGGCAGGTATGCCATTTCAATCCAAATTTTTGAAATAGGTAGGTTTTTACTGACCTATTTATTACTTTCTACTAATATAGTACCTATTGCAAATTGTTATGTACAGTATAAGCTACTTAGGTAGGTAGATTAGATACTTACTATTATAATAAATAAATAAATATTCCACAACATTCTACACAGCGCTATCTAGACCCATGGCAAGCTTAATTAGCTTGTGTTATGGAATCTAGAATGCGGATAAACATACTTAGATACTTTTTTGTATGTACATAAATATTATACATAGAAACACTCAGACCAATGCAAATAGCCATATTCATGCATACAAAAATTTGCACTGAGCGGGGATCGAAACCGCGCCTCCTGTGTAGCAGTCGCGTGCACTAACGCCATTTTTTTTTATCTAGCGAAAAATCCCCACGGATACCACCATCACGGAATCATCATCAATATATACATATTATACATAGAAACACCCACATCAATGCAAATAGCCATATTCATGCATACAAATATTTGCACTGAGCGGGAATCGAACCCGCGCCTCTTGCGTGGCAGTCGCGTGCACTACCACCACACCACAGAGGCTGTCTACATAATACATCATTCATATCTTTTAATGTTTTTTTACGCCAACATACACTTTTCCTCTTTCAGTTTACTTTATTACCCATTTCGCCTGTCAAAAGATAGGTACTTGAATACTTTCGTATCGTCTATCGTAATCGTCTGCGCAGAGCGCGTGCGACACAAGTTCCCCGTATGATAGCCGAAGCAACACTGAGGAGGAGGCCGGGCGGCAGGGCGGTTCTAAGTTTAATGGTATCGCTTGAGTAAAAATTTTGATATTTGCTAGTTACGCAGAAACCAATGTATATTTGTAAAATTTGAAACACATAATGTCTCTTAACCACTAAACTGCAATTATTGTGTAAGTTTAGTGATCCTATTTTGCGTAATTAATCCATAATATCGTTTTATTTGTACGGTTTAGAGGTAACTTTGCAATGGTTTTCTATCATGAAAATTTTACGAAATCGTGTTTTTGCCACACATAAACGTTAGTATATATCCTCAACTTTACCACAAATGAATTAAAAAGTCCATGCTTTAGAACTTTTGATATTATACACGTTTATGCTATGTCATTTGAGGTAGTATGGACTCTTAAGCTATCGCGGTGTAAACTCATTGGTATAGCCTGTTCGGGACTTCACGCGATAAAAATGTTCTCTCACTTACTTTTTGCCGACGTTTCGGGTGCGATGCTGCACCCGTGGTCACGTTTTATTGTTAGATGTGTCATTATGACATGTCCATGATAATTAATTTAATTACTTAGACATCTTTCGGAGAACACAGCCTGTAATATTCACTAAAAAAATATTGTTTGCGACAACCTAACTTGATTCTGCGTCTTACAACTAGTAAAAATATAATTGAACAGTACAGAAACTTATATTTAAATACACGGTTTATCCAACTAAAGTTGCTAAGCCATTAATTGCAAATGGCTTAGCAACTTTAGTGAGTGGTGTATTAAGCGTCGCGTCGTCGCTTAGTCAAAAAATATAGACATTTCTATTTCTGCGCCTTTATTAAACTAAACAATTTCAACCATATCGGCAATATTAGTATCATAATAATATCGCAATTACTCTCCTATCAGTATAATATTATCATTTATCTTTGAAATGTACCTGCGACAATAAACCAGTTAAATGAATGAGGAGAGGACAGTTAAATTAATTTTATTAATGCAATACCATCGATATCTAAAACAATTAGTAGTTTACCGTTTAAATATATTTCAAAATCGAAACTTTCAGTTATTTTATTCGAGCTAGTCTCACATTGCATCTGAATAGGCACCCCACCCCTTCTTAGATACTTTTACTGGAACCCTATTATTACGAAGCACTAACAATTATTACCATCCTTCCTTCGGCAGTCGGGTAGTAAAAAAAACAAATTGGAGCCAGTTGAATCAGTATCATTTATTTTTATAACACATCCGTTTTCAAATTCTCTAACCAAATTAACAAATTGAAATATTATTTCGCTAATTCATCTAAGAATCTAAGTTAATTCTTAGAAATATAAATAATAATAACGAAATTTTATTTTTAAAGATTACTATCGTTTTCTTTATTATGTAAATATCACTCGGTTAGTAGTAATATACATTAATTACCTCACAGATTTTTTTTGTATTTAGTTTTAATGTTTAAAAAGCGTATAATTTAAATAATAAACTCGTTAAGAAGAAATTAAGCTAAAAATTATGGCCTACCATTTATTGATATAGTCATGTATACTATCTTAATATAAAATTCTCGTGTCACAATGTTCGTTCCCGTACTCCTCCAAAACGGCTTGACCGATTCTCATGAAATTTTGTGAGCATATTGAGTAGGTCTGAGAATCGGCCAACATCTATTTTTCATCCCCCTAAATGGTGCAGCGGGAACGGGATCTGACGCCACGAGGGTAGGAAAAAATTGGCGGTACGAAGTTCGCCGGGACAGGTAGTATTATATAGGTCGGTAATATTTACGTAAATATTAACGACCTATATAATACTAGCTGTATATTAAACTGTATGTAATACGTGTATATTAAACGACGTCGTTTAATATACACGTATGTATAGTTTCTTTATGAGTTCATTAATGTACGTTTAACAGTGTTTGACTGGACATTTTAGATCATGTTTGTCCATCTTTAAAATAACTTAATATTTTAAATCAGTAGTCATGCCAACATTCTACCAAATGACATGAACATATTCGTTCTGAAATCGTGTCTATTAAGTTTCTTTGTCCAATTATAAACGAATTCAACGTGTTCCATGTTCAAAATGTCGGTTGTGCGCGTTGAAGCATCGCGAGTCGTTGCGACTCACGTCGTGATGCATCCTTTGCGTGCGTTAAATCGTCGCTATCCGCTGGAAGAACTGTCATTCGTTTTGTAACTAAAATTGTGAAGTTATGTCATCCACTCAATTACCGCATCATTACTAGGTTATTAATAAAACGTATAATAAGTATAAGAAACCAAAATGCCTCAATATGTACGTTTTAAAATTTATGTAGCCCCAAAAGCAAACACATTGCTTTAATTATCGTTTAAACTCTTCAAGTTATTGTCATGCTAATGAGTTTGTTTTTCCGGTAACAGAAGTCCAAAACCTGTCGAGTGGACGCAAACAAAAACGGATGATTCACCGAAAAAAAAGGACAAGCAACACAGTTGTGTTATTTTTTGTTCATGTGCCGCCCGGCAGGTGGCAATCGGGACGTTCCGATTGGCTGGCACTGTCAAGGACCCAAGCAACCCCTAAGTTGACCGGTGAAACTAGTAATTATATGATTATATCTGGTGTTCCACGCCTAAATTATATACATTCAGAAACTTTGTAAGGCCAGCTCTGATTTTCTTGAACTTTGCTTTGTATTGTAAAAAATATGGCGAATATACTTTGTTAGAAATGAGGGGAGAAGGATTAAATGAAAGGTTTATTGTCTTTAACGGTCTTCAACGATGGTATGGGCTATTTGTTAGTAGACACATTTTTATTGAACATAGTTAAAAACATATTTTATAACGAATTACTTTTACAACGATTCAGACTGAACTCGAAATTTTAATTTCATAAGGTCAACAAGAAATCCCTTGAGAATGTAAAAATAATTTTGGGAGAAATACTTGAAGCGGGGAATATTGAATGTTGCCATGTATTTAAGTTATTTTCCCGAGGGTTGAGATACGCATTAGCTTTTGTTTCGTTTACGGTTATTACTTGTGGTAATAAGTAGTTTTGAGTGGAAATTGTGAACTGATTGTCTGCAGCAGATTATATTCTCGCATTTGAAATACATTGACCTCACATTTCAGTAAAATATCATATTTTGTAGAATATCAAACTATTATTATGGATTTGAGTGAAAAAAAAAACAACCATTGACAAGTTCCACAGAACAATAATAATAAAAAGCTTTGACGTTTGTTATTACCCAATAATTTAAGTCAGGCAACATTAGTAGCACAGTCAAGAAAGAATAAGGGTTAATGTACTTACATAGATTCCCGTTTAAGTTCGTAACTTCTAAGGTTTCGAACATGGCTAGACAGTAACAAAGCGTAAAGTAGCGTGGTTGCTAGATACATACGATCTACGAGTAGCCTGCGGCTCTTGATTCACCGCTAAATCGAACAACAAACTTGCAAAACTGTTGACTCATGTTTTATACCTTCAGATACTATTCAAACATTGTTTTAAATAGAATAGTTCTCATTTTAAATGGAAGGTGATCTTGCGTTTTACTATAATTCCTAATTATGATAGCCGAAGTTTCAGGTTCTATTTACGTTTCGATTTCAGTGAGCGGTATTGGTCAGCAAAAATGCTAGAAGGTAGGTAGATTCCATTGTGCAGTAGTTTAATTATTTGAATTTGGAATTCGCTGTTTCGCTGAGTTCGCGCCTTCAAAGGGAAATACATTTCTGTTTTAGTTCTGCTGTTTCTTTTGAATTTACGAAGTACATTTCCAGGACATCAATAATATTTTCATTGTTGTATTCATCGTCATTTCAACGTTGACCTTAAACCTTGGAGTACAGCTGTGCAATTCACTAAGCAAGCACAACGATGCGACTCTCAACGTTGTGCTCGATAGAGATTGTCATTGGTCGATCTCCAGTGACGTGATACAATCCGACCAATGACAATCTCTATCGAGCACAACGTTGCGACTCACATCGTTGTGCTCGCTTAGTGAATTGCAGTGCAGGGTCCATGTAGGTTCGATCTTCCTTAAGGTTTGGTTTAAGCATTTTTATGACTACTCTATCCCGAAAGGAAAGTTTTTGTTATTCAGCAGGTGCACTTACGAACAGGTGAGGTTAACTCGTTCCCAAAAAGTATTGGTAGAACCCTGTTCTTATATTGTACTGTACTGTACGACTAAAACAGGAACAGTTAATTAATCCAAGTATGGAAGTGGGTCGTACTCGTGTCAAGTATGCAAGTAACGAGTGCGGTTATAAAATGTCTCTTCTCCGCTAAGTAGTCCTTCAAACTTGTTAAGCTGCCTCGAAAGTTTGTCGAGAGGAGTTTAATAGAATTCCTTGCTCAAAACAGCGGGTACTTCAAACCATTGAATAAATTGATCGGGAATTAAAATTTTACTTTAATTTTTCTTACATAACTGTTATCAGTACCTAGAGATATTAGACATACATACCTATTATACCCACGCTATAAATCCCCGAAGGGATAGGCAGAGGTGTATTAATACTCACGTTTCGCCAACTATGATTTTCGATACGTAAGAGGGGGCGAGCCTATTGCCATCTAGCGGGCACTTTGTCATGGGCTGTATGTTTACTGTCGGATGGAGAATAGCCCTATCTCTTAGTCGCCTTTTACGACACCCTACCAATATTAGAGATATGGTTTGAGTTCTCGGAGGTAAGCCAGTTGCTTCACAGAAAATATCTAATTTCAGCCGTATCCGTATAGTTAGACTGGAAAGCCCAACTAAATTAAGGAAAAAGGTTTGATGATTGTTTTGCATGCATTCTTCTATTTTGGTAGTTTTTTGTTTTATTTTATTTCTAGCAACACTTCCACCAACCCACGTGAACTTGATTAGGTAGTAGATACATTTATCGTAAAATAATGACACCCGTCTCGACTACACTTATCGTAAATACACTTTTGTATCAGTTAGTGATAACATTTTAGTAATTGCTTTCCGATAAAAAGCATCATTATTGTGTAACTGTGTTCCAAAGGTGACCTTAGTGTAGGGTAATTGGTTTAAAGTAATATTAAAAAATAATATCTTTCTCTATGATTTGATATATTTTTTTAAACTAACAAATATTTTAGGCGGGAAAGCATTAAACGAAAAGTGAAAGGTTTAAACTATTTTTTATTATTTTTTCCATTCTCGCTCTTTCTCCTTTCCTATTTCCTATCCCCTGCTCTGCGGGTGGCAACCGTGGCAATCAATGGTATTATAAACTACTAGCTTTTGCCCGTGGCTCCGCTCGCGTGGATGTCGGTTATCGCGACCAAACATAGCCTATGTCCTTTCTCATGGTCTAATCTACCCCTATACCAATTTTCATCAAAATCGGTTCAGTGGTTGAGGCGTGAAAGCGTAACATACAGACAGACAGAGTTACTTTCGCATTTATAATATTAGTATGGAAGTATGGATGTCGCAATGCCCATCGCAGTGACATCTCTTCAGGGATAACGACTCTTACCATTTGATGGATAATTCGCATAAGGGCAACTTCTCAGAATGGCAATTTCTCATAACGGCAACTTCTCAACAGGGCAAATTCGCTTAAAGGCAAAAGTATAATATAAAACGAAAAGTGTTAATAGTGTCAAGTGTTGTTATGTAGGTTAAATCAAAAACATTTTTTGTGACACCGTAGAAAATTACTGGTAGATACAGGAATACCTTGAAGTTTCACATAAAGAACACATTGAAACAATAGTGGTTTTAAGTTTCCGGTAGGTATATACATACTGAAAATTTTATTTCATGAAGTTCATGTTGCAGGCACAGAATTTAATAAAAATGCACTGGATATGGCAGTCGTGACATGCAGTGTTATTATAGTAAAATATGAGTTCACAGTTTATATTATTCATATTCATCATGTCAGCTCACATAAGTCATAAATTCATAATATACTATACATTTTTATTCTCTTATACTATACCTACCACAATTTCTACAAAAATCTCGAATTCATAATAAGTGTACATACATTATGAACTAGCTCGCCCGCTGGATGTCGGTTATCGCGACCAAACATAGCCTATGTCCTTTCTCATGGTCTAATCTACCCTTATACCAAATTTCATCAAAATCGGTTCAGTGGTTTAGGCGTGAAAGCGTAACATATAGACAGACAGAGTTACTTTCGCATTTTATAAGTATGGATTCGTGTGTTTTCTCTACTAAATCAGAACTTTTTACAGCATTTTACAACGATATCAATTGATCATTAATTAAAAAATCTCCCATTTAAAATTCTAGAACCAAAGCTGAGGGTATTAATATTCGAAACTGGACGGACGAAACAAATAACAAAACGATTGTTTGTGAACAGGGTTGTCAGAGACAGGAAGGCATGCGACACAGCGGGAAATGTGTCCCGCCAACTGGTAACACTGGTGGGATAGGGAGGTTTTCTACTTTCACAATATGTCAAGTTTATTCATAACACGTGTCACGTGGCAAAAACATTCCTCAAATGCACATATGAGTGGTATTGTTGGTCACATGTTTTGAAAAATAACAAAGTATCTTTCTTCATCCTAGAGTTATCGCATACTCTAACATCAGGGTCCGGGGTTTTTTTAATTCGTGTTTGGCTGGACTTCGATATTTTTGTGAAGCGATTGTCATTTGACGATTCGATAACGTTTGCAACACGTCTTCAATAGGTATAATTCAGCCGCTTCGGTAACTAAGTTTCGTAACCAGTTGTTAGAAGAAAAATAGTTAAATCTTGCTGTTAAACTCTTCGTAAGATAGATCACCGCTTCATCTTGAATCTTACCATATGGTTATTAAACAAATTTAGAAACGATAAGCGAACATAATAGCAACAGCATGTGCATGAAAATCCTTTCCAATATACCAACTACTGGCGATGGTGCCGGCAGCGGCGGCGGCGTGAACGTGTTTTTTAGATGAGCAATAGGCACATGGGCTACGAAAAACTGTTACCGATCCCAATGCGCCTTTAAACTGTGCCGATAAATCGGGTTAGGTGACATGTCGCCCTCTTAATATCTTGCCCGCAGGCGAGTTGTACCCTCTTGCAAAATGTTAATACCACACTCGCCCAGATATAATTTTATAAGTGGGCCAGTTGTACCTCTGAATATCCACTAGGAGTCAAGTGGCCCAGTGATTTAGTTTACAATGATAAATCGACCGTTCCAATATTATAGGCATTATCTAAGAAAACAAATTCAATTTACCTACAAATAATTTTGAAGGAATATGATTATAATTAATATGATACATATTTTGTGTACATAATTATTTATTATAACACTACCTACCGCCCCCGTGGATGTCAGTTATCGCGACCAAACATTTCCTGCCTGCCTGTTTCCTTTCTCAAGGTCTAATCTAGCCCTATGCCAAATTTCATCAAAATCGGTTCAGTGGTTTAGGCGTGAAAGTGTAACATACAGACAGACAGAGCTACTTTCGCGCTTATAATACTAGTATGGATTTATTTTGTGGCTAATATTACATGATGTTATAATGTATGTGGTAGAATATTATTGATAGTCTGAAAAAGAAATCTTAGTAACTGTACAGATGGTTGGTTGTACGTTCAAGGAGAATCTATTGGAGATGACAAAATATTACTTTTCAATCATTATTTTGAAAAAACATGGCTTTTGGAAAGGGGGTGTTTACATGATAAGTGGCATTTTTTCGACGTAAGGCATAAAACTAATAAGGCCGTTGAATCCTGGAATGGCAGGTTAAATAAAAAATTACAACCAAAACCAAATCTTGCGACGTTATTATTTCATTTACAGAAGGATTCTATGTACCTACTACTTTGGGTTACTTAAGAAGCCATTTTCGGCTACGTACCCGCTGGACCCTCAAAATTCGACCTCATCTATAAATTTATTAGTGTAAAAACAAAAGAAAGTATATGGTCCCAGAAGAAATTAAGAAGCGTTATTCAGGAATTGATTGATAACGAAATCAGTGTAGGTCATTGTATTGAAAAATTATAAATAATTATGTAGGTACACAAAATATGTATCATATTAATTATAATCATATTCCTTCAAAATTATTTGTAGGTAAATTGAATTTGTTTTCTTAGATAATGCCTATAATATTGGAACGGTCGATTATCATTGTAAACTAAATCACTGGGCCACTTGACTCCTAGTGGATATTCAGAGGTACAACTGGCCCACTTATAAAATTATATCTGGGCGAGTGTGGTATTAACATTTTGCAAGAGGGTACAACTCGCCTGCGGGCAAGATATTAAGAGGGCGACATGTCGCCTAACCCGATAAATCGATGCTTGTGCTTGATAAAAGGTTCAACGTTTTAAATTTTTTTCTACTATAGAACTATTAATAATTGTTATTATTAATAGTTCTATAGTGCTACTCGATTACACCACCAGGAACGGATATTTGGCAGTAATATTCGCAGTGCTATTTATGAGTCGTCTTCACAGAAATTTAATACATCATTTTCTTACGTAACGTCCAGAAATACAAGAAACAAAGCAACAACTATGATGATTGAATATTTGGCAGTAGATTTCTGAATGATTATGATAAATGTGGGCCCAACATATTATATTTTAATGATTGATATTTAACGACGAACCAATTCACTGTTGGCAAGATGGCGGTGTTTATGGAAATTGCACAGAATTATGTTTAACATAAGTAATATAATACGCTTTTTTAACGTGCTTAAAATCCCCACGGATTTCGAACCGGCTAAAACGCACACCGTCTGTGGGTCGTAGGTTCGACAGAAACCTATCACTCGCACTCCGGCCGACGCAGAGCCATTTCTTTCAAGCTGGCTCTCTTCGGGTGTGGAGATCTGTATCCTTCTAGCCCCCAGGTATGGAGTCAGTAATATAATACGTGAAATTTGCATTCCGTTCCGGAAAATCCGCAACGGAATTTACTTCAAGTGTAGCGTATATTACAGCCACTACATCCGTTCAAATTATTTCAAATATTCAGCAATGACAGGCTTTTATAACTCAAATATTAAAAGCGATATGGAAATCCGTAGCCCATTAATTTTAATATATTCACATTTATATTCGGTACGGAAATAGTTACTTAAAAATTCCTTTACCAGCTCAAGAAAATGGATAAAACGTAAGCGAAAATAAGGAATATAGCTGTCAAGTTCGTTATAGACTGCATATAGACAAACAATATATTAAAATATACGATACGATATCGCGATCCGCTGTACTTGTTGTTGAGGTGCAAAAAAACGCGATTCAAACGCGATTGGTTTCCTCTCTAGTGTGGATTTTGGATTACGAACTGGAAAGGTTAAATATTAAACTATGTCATGCAGCGAAGTAGAAAATAATTATGTAGGTGTAAAGAAAAGAGTAATCCATTCGTTGGAACAATGTCATATTAAAGTTATCCAAAATAAACATTCCGAAATACTTATCATGATCTAGGCATATTAACTTCCAGCAAATCTACTTCAGACAAATATACATATTTGGGGAATTTCAAATTATTTAAAAAGAATACAATGTTATCACAAGAGACATGACCTTTGAAATATACTGTCACCCTCAGAAGTTCTTGTTTTTTGTTTTTGTTTTGCCGACTCCGATGTTTCCGCACGGATTTTAAAGTTTCGATATGAAAATTTGAAATGAAGGATCAAAGTTTTGTGTTACAGTAAAAGTAACAAGGAAAAAATACACTGAGATTATAGACCAAAAGTCACGTAATATTAGCCCTTATGCTAACGCACACATATGCATGACATTTGACCTTCATTTTTCCGATATTTTTTCGACATCATCAAGGCATCTAACTTAGAACGTTCAAAAGATGGTGAACACTAACAAATTATTCGTTCATTTACATAAATGTACAGATCGTTGAAAATTGATGACTAAGTATTTTTGTATTCTTCAAAGGACAATTTATTATATGTTTAATAAATATTATTTCCAATTTTGTTTCTTTTATGACGCGTTTGCTAGTGATCGATAGCTTTAAATATGTTAAGTTACTTCTGAAGGCGACTGTACGTATGTTATCACTTAATTCCATATTTACTTACACTGCTAAACAGGTCAGTGGATATGATAGTGGTCGACTTTATACCAAACAGGAAAAGTTTAAAGTGATTAACATTCTTCAACGAAACAGTCATTTTATCTTAATGTGAACTCGTTTTGACTACTGTTTTGATATACATTGCGGGATATTTGTTGGTAAAGTTTTATTTAGTTCGTTTGAGCAAGCAATCTAAATCTGTTATTAGAGTATTTTATAAAGTGCCTCCTACAAGACACATATTCTTTGATAAGTTATTTTGAGGAAAAATATGTCGATAATTAAAAACTTTGGATGCAACTGGGATAAATGCTAAAATGAAGAAGATGGCAAGGTAAGCGGTTACCAAACCGAACAAGTACAAGGCCTTTCCAGGAAACCCCATTCTGTAGTATCCATTTTAAAGGCGACAAGCTGTGACAGACAACAGAACTAGAAAGCTAAAAGTGCCTTCCGTTCATTGTGTGAAAGAAAATAGATATATAGCTTGTTGTTCTGCACTGCTCATTTTGTTCTTACCTGATTAAAGGTCTGATCACGAACTAGCCAGTCATTAACAGAATGAACGCCGGATCCGTCTTAGAAGAAACATTCTAACAGAATCTAACTTAAATTTTAAATGTAGAATAGTGACAAAGTAATTACGATTGCTTGTTTTTTTTTAATAGTAGAGTAGATTATTTCGTTCGTTTCGTCATTCGTTCATAAAACAATCGATAAGGTTCAGGTGAACATGAATGATGAATCATGAATGACGTCATTTAATTTTATACTAGGTTTTCTTAGTCGAATACCTATATGTGCATGTTTATTATCTTTGTTTGATTAGAAATCGTGCGAGCATTTAAAATTGGTGTTGTCCGAAAAAAAAAGGAACGTTTTCATCAAATTGCAAATTAGATTTTAGGCTGTCATTTCTGTTCTGTTTCTTATAAACTCAACTGGCATGATTGTGTATACTTTAGCATGTTTAAATTTTAAATATTAAAGAAATTCTGTCTACATTTAAATTACCCTCAAAAAATATCTAAGTAAAATATACCTAAGTACTATAAAACATTTTAACAAGTGGGCGTCTACCCTCACCGAGGTGGATATCAAAAGATGAAGTATTTTATATCAATTTGGGCATTCGTGCAAAGTATATTTAAGTAGGCCCATTTCCGCGCCAGTCTTAGCTTTTTAACGGCCGCCATTTATGGGGATCGGGTTAGGGTTACCAGATGTGAAATTAAATAGTTATAGGGAAAAATTATATTCGGCAGGTCAAGAATATAGATGCTGGCGGGAAAAATTCCGAATCATTCCCTTCGAATACTTCGGAAGTATTCCGAAATATTCCGAAACTTTGGGAATATTTCAACTGTAAAAAATAACCGCGGTAGCTTTTTTTTTTTTTTTTCCGTGCGGAAATCCCCTCGGATACCCCCCCTGCCGGAGCCGGAAGGGGAGGTTATGTCGGACTCGAACCGACTAAAACCGCACGCCGACTGTGGGTCATGGTGCTAGGCCGGAGGTGAGGTTGTCAAAGACATATCCCTCGCACCCCGGCTGACCCAGGGCCATCCCTTACGGTCTGGCCCTCCTCAGGAGGGGGGACAACGGTGTCCCCAACTCGCCCCCGGAATGGGGAGGCGCGCTATTCAGCACGCCGCCGCCGTGGCCTGCTTCTGCTGGGGTGACAGGCGGCTCCACCCGTCACCCCCAGGCCCGCGCTCATGGGGGACGGAGGTCAGTCAGTGCCCTCCGACGCCCGAGTTGCCTGCGCGCTCGGGCGGCGCGATCCGCGAGTCTTTCTCGCTCGCGCCGCCTCTCCCGCTCCACCGTCTCCTTCACGACCATTACCTGCTCGCTGAAGGAGACGCCGGCCGCCCACGCGTCCGCGCAGCGGACCATTGCTGTGAGCAGGGTGGCGAGGGTGAGATCTCTCACTCCCAGGGCTGCCACTAGCTCCCGTCTCGGTTCGGCCCATGCCGGGCACTCGGTGAGCGTGTGCAGCCCCGTGTCCTCGCTCGCGTCGCAGTGATGGCACTCGGACGTTGGCTCCTTTTCGATCCGACACAGATATATCTCCCGAAGCACCCGTGCCCGGTGATTATCTGCGTCAGTCGATACGAGAGGCTGCCATGTGGCCTCTCGAGCCATTCCCCCATGATGGGCCGTACCGCCTCTATGACGGCATGCCCTGCGCGTCGTTGCTCAAGTCGTCGCTCCCACTCCGCCACCATGATCCCGTGGAGCCGGGACCTCTCGGCCCGAATGTCTTCGGGCTCGGGATCGTATCCCCGCTCCCGCGCCTCCTTACGGTACCGATACAGTGCCGCAAGGGATCTCGCTTCCAGGATCCACGGTGGCGATCCGGCTAGGAGACTCGCCGCTTCAAAGGATATCGTGCGGTACCCCCTAATGGCCTTGCAGGCCATCGTCTGTTGCGGCGCATGCAGCAGTGGCACGAACCTGGCCCGCAGGGCGTCCGCCCATACGGGGCACCCGTACAGGGCCATGGACCGCACGACGCCCGCGTAGAGTCTCCTGCAGGAGTCCTCTGGGCCCCTCAAGTTGGGCAGCAGCCGCATCAGTGCGTTAGCTGACACCAACAGTTTGGGGCGCAGACTTCGGAAGTGCTCTCCGAAGTCCCACCGACCGTCGAGTACGAGCCCCAGGTATTTCAACCGGGGCTTGATGTCGATGGGAGTACCTCCTACTGTCAAGCTGGATCCCGGGGGTGGCCTGCGCCGAGGACCATGAAAGAACAGGGCCTCGGATTTGTGCAGAGCCACCTCGAGACCCAGCCGCCGGATCCGATCCACGACTTGAGCAACAGCGGTCGTGGCCCTCTGGGTCGCCTCGCGGTGTGTAGCGCCACTCACCGTCACTAGCGTGTCGTCCGCGTAGCACGTGACGGTGGCACCAACCGCGGTAGCCTAGTGGTATGGGTAATGGACTGCTGAGACGAGGTCTCGGGTTCGATCCCAGGTTTACCATGGCACACACCAATGACTTTTAGATGCTTTTCGAAGTTATGTGTGTATTTATCGCAGGTTTATAAGTGCCCGGTTAATGGCAATAGGCTCGCCACCTTTTACATTGGGACCTAAACATAAACTGGCGAAATGTGGGTGCTAGCACCTCTGCCTACCCCTTCGGGGAATACAGGCGTGAGTTTATGTTATGTTATGTTAAAAAATAAACGAGGAAAATCGACCTTATAAACTTATTTCACGCTTGGAAGTTAATCTTCTTTAGTTGAAGCTTATGGTTGTGACTGCAAGCAAGCAAACAAACATATTTATTTCAACATTTATTTGACTACTAATACTGTTCTGAAAACTGCATCAAAATCGATTCAGCCAAACGCGATGATCGTGGACAAACTGTGATACATACATAGGGTTCAAACCTATAACCTCCTTTTTAAAGTCGATTAATAATACCAAATCTGCTCCTGAGTGTAATAAATACTTTTCTGAAAACCGAATCAAAATAGGTTCAGCCATACGCGAGATAATCACGGACAAAGGCATACACACATACGTACGTTTCAAACTCATAACCTCCTTTTTTTGAAGTGGGTTAACATACCAAAACCTGCTCCTAAGTATAACAAATACTTTTCTGAAAACCGCATCGAAACATGTTCGCTTGCAAGGTTTGCCTTTACTTGTTTTTATTGACTGGGCTATATTATACGCGTTAAGTATTAATTACCTACCTATGCGATTAGCGAATACATACTAGTTACATACAAACTAACCTAAAAATAGGCAACCCTTTTTCAAAAAACAAATCAATAAAGATAGCATTCGATTTCGAAATAAGTAGGTACCTACCTAAAAACAGAAGAATAAAAATTCTGTTAATCTATAAAAATCCTATCAGAATATACTTAATCAATCCCATTTATAATAAAATAAACATTTATATTTTACCTAGGTATGTTCCACTGAACAATAATTAACTCACCCACCACACCACAAACAAACACGTTTATTTCCATTGAATTATTCTGGCGAAATATTCGGCGGAAACATTCAGCGGAAACATTCGAATGCGGGGGTACGAATCTTTCTCGCGGGGCGAGGGAAAACTTCTCCAGCATCTCCCCTGTTACTGCACCCCGCAAAGCCATCGCCTGCACGCATTCGCGTGGCAGTCGGTCGGGCGCGTGCGGCGCCATCGGCGGACGCACAGAGGGGCAGCGGCGGCGGCGATCGACGATCGATGCAAAATACGATATTTCAGTAAAAAAAAAAAACTTAATTTTTTTAAAGAATATTAGAATTAAATTCATTTTGAATAATTCTGAGCTAAAGAAACTTTCCCAGAAGTATTCGGGAATTATTCGGAATTTTTCAGAAGTTTTGCAACTATAGTCAAGAAGGACATAAATAGTCAAAATAGTCAATCACAAAAAAAAATTGAACTAAAAATATATTGTAACTAAACCTTATTTGGTTTAGTTTCGGTTTCAAAATCCCTAGGTTTTTTTTAACAAACATCTTAAAATAAGCTTTTCGAGAAATCTCGACAATCCGAGGGTACAATCTGACCATAGGGTTTCTTCAAAGCAAAAAATCTATAAAATATGGAATAGTCTCTCTGTAACTTTATTTTATCATCAGTTTCTTTGGTGTTACAATATATATTACAACTTACAACCAATTCTCCAAAACTCCTCTCATAAAAGTTAAAGAAAATACAGCAAGGGAGCTGCAAGCAAACAGCGAAGGTTGATTTATAAGTATTCCCGCCAAATAAATTACCAGAACATGACTACGGATAGGCAGGATAAGACAGATTTTAACGTCTGGTAACCCTAGATAGAATGAAATATCCGTATAAAGGAAGACGGCTCAAGTATTTTCGCCGATTGCAGTCGTGGACGGAATACTACATAACCCTACACCATTAAAATTAACAGTCCGACCTTTCATTTCTATCTTCCATTTTAAATATGCCATTATTCACTAGCTTCAAAACGTTCTCGAATAATTCAAATTAACGGTCTGAGGATTTGACGTAAAACGCGATGGTAATATAAGCCACAAAAATGTTGTGAGAGCACGAATAGACATTGATTGGCCATTGTGAATGGACAACAATGACCAATCATTGGGGCTAGTGCTAAATAGTGAGTGCTACACGTAAGCATAGCATAATATGATGCTCTTTGAAATGACTTTGATACTGAACGTCATGATCCTTTATGTAGCTGAAACTTAATATACCAATACCTATGCAAGTTTGCAGCAGCACGCCATTTGCTTCTGACATAACACACTTCATGAGCTCCGGTACTCTTATTAAACAACGAGCCTGCCAGTTCTAGTGCTGTCATCTGTCTCAAGCTTGTTCTATTTTTTCAAGATATCACCAACATGATCGGCAAACGTCGACTTATTTATCCACTTATATTTGCGTTATTAAATATTCGCTCTTGGAGACAAGAATGAAAGAGAAACGAGAAAAGTTATTTTTGGTGCCTATCTCTAATTTTTTTGTGAACAAACATTTTTTGCTTTGACTAACCAAACTTTCTCAAGTACAACAAAAACAACAAGTACTGCAGTTCGGGTAAACCTACGGTCACGTGTTGCGCTGTGGGGAGCCAAGACGATTGAATGAAGGCATTTTTTACATAGAATCTCACCAAAATCAAATTATAAATACTTACTTTCTTTTCCTAAGCCAAAGTTCCAGAATACCATTATTTAATTAAATTATATGTTGTAATTTACGCCTGAAAAAAGCCGCAAAGGAGTTTGTTGCCACTTTTCTTCTCCACCAGAGCGCCTTGGAAGCGATGGTAAACTTAGCATAAGTAGAATTATTACTGACGTCAATAAGAAACAACCGTATTGTCACAGAATAGAGAATAGTGTTGTTCAACGTTGAATAAAAATCTTTGACTTTAAATAAGGAACTAAATATAGACTATAGAATAGGGTAGAGCAGTCACCTCAAGAATCAATTAAAATTTCTGTCACCAAAAGCCACCATGTTTATTTTTAAAGGAGCCGGAGGTACACTTCAGTGTTGCTTTTGTCGAGAACGATGCCCAAGGGGAACACAGAGCCGATGTTCGTTTAATAGGGATCTATTGTTGTATATGCTACGATTAATTACTATTGTTTGTTGTGATATGAGCTCTTATTAAACTGGCAGTAATTTTATAGACTTCATTTACTGCTTCAGTGCATATGTTTGATACGAATAAGCCTTGTATTCGAATACATCAGGAAAAATGAATCGTTCGTATGTCTTGCATGCCAACTGCATTTACGCTTCTTCGAATGCTAATAAAATGGATCCACCATTCTAATGGCGATATCTGAAGAAACCTTCACATTTCTAATTTCTTTAGGCCTTAGGCTATTAGATTAGCTTTCTTTTTGCTTCAATGTACGTGACCTAAACCAGTTAAGTCGAATCGGTCCCTACACTCCCTACATAACAATTTCAGTGAGCCACGATGGATTGTTTCGGGTTTCATAATGATGATATAAAATCACGGAAACGTAAGCAAGGTCATTTGTGTCTACTGTATTACTACGACTTGCATGCATCAATATAATGCTGTTCTTGCCTTCTTTTTTACACTCTTGGTAATTATCGACTAGACTCACTCGACTATTCAAATTAGGAGCCATTATGATGATGAAATGTCCTCTTATTCAACGTATTGTACGATTATGCAAATCATAGTTTTCTTACTAACATATTGGAGCCAGCACAGTTCTAATAAACATAACATAACATAAACTCACGCCTATATTCCCCGAAGGGGTAGGCAGAGGTGCTAGCACCCACATTTCGCCAGTTTATGTTTAGGTCCCAATGTAATAGGTGGCGAGCCTATTGCCATTAACCGGGCACTTATAAACCTGCGATAAATACACACATAACTTCGAAAAGTCATTGGTGTGTGCCATGGTAAATCTGGGACCTCGTCTCAGCAGTCCATTAAGGTCAAAAACTATGGTTTCAATCATTTTATCAGTTTGATCACGAGTAAAAAGTAATTCTTTGTCGATATTTTTACTTACCAAATGCAATTCGATAGTTTGAAAGCATATTATTTAAACCCTTTCTTACTGGTCAGTAATCTTCTTCTTCATCTTATCGTTAATCCCAGTCGCATCCGAAGCTTTCAGCTTGGAGTCTGGGGTCCGCTTTACCAGTCTAACTGCGGATTTGGCTTAACTTCGATATTTTGGTCAGTAGTCTAATTATGTACATATAACTTTAAGTACTTCTTGTTAATAATGTAAAGTGAAATGGAGATAGCAACTGCTATGGAGAGAGTCAGAAATTACTGTCCATAAATTAAATGGACTCTGACTAATTGCCAAGTCTAAAACTTCGCGTGTCTATAGACACTAAATTATTGTTAATTTATTTGTTTATTTTCTTTTCCCTTAATATTTGTCCTCAAGTACAAAAAAAATAAAACATAAAAATACCTTTTTCATAAGACTATCACCAAAATACATAATTTTTAGTGATGTACTCAAAGGTAAATATATTTGGTCCTACCTACTTTTATAACCGACTGTACCTAACATGTTTTTCTCCAAGTGTACCCAAATTAAAGAGCTGTTGCTTGGCAATAATCGGGTAGGTAACTAGACGATTGCGAGGCTTGTATTAGTGTATACGATACCCTTGAGGAACGTACGACCGCACTCTAATAGGACTCCATTGTGATATCCGCCGGGCTTAATTACTTCAGTTCATTTGATATTGAGGATGTAGGAAGCTAGGTCAATAGAGGACGCTTTTTATGGATCGGCACAAACTGACAATAGTACCGACAGTTGCCGACATTTCAGCTTATGCTTAATTAATACACGTACTGCGAAAGTGCAACAAAAATCTGGCATATCTACCGTGGCCCGAAAATACGTGACTTCTGAGACTAGCACGGGGTACTATGGCAGTGGAGGTGCTGAAATTGACCAATCCTAGATTATATCAAAACAATCCGTGTTTCTCTCAAGACTTGAAGTCAAGATGTATTCCGAGAAGTAACGTGTAAAAACGAAATACTTGTCTGTCAACAAATGAACTGATAAGAAGCAAAAAATATTTAAAAATTCTGAGTCATCTCGTCTTCATCATTGGCGAGATGCTGATGACTAAGTTTCCTTTGTATGGTAAGTCATTTGACGACCACTTTTACTTTGTTTCTTGTTTATTTTACAACATCACATAATAGACTTAGGTAAGTGCAGAAGTTTGCTGTAATACTAAACCATTTTCACAACATTGCATGTTCACTTTCAGCTTGAAGTATGACGAAGAAACTCCTCAGTTGCATTAAAGTACCGGATATCCATAACGTTCATATTTTCTCTCTTAGTATTTTTCTCATCTGCACTAAGCCAGTAAAACGTAATGGTCTATTTCGTGTAATGGAACGGCATTAAAATACAATTTACTACAGATTTGAAAGTAGAACGGAACTAAATTTTAATATCGAATCTGTGGAGTTACCAAAACATCCGGCGTGTTATTTTAGCTATTGATTCAAAACATAGGTAACGTAATATTGTGTGTTTATTGTTGTGAAAAAATTATTATGAGATTCTATTTTACCGAGAAAGTCTTATTTTCTCACGACACTATTAAATGGATACTTATCCCGGCATCTCACTATTGACGACGGTAAAAGCGTTGCAGAAAAACCAACTTAAAGACGTTAAAGACATTATTAAAGCTCTGATCATAGACTGGAGAGCGCTAACGCTATGATATGCGTGACAATATTCTCTTGTTTATGTCAACATAATATATTTAATAGCTGACAGATATGAAAATAGGAATATTTTTAGGAGCGAACAAAGGTTATTGTAGAGTGTAGACTATAGGCAGAGAAATATAGTGTTTTGTCTCTATTTATATCGGTAATCGTCACTCGACACAATGTACAATTCGATTGAAATTAACATACATACCTAGGAACATTTTTATAGAAACGATATTTTTGAAATGTGTCAGTGTTTCGTCCTATAGGGGTTTGGCCCAATAGGACGAATCACCGAAATTAAAAATAATTTAAGTTTTCCTTCAGTGATTCGTCCTATTGGTTTTTTCTTCTTCGTTTTATACAAAATTTGTATGAAGTAACGTCAGGAAGGAAAATGCCGTCTGCCGTCAATACAAAGCGTAGATATAAGCCAAACCAAAAGGAGAAAGAATAAGCAGATGCAAATCTACGGGTTCAAAGCCAGTGCATCTAGTTAATGCAAACAATAAACTGTCTAACTAGCTTTTAGAATAAAAAGTTATGCCACTCGCGTAGATAAAGCTAAGCAAATAAGAATATACTTCAAAAGGAATACATGCTCTTTTATTTTGTGCATCTAAAGCCGCATATTATATAGTTATTCATCGTTGCTAGTCGCCAGTATTTCTTTAGCATCAGAGATTTCCGAGGCAAAAAGATTAACATTTGATGCTGCATAAAATACGGATAGCCTCAGGACATTTAAATTTGTACAGAACTGGCCTCTGCTACGATTTATGTTTACTAAGAACGCCAATTTTATATAGCCAGTCTGTTTAAGCTGTAAGATGTATCGGAACAATATTTGTGTATACTGTATAACACCGCTTGTAGTTGTCTCTTTTTGTAAAATACTTCAAGGAGATTTTTCATTTTCTATTATTTATAAATGCTGTATAGCAAAGGTCACCTCCGCAGCAAAGCCTTCCTTTGCTGCTAAAGCGAGTGACTCAAGATTTTGATTTGCTCAGTTCTCCCTCGATTCTTTTTGGTAGCTGAGAGCACACCGTGCCCTATCCTGAGACGTCAAGGCATGTCAAGTCGCGTGCACTCTAACGGGCAAGATCGGTGACAAAAAATTCTCAGAAGGGTGGTTGTTTGGGCGGTCCGTAATTCTAATAACGGGACAAACAAGAATTGTTATTTTGTGCCTATGAAATTTAACAATATATTATTTTCTATAAGGTGTACCTATTGTTTTCACTAGTCAGAAATTTTATAAAAATTGCCAACCACCATTTTAAATAAATAAAAATTAAATTAAATAGTTTATTCCTGCTATCCTACATCGATTATGTTCTGCAATAGGTAATCACAAAAGAGCTGCTATCACTGCATTTTCCATAACGTAAACTATAAAATATTTCGCATAAATCATGAATGGGAGGTATCTGCTGACGGTACAGAAACATAGGATTTCCATTAGATGTCTACTCTAGTCGACAGCGCGTCGCAGACATCGGCAAGATCGAATTACGTAGTGACGATGTGTACTTACCTTTAGTGGTTGTAGGGGCATTGACGTCAACGTCATTGGGGTGCGTAAAGTGAATTTGACGTAATATTTTCGCCACATTAAAAAGTTTTTGTACAGTTCGCAAAAGTTACACTTGCTAAATAACAACTGTTGACAGTAGAAGAAACTCGAGAGAAGCAAAATATATACGCAAATAATAACATAAATGGCGCCGATCTATTTTTTTTCTGGAATTTGAAAGTAGCGTAAGAAGTGGTAGTTATGTAACATGAATACAATGTGTGTTTAAATGTGACTCACATAGTTAAACCACGAAATTGTTTATTTGTGGTAAATACATAACAAGTTTATTCATTAAGTAGTTACCTAATTACTTAATTAATCATTGAATTAATTCAATATATTTCATATTATTAGGGATATGGGTCGAACTACATTGAGGAATAAGATTATTCATAATTATTTTTGGTTACGAGATACGCGTGCTTAGGATCCCTGGGGTAAGCCACCTGAATTGAGATTTCTGACCGTCCTTTCGCCATTTGCATTCAAAATACCTAATACCCACTTATATACCTCTGTAATTTGCGTGGACATGGGTCTAGTACATTGAAGTCCTTGGAGAGTATTCAAATTAGTGTGATCGAGGACTAGGACAGACTTCCAGTTCCTACGCTTATATGAGTTAACGTTAAAAGCTGTACAGAGTAGCTACTATACGTAGTACTATTATAATATTCTGTGGTATAGGTTCGCTTTAAAACTAGGTACCTATTATTTCAAGTCATAATGCGCGGTTAATTAATTGATGATATTATGTACAATTCAGATGAGTGATATTTCAATTGAAGGCATTATGTTTAGGGTAATTTTTTATAACGTAATGTCGTAGATCTAGCCCTCGTCGTTTTGTAGAACTTAGAAGACCTCGTCGATGAAGCGGAAGCAGGTCCAGGGAGTTCAGAGTCGCCAGTGTTGGTGATCAAAGCTGAGATATCCTGTCCACGGCACACCAGACTTTCCGGCGACACAGGCCAATCGATTTTGCAAAACGCCGTGCGTTTTTAGTCGGATCGAGTTCGACATACCCATTTCATTGTTGGCACCGATGAAGTGAATTTCAATGTGGTTTCCGCACGCATTATTTTTTTTATGTCGCTCAGACGCTACGCTCAAGCCAACCATGACAGATAAGACCAATATTTTTGGCGGGAAATTTTGAATATTTACTATCGCGTGAATCAATAATCACGTAACTTGGCAGTGTTATGTATGTGTTACACATACACAATCAGTCGGACTATTTCTGTTATCACTATTTCGATTACACACGGCCAACCGTTGCTTGAGTTTTATTATCGACCTGTGAATTCGTCTTGAAATATTATTGGAGAAATTAATGTAAGATTTTCACACGCCACATTCGCCGCGTGTTTAAAAAATATTCGAAATTCAAATCACAACCAACGATTAAAAACAATCTATGATAAATCCGTAGATAACTTTTAATAATAATTGCTGAAATTAAAAAAGGAACTGGTTTTATAATATTGTGTAGAACTAACTGTACAACGTTTCATTGTTATTTTACTTGTACATTTTATAGGTGTGGAAATCTGCATGTAGGTAACTTGAGAGTTGATAATAATGCTCTTGAAGGTTTGAGAAGAACCAACCCGTACTTGAAAAGCGTGTTAGGCTATTTCTTGAACCCCACTTACCAGTAGAATTCGTAGGTACTCTTGCTTGTGTGAGTTTGACGAGACTGAAAAGATGTCCGTTTTCTTTTTTATTAATCTTGCATTTTTTCTCGCAAAAATTGTTTTGAAAATCTCCTCAAGCATTAAAACTCAACGATCTAAGTAAATATATATTAATTAAATACTTAGGTAAAATTGGGCTCCAGAGTGAAAACTTTGTTATTGTTTGCTACATTGTGTCATTTTTGTTTTTATTGGAATTTCGAATGCAGTCATGACAATAAAAAAATGGTCAATATTCCTTCTGAGTCAAATTCAACGTTCATTGGTACATTTCGGAAAAAGGTCAGCAGCAAATTACCGCATGCATACCAACTGCTATTGTGTGGTCCGGTTGCAAGGTGACGTCATCACATAGGCAGCCATGTCACAGAAGCCGCACAACCGAGCTCTTGGCCCCGAACAAATACGAGTAGTCATAAAGTTCATGCTACATCGCTGGTTTTATTTATAACCTCTTAAAGCGAAGTACTATGTAATGAGCAATGGAAAAAGCAGAAGTCCTTTATATTGTCAGCGGTTGAGGTGAGAGCAAGAAGCATAAATTAAGGCTAATGAATGACTTATTGTGTGAGGGACAGGAAATTATTATTGGTGGGACGTTCGTGTTTCACCGAGGGGTCATATTTTATCGTATATGACTGGTTTAAATGAACAATAGCAAATTTCGGATTATAATTTTCGTACAAAAAAATTAAGGCATGAATATTGAATAATGTAGTGGATTTCAATTCAAATATTTAACATTCAATCGGTCGGTGAGCCAAGTTTGCTATACCGGTTTATTGAAAGGTACGGCTTGATACTTTGAAGCGAGACGTGAGTTTTGCATAGTCCGCCGGGAACGCTATTGTTCTCGATATGGCTTAAGTAAGTCCGCGCTTAAGCCTAGAACATAATAAGTAGCTCTTGTGTCTTTAAAAAAACTTAATTAATATAAACGCATTGAAGCTTGACTCTGGAAATAGTCATTGAAAGCGCATCAATGATACGTAGAACTGACGACACCATAGGCACTCAGTTAGTAGGTTAGGCAGTTCAATAAAAAAAATACCTATGTAGGCACTATGCAGGCAGGAACAATATTGAACGATATGAGGTTTTGATTTTCACTGATTATAACATCACTCTTACTATCTATCTCTACGACTCTCGCAGTTAAAAAAAAAACCATTAGGTATATAGAAAAAAAAAAACACATTTGTGTAAATGCTCTGTGGTTTAAAGTTAAACGTATTTATACTGCAGTTTACATTTGCTCTATGATTGTCATACTGTTTTGTTCTATTGTATTATTACTCGTACAATACATATTTTTTAGTTAAAAAGTTACAAGCAAGTATACAATTCAGATAAGCGTAATTACAGAGTTTAAGTACTTACGTACTTCGGAGTTCTTAAAAAATCTTCAAATTGTAAGGTCCGTGTCAAAAGTATCCTCAAACTTCTCAAGTGTGCCATTTCGGGGACGCCTTACAAAAGGTGCGCGGACCTATCCCGAATTAAAGTCATTTATCATTTAGATTTTTTAGCAGGTATAATAATAATCTCCATAAAATTTTATTTTTTTATTTACGTCTACAGAAAATTGATGAATATTGTGTCAGTTCAGATAAAAAAGTTTCACGTTTTTGTTTAATACATAAGCAAGATTATATTCAGAGTCAGACTAATATAATAAAGAAGGAGAAAGAATAACAGGTAGAGAACAAATAAGTGCTCACCATATCAACACGACACAATGAGTAGGTACATCTAGGTCACATGAAGTACTTTCATTACGTTCAAAGCAGTTCGAGAACTAGGTACCTAACTAGGAATAAATTCTAGTTGTGGTCATGACTTCATGAGATTACAGCTACCTCAACAAAATGATAAAAACATAGATCCTAAACTTTCATAAATAACTATGCTAGTATACGATCCTAAACTTTATTAAATAACTTATCCCACTAACCGAGAGTGCAAAAGCATTGATATAGTATTAAAATTCCCTACTTAATTTGACTATTTTAAAATTATGTTAATTTAACATTCAACGGCATTTTTATATGGAATTGAAATCAAGATTTGCTTCACTGATTAACTTTTCGACAACATTGCTTTGCTTATTGATAAACGGCTAAAAAAAGAAATATTTTGTCTATGCATTTTCGTTTACGTTCATTTAATAAATTTTATTATCTGTATTTTTTAATGGCTGATTGTTTGTTAGTTTAGTGTGGTTTAGTGCTTAGATTTATTTAAAGTAACACTTATTTGGTCTGATGTTTAGACTTTAGTGTCAGAATTTTAAGTAATGGTACTGTGCCCGATTGTATTTTCAACTGTTTTTAAAGAAACACGGTTTAAATTTTTTGTTATTGATTTTAATTCCATTCAGATGGTAGATTCGGAAACTGAATTTTAAACAAGATGTGAAAAATAAACTAAAATGGAGTAATAAAGGTGTTAAAAGTTGAGAAGTTGCTTTGGCGCCATTTATAAGACGATTTGAAAAATTGTTGGGTGTTCACTGTTCACTCAATTCAAAACAAGATGTGAAAAAATATCCAAATGAGAAAAGGTGAATTAAAAGGAGGAAAGTTTGCTTTATCAGCATGAGCAATTTTATTATGAAAATGTTTGTCATTATCTGGAATTTCCGATTACATAGGTTACCTACTCAATAGAAGTCTTTACAGGACAAAGAATGTACCTACCTACCTAGACCTAGGTACGTACCTACAGAAGGTGATAAAAATAACGATATCTACCTAATCAAGAAAGAAGACTGTTCGTAGAACCATAAATTCCTAGGTAGGTACCTAGATTATTTGTTAGATTTATTTTTATCACTGTCATGTTATCGGAAACAAAATATTTTTAAATGCAGTCAAAACTAGACTAGGATAAATAATTGTCTTAGCCCAACCGGAGGATATGTACCCACCTTTAATAGGCATTTAGGGTTCCTTCAAGTTTACGAAACTATTTTATCTAAATTCCTAAGCCAGTCCCAGTCCAGAGTCCAGTTATCTGTTTGCGTATAAATAAGTACGTATACGAGTAGTCATCGGTTACCTATTGCTTGAATTCTAAGTAAGATACGATAGGTGTGGCACCCAAGCTTGATAAATATCCGTTATCAATAACTTGTCACAGTACAAGTCATGTACCTATTTTATATTTTATAGCGTTAGTCATTTGACTTTCTGAAGAAACGGAACTGTTCACGGTTATCATTAAGTAGGTAGTTTATAAGATTATGAATAAGTAAACATTAGAATGTAATTTATAGTTTTCACCTCTGCGCGTTAGACTATTCATGATAACCGAAAACAACAGTTTGACGCTCAAGATTACAAAACCTGTTTTTGACTTCTGACGTCACGAGACATTCTCATTTTTTAAATTCAAAAGTAGTTCCAAGAAGCGAACAAAAGGCAATAGAACAAAGCCTCACTACAAACGCAGGGCTGCGTATGCACAGGTAAGAAAGCAGTTTTTACCTTTTGTGTACTCCGCCGACGCCACCGCTAGCGAATAGAGAAACAACGCGGCAAGGATGCCCCCCTCACTCCCGCGCACGAACATGTTTCTTGACTTGAGGTAATTCAACTTTTTCGTATCACAACTTCGATCACGTCACTGTAGTAAAAACTTGTCACAATCTCCTATTACGCTCTCACGAAGTCTTCTATCACACATTACACGCACACTATCACAGAATTCAAACGCACATCCATTTGAAAAATGTTCGTTTATCCGATAAGGTAGGTAACCGCTCAGACGTGGGACGATGCATGCAGGTAAAATGTGTAAGCCTATTATGTTTCAATGACTTAAAACTACTTATTTATAACGTCCTACATAGGTCGATCACTAAATAACACGTTCGTCACGGCAGTTTTGCACAATATCGAATTTGAAAACTTCACATAATTTCGTAAAACAATTTCGAAGTTCGGAGCGACAGAGATGCGTACGCGGGACAAGTCCACCCGGCGCATCGTTCGCGACTCAACTGGCGTGAAGTGAGTGAACAATCAACAAGTTGCGATCGCGCGCGAGGCGGGCCAGCCAGCGCCAGCGAGCGTCGAGCATGCGCGATCCGCGCCTATATTCACGTTTTATACTCGACAAGCAAGACAAGACCAGCACCACACAGACGTAAGTGATAGTGCCCCTGCCCCTGTCTCCCACCGATCGCGGTTTCACCGCCGCGGTGTCGCCGGCCGGCAAATCATATAAACTGGTTATTTTCGCGCAAAAACGAGAAGACAGAATCTCTCCCGACCCGGAGCTTATTCCCTGTAATCTAGCGAGTCCAGAAATAGAAATAAAATACCAGTTTATACATAGAAACTAGTTATTTTATTGCAAACGTGCTAGGTAAGTATCTATTAACACTTTACGTAGCATTTTCTGTATTGGACTAGTTCACTATCTTGACCAACTTCGCAATTACTATTTGTTGATTGCGCCTGGCGATTGTCTTGATTCTGTAACAATGAATAATGTAAGTACTTACCTTTTACTTATTCAAAGTACCTAAATGTTTCGAAACTATTATAAGATGAAGTGGAGACTGGGCCCTACCGTATTCAAAGGTCATTGCGCCGAATTGCTTAGGGATAGGCTGAAATGTTCGGCATTTCGATAGGTAGATACCTGGGTACTTTTTAATACCTACCTAACTATTATCAATCAGGATCTTTTATAATGGTACATACAGGACTTTATGGACACAAATTATTAATTTTTACTGACATTTCGACACCATCCTATAAAGCTGTTGTTGTTGTACAGTCAGTAAAAAAATCATGCTTTGCTCAGGCAAATCCTACGATATCTTTAGAAATATTTCACATAGGTATCTCATAGTAAAACCATTAAGTACTCACATTGTAACTTTCGAAGTAAACATTCCTGTCTCCGCGGTACCTGGCCCTGGTCTGGTAGCCGTAGCCACAGAGGCCGTCGTCAAGGCTACAGGGCGACCATGCTCCCCATTCACCCACGTAACAGTTCTCGGGGACGTCGTTTATGTTCTGCCTCAATTCTTCAACAACTGGTTCTTCAAGTTCCCTGAAAAGTGGGAAAGCTTTAAGACTTTGCTTTGAATAAATCTATACAAATAGGTAATGGTTACTCTTTCACGCCTAAATCACTGAACCCATTTTGGTGAAATTTGGCAAGTATAGTGGTAGATTAGATTAATTTATTATTGATAGATTGGTCGCGATAAACTGACATCCCGCGGGCAGAGCCGCGGGTAAAAGCAGGTAAGTACTTAACGAATTTGTAAACTTACTCTTCTGGCAGTGCTCTCATCTCGACGACTTCTTCTGGCTGTGCCTGTTCTTCTTCTGCTTCATCTATAAATTCAATCTGCATTAGCCAGGTTATAACATTATAATATGTAAACTTTTTTTAATATAATATAAAAACCACGTAAGTTCTTATCTATCTCTCTTCTGTTCAGTGACGCTAAGTCGTGGGCGGTGGAGGGACGGTGATTCTCCTATTTATGCATAAATGTTTGCTTATTTATTGTACCTATTGTGCATGTTTATGTATATTTGATATATTTAGTTTTATGTAGAATACGTTTAGTATATCATTATTAGTTAGTGTATATATATGTGTATGTATATATATATGATGCAAATAGTATATTTGTTTAAATATTAAGAAATACTGTACATTTTATAACGTTAAGCTTGTGTGTGTACCTATAGTTTTTCTTTCCAATGACTGTACACACAATCACAGTATCACACCTATTTTCCTTATGTATCACGATCTCCTCTCGCCGGTCTGCTGGGAGAAATTTCTAATAGAAATAAGCAGTACCAATGTACCAACCTTACAACATCCATTATATGTATTGTAATTGTTTTGTGTGTGCACGAATGTTAAATAAAAAAAAATATTGTTTAGTTTGTTCTAAACGAAAAACGCTAGAGATGAATTGCCATGTGGTCCTGTAAAAAACTCTATAACCCTTAACTCTGCGTGAGGTTAGAAGGTGATAGACGATTTATGAAACACTGCCACAGGTATGCCCTTTTTGGAATATGGGATCACTTCTTTTACAATTTACTGAACTAGATATAGGTATGACAGGAAAACATTACGTTATTATACTATCAACGATTCACATGTAGATATATTATAGGTATTGCTTGAGTGGCTGTGTCGCAAAAGACCCCAATCGCGTCACAAAATGAACTCTATGTGCAGTATCGATCTACGCGTTTTTTGGGTATCTTTTATGGCTACTGGCTAAGATGGCAAAGGAGTTCAAATCCACCAATTTTAGATTTTAAACCAATACGCTCAAGTCTTTAGAATTCCGCTGACACCTTGCAGGATGATAGTACCCACAGAACAGTTTGTAAGTACCTGTAGTGTCCCTCAGTGTACCTCTAATATAGGTAGATAGGTAGTGTAGGTACCTAACTCTTTCGACAAAAAAGCAACAAAATAAGGGACCTTCACCCGCCATTCAAAAGTCTATACCACGAGTGTACCGTTTCTCTCGCGACTTTAGGTCAAGATAATATGCCGGGAACTTTAGAATATTTAAAAGAGAATGAAGCCACCTTACCTTCTACAGTACAATCTGCATTTGTCAAATTATACACGTCCAGTCTCCTCACAGTCAGCAACGCGAATGGCTTCAAATCGTTCAAGTTCATCTGATAGAACGGCGAGTCGCGGTCGAAGGAGCCCACTTCGACTCTTTTAACAGTATCTCTTGGATTTGTCATTGATCTGTCTGACTAGTAACAATAAAGACTCGTTTAAATCACATTAGATTACGGTACAGTCGGTAAAGGAGATAAGTATATAATTTTTCGTACAAAATTATATGAATAACCCACAGGAATAACCAATGTCCTAAAATGTGCTCAAAATGTGCTCTATCTATACGCGCAGTATACGTTTCTTAGATGTATTTTGAAGATAGCAAGGGGTGCTACTGCGGTGGACGACCTCAAATTCACCAATAATAGATTATTATTTTATTTAAAGCTAGATAAATGAATTACTAACCTATTACATGTGTTTGGGTAGATTTATTTGAGCCAATAATCCACAATCACAAAACAGATATGTGAAATGAATATCTAAAACGGCGGGAAAGGGGGGAACACGACTGACGGTGGAGGTGAGCGCTGATGCATCACAAGGTGGCCACCCTAAACCTACAGCTGGGTCGCAAGTCCCAGGCGCCGTCACAGTGTTCCTCTCTGTACCACGCCATCGACCCGGCGACCGCACGGTGAATCCATGGAATGCTAAGAACCGGATCTCTATTATTTTCGCGATTTAGGTCCAAGATATATGCCTATACTTATCTCCTTCTCCTTGGTACATGGTTCCTACGTCATCCCAAGACATTCTGACATTATGTACCTACGTAGTCAAGAGGTTAAGGTGCCTAAGTATAACTTAGTTGACAGAATATTCCTCGAATGGCGCTGTCCCAGATTTATATTCAAGTTCCATCCTAGGTGTTGACGTTATTCAATGCAAAATTACAAAGTGTTGATATTCTACAACGTCCACCCTGACTTTCGCAATTTTTGGCAACACAGAAGCCATCCAATAAGAATTGACAATTGATATTGATGATGGTAGGTATTTATTTGGCTAGATGGCCTCGATATATCCTCTTTACACATGTACAGTCAGCATCACAAAGATGTTTACGAACAGAGTACTCAAAATGATCTTAATTTAGTTTTTCGACCTCCTTCCAGTTGGCCGATTGTTCTCGTATTTGGTACAAACCTTGAGTTCGGATAATACTACCATAAAAATCAATAAAACAGTTTGATTTTCCCTTTATACGAGAGTTTTAAGATCATTTTGAGACTTCGTTGTCAAGATATGTATGGCGCTGACTGTACCAAATAAGCGGCTGTAGTCTAAGAGCTAATGTGATCGATTTGCGCTCGCAGTTTCATACACAAAACAATAAATCTCAAGTCTACTACTCACCTCATACGAAACCCCATTCATAGTCCCCGCATCCCACGGATACAAGGGAATCGTGCTTTTTTCATACCACCCGTCCTTACTACAGAGCTCGAATCTAGATGTGCCAAGGAACCAATCTGGTGAAGGCCTCATACCAACCACTATTGAGAACATATGGTGATATCTGTCTACTCTGAAGAGGGAATGTGAAGGTTCTGACATGTATGGATGGTGGCGACGTTTTCCTCGTATTAATGTTCTGGTACCTGTTGTTTCGTTCATCTGAAAATATTGGAAGGTAAATCGCAAATAATCGCAATACACCGAAGGCAAAATCGAAGACTACGGACCAACAGACAACAAGGTAATGAAATTTTAATGAATGTAGAGTGAGTTCGGAGGGGAGACATTGAAAAATCTATACATACATACATACATACTATTACACATTTATTTTTTGGTTAGGTTATAATAAATTATCTATGCTATTAATATGAAGCTAAAGAGTTTGTTTGTTTAATTGAACGTGTTAATCTCAGGAATTTCTATTTACTCACTGCGCGCAGCGCCTGTATAAAATAAATAGCAAATTTGTAAATGTGCATTTTGCTATAATTTTGAAACCAGTACGGGCAAATGCAGTGAATGATCTCACTAATGAATATGTATTTAACTCTTACATGTTAATGACCCATTTAACATCATTAATCGCCCGAAAATCTTTTAGTTAATAATTTATTGGATTAACAGTTTCAATATTCATTATCACGATATCGTCTGGAAAAAGGATTATGAGTTTGTTCGGAGTGTTTATTTAATGTAAAATTATCTTTTTAGAACTTTATTGGTTTAAGGATTTCAGACTTTATAAATATAAATGAAGTCAGGTTCGATACTCGGACTGGGTAGTCCCGCAGTCACAGTAAGTACGGAAATCTACCAAATCACTAGTGAAGTTGCTCAGCATAATTTTCGATTCTCGGTTGAATATTATGACCGGTCACGTCAGTGATTTGTGTGACGTGATTGGTCATAATATGTGAGAGTTTGTCGACACCGGCACTAGTGTACATGTGTACTTAGTTAGAAGGGCACTTTCTATTGCACGCTTTTAATGGTCTAATAATAGTACGTTTAAGTTTTACTATTACTCCTCTTCACAAGCTGATTGAGCCCACGATCACAAATTATCGAATAGTTGGCCACGACTTTGTCCGAGTGGACTTAGACCTGGGTTTTAATTTATTTGTATAGGTGAAGGTGTGTGTTGCTGAACAGCTGAACAGATTAGGGTAAAATTTGGCATTGATACAGATTATAGGTATTTAAACTATTATGGTCACACACATTAATCACAAATAATAAATATATACAGCCCAGACTCAGCCTCGGATACACGGCTTGAGTCAACAAAAGTGCCCGGAACGCGGCAATAGGCTCACCCCCTATTACGTGGGACCGAATCCAATGATTGGTGAAATGAGGGTGTTAATTCACCTCTACCTAACCCTCCGGGGATAAAGGCGTGTTTTTTTTTTTACATTAATCACATTACTATTAGAGCGATCAGGATATAGTGTAACATACGACATGCGTGTGGCTCGGTGTGTGTAACAGCGGCGCTGAAATATCGGAATATCGCAAAACAAAAACATTACCCTCCTTTTTTCGGCAGTTGGGTAAAAATAATCATTATTTTAAATCTTACCGCAGCAATGATCTCATCCTCAATAGTAGTGGTAGTATTTCCCTCAGCCACCTGCTTCAAACCCTCGCTGGCTTCAGTGTCTTGCTCCCATAGGGTATAGTCAAATGCATGGGAGGCTCCCACCATGTGACTAAATCCATTCTCATCAGGTTTGCTGGGGTAGTGTCGGGGATGTGCCACGCGAGACCATTTGCCTTCGAATATTACCTAAAATTAAATTTAATATAACTATTCAGGGGTACGATTCGACTAAACGCGAGAAAAGATTATTCCTAGAATAAACAGCTAATATCAGCTACGTATTGGCTGTTTATTCTAGGAATAAACTTTACTCCGAGGAGGTAAGGGATGGTCAGCCGGGGTGCGAGGGATTTGTCGATGACAACTTCACCTCCGGCCTAGCACCAAGACCCACAGTTGGCGTGCGGTTTTAGTCGGTTCGAGTCCGACATAACCTCCCCTTCCGGCTCAGGCAGGGCGGGTATCCGAGGGGATGTCCGCACGAAAAAAAAAAAGGAATTAACTTTACTCACGTTTGGTCGAACCGGCCTTGGGTATTGCGTTTTCAAAACGCGTGATTTCAATTCAATAAGAATTTTGTTTTTGAATGATCTGTTGAAACATCTTCGTGATATTCAGACTTAAATTTTTTATAAGTTTTCTCAAACAAAATAAACCCATACTATAATAATACCTACATATAATTTAAATTTTAAATTATAATGAACACAAACTGGAAACATTAACTAAAGTTTTTAAATAACACATAACACGCTTTAAAAAGCTAATATCACTGAATTATGTTTTTAAGGGCGTATCAAAATATTTTAGTTGGCAATACCTGGTGTTACCTATACCTCGTGCCAAATGTAGGTATTGAGAATAAAGTTTATTGACCTCATTCACCTTGCAACCAGTTAGAACCGGTTACTTAGGGGTTGTAAAAAAATTTCACACTGTAGCGAAACCGATTGCAGCGTCACATGGCACCCGCGTGAACTTTTATTTTTATACACAAGAATCACTACTTATAATACGATATTTACTGCAAACTTTATTCTCAATCCATCTGGCACGGCCTATAGTATTTTTCATTATGCGGGTTATACTAACCCAGCTATACTCTAAGTGTGTTCCGCGGAACCCTAGGGTTCCGTGATACCTCTGTCGGGGTTCCGCAAGAATTTAGAAATAAAAAAATCAAAACACCTCTCTCTGGTCGCTCCGCGGCTGTGCGGACAAAACGCTATGAATGTTATTTATTTATTTATTTGTATTTGTATAAGCTTGTGTTACATTAGCTGGTACAATATCTCATAAGTTTGGTCTCAACAATTTTATACTTGTACAACGCGTTCGCTCTAAGTTTGCCGGTCTGTGGAATGCGCGTACCCTCCCCCACGTGACAACAAAACTTATAATGTGTCATAGTTTTACCAAAATATCTAACGTACACAATTTTTATTGTTACAATTAAATAAAAAATTTCGAACGTCATACACTCATACCTATCGCCAGCGGCAAACTTAAAACGAGCGGGTAGTATACTTGTAAGCGCTCAGTCTCTTTGATAAAAGCCGCCTCTGAATTAGACGCTATAGTTGTCAACAAGCGACTTTCGTCTCTAACTTCAAAGGATAAAGTCGATATTGTTTACAACGCTATTTTTAAATTTCTGTTTTTATTTTTGCTTTTTGTTTATCAAAGGTGCCGACTCGAGTATTTTCGAGAATATTTGAGATCGAGTCTAGGACTAAGTATAAAAGCGGCGATCGCGCGTTGGCGTCGTCAGTTGATGATTAGCGTTCGGAGCGATAAGTTACTACCTACTTACAAGCTCGCTAGCGAGAAACTAGTGTTCATTGTTTTACTGCCTGCTGTATTCTGTTGTCTCAGTTTTATACATTTCCCTGTAGGTTCTAAATTTAGTCTCCTATACGCAGTAACGATTGTGCATTATTTAAACCCCAATATCCTGACTTGTAACATTATAAATAAAGAAGAATGGAACGTTGGCTTAAAGGTGTTAAACGTGTTCCAACAACATCTTCTAATGACGCTGAATGTTCAAAAGCAATGCGCGCGGAGAATTTAGCAATCACCGATCCAGAAGATGATGCCACGAGTGCCACGACGTCAAGCTCGACGGTTTCAAAGACGAAAAAAAGGAAGTATGATGAATCTTATATCAGTTTCGGATTTGTTGATTCCAACGGCTCACCTCTCTGCATGCTCTGTAGTAAACTGCTTCCTAATAGTTCCATGGCACCTGCCAAATTGCGTCGACATTTAGAAACCGTACACCCCGAGACTAAAGACAAGAATAAAGAATTTTTTGTTCGCAAAAAAGATCAGTTATTAGAAAGTCAAAAAAATATGATGCATGTAACACAAACTACCAACGAAAAGGCCACGGAGGCATCATATTTAGTTAGCTATCGCATTGCACAAGCAGGTGAAGCGCACACTATCGCTGAGAAATTAATAAAACCATGTGTATTAGACATAACAAAATGTATGCTTGATGAAAAATCTGCAAAGCATCTTTCTACTGTTCCGCTATCAAACGATACTGTTTCACGACGAATCCATGATCTGGCAAGCTACGTCAAACAAGAACTAGTTACACGTCTACAAAATACACGATTCGCTTTGCAAATGGACGAGTCGACTGATGTCGCTGGTTTGGCTATCCTGCTGGTTATTGTGAGATATCCATATAAAAGTTCTTTTGAAGAAGACATGCTTATGTGTTCATCGCTGCTTACAAACACTACCGGGGAAGAAATTTTTAATAAAATAAATATATTTTTTGAAGAACATAATCTCAGTTGGAACAATTGCATTGACATTTGTACAGATGGGGCCAAGGCGATGACAGGTAAAACAGCAGGAGCAGTGTCACGAATGAAAAATAAAGCGCCTAATTGTAGTTCCAGTCATTGTATTCTGCATAGACAAGCACTTGCGATGAAGCAAATGCCGTCTAATCTAAAATTAGTTATGGATGAAGCGGTAAAAATAATTAATTTTATCAAATCACGACCACTACAATCCCGATTGTTCTCATTATTGTGTGAAGATTATGGCAGCAAACATAAAACACTGCTGCTCCATACAGAAGTGCGATGGCTGTCTCGGGGAAAAACTTTAACAAGGCTATTTGAACTTAGAGCCGAGTTACAAATGTTTCTTTCAGCAGATACTTCTTTTAATTTGAAGGACCGTTTGTATGATAAAACTTGGTTGTTCCGATTGTCTTTTATGGCGGATATCTTTCAAAAACTTAACGAATTAAATTTATCGTTGCAAGGTAAACAGACAACAGTGTTACAGGCCTATAATAAAATAACTGCTTTTAAAAGAAAATTAGATTTTTGGATCATTTGCATTGGTAAGAAAGAAATAGAAAGTTTTACGTTTGACTCAGAAATGTTTGAAGATAATGTGTTTGAAGAATTGGTCCAATATCTCAGTTCGATGCGCGCATCTTTTGAAAAGTATTTTCCCGAAGAACACAATACAAAAATTAAAGTGAACTCCTGGATTCATAATCCTTTTTTACCCAACTTGGAAAAGCCTGAAAACATGTCAAATGAGATATATGAATCTCTTTTAGAAATGTCATCAGACACAAGTATGGAGTCATTGTTCAAAACGACGCCTCTTAATGATTTTTGGTGCAGAATCCAAGATGAATATGCAATGCTTGGCCAAATGGCTCTGGATATTCTTCTCCCGTTCCCAACTACATATTTGTGCGAAACAGGATTCTCTACCTACGCAGCCACGAAAACAAAATATCGCAATAGACTGGACGCCGAAGCTGATATGAGACTCCAACTTTCTTCCATCAAACCTGATATCAAGCAATTGATGAAAAATAAAAAACAGTTTCATACCTCCCACTAGTTAGATTTTTTCTTTTTTAATGTTTTCTATTATTGTCCTTACCAAGTGGTGAAGTAAATAATAATTAGTAACTGATACATTGTACTTTTATTATGCTGATTAATAAAGAATACACTTATAAAAATAATTGTTTTATTGTAGGGTTCCATCAAGTATTTGCTTCCCAAAAGGGTTCCGTCATTTAAAAAGTTTGAGAACCACTGTACTAACCTCATATCTCGCTTCACTACAAAGATTGCAAATCTCCATAGGTTCCGTCGGAGGGCTGTCCAGCGACTTCTTGTTGTCCTTGTAAAGCACGATGGTCAGATCATCTCCCTCGTACCAAGCCTCGTTGTTCTCAGCTACTGTAGCTCTGATACGAATCGTCTGGTTCTTAGAACTTTGCTTCGGTGATACCCAGTGCACCTGATGGTTTATAACTATGTCTATTAGGTGTTCTGTACTAGAAATTCTACTTTACGTACACCACTTGTTAATGTAGCCATGAGCGCAGATCTGGGGGTGACATTTTTGCCTGTCACCCTAGCAGAAGCTGGCCCGGGTGGCAAAGAATGCCCCCATCCGTCTCCGGGGCAAGATTGGGCCACTGTGATTCCCAGCACACCGGAGGTGGCCTTAGCTGAAAGTAAAGGAGGATACAAACAATTTCCCCCTCTTAATGCTCGTAGGCCTTTCAAGTCGTGGCCATGGGTGCTCCAACGCACCCGAAACGTCAGCATCTTCCAAAGTTTATCGCGTTAAGTCAATTATACAAAATAATGGGTCGTCTATGACAGCCAGAAAGTGAAGAAAATTGAGGGGTAGGATATCCGTGGGAATATCCGCACATAAAATGGTTCTATAAACACCGCTTGAGAATATAATAAAGACATAAAGACAGAATGTACATTACGAAGCCACATCAAGTTTTTAATCATATTTAACGATTTCTATCAACTCCCGAACAGGTTATTTATATATTTGGGGCACATCTTGAACTAATTATTGTTAAGTTCGCTTTAATTGCACAAAGTTCAAGGTAGTTTTAACTGAGATTGTAAGGGTTAACATACGCATGTTCCAATTACGATCGTATTAGATATTCATATCATGGCTTCGTAAACTTTCTGTCGTATTGCGAGATGTGTAATAAGTGAGACGGAGTTGTCGGAACTGAAGGTCGATGTGCCTACTCCTCAGAATCGAAAACGTGGAGAAATGTCATACATTTTATGCCTCTTCCTTTTATTGTTTTACTAGCACTGCTGCTCGTGATTCTAACCACGTGGACGACGGCTATCGCGATCATTAGACAAGTTCCTTGTCTATGTAATAATCCAGAGTTATAAGTATTTGCATTAAAATCTGTTTAATATCGATTGCCTAATACTCGCAACTCTGAACACGTGAACTATTGATCCCGTCCGTCCCCACGACCCATACGAAACTATTCCCGAGATAAAACGTTTGTTATTATTCTATGTTTTTTTTTTACACACCGCTTAACTAGCTTCTGTTATGGAATCTAAAATGCGGATAAATATACTTAGATACTTTTTTTGTAAATACATACATTATTATACATGGAAACACCCAGACCAATGCAAATAGCCATATTAATGCATATAAATATTTGCACTGAGCGGGGATCCAACCCGCGCCTCCTGCGTAGCAGTCGCGTTTACTACCGCCACGCCATCCACAGAGGCTGTCAATGTCATGTTGGACATGATATAGGCCTCTCACAACAGCAGTGGACTGCGGTGGGTTAATTGATTGATTGATTCTTTGTGTTATAGCAAACTACACTCTATCAATATAAACGAGCGTAGTGTATTAGATTGACACACAATTACAATATCTCGATTTATAGAGTGGAGTTATATGAGTGACCACTACACCAGAATCTTTGTCACCATACCACGTAGCACATTATTATTTCACTTGAAGGCGTAGACCTACTGATCGACGGTCAAGGCTCTGGCACAGGCTTTCTGGTAAAAGCGAACCAGATCAAATTATGAAGAAGAGTAGGGCAGCGGATCCCGGAATTCATATGCGAACTATAGATGTATACAACACAGGTTTTTTTCAAGAATATTGGAACCGAAGTTACTAATATTCCCTCTAACCCCTCCAACTAAGCTAAATTACTTGTGCTAGGAGTTGGTTCACGTTGGTATTGTAATGGCCAGGATTCGAACCCGGGACCTCTCAATCGTATCTTCGTATCGTAGGCCGACTGCTTAACCACTAAGCTCCCGACGTTTAGGACTGGCACTCTGATGACGATACAACGTTAACTCTTTTACTCGTTAGCTCTAATTACCTAGTAATAATTCTACTGATGTAATACCTGCATTATATATTCTTGGAACATTCAACGGATTACAGTTAAGTAACCGAACCTTTCCTTTGGAAGCCGTAAAGTATTAAAATTATGACTAAATGCTTGTTTTCATGCACTTCGGACTGCTAAGCACCGTTAATCGCGTTCATTCCCGAAATAATTCTTGGACTAATCGGATTAAAAGATCGTTAACGTATGTCCCTTTTAAACTTTCTTCATCCTAAGCTTTGTGTAATATGGTAAAATATGAGCTTCTTCAACATTCTTCAAACATCCAAGGTTGGGGATTTAATTCACTTATCTTGAATGTCTTGAATATTGCATGAGCGACTGCCGTACGTCCATATAATACTTATTGCGCAGAAACAAAAACCTGCACTAATTTCCAGACCGCTTAGTTAAAGAAGGTGTTATCCCAGTATAGTCCGTCTCGACCAATATAGGTCGAGACGGACTATGTGTTAGAAACACGATTTTTTTATCACAATCAGTATCAATATGGTCACAGGGGTCGAAACTATTGCTGCCTTTTCTATTCATCCAGGACACTATCCTGGATGAATAGAAAAGGCAGCAATAGTTTCGACCCCTTACTTCGTGGTACTAAAGTTAAACTATCTCTTTACTTGACTTTAAAATAACGTCTACTTTACCTCAATTTTGTTCTTCTCGGAGTAGTCAGCGCTTTCCACAGAACTGTAGCAGCTCTCACTATACCGGGCCGGATGGCCACTGTCCAAAGTCTTCAGGATGCCCACATCTACATCTTTGCCTCCATCGTACATATTGTTGTCCACGTCCGGATCTTCCGCAGTTATCATGAACCATTTGAACGGACGTCTGGGAGTCGTAGTTGTTATAGTCACTATGGGCAAGAAAACGATATAGGCAGACGATAACCACGCTAGATATAGAATAGCTAGCTATAATAGCAGGGAATGATCCCCCTGCTGTGGTTTTCCAATTCAAAGTCAAAGTCATTTAATCTCAATATTGAACAATATAATTGTTTTTTATTGACGTCAATTTATAAGTGCCCGGTCAATGGCAATAGGCTCGCCACATATTACATTGGGACCTAAACATAAACTGGCGAAATGTGGGTGCTAGCACCTCTGCCTACCCCTCCGGGGAATACAGGCGTGAGTTTATGTTATTTTATGTATGATGTCTAAAAAATTGATGTAGATGAGATAAATAAATAAATAAAAATAAATAAAAAAAATATATTTTTTAATTCTGCTTAATCTAAGTTTACCACCGCTTCCAAGGCGCTGCTGGAGAAGAGACGTCGCAACAAACTCAACTGCGGCATTTTTTAGACGTCAATTTACAATAGTTTCTTAAGCCTATACTCTGTCCATTCGTTTATTTTCTTTTTGACAGATGGAAATAGTGATGGTTGCACAAAAATTCAAAATATCGATTAGGTTAAAAACCTCGATTTATAAAATTATAAATTGATAATAGCAAATGATTTCATGTATTCATTATTCATTTCATGTATATATTTAATGATTTTATGTAGTATTTTATTTATTATCTATCTATACATAATAAATTAGTAGATATTTCGTGTCTGTACATTTTATAACATAACATAAACTCACGCCTATATTCCCCGAAGACCCCGAAGGCAGAGGTGCTAGCACCCACATTTCGCCAGTTTATGTTTAGGTCCCAATGTAATAGGTGGCGAGCCTATTGCCATTAACCAGGCACTTATAAACCTGCGATAAATACACACATAACTTCGAAAAGCATCGAAAAGTCATTGGTGTGTGCCATGGTAAACATTTACATTTTATAAATTTATCATAAACCGATTGTGGGCCTTATGAACGCACACGCCAACTTCCAAAATTATATACCTAATTCACATTGTGGAATCTTTGGTATATTTCGATTTAATCGATTTAAAAGACAACAACGCAAATTCGATAAATCCTTTCATAATGCCCGCGTGACAAACAATCGGCCTTAAATCAATTAAGTGTTAATAAAAAAACCGGAAAAATTGCATAACATTTTCAAGTTATTATAATAAAAACACAGTCGATCGACTAAATACGCCATCCCTAAAATTTCTTTCCGGCCGACGTGGCCTCGTCATGAATTGTGACGTATTGGCGCCTAATTTTTGTTCGGAGTTTTAGGTGTTGGCGCAAGAACAAAGTTATATCGACCATTGCGTGTGAGCTGTCAAAAAGAAAATAAACGAATGGACAGAGTATAAATGTGGACGAATATACATTTCGCGTTTGGATAAACAATAAGTATATATAAAACACTTTATAATAAAGAATTAAACCAAAGTTACATAATGATAAAAATAAAGTTTAAAACTAAAACCCGACTACCGAAAAATCACGCTCCAAAAAGTAACAAACAAGAAAATATCAAGGATAGCCGTGGTCGTATGCCACTTTTCCCTAGAATATATTGTTTTGTTAGAGTAAGTGGCATACGACCACGGCTATCCTTGATATTTTCTTGTTTGTTACTTTTTGGAGTGTGATTTTTCGGTAGTCGGGTTTTAGTTTTAAACTTTATTTTTTATTTATATTATTTTAGTGCAAGGTAAAGCTAATAATTTATACATATTTGAAATGTGCTTATTAAGACCTATCATTTGATACCAAACACGGCATATTTATCTCAAATTTATTTTTTAACACAGTACCTTATGAGCGCTAGAGGGCGCCACACAAGATTGAGTGACACGTCATATAGCCTATAACCATCGGACGATCAAGCCGCTTGTAACGATACCTCATTTGTCCAATTCTAATACGTAATTGAGGAGCTATGAGGGAACAAATGAACATACATACATACATACATACATACATACATACATACATACATACATACCTAGGATTAAATATTGATGTAAATTTTAATTGGAAAACACACTGTATTGATGTTTGCAATAGATTGCGATCAATAATAGGGAAGTTCTATCAACTAAAAAGAGTATTAAATAGACACACTTTGCTCAGTGTATACTATGCACTAGCTGATTCACTAATTAGTTACGGATTGATTGTATATGGTAGAACTTTTAAGACATATTTAAACAATATAAAAGACTTACAAATAAGGGTAGTCAAATTTTTGGCAAGTAAAAAGGACAAGGACAATTGTAATAAGGAATATGAAAGGCTTTTATTTATGTGTAGGATTTTACCTTTAGAAAGCAAGGTTGAATATTTGCTAGGGTTGGAGTATTACTATGGTAATGAACATAAAGAAATTATAAACAGTAAATATGGCACTAGAAGTGCTAGAAAAAATAGATTAGTTCAACCACGGGTCAACAACTACTACGGTGAAAGACTATCAAAATACATAGTACCCAAGACATTTAATAAATATGAGCTGTTACGACAGACCCCTGAAATGAGCAAAGGAGTGTTGAGGACCAAATTGAGGAACTTGCTCCTCGACGGCCGCCCTACCGCAAGTACTGCGGTGGTCACGGCCGGCAAGGAACAACGGTAGTTATTTTATAACATAATTAGGGAATAAGCAATTGTGTCAACTGTCTGTGTCATGTCATAATCCTTACATATTGAAATTCACAGAACCTTAATGTAAATATATTGGCATGCTTACCTAATATTAAGTGTGTAGGTAGGTAAAGTAACCTTGTTGTAAATAAAACAGAGCGCATCTCGCCATCAAACGCAATAGTTTGGCGAGAAGGTAAATATAAGAAACTATGTAATTATTATTGAGGAAATAAATGATTAAAAAAAAAAAAAAAATCATAACCCTCCTTTTGGCTTCGCCGTAGTCGGGTAAAAATTAACACAGTACCTTATGAGCGCTAGAGGGCGCCACACAAGATTGAGTGACACGTCATATAGCCTATAACCATCGGACGATCAAGCCGCTTGTAACGATACCTCATTTGTCCAATTCTAATAAGTAATTGAGGAGCTATGAGGGAACAAATGAACATACATACATACATACATACATACATAGCCTGTCAAAATCATAACCCTCCTTTTGGCTTCGCCGTAGTCGGGTAAAAATAAGTCAGCGATTCCAATATGGGGTTCTCTGAGAAGAACATTAGAAGGTTTTACGTAGTCGGCACTGAGAGTGTGATGTCCTTAGTGTTGCATTCGTCACAGACTGAAGTTACCACATCCCATATTCACAACAGGTGGGGCCGTCTTGTAAGCAATAATTACTCACAAAGTGTGTTTGGGGCTTGGGATCCCATCAAGTTTTTCGGAGCTATACTCACGGCATTAGCAAGCCGGTACATGTGCTGATTGCAGGAAAAAGCTCTGGCGCAGGGTTCTCCCTGGGATTGCAGGTCAGATTGGCAGTCGCTCGCAAAGTTATATACGTCAAATCTAAAGGAGAATTCAGTGTTCCGAGGTGACATCCTCGGTTGTAACCTTAAACAGGTTAAATTGAGTATTCTACTGTCGAGTCAAATTAGTTACTTTTTACTAAACGTCAAAACGATAAGTTATAAAATGAAAAAAGATTTAGTGACGTCATAAATCTTAATAGTCAAATCAGTTACCTACTATTATAGGTTGGGTGGATAATTAAAAATAAATAAACGCTCTTTTACCATTCTTATTTTAATAAGCATAACATATATAACATAAACTCACGCCTGTATTCCCCGAAGGGGTAGGCAGAGGTGCTAGCACCCACATTTCGCCAGTTTATGTTTAGGTCCCAATGTAATAGGTGGCGAGCCTATTGCCATTAACTGGGTACTTATAAACCTGCGATAAATACACACATAACTTCGAAAAGCATCGAAAAGTCATTGGTGTGTGCCATGGTAAACCTGGGATCGAACCCGAGACCTCGTCTCAGCAGTCCATTACCCATACCACTAAGTTCGGTTAGATAATTTTATTTTTACTATAGCATAATACTCGATTAGTTTTTTATAAATTACTTACAAACGTATGTCTGAGCCGGTGTGTAAAAATGTTTGCCATCCCTGCCCATCAGAGATCCAGATGTTTGTATGTCCAGGTGGTATAAGTCTTTATTGTCGTTAGGTGTTTCAACTGTGGCTGATGGAGGCGTTTGATCGCATTTTCCTGTCTGACCCTGGACCAGTGAGAATGTTGTAAGGAGGATTATTATGCATTGTGTGTACCTGAAAATGATATTATTGAAAGTTTATGCAAACTCAAATATTGAGTTAATCGTCAACTCCCTCGCAATAAACTCGTCCGATCGAGGGAGACAAAATAATTTAATTTATTTTTCTATTCGTCAACTCGCACGACACTTCAAATCATTGCTGATTTGGTACAGTCAACTATAAAAGTCTTTTGGAGTGTATATTTTATGTAGCAAAATAATGAGTTTACAATACCTACAAAACTTTTATTGAGAAAAATAGAAAAACACTAAATCAATAAATTACTTAATAACTACATAAAGCGTTAGTTTTATAAATTTTCAAACACTCGCTATAAACAAATTACGGGTTAATAAAATCTCTCAAAACACTTCTATTACCTATCTAAATATATGCAATGCTTAAATGTATGCAAACTGACCGATATTTAGGTACATAAAAGGAGAGTCATCTTCCAAGCAACTTTTTATAGGTAAAATGTAAGTAGGTGCTACAGATTGCACGCAAGATTTGAGGTTTCTTTCAAAATATCCCGCCATTTGGTACACATTCGAAAATCAAATAATTAGTTTCGTCTAGGAAAAGTTACAAAGTTACAATGTTGTATTTTTTTAAATATTGTTAATGTTGTCAGGAAACATTATCGTTTTATATATTTTTGCCACAGAACAGAAAAACAGGTTTGGAGAGTCATAAAACAATGCGGTAAGGTTATTATTGTTATTAAGCACCTATATTAAAGCGAAAACAGCATGCTACTGATTGTTTACAAAGTATTATTACTTCGTAAGTTTGACTGTAATAAAGCAAACTCTCTCTCATCCTTTATTAGTATAAGTTTGTTCATTATCAACTTCTACCAATAAATTGGGTCATATTAGAATCAAACTACACAGGATGTACGTACATTTTGTGTGATCAAACAAATTCCAGGCTTCCGAGTAACAACAACATTAGGTAGGTGCCCACAGTTAATTTGTAGAAGCTCAAAGTTTCATTGTGAAAACACTATGTAAATTCTGCTTATTTGCGTAAGAATTTCCTAAAGTCAGCACAAATTGGTGAAAATTCAATTCGTCTAATCGATTAGGTTATCACGTCGTCAACTGAATGCGGTATACCTACTCAAAATAAACCCAAGAAACGTGCGTTTGGAACCGTGCCAACTTCTGTGGGAGAAATACGGCACATTTGTTTTAGATGCGTTCAGAGTGGCCAGCGGTGGCTTAATTTGTTACCATTTTTATTGTACTTACATACGTAATTATTTGTGTTACTTTGGCCTGTATTTACATAATCTCATGCTTATTATTGGGTATTCTGAGTATAATAAAATCGATAATTATATTTTTATGGTAGTAAACTTATCAAAAAATCACTGGCAACACTAGCATCAGCATTCAGCAATTTATAGAGGCTCTAAGGATAAGGCCGTTAAATTAATTAATTATAAAAAAATCTTGAAGTTAGAATGTAGTTAGGTATTTTAAAGTAAATTATAGATTTCTCTGATATTTAATCATTTTAGTAAAATAGTAAACGTTCAGATAGTATTTCAAGTGAAGTATCTTTAAAAAAAGTCTTATTAAGTACGTATTAATAAAATGATAACCATGATATAGAATCTTTTTATAATCAGCTCGGCGAACCTTGATCCCTATGACAGTTCATACTAGTGACGGGTCGTGTCGATATATCGCAACTTTTTATAGGCAAAGGCGTGACTTGCATTCAGCCACATCGATAAACATGTTTTTAAAATATAATCTACATTACTATAATTATAATGCTTGTTATATTTACAAGTATCCGTGTATTTGTATATGGGGTTGCCAATATTCCGATGCAGAGGTAACATGGTCGGACTGTATAATTTTAATGTGAATTAAAATTTTAGTTATAGCAACACTATCTGATCTGTCACTACGCTAGTACTGTCAGTTCGCTACGCCAGTACGAGTGCTAACGCCTTGTATGCGCCACGTGTTTTGTTGTGTCAACGGAATCCTTTGTTTATTACTATTGTTGTTTTCTGTTTTTGTTATTGTTGCTGTTTTGTTTTTGTTGGTGTTTCAAAATGCCGAAAAGACTGAGAAAAACTGTACTCAACAGTGAAACGCGGGAGTTTGTTGTACGCTTGCGTGACTATTTTGCTCGCGAACTACAAAATGGCGGACCTTTGTTGCCACTTGACAACGTACGCGACCGTGTTGCTGATGCTTTGGGAATTGGCAAAGCTACCGTTTCCCGAATTACAAAGGAGAAGTTCGGCGAATCGTCGATGGAGGAGAACAAATTATCAACTCCAAAGAAGAAAAAACATAATAGGGCACGACCCGTAACTAACCCCGATGATTTCGACATGGCAGCGATACGAAACCATATTTACGGCTATTATTTTCGAGGTGAACTGCCGACTTGCACAAAATTATTAGCGTCGCTGAAATCGGCTGATTTATTTAAAGGTGGATTCACTTCTCTCAGACAGGTTATAAAAAAATGTGGATTTCGTTATGGGAAGTGTGACAAAAGAAAAGTGATAATGGAGCGGAAGGACATTGGATTGATGAGGTGTGATTTTCTACGACAAATAAAAAACATCGAGAACTGGGACAAGGTGGTTTATCTGGACGAAACGTGGCTCAACGCCAATCACTCAGTCTCCAAAACATGGACAGACGACACAGAGAAATCCTGTACCAAAGCACCAGAAGGCAAGGGCCAGCGTTTGATTATCTGCCACGCTGGCACAGCCAAAGGTTTTGTACCTAACTGCTTGTGGGCCTTCAAATCCGTGAAAACAAGTGATTATCACGAAGAGATGAATTTTGAGAATTTCAAGAAATGGTTCACAAAACTATTAGACAATTTAAACGAGCCCCACTACATTTTAATGGACAACGCCCCATACCACTCTGTGCAAATTAATAAAGCGCCTACCGCGAACAACAATAAAGGCGAAATAATAGAGTGGCTGCAAAACAATGGTGTGGCAGCTAATACTCAAATGCTGAAAAAGGAATTAGTTAGATTGTTGAACCTTCATAAACAGCAAACAAAGAAGAAATATTTCTTGGATGAGATGGCAAAATCAAAAGGGCACACCGTGATTCGGCTACCGCCCTACCACTGCCAATATAATGCAATCGAAATGATATGGGCGCAGATCAAAGGTGGGTTGATTTGTATTTATTTTAACATGTTTTTATTTAGGTCACTGGTGACTGTCTAGTCGGCTAGTACTATTTAAAGCTATTTTATTTCACTAGCAAATTGCATTTTTATTTTTATCCATGTGCTTATATCAATTACACACTTTTAACGTACAAAATTATGTACTTATAATGTACTTACCCCGATCTCGCTCTTTGACTTTGCATCATTTTCAATCTAAACCATTATTGTTTCAGGTTGTGCAGCCAGGCTTAACACCACTCCACCATTCACAGCTAATAAAATGCTTACGTTGCTACAAAAGGCATGTAGTCAAGTGACTCCGGACAATTGGAGGAAAGTGGTTGAAAAGACGAAAAAACTATGCTTAGATGATTGGAATCGAGACGTGCGATACGACAATATAGTAGACCAGCCGTTTTTAATAAACATAGGAGAAAGCAGCTGCAGTTCGGATTCCGAGTCTGAGACGCAATCGGTGACACCATTGTCAGATTCAGATTAATGTATATTAAAAAATCATAAATAAACCGCTTTTGTTTTATTTGAGTAGGTATATACAATAAATTTGTTAAATCTCCTTTATTTTATTATCGCAAACAACTTAAATGATTATAAATCTGACACTAAGAGCGTAGGTGCTCTATTGATGTATTTTGTACACTCGTTTCCATTTTCGATATTTGTTTATCGATACTTTTCCGCACTAGTCGATATCTTCCAAACGGAGTAACTTTTGCAGGACGTCAACGTAAAGTCTGATTGAGATAATTTCTTGTAAGTGTTAATAATTATTATAATTCCAACGGGATATTATTGTAATTGCATATATCTGCCTAAAATTAATAAATATCATTTTTAGACACCGCCAATTCGATTATAATATAACGGTGACGCTACTACAAGGTTGTGTCGTGGGAATAACTGTCAGTGTCATAGGGATCAAGGTTCGCCGAGCTGATTATAGTTTATGATTAAATCGAGATGGTCGTTCTAATTTTAAAACAGATAAAAAACATAAATAATTTCCCAGAGTAAGTTGTTAATCTACAATTTATTGCTAAGAGTTTTTTACAGGCGTTAAAATTTTAATCAGTGGTTTATCTTGCTATGTTGATTTTAACGGCACTGGAAAAGTTTTTCCAAACCATGAAGCGTTTTATAGGTTTAGTAAACAGGGTAGAGAGGAAGTTTTTATCGGATCGTTTAACAATTTCCTTCAACACATATTTTCCATATTTCTATGTCCATTAATTAATAGGAGATTGGAGAATTAAAAAAGTTGTCTTAGTACTAGACGTATTGCATCGCTGGGTTTCATTATAAGTACGTATACTATATACCTGACAATTTTAACAAAAATTGGGAATTTAAAAGGTGGCAAGGTGCACGTCAGTTTGCGCCTAGAGCAACTGTGGTGATTTATCTAGTGACCGTATCCCGATATGCTTGATATGGGTATATTATTTATCTGTCAAAACTACCCCAATTTCACCTATATACTGAAGCGACAATTTTGGATCCATTTTTACAAAAAAAGGAGGGTGAGATTTGGCATATTGATAGTGTATGCCGAAGAGAAGTGCATAAGCCTAATATTTTTTAAAAGAATGCAATATAATCTCAACATATAAAAAAAACTTTAATAATGTTCAAACTTATTTTTTTAATTAGTTATGGTCGAATTTCGACCACCGGGCGACTACTCGGGCGACACCGTTGTCCCCCCTCCTGAGGAGGGCCAGACCATAAGGGATGGCCAGCCGGGGTGCGAGGGATATGTCGATGACAACCTCACCTCCCCTTCCGGCTCCGGCAGGGGGGTATCCGAGGGGATTTCCGCACTACTAGCCATTTGACTCTATACTTACATAATATCCACTTCACGAGCATCCTTTACAGTCAATAATCATACAAAAATACTTACTTGAAAATTAAAGTAAAGTTTTCCTTTGAAATTCATAATCACAAATGCTCTTAACCACAGATATACAAAAATAAATCCAGCCATTCACAGTCAAAATAAAGCTGTCCTCATGAAATCTAAATGCGTTGGGAACCGTGTTGTATAATTTTCGCGAAGAAAGCTTTCTGCCATTGAATTCAGAGTGCAATGGAATGAAGGCTTTTCATGTGGAAAACTGGAGTGGACGCGACTTATTTTAAAGAAATAAGGATGATACTAGCACGATAATACGATATAAATAGATTCGACAGTAATACGGTTGAGCTGTTATCGTGAAATGACGATGTTTGAAGCTAGCTTCGACAGTAGGTATGCTGTGATTTTACCACCGATTTTAAGATGTTTTAAAATTTTTTTTGGAACACGTTTTTTTAAACTCCTAAGGCCACGGTAACCACTTTCAATCAGGCGTGTTGTAAGATTTTCTGCCACGTAAGTGGTAGATATACAAATGGAAAACGAACATAGAAATAAAACTATCGGTACTAACCTTACTTACCATTGTCTTTTGTATACTACTAAAGACTAGAAAAACTGTTTATTAGAGACAGCATCTGGAATAGTGGTAATTACTTTATGAACTTCACCACGACTTACCATTAGGAGATTTGATTAGTTTAACAGAAGTGACCCCTAAAAGTCACCTTTGTCAGAGCCTTGTCCACGTCGGTCAGTAGCAATTGATGTCGATAAAGGCCTCAAATGTCTTCGTGAAGCCCCATCGACATTAATCCAAGCACCTATCCAATACCAATCCAATTTACTTCATGTCTTGAATACAGCAACTGCAAATATCCGTCCATGAATGACTAAAAGGCCGTTAGCTGAATGTTCAGTTGCATCAATAATTAAATCAGCAGTAATTACGGGAGAAGACCCACGGGACTTTATAAATAGGGAATTAAATAGCTTAACCTCCAAAGGATTGCATATTGAGTGACCCAATGCTCATTGTCTGCCTCTCTTTGTTTAGCTACAGGAAACGAGCTTAGCCACATTGTACAAAACGTGAATATTAGTACCAAGTGGTTAACTGAGCTAGTAGACCCATAGCCGTAGCGAGTGGTTAACTGAGCCCGCAGGGTAAATTGGCCGGATAGTGGGCTAAGTCACTCCAAAAAAAAAAGGAACGTGGTCAACTGAGCCCCCAGCTCAGTGGGATGTGGGAGTTGACCATGAATTATAAACGAGAAAGTTTATGGTTAAGTATGGATGGATGTTTTTTACTATTTCATGTCTAAACGGCTGAAGCGATTTTAATAAAATTTGCTATGGAGTTAGCTGACACGCCGGATTAACACATAGGCTATGTTTGGTCGCGATAACCGACATGCACGCGGGCGGAGCCGCGGACAAAAGGTAGTACTTATTATTAATGTGAAAGTTTGTGAAGATGTTTGTTATTCAATAACGCTCCAACGGCTGAACGAATGGCATGGCAGATTGAAATTTGGTGCAGGGATTCAGGGATAGGTTATCATTATATAGAATAACACATAGGCATTTTAACTCGGCAATAAGTTCTCATAAGTTGCGGAATTTTACCAAGATCTACACAAGTCATCCTTACCTGGATTCCTGGGCTCCAAGTGTAAAATGCAACCGGAATTGTCATTTGAATGAAGAAGCTTTTATCTAGAAAAAAATACCTTTCCTGGAGTATTAAAATACTTAACTTTTCTCAAGGTAATAGGTATATAGCATTTAAACTCAATATTTTAATATCAGTTACAAACTATGGAACACTAGCTTTTGCCCGCGTCTCCACCCGTGTGGATGTCGGTTATCGCGACAAAACATAGCCTATGTCCTTTCTTTAAAGGTCTAATCTATACCGAATTTCAGCAAAATCGGTTCAGTGGACGTAAAAGCGTAACATACAGACAGACATACAGATAGAGTTACTTTCGCATTTATTATATTAAGTATGGATTTTATATTTGATGGATGTTCTATACGTCGAATATAATCCTTTTTTGACGCTCATATCCCCCACTGATATCAGTTCCCCCGTAACGTTAATCTTCATTGGTGAAATGTATAATGTACAACACTGTTCGTGCTCTGTTAGTTAAATAAACATTAGCCGGTATCATTCTGTAATGAGCTGTTAAATACCGGCTGCCGGCGGACAGGTTTCCTGCATGCCACATTAATGAGAGCTCAACTGTACAATGCCGATAATTCCTGATCCGATGCAAATACTCGCGTTTATTTAAAGCTAGATAAATGAATTACTAACCTATTACATGTGTTTGGGTACTGATTTATTTGAGTCAATAATCCACAGTCACAAAACAAATATGTAATAGTAGCTGATGTAGGTACTTAAATTGGTTTGTCTTGCTTTAAAATCACGAAACGTTCTGGATAGATTGAGTTAAAATTTTGACACGATAAGGTCTAACCATACCGGGGGTCGGTAACGTTCCGCATGGCGCAGGTACTTTCGGTGCATGGATGCTTCGGAAGCTACCTGTGCCGGGTGGGACGAGAGCCGACCAGTGGGTGCCACCATTGTGGCGGCGATGATGACACGGCGCAGCACACCCTAGAGGAGTGCCCCGCGTGGGCTGGGGAGCGCCGTGCTCTGATCGCCGAAGTGGGGACGGACCTCTCGCTGCCGGCCGTAGTTCTGTCTATGGTCAACGGCGGCGATGAGGCGTGGGCAGCGGTTCAGACCTTCTGCGACCTTCCGCCGCCTCCTTCTGCGAGACGGTTATCTCGCAGAAGGAGGCGGCGGAGAGGGAGAGGGAATGTGACCCCCTTTACCTCCCACAGCGCCGCAAGAGAACCGGGGCTCGGAGGAGGCGGTACCACCAACTCCTAACCGGGCTGGGCAGTAGACGCGGGGGCGTCTGCTGCCCTTACATAGGCCTCGAGGTTGAAGGCGCACGTCGTGTCGCGTGTGCCTTGCCTAGGCGGGTGGCAGAAGGACTCCTCTTCTGCCGCATCAGAGACGGGCCTGCCGTAGATCAGCGGCGGGCGACCCACACGACGATGGCGGAAGATGTTGTTCCCGCCATCGTCGATATGTGGTGACGACGGATACCGTGGTGGTTTAGTGGGTAGTCTGGCCTCCTTCGAGGCTAGGAGTCCCACACGAAGCCCGCTCCCTGCCCCCGTGGGGGGTGAGCGAAGTGCTTAAAAGCATTCCACGACGTTAAAATAAAAAAAAAAAAGGTCTAACCATACCAAACGGATCGCATCGGCCCGCATCGGCCCGCATCGAAACGAATTTTACAATCTTTAAACGAAATTAAATCTTGTTTACAGGGTTTAAAGTTTATATTACCAAGTCAAGGGTAAACACAGCCGGTGACATGCCGCGACACTAGATCTCCTACGTCCGCGTGCGTACGGACCGTGCGATGCGATACTGGCCAATGCGGGCCGTTTGGTGTGGTTTCACCTATATACCTCTTTAATTAGCAAATCCCTTAAGGAATAAGCATAACATAACATAAACTCACGCCTGTATTCCCCGAAGGGGTAGGCAGAGGAGCTAGCACCCACATTTCGCCAGTTTATGTTTAGGTCCCAATGTAATTGGTGGCGAGCCTATTGCCATTAACCGGGCGCTTATAAACCTGCGATTAATACACACATAACTTCGAAAAGCATCGAAAAGTCATTGGTGTGTGCCATGGTAAACCTGTGATCGAAGCCGAGACCTCGTCTCAGAAGTCCATTACCCATACCACTTGGCTACCGCAGATCAGAAGGAGTAAGCAGACGTGTATTAATATCCACATTTCGTCATCTGCGATTTTCTGTTCAACGCAATGATGGTGGACGAGATTTTGTCTATTTTTTCGCTTTTTCAGAGTGGCTTCTGCAATTGAGTTTTAACAACAAGCTTCGGAGATAACTGGAACTAACCCTAGAATACAGAAGAGAAGAAACAATTTGTAGGTAATCGATCACGTATTGCGAAGAGCTAAACTACACTACTCTTGTATTCAATTAAGTAAAACACCAAGACTAACATTAAAATAAAAATCCAATCATCTCAAATGACGCGTAAACTTGGACAGTTAAAATAAAATACGGGAGAAACATCCTGCCATCAATTCTTTTCTTAATTGAACCGTTAGGTGCGATTCCCAAACTAAGGCTTTGGCGCCATCGTTGGCGATTGGCATTGCGCCATTTTTCTTCTTCATAAACGTAACAAAAATTAAAACACAATATTATTTTTTTAAAAGGTACCTATATAAGAATCGAAATTATTAATATTCCCCGCTAACCCCTCCAACTAAGCTAAATTGGCTGTGCTAGAAGTGGGTTCACGTCAGTAGTGTAATGGCCAGGATCGAACCGGGCCGGGACCTCTCGACCGTATGGCCGACTCCTTAACCACTAACCACTAAGCTACCGACGCTTCATGATATGATGTTTAGGATATTAAATAGTTTACGTGTATATTTAAAGTGTGGAAATATAAAAATATTTTTATAGGAGAACAGTGTAAATTGTGTAAATAACAAAATAATATAAATAAATCCCTATAAAATCCTTCTTATGATAGACATCTAATAATTCTACTTATGTATAGGTTTATGAAAATTGATGAGTTTGTTTGTGTAGTAAGTACGCTTCAAAAACTAAGTTCTGTATCGATTAGAGTTAAAATACAATAGGTATTTCCATTAAAATACGATAAGATACTTTCCATCCATTTTTCATGTCAGTAGATGGCACTAATTTTACTAGGTGGTTTTTCGGGACTCGAGCCTCTTTTTTTTTTTTTTTTTTTATCGTGCGAAAAATCCCCACGGATACCACCCCCACGGAGCCGGTGGAGGCGGTTATGTCGGACTCGAACCGACTAAAACGCACGCCGTCTTGGGTCCTTGGCTGCCGGAGGTGAGATTGCCAAAAGCATATCTCTCGCACCCCGGCAGACCCAGGACCATCTCTTTCGAGATGGTCCCCTTCGGGTTGTGGGGACCAAAATGTCCCCATCTAGCCCCGGTTACGGGGAGGCGCACTTTGCGCCGCCGCCGCGGCCTGCTTCTGCTAGGGTGACAGGTGGCTCCACCGGTCACCCCCAGGCCAGCGCTCATGGAGGACGGAGGTCGTTCTGCGACCTCCGACGTCCGGTTCGCCTTCGCTCTGCACGGGCTTCCCGGGCCCGGAGTCTGGTCCGGACCCGACCGGCCGCCTCCTTCTCGAGCATTACTTGCTCGCAGAAGGAGGCGGCCGCACCCCAAGCGTTTGCGCATCGTACCATCGCTGTGAGCAATGTGACGAGTGTGAGGACTCCCACCCCTAGAGCCGCCACTAGGACCCGCCTCGGCGTGTCCCACGCCGGGCACTCGGTCAGCGTGTGCAGCTCTGTGTCCTCGCTCGCATCACAGTGATGGCACTCGGACGTTGGCTCCTTCCGGATCCGACACAGGTAACTCCCGAAACACCCGTGTCCGGTAATCACCTGCGTCAGCCGGTACGAGAGGCTGCCGTGTGGCCTCTCTAGCCACTCCTCCATGATGGGTCTTACCGCCGCTATTACGGCGTGCCCTGCGCTTGGTCGCCCAAGTCGTAGCTCCCATTCCGCTACCATGTCCCTGTGGAGCTGGGACCTCACGGCCCGAATTTCTTCGGGCTCGGGTTCCCGTCCCTGCTCCCGCGCCTCCTTACGATACCGATATAGCATCGAAAGGGCTCTCGCATCCAGGTTCCACGGTAGGGATCCGGCAAGGAGACTCGCCGCCTCGAAGGATATCGTGCGGTACCCCCTAATGGCCCTGCTGGCCATTGCACGCTGCGGTCCACGCAGCAGACGCGCATTGTGGACCGTCAGGGTGTCCGCCCATATTGGGCACCCATATAGGGCCATAGACCGCACGACTCCCGCGTAGAGTCTCCTGCAGGAGTCATCCGGCCCTCTCATGTTGGGCAGCAGCCGCCCCAAAGCGGCAGCTGTGTCCTTCAATTTGGGGGCCAGTCTTCGGAGATGCTCCCCGAAGTTCCACCGGCCATCGAGTACGAGCCCCAGATATTTCATCTGGGCCTTGACGCCGATGGAAATGTCTCCCACTATGAGGCTGGAATCCTCCGGTGGCACGCGCCGAGGCCCATGAAAGAACATGGCCTCGGTTTTATGCAGAGCCACCTCGAGACCCAGCCGCCGAATCCGTTCCACGACTTGGGCAACCGCGGTCGTGGCCTTCAGGGTCGCTTCGCGGTATGTAGCCCCGCACGCCGTCACCAGCGTGTCATCCGCATAACACGTGACGGCGGCACCGTCCACGAGCTCCCCGCGAAGCACCCAGTCGTAACCGATGTTCCACAGTAGCGGTCCCAGGACCGATCCCTGCGGAACACCGCACGACATCTCTCGCCGACCGAGCCCGGTCGCACTTGGGTAGACGACTGCTCTCTCCGACAGATACGCCCCGACTATGCGGCGAAGGTAGAGAGGCACTTCGTGATACACGAGCGCCTCCCTAATGCAGCTCCAGGGCAGGGTGTTAAATGCGTTGGCGATGTCCAGTGACACCGCCAACACCACCTCGCCCCGAGCGACGGCGTCCTTCGCCAGAGTCCTCACGCGCATGATGGCATCCACGGTGGAGCGCCTCCGGCGGAAGCCATACTGGCCATCCGCCAGGTCAGGCCCTACCCTGGATAGGTGCTCGACGAGGCGCTTTGCAATGACTCTTTCAAAGAGCTTGCACACCTCGTCGAGCAACACTATTGGCCTGTAGGCGGACGGTGAGTCCGCCGGGCGCCCCGCCTTTCGGATGAGGACCAGTTTCCCCGTCTTCCACATCTTCGGAAACTGGCCTCGCTCCAAACATGCGCTGAGAAACCCTCTCAGCCGGGGCTCGAGAGCGTCTTCTTCTCCTAGAGCTAGGACCCACGCTCGGCCTGGAATGCCGTCGGGTCCCGGGGCGGTGTTCTTGGCCTTGAGCCTTAACACCGCCAGCTCTAGCTCCACCCAAGTGACCTCGGGCACGTTGTCGTCATCCACGTTGGGCGCCATAGGCAAGCTAGGTGGCGGAGTCATCTGCGGTGGAATATGTTCCACCGCCCGCGCTGGGAACAGGGAGCCAACGACTCCTCCGAGCAGCTCTGGCTGGAGACACCGGGTTAACGGCGGGGCCCGGGGGCGCAGCTTGCCTCTTACCATAAGGTAAGGCCGCCCCCATGGGTCCCGCTCCAGCGTCTCCAGCAGCTCCTTGTGAGCTGCAGCCTTCGACTGCTTTATCGCTACTCGGAGGGCCTTTCTGGCCTCCCTGTACCCCGCATGAAGCTCCGCCTCTCGGGGCTCCGTATCTGCGGGGCGGCTACGCCTCCTTCGGAATCTGGTCCACCGGCGGAAAGCGATCACGGAGGCCTGTCGCAGCCTCGCGATGTCCGCTGACCACCAGTAGACCTGACGCCTCGGATTATAGGGCGGAGCCCTAGGCATAGCCGCGTCGCAGACACGCGTCATGGCCTCCCGGAACCACGCCGCCTCATCGTCTATGTCGACAGGCCTGTCCGGCGCAGAGGCCCAGGCCTGTACGATGGCGGCCTCCAGGAGGACCTCCCGATCCATTCGCTTAAGCACCCAACGTGGCTCGCGTGGAGCCGGTGTAACCGGCGCGGCGCCCGCAGGAGGGGAGACGTCGAACCGAATGTATCGGTGATCCGACGCTGTCCCCACCTCCTCAAGGACACGCCAGCCCTGCACACGGCCTGAGAGCGGGGCGCTCGCGAACGAAAGGTCCACAATTGAGTCGCCCCAGCTCTTCTCGCACGTGGCGACGGCCCCGCGATTCAGGAGAACTAGGCTGAGACTATCAGCCCAGCTCTCCACTGCCCTGCCCCTCGGGTTCGTGCGCCGGGAACCCCAGTTCAGAGACCAGGCGTTAAAGTCCCCGAGCACCAGAACCGGGTGAGGGTAACAGGTATTGACGACGACGGCCAGATGATCCAGCCACTGCTGGTACTCATCTATGACTCGATTCGGCGAGAAGTAGACTGCCACGACCGCTATTCCCCCCACAAGTGCTGCTACGCAGCCATTCCCCCTTGTTACGACAACAAGGGGGGGGCTGCCGGCAGCGGCGTTGTGCACCAGTGCCACCGAGCCGTTCAGGTCGGTTTCCCAGGCAGGCCCGAGAAACCGGTGAATGTACGGCTCGGCGACAGCGGCGACATTAATGCCCCACTGTGCCATGCTCTGGAGCAGAAGTGCCTGAGCATCGACACAGTGGTTCGCATTCGCCTGCAGGACGCGGAGCTGAGGATCCATTATGGAACCCTCATCTCCGCGCCCTGCCGCGAATCAGAGACGGAGCGCCTGCCTCCCGGCTTCGGCCTCCCCGCGGTGCAGGCCTTGGCACCAACCCTATGGTCGGCCGGCTTGCCCTCCGCTGCACACCTGAAGCAGTGCAACGGAGCTTCGCAACTACCGGCCTTATGACCGGGTTGGCCACAGCGGAAGCAACGGTCACCGACCGTTACCTCCGCCGTGCACTGCACCCCCACGTGGCCCACCGACAGGCACCGGAAGCACCGTGCCGGTCGGGCCTGCAGGAGCCGTACCTGCACCTTCTGGAAGCCCCCGATGAGGAGGCTCCGTCCATCGGCAACCTTTTGGGCTGCCGCGATGGGGCAGCCGACAACTGCTGCCCCCAGTCCACGACGGCCGAAGCGTATTGCTCCGACCCTTACTGTGTCCTGAGGACAGCCTCCGGCCTCCACCACTGCGAGCCTAAGCTCCTCGGCCGTGATGGAGTCGTCCAGACCCGATATGCGCACTTCTGCGCACTTGTTGGGCCTAGACACCCGGACGTCAGCTGCGTCCAGCGTCTCCCTTAGCCTAGCTGCTAGGGCGTCGGCTTTAGGGCCGCTGGTAGCGCCGGGGACCTCGAAGATCCGAGCTCCAGTGCGCGTGGGCTTGCACACCAGATCCGGGATCTCGAGGGCTCCCAGGTCGATGCAGGCCCTTGCCTGCCTCACCACCTGGGCGTACTCCACACCTCTCTCCGACGCCTCCGCCGTCAGTGTCATGACGACGGCCGTCGATCGAGGGACGCGGAGCCTCCTCGGCGCTGTTGCCATCGCAGCAGCCTTGGCCCTTCTGGCCAATTTGGCTGCTTTTTTGGCGGCGCTCCGTCTCTGTTTATTGGCTCCGGCTACCTCCCAGCCCCCTGACGGGTGGCTCGAGGATTTAGCCGGGGCCAAGGCCCGGGCCGGGATTGAAGCCCGGGCCGCAGGCGGGGCTGAGGCCAGGGCTGGGGACTTCTTCCCCTTGCCCTTGCCCTTCCCCTTATCGTTGCCCTGAGCGGGACCCGGAGGACCTGAATGGGGGCGGTGAGCCGGCACCCCCGCTGGGGAGGCAGGCCCCCCCCTCACTGCGGCGGCATACCCTGCCGGCGTCGCGAGAGGAGGACGCCGGGCGATATCTAGGATCGCCTCCAGCCGCCTATTGGTGCGCTCCTCCTGCGCCACCATCTCGGCGCGTATGGCCGCCATACATGCGGCCAACGACGCCGGCTCTGCCGGTCGAGTCGGCGGCTGCGCAGCTTGCGCCGGCCGCTCCGGCTGCACCGGCCGCCCCGCCAGTGCCGATTGCGCCGACCGCTCCAGATGCGCCTTCCGCATCGACCGAGTCACCACTCCCGGCAACTCGGTCAGGTGCTCCACACTTCTCTTGAGGGCCTCCAGCTCCGCCGTAACTCTTTCGAGCTGGCGCCGGGACTCGCCCTCCCGCCGTTGGGCCTCAGCCTCTCTCCTCGCCTGTTCCTCAATCTGGGCGGCCAGACCCTCACCGGCGGCTGCGATCTGCTCTACAATCCCGAGCATTTCGGCCTGCTCGGGAGTCGCATACTCCGCTTGTCTCGCCATTATCTGGCCAAGGCGGTGAGTGAGGATCATTGTCCTCCTGTAGATGGGCGAGTCCAGCGCCACCTCCCTCTCCGGGCTGGATGCACCAACCCACGGAGAGGAGTCCCGAGGGGGGGCGGCCCTCCCACCGCTCCTCCTCGCCCTTTCACGGCCTGTAGCCTGCACCTTCGGCTTAGGGGGGCACGGGCGCTCCTCTTCGCTGCTGCTGTTACTGCCGCTGGCGGCCGACCCAAGACCGGGAGGGATGAAATCCTCATCCCGCTCGTCCACCAGCGGCAGGGGAACCTTTTTATTCCCCTTCCCCTTGCGTTTTTTGGCTGCAGACCTCGTCTGCAACCCAGGCAACGCCTGCCTGTCCTCCTTGGTGGTGACGCCAGATTCCTCTGACGTCACCGCCGCCGCTGTTGGGGACGACGAATCGTCCAGGTGTAGCGCGACCTCCGCGCTACTGGTAGAGTTGGGGCCGGATCTAGAGCTCGGCGCCGGGCTCAAATGATGGTTGTCCCCCCCAGAATACGAGTGGGGACTGCCGTTGCCGACTGGCAACGGGAGGGACTCCCCAGCTAGGCTGGGACCCTCCTGGGTAGATTTCTCTATGTGTTTGTCCATCATTAGGTTAAGGTTAGTGTCCTCCGACGTTGACGCCCTTGGGACTGGACTCCCTCCAGCCACTCATCCCGTCGCCAGGCGTCAGAGCTTGGGATTGGGGATTTTTTATAGAGGTTCACTCCTCGCGGATCCGAAGATCCACCGGTCCTGTCAATTCAGGATTACGGCCGGGCCGAACAGGGTCTGCACCAGACCGAATCCGTCCGCCCCTGGGAGTAATTTTTTATAGAGGTTGTTTTCCTCGCGGCCCACTAGGAGCCACCGTTCCTGACCTAGGTCAGGCTTACGGCTTGGCCGCACGGTGGTCTGCACCAGACCTTGTCCCCACCTCTGGACGAAACCAAAGGTGGAGAATCCGTCCGCCCTGCAGCGCGCCCTCCACTACGCCCTCTGCAATCAGAGGGACATGTGGAGGGCCCACGAGCGGCCCCCACCAGGGCCACTCCCACCTCAATTGTCAAAGCGTCTCTCCCCTGTCCCCTCTGAATACAGAGGGATACTGGGAGAGACGCCGACGACCACGGGCCTTGCAGGCCCGCCATCCCACGACCCCACCTCAGTGTGGTCCGCCGATGGGTTATTTGTCAACGGCCAACAGAACTCCCAAAGTGGGAGTCTGTTAGCCGTTGTCCAGGGTGCACCAGCCCTCCCGTTTCCGCTCCCCAGGACCGCGGTCCAAAGGGGGAGGAAACGGGAAGGCCAACGTGGAGGTTACCCAACCAGCACCCCACTCGAGCCTCTAGTTGTTTAGTAACAGTTTATATAAGGTGGGAAATAAGTTGCAAACCATATTTTGTTATGTTGCTATTTCTCGATACACTCTTACACAATCGCTAATTGTACCGCAGTGGGACCTATATCTGTAATAAAAATAGAAAACTATGAAGCCTTTATGTGTTTCTGATATCACACTCAGGTGGTAACAGTTTAATTTCTTTTCGGTGTCGCGGTTTCAGCTCCCAAGAGAAAATTTCGTTTAAAAATCCTTTGTTCTTTGTAATACTGAGAGTTTTAATATGAACACTACTGGGTGTATTTTAAAAAACGTAGGTAGGTATTTGAAGTAATTTAGAACGCTGATAAATGGAGCACTTTATTCTTAATTACTTATTATATGTAAAATTATTATAGCCCGGTTAGGTTATAATCCATACTTCCATACTAATATTATAAATGCGAAAGTAACTCTGTCTGTCTGTCTGTATGTTACGCTTTCACGCCTAAACCACTGAAGCGATTTTGATGAAATTTAGTATAGGGGTAGATTAGACCATGAGAAAGGACATAGGCTATGTTTGGTCACGATAACCAACATCCACGCGGGTGGAGCCGCGGGCAAAAGCTAGCATTTACTATACTATTTTCCAAAATTTTGATGTATTTAATTAATTCGTGTACCGCCGATAAAACATTTTGAATGTAGGTAGCAATGGGGTAAACTAACGTGATTCTACCCATAGATAAGAATCAGTACTTAACGGCCGTTCCCAATAACATTACTTACAGTTAAATATAGATCGCAACAGTCAAATTTGACGCATTGGCTGTTTAAATTCAAATCATGGTAACTGAGTTTTTTGCGGGAAAGCGCATCGCGGTATAATTTTATTCTCCGAAATTGGTGTGAAATAGGAGTTACTATGTTTTGAATTTAAACAGCCGAGCACTTTATCCGTAGATGCGATCTATCTTTAACTGTAAGTATGGTATTGGGAACGGCAAATACCACCATCATTGTACTACAATAAGACCAAGGGGTCAGATAGACTACTTGGCTATTGGACAGACGCTTGGTTTTTTTTATACGTATATTCTTAACAAGATACCCGATAATAAAATCTTCGTGTACATTTTATTATTAAAATCTTTATTATACTAATATCGAAACATACATAAATTTTAACCCGACATAAGAACATAAAAATACACAATTTATGAAGCTCGTCACAATATCCAATGATAAAAAAATAAAATAAAACGATAAAGCATATTTTTTACAGTTTTTTCAGCATAAATAAATACTTTTGTGTGGTTACAACACAAAGGGCATATAATAATAAGTTGGGATTTTATTTAAACATAGTTATGCGGCATAAAATATTTTCATTGAGGTATAAAAATAATATAGGCTTCTGTTACGAGGAACTTTCGACCGTACATATTATTAGCTGACCGTATTATGCTATTAAACGAAAATTGTACGTCACGAGCTATGGAATGTAATAATTTTTAATATCCCTTTAAGGAGAAAGGAGGTTTGGTTGACAAACATGACTTGAGGATATCTATAGAAGTTCTTCGACCTGATGGCAATTTTTAGTACAAATATTACCAGATGTGTTCAGCCCGAAATTCAGCGACACTGACAGTTTTCGCAGTCGCCTTTGAGGTCCTCCATAGTGCAGGTATTGGGGCACAGCGGACACTACATCAGGTGGGCCGTTATTTGTAGAGGTGTGGGCTCACTTAACTCGGTTTGCCCTGCAGCAGCCAACCTGGGACCTCAATCTGTTATGGGACTTCCAAGTCATCCACTACAGCTCATACCAAGGTCCTCGGCTGGATGTGGTTTATATCACACAGAACTAAAAATAGGCAGTAATTACAGCTCTCAGAATTGTTTCTAGAGGCCCATTTACACAACTATCAGATATAGCCTATTCTTCACGGCTTTTATAATTTAATTAGCTGTTATGGCTAAATTACCTGCACCTGTTCCCGAAACCCTTGGGCACTAAAAAACCAGAGTATAATTGTAACAGTTTTAATTCTGTTTAGGAACAAGTAGCGACGCGGAAAGTGGAATCGAATTTCTTGTCCTTCCGATACTAGATGGCGGAGTTCAATCTGTTAACCACACGGTTAACCAGAACCGTTCTTTTGATTTAGCTTATCTTAGTGTTTACATGAGTCACTGCTACTTGACCCCCAACCCAGAAATGAAAGCCGTTCGTTCGTTCATCAGCAGATGTATGGGTTGGTAGACGAAATAGACTTGTGCTTTGAAGTTTTATGTTTTATACTAAAAAGTGTCTTACAGTTTATATACCTAACTTGTAATATTTAGCTTCAAGAGAGTACGGTAAAACAAAGCAGTATTGGCTATAAGTCATCTTGAAAGATGTAAGTCAGCTGGTGGAAACGATTTAGTAGTGTTCTCTATGACCAAATGTTGGCAGCTGGGCTGGACTGCACAGTTTGTGGTGCTATTCAACAGATTTATGTGAAGCACTGCAATCTGAATGAAGGCTTGTTTAGATTTTTAAATAAACACAGCTCTATAGAATTGTATTTATGTCGGCAAACTATTTGTCAAAATGTTACTTTTTTGTATACTACCACGAAGGTAGGTTGAGTTGCATTTGTGAGGATAATGTATACGAAAACGCATACTTCACATTATAGGTAGGGAGATCACGTAGCTAAATTGGAAGTTACTCGAGCGTCGTGGAAACCTATATGTCATTTCCCATAAAGAAAATCCGAATATATACTACACCCAAACAAAAATGGATTTCAAGAGGTATAAAGTGTTGTAGTAAACGGAAACGAGAGCTCCTTTGGAAATATAGAATGCAACCTACCAATGAAAATAAAGCTAGCTTCCAAACATACGCCAAACGTTATAAAAAAATCATAAACCTAACTAAAAAGGCGCAGAATAATTATTGCATAAATTCAGCTACTAATAAAGGTAAAGCCACATGGAACGTAATAAATAGTTGTAAGAGTAGGAACCCAAGTGAAGGAATAAATAAACTAATAATAGAAGACAAAATAATCACTAGTCCTGAATGCATTGCAAACGCATTTAATGCTAATTTTGTCGAATTAGTTAAACCAATTGTAACAATAAATTTATCTACTGTAATTTGATTACTACTAGCGCCACCTGTGGCGATCTCAGTGGGACTCACATCAGTTAGTCGGTGTAAGAACTTTTGTGCTAGCTAGCACAAGATGGCGTTCGATTTTTTTCTTTTATGTTTAACTATATGAATTAGAAATACTCATAGCACCTAGATGGGAAAATTAATTGTTTAATTATAGGCTATCTTATTTAGGATAAAATTAAATTTCCTCAGTTAAATTAAACAGGTTCATATTCCGCATGCTCAAAACCGGAGTATTCAAGGAAAAAATGTGGGTATAGTCCAACCAGTTTATGAAGTTACTGTATTTTGTTTTGACTCCTACTCGGCAGGGTGGTATTAAAGTTGTTCGGGTATTCGACAGTGATGTGGTGTTTTTGATCATCGTTTGTACTAAAAAGTGCTAAAAAAAGTGTTTTTCGAGAAGCTTCCAGTTATAGGGGTATAAAACCGAGGACGCGGCTACATAGAAGATCTTTTTACTTTCTGCATTGTGACTGGAACGTTTGTATTGTTTTCGTCTTGGAAAATACTTTGTACTTAGTTAAATTCGTGTTGCCCAATTTTTGGTAAGTGATTTTACTTGTATTTATCAACATCCTTCTGCAATCTAGACGATTCTTAGTGTTATTTCGTTCTTAGGGCTCCTAGTTCGGGATTAGAGGACACCTTGGTCCTCAAAATCCATCTCAGCGTGTTCTGTGGTCGAGTTCCCAACCGCTGTCGGCGCAAGCCTGTAACCTCGACGTGAAGCATCCTGGCTGGTCGAGACTGCGGCAAGAGACGTGCGCAGACGCCGAGCAGGCCGACAACCGGGGTCACGTATTCCTTTTCTTTCTTAAATGTAACTTTCCTATATATATATATATATATATATATATATATATAAATCGCGAAGGACTTCTTGCGTCTTTACAAACTACCACCCTGCGGCGTCCACTGAATGTAGTGAGATTTTTAATGTTTTCAATGCGTATGTAAGATGTTTTCATCAGTATCATATCAGTAGTCGACGTCAAATTGCATTTAAATATTAAATGGTGATATTCAAATTAAATATTTCTAGCTGAATTAGTGCGTCCGTTCACTCTTAAATCTTTCTTGCACACTGAATACCTGCGTATACCTACTAAACACTGCATGCACATTCCCGCCTCCATCCGAATGTATGTTTAAATCAATTCCGTATAATGCTCTGCATATATCATATTGATTATAATAATTAAATGACATCCATCTACTATTGAATTCAGATTGGTTCCGAATACTGTTTTTGAATAATTGTATCCAGCTTATCAGCCACGAGGCTTCCACCTATATAAGGGTTTATAATGACTCCAGGCATAGATAATAAATATAATTAATAGTTAGCATACAAAAGTGATATATATACTCTTTGGTGGTATATATTATATTATTACTTTATATTTTCACTTTGGTGGTCAACAAAATCTTAAAATGCAATATAATCATTTTTGACGAGTTTTTGTTTTATGAAGGCTCTGTCTACGTCGGTTGAGTTACCCCACAGTAATATGCCATAATTTAAGATTGAGCCATGACCGTGGTACGCCATAAGAGCTGTTTTTTCGCAAGTTGTATTTCTAAGCTGGCGTAGAGCAAACACGAATCTATTTACTCTCTTGCATACTGCATCTACATGCAGCTTCCAGTTACAGTGTTCATCTAATATGAGACCCAGGAAGCGAATATGACTGTCCCTGCTTATTGCAACACCATTCAATGCTAGCTCGAAGTTTTGTAGGTTCTGCTTATGCGTAGAGCAGATCGGTCAATGCGGAAGGCACAGCCGGAGCGGTCGGCGCACCCTGCTCTGGCGGGGCGGCCGGTGCAGCCGGAGCGGCCAGCGCAAACAGCGCAACCGGTGAAGCCGCCAACTCGACCAGCAGAGCCAGAGTCGTGGGTCGCGCTCAGGGCAAGGATAAGGGGAAGGGCAAGGGGAAGAAGTCCCCAGCCCTGGCCTCAGCCCCGCCCCGGCTCTGGGTGAATCCCCGAGCCCCCGTAAGGGGGCTGGGAGGTAGCTGGAGCCGCCAAGCAGAGACGGAACGCCGCCAAAAAGGCAGCCAAAATGGCCAGAAGGGCCAAGGCTGCCGCGATGGCAACAGCGCCGAGGAAGCTCCGCGCCCCACGATTGACGGCCGTCGTCATTACGTTGACGGCGGAGGCGTCGGAGAGCCCCATCGCGGCAGCCCCAAAGGTTGCCGATGGGCGGGGCCTGCTTATTGGCGGCTTCCAGATGGTGCAGGTACGGCTCCTGCAGGCCCGACCAGCACGGTGCTTCCGGTGCCTGTCGGTGAGCCACGTGGGGGTGCAGTGCACGGTGGAGGCCAATTTCCGAAGGTAACGGTCGGTGACCGTTGCTTCCGCTGTAGCCAACCCGATCATAAGGCCGGTAGTTGCGAAGCTCCGTTGCACTGCTTCAGGTGTGCAGCAGAGGGCAAGCCGGCCGACCATAGGGCTGGTGCCAAGGCCTGCACCGCGGGGAGGCCGAAGCCGGTTGGCAGTTCCATAATGGATCCTCAGCTCCGCGTCCTGCAGACGAATGCGAACCACTGTGTTGATGCTCAGGCACTTTTGCTCCAGAGCATGGCACAGTGAGGCATTAATGTCGCCGCCGTCGCCAAGCCGTACACTCACCGGTTTATCGGGCCTGCCTGGGAAACCGACCTGGACGAATCGGTGGCACTGGTGCACAACGCCGCTGCCAGCAGCCCCCCCCCCCCCCCCCCTTGTTGTACCCAAATGCGACCGGCCCGGTCGGCGAGAGATGTCGTGCGGGGATCGGTCCTGGGACCGCTACTGTGGAACATCGGTTACTACTGGGTTCTTCGCGGTGAGCTCGCGGACGGTGCCGCCGTCACGTGTTATGCGGATGACACGCTGGTGACGGCGTGCGGGGCTACATACCGCGAAGCGACCATGAAGGCCACGACCGCAGTCGCCCAAGTCGTGGAGCGGATCCGGTGGCTGGGTCTGGAGGTGGCTCCGTATAAAACCGAGGCCATGTTCTTTCATGGGCCTCGGCGCGTGCCACCGGAAGATTCCAGCCTCATAGTGAGAGACATTTCCATCGGCATCAAGCCCCAGATGAACTATCTGGGGCTCGTGCTCGACGGCCGGTGGATCTTCGGGGAGCTTCGCCGAAGACTGGCCCCCAAATTGAAGGACATAGCTGCCGCTTGCTGCTGCCCAACATAAGGGGTGTATTCACCGCTAAGAAAACCCCATATATTGTAGCGCCGCAATTCCTGGGCACACGGCTTACCATTGCCCCGAGTATCGGGATCCTAGGCGTCGACATTTCAAGTGACGTCCAGTACCGCAGTCATTTAGAGGACAAGGTTAAGCTGGCATCAAAGAAACTTGGAGTTCTTAACAGGGCGAAGCAGTACTTCACTGCGGGGCAGCGACTCCTTCTTTATAAGGCACAGGTTCGACCCCACATGGAGTACTGCTGTCATCTTTTTGCCGGAGCGCCCGCACGCCAGCTTAACCCTTTCGACTCGGTACAAAGACGTGCGTTGAGGCTCGTCGACAGTCCCATACTCGCAGGCGATGTGGAACCTCTCAGCCTCAGGAGGGACTTTGCCTCACTGTGTGTTTTCTACCGCCTATATAATGGTTTGTGCTCAGATGAATTATTTGACATGATGCCCACAGCTACATTCTATCATCGCACCGCTCGCCATAGACAGGGAATTCATCCCCACACATTGCATCCGAATACGGTGCGCACCGTGCGGTATGAAAGGAACTCCCTGCCACGGTTTTCCCAAGCGACTACAATATGGGGTTCTTCAAGAGGGGCATTAGAAGGTTTCTTCAGGGTAGGCAGCGCGAGTGTAACGCCTCTGGTGTTGCATACGTCCATAGGCCACGGTAACCACTTTCCATCAGGTGGGCCGTGTGCTTGTCTGCCATCTAAGTGGTATAAAAAAAAAGGGGGCCGGATGACTTTTGCAGGAGACTCTACGCAGGAGTCCTGCGGTCCATTGCCCTATATGGGTGCCCGATATGGGCGGAGACCCTGACGATCCACAATGCGCGTCTGCTGCGTGGGCCGCAACGTGCAATGGCCAGCAGGGACATTATGGGGTACCGCACGATATCCTTGGAGGCGGCGAATCTCCTTGCCGGATCTCTACCGTGGAACTTGGATGCGAGAACCCTTTCGGTACCGAAAGGAGGCGCGGGAGCCGAGCCGGGAACCCGAGCCTGAAGAAATTCGGGTCGTGAGGTCCCATCTCCACCCTGAGTGGGAGCTACGACTTGGGTGACCAAGCGCAGGGCACGCCGTAATAGCAGCGGTTAAACTCATCATGGAGGAATAGCTATAGAATATAATAGAGATGCCACACGGCAGCCTCTCGTACCGGCTGACGCAGGTGATTACCGGACACGGGTGTTTCGGGAGCTACCTGTGTCGGATGCGGAAGGAGCCAACGTGCGAGTGCCATCACTGTGATGCGAGCGAGGACGCAGAGCTGCACACGCTGACCGAGTGCCCGGCGTGGGACACGGCGGCCCAGGCAGGTCCTAGTGGCGGCTCTGGGGGTGGGAGTCCTCACACTCGCCACATTGCTCACAGCGATGGTACGATGCGCAAACGCTTGGGGTGCGGCCGCCTACTTCTGCGAGCAATTAATGCTCGAGAAGGAGGCGGCCGGTCGAGTCCGGACTAGACTACGGGCCCGGGAAGCCCACGAAGAGCGAAGGCGAACCGGTCGTCGCGGAACGACCTCCGTCCTCCATGAGCGCTGGCCTAGGGGTGAACGGCGGAGTCTCCTGTCACCCTAGCAGAAGCAGGCCGCGGCGGTGCCACCAAGTGCGCCTCCCCGTACCCGGGTCTAGATGGGGACACCGAGGTCCCCACAGCCCGAAGTGTCTGCCGGGGTGCGAGAGATATGCTTTCGGCAATCTCACCTCCGGCAACCAAGGACCCAATACGGCATGCGTTTTAGTCGGGGGGGTCTCCGACATGTCCTTCAAGATGTATATATATATATATATATATATATATATATATATATATATATATATATATATATATATATATACATCTTGAAGGACATGTTGCGTCCTACATGGCGTTATTTACCGATGATGCTGCGTCCGACTGACTTTGTGCGTCCGGAATACGGACGCAAGATTGACCGACCCTCATTTTTAGCCCAATGGTCCCTTATGATCCTTAGAATGCAATGGCGAAAAATTGGCATGGACGTAATTCCATCACTACAATGCCTTTTAGCGTATAATATAGTTCCGCCATCGTCCGACTGAAATTTGGAGGACACTAGTGTTCAGCGTATAATTTACCACGTATACTTTGAGTTCAGTTCACCGATCTTATCGTGTCCATTGAATATCGTATTTGTAAAGTTTTTATCATGTTTTCGTGACAACAATCTTGCGTCTCTTAAACATCCTTAAACCTGCACTAGGTACGGTGTCTGAGGGGCCTCTTCGGGGTTCACGAGGGACGCATGGCGCGGGGCGCGGAGCGGCGGGCTTCAGCGCGCTCGCGTACCGAAGTTTGTAAACCAACAGACATGTGCCGGCCGTGATGTAAGCTTATCTGTTCACACCAGCCTGTGCCTCTGAGCTTACCGGTTTATACTGTTTTTTTATAGTGCGCTAAATCTCCATGGATACCACCCTCATGGAGCCGGTGGAGGTGGTTATGTCGGACTCGAACCGACTAAAACGCACGCCGTCTTGGGTCCTTGGTTGCCGGAGGTGAGATTGCCGAAAGCATATCTCTCGCACCCCGGCAGACCCTTCGGGTTGTGGGGACCTCGGTGTCCCCATCTAGCCCCGGGTACGGGGAGGCGCACTTGGCGGCACCGCCGCGGCCTGCTTCTGCTAGGGTGACAGGAGACTCCGCCGTTCGCTCCTAGGCCAGCGCTCATGGAGGACGGAGGTCGTTCCGCGACGACCGGTTCGCCTTCGCTCTTCGCGGGCTTCCCGGGCCCCTAGTATAGTCCGGACCCGACCGGCCGCACCCCAAGCGCTTGCGCATCGTACCATCGCTGTGAGCAATGTGGCGAGTGTGAGGACTCCCACCCCCAGAGCCGCTACTAGGACCTGCCTGGGCCACCGTGTCCCACGCCGGGCACTCGGTCAGCTTGTGCAGCTCTGCGTCCTCGCTCGCATCACAGTGATGGCACTCGCACGTTGGCTCCTTCCGCATCCGACACAGGTAGCTCCCGAAACACCCGTGTCCGGTAATCACCTGCGTCAGCCGGTACGAGAGGCTGCCGTGTGGCATCTCTAGCTATTCCTCCATGATGAGTCTTACCGCTGCTATTACGGCGTGCCCTGCGCTTGGTCACCCAAGTCGTAGCTCCCACTCAGGGTGGAGCTGGGACCTCACGACCCGAATTTCTTCAGGCTCGGGTTCCCGGCTCGGCTCCCGCGCTTCCTTTCGGTACCGAAAGGGCTCTCGCATCCAAGTTCCACGGTAGAGATCTGGCAAGGAGATTCGCCGCCTCCAAGGATATCGTGCGGTACCCCCTAATGTCCCTGCTGGCCATTGCATGCTGCGGCCCACGCAGCAGACGCGCATTGTGGATCGTCAGGGTCTCCGCCCATATCGGGCACCTATATAGGGCAATGGACCGCAGGACTCCTGCGTAGAGTCTCCTGCAGGAGTCATCCGGCCCCCTCATGTTGGGCAGCAGCAAGCGGCAGCTGTGTCCTTCAATTTGGGGGCCAGTCTTCGGCGATGCTCCCCCAAGATCCACCGACCGTCGAGCACGAGCCCCAGATAGTTCATCTGGGGCTTGATGCCGATGGAAATGTCTCTCACTATGAGGCTGGAATCCTCCGGTGGTACGCGCCGAGGCCCATGAAAGTACATGGCCTCGGTTTTATACGGAGCCACCTCCAGACCCAGCCGCCGGAACCGCTCCACGACTTGGGCAACCGCGGTTGTGGCCTTCAGGGTCGCTTCGCAGTATGTAGCCCCGCACGCCGTCACCAGCGGCGTGTCATCCGCATGACACGTGACGGCGGCACCGTCCGCGAGCTCACCGCGAAGCACCCAGTAGTAACCGATGTTCCACAGTAGCGGTCCCAGGACCGATCCCCGCACGACATCTCTCGCCGACCGAGCCCGGTCGCATTTGGGTACAACAAGGGGGGGGGGGGGGGCTGCCGGCAGCGGCGTTGTGCACCAGTGCCACCGATTCGTCCAGGTCGGTTTCCCAGGCAGGCCCGATAAACCGGTGAGTGTACGGCTTGGCGACATTAATGCCTCACTGTGCCATGCTCTGGAGCAAAAGTACCTGAGCATCAACACAGTGGTTCGCATTCGTCTGCAGGACGCGGAGCTGAGGATCCATTATGGAACTGCCAACCGGCTTCACCCTCCCCGCGGTGCAGGCCTTGGCACCAGCCCTATGGTTAGCCGGCTTGCCCTCTGCTGCACACCTGAAGCAGTGCAACGGAGCTTCGCAACTACCGGCCTTATGACCGGGTTGGCTACAGCGGAAGCAACGGTCACCGACCGTTACCTTCGGAAACTGGCCTCCGCCGTGCACTGCACCTCCACGTGGCTCACCGACAGGCACCGGAAGCACCGTGCTGGTCGGGCCTGCAGGAGCCGTACCTGCACCATCTGGAAGCCGCCAATAAGCAGGCCCCGCCCATCGGTAACCTTTGGGGCTGCCGCGCTGGGGCTCTCCGACGCCTCCGCCGTCAACGTAATGACGACGGCCGTCAATCGTGGGGCGCGGAGCTTCCTCGGCGCTGTTGCCATCGCGGCAGCCTTGGCCCTTCCGGCCATTTTGGCTGCCTTTTTGGCGGCGTTCCGTCTCTGTCTGGCGGCTCCAGCTACCCTTACGGGGGGGCTCGGGGATTTACCCAGAGCCGGGCCGGGGTCAGGAGTAAAGCCCGGGCCGAGGGCGGGGCTGAGTCCAGGGCTGGGGACTTCTTCCCCTTGCCCTTCCCCTTATCCTTGCCCTGAGCGCGACCCACGACTCTGGCTCTGCTGGTCGAGTTGGCGGCTTCACCGGTTGCGCTGTTTGCACTGGCCGCTCCGGCTGCGCCTTCCGCATTGACCGAGTCGCCACTCCCGGCAACTCGGTCCCTTCTCTTGAGGGCCTCCAGCTCCGCCGTAACTTTTTGGAGTTGCCGTCGGGACTCGGCCTCCCGCATTACTGTGGGGTAACTCAACCGACGTAGACAGAGCCTTCATAAAACAAAAACTCGTCAAAAATGATTATATTGCTTTTTAAGATTTTGTTGACCACCAAAGTGAAAATACCTACGCTATACATAGGTATTGTCACTTTTGTATGCTAACTATTAATTATATTTATTATCTATGCCTGGAGTCATTATAAACCCTTATATAGGTGGAAGCCTCTTGGCTGATAAGCTGGATACAATTATTCAAAAACAGTATTCGGAACCAATCTGTACTCAATAGTAGATGGATGTCATTTAGTTATTATAATCATTATGATATATGCAGAGCATTATACGGAATTGATTTAAACATACATTCGGATGGAGGCGGGAATGTGCATGCAGTGTTTAGTAGGTATACGCAGGTATTCAGTGTGCAAGAAAAATTTAAGAGTGAACGGACGCACAAATTCAGCTAGAAATATTTAATTTGAATATCACCATTTAATGTTTAAATGAAATTTGACGTCGACTACTGATATGATACTGATGAAAACATCTTACATACGCATTGAAAACATTAAAAATCTCACTACACTCAGTGGACGCCGCAGGGTGGTAGTTTGGAAAGACGCAAGAAGTCCTTCGCGATTTATATATATATATATATATATATATATATAAACTTCAATCTGCAAGAAATAACTGTATCAACGGTGGGTTGACCGACGTATACTACACCTACTAGACGTAATACTCTGGCTACCTGGCAAGCAGGTCATCGTGGTGCAGCTGGTGAAGACATACTCATCTTTGTATATCTCTCTGTAATTCTATTGTCTGTAATCTTCTTATGTAAATTCTTATCTATCGCTAATATATGTATGTACAACAGAGGTAATAGTGGTTTTCTCTGAAGTCTCCCTAGTACTCCCACACGCACGCACACTTCTCTCCTCTGACGAAAAGGCGCCCTGGGATTTCATAGAGCTCGTGCATCTCTCTGCTGGGTCAGCCGGTGAGTAGTCCGTCTGACACGTTCAGCGGTTACAAATTGGCGCCCAACGTGGGGCTAACTCTGTTCTCTGTGGGTGCGCTGTGTGTGGGTGTCTGGAGGGTTTCGCTTTGGAGGAAACACTACCCTCCGTCTGACACTACCCAAGACGCTAATTGGTTGTGCGGCTGCAGTTACGCATGTAATACTTACCCTCTTTGTGTTTTTCAGCCAATCGTACCATCATCCCAGTGGCAAGAAAAACCATTGAGACCCAAAATTCAAAAACAATCAAAATTTTAAACTGCACATCTTTCGGTAAGTTTGGAAACATATTTTTGGCAAAACTAGATTTTTTTTCTTTTTTTTTCCTCCTATTTAGTTGCTTCTGTGTTGTACAAACATATATATTTATTGTGGTCTGTTCACATAATAATTGTACTGTGTCAAACATTTAGTCTAGAAATTTCTGTGTCTAGCATTCATGGTCTTGGGTATATACCTATATAATAGTAGTTAGTAAAAATACATAGCTGCTTTGTACTGTATAGACTTGCAGTAGATTTGTAGTTAACTTTTTAAAATTTTTGCTGAATACCTACATCACTTTTAATTTATATAAAGAAATTTTTTGTAACTTCAACTATAATTTGAACATCTGGTATTCACTTCATTGGGTTGCTGAGCCAGTATTCTGAAGATATTTATCTGGGTGATTCTATAATAGATTAAATATCAACCTGTTTGAATTCCGCACAAGAGATCGTCACAAAGACAAATTACGAATGGCGAAAAGTAACACAAAACTGCTTCATCAAAGTGTATTCTGTGTAGCGCAACGCATTTTCAATAAGATTCCAATTCATATCAGAAATGTAAAAACTATTAATATATTTAAAGACAAGATGCACAAGCTGCTAGTTGCAAAATGTTACTACAATATTAATGAATTTTTAGAAGACCAAACATTTGAATAATATTGATAAGAATGACTGTAAATAATAATATATGATATGACATGACTGGTATAAATGATATAAGTGTAATTTAAATTTAATGTATGATAATTTGTAATTAATTATTAATAATTTTGTCACAAAATATTGTATGCCAATATGGCTGAACATAGCTGATAAAATTATGTAAAAGACCATCTATGTACCTACCTATGTTTCACAATAAAGCATTTGAATTGAATTGAATTGAATAGAATTTGTAGATTAGATGATAGGAAGGTCAATGATAATCCATACTAATATTATAAATGCGAAAGTAACTCTGTCTGTCTGTCTGTCTGCCTGTCTGTCTGTCTGTCTGTATGTGACGCTTTCACGCCTCAACCACTGAACCGATTTTGATGAAATTTGGTATAGGGGTAGATTAGATTAGACTATGAGAAAGGACATAGGCCATGTTTGGTCGCGATAACCGACATCCACGCGGGCGGAGCCGCGGGCAAAAGCTAGTAGTATATAAAATATCCACTTTTAGTGGTGGAGGAAGTGTATACATAACATAATAATAAATAAATAGATATCTCATTATAGTGACCCCGACAGCTTGGCCTCAGGACGCTGACTCACGTGCGCAATTTGGCGGACTACGCTCCGTGAAAAGAGGCTGCGTCCGTAAAATCTCGTAACGTGGTAACCATACGGCTTACCTAAAAGTCTTAAATAAAATGAAAACAGTTTCAGTACTCTTTTTCAATTACTTGCAAAAAGTCATTTAATTTTGAACTTTAAACATTGCTTTAAGAGTCCGTACTACTCCAGCTGGAATTCAAATTTTACCCCCGCGCGCCTCAACAACGCTTCATATAGCACACGCGCCGGCACTACTCGAGCGCAGATGCACCTATCTCACTCCCGCGATGACCCCGGGCCGGCCGACGCGCGGCGCGGCCGCATAGTAATTCACGCGTGTATCAAAATCAATCGATAGGGTAAAGTAGCTAGTAATTTAATTAGACATCAAGAAAATTATGGCATTATACAAACTTTTGAGAAAAGTGTGCATATTGTAATGATAATTTACATAAAACTTATAATATATTTATACTTATCCTATTAGTATTATAAATGCGAAAGTTTGTGAGTATGTCATGTATACATACAGCGGTATGTATAGATGTTTGTTACTCTTTCACGCAAAAACTAGTGAATGGATCTGGCTGAAATTTGATACAGGGGTAAATTAGAACCTGGAATAACACATAGGTTGCTTTTTATTCCGGGTTAAGGTTCCCATGGGTTGCGGGAACGGGAACAAAACTCCACGCGGGAAGCTCACGTATTTACAGAAATATTCCGTTTATTCCGAACTAGACCCGAAATCTTGACCCGGTCGCGGGTTAGGTTAGAAACTTTAAATATTTGTTCCAAACGTAACCCTCTTCCTAACCTGACCCGACGGTACCTGTAGTAGGCAGGCTGAAAGACTTGGGCTGCTACTGCAAGATTATTTTTGTCGATACATAGGCAGGTATGCCTATGTCAATCCAAATTTTTGAAATAGGTAGGTATTTTACTGACCTATTTATTACTTTCTACTAATATAGTAGGTATTGCAAATTGTTATGTACACTATAAGCTACTTAGGTAGGTAGATTAGATACTTACTATAATAATAAATAAATAAATATTCCACAACATTCTACACAGCGCTATCTAGACCCATGGTAAGCTTAATTAGCTTGTGTTATGGAATCTAGAATGCGGATAAACATACTTAGATACTTTTTTTTTTGTAAATATATACATATTATACATAGAAACACCCAGATCAATGCAAATAGCCATAGTCATGCATACAAATATTTGCACTGAGCGGGAATCGAACCCGCGCCTCATGCGTGGCAGCCGCGTGCACTACCGCCACGCCACAGAGGCTGTCTACATAATACATCGTTCATATGTTTTAATGTTTTTATATGTAATATCATTGTTTTAATGTTTTTTACGCCAACATACACTTTTACTCTTTCGGTTTACTTTATTACCCATTTCGCCTGTCAAAAGGTTGGTACTTGAATACTTTCGTATCGTCTATCGTAATCGTCTGCGCAGAGCGCGTGCGACACAAGTTCCCCGTATGATAGCCGAAGCAACACTGAGGAAGAGGCCGGGCGGCAGGGCGGTTCTAAGTTTAATGGTATCGCTTGAGTAAAAATTTAGATATTTGCTAGTTACGCAAAAACCAATGTATATTTGTAAAATTTGAAACACATAATGTATCTTAACAATTAAACTGCAGTTATTGTGAAGTTTAGTGATCCTATTTTGCGTATTTAATCCATAATATCGTTTTATTTGTACGGTTTAGAGGTAACTTTGCAATAATATACTTTGCATATAATATGCTGATAGAAAACATCAAGAAAATTATACGGAATCGTGTTTTTGCCACACATAAAAATCAGTATTTATCCTCAACTTTACCACAAATGAATTAAAAAGTCCATGCTTTAGAACTTTTCATATTATAAACGTTTATGCTATGTCATTTGAGGTAGTACGGACTCTTAAAGTCTATTATTTGATGCCCATTTTGCAGTGGCGGTGGTACCACTGAGGTTTGGCTTTAACAGAACCAAGGCTCGGATCTCGCTTCCAACGTCCTTAGGTCAGGGGTTACGTTGTCGGCCAAATCTAGTCGGGGTGTCTGGGAGGTACTCCTTTCCCTAGAAAGGAGTACCTCCCAGACACCCCGACTAGACTAGACCTACCCTAAGGTACACGTTTTTTAATCGAACCCAGGAATATACTTTCTCCTCCTTTTGGCTTTCGTGCGAGCGGCTGCCACCCCACCTCCCAAGTTCTACAGAAAATTTTGCGCTACTGCTTTGTTTGTCAGTTGCAGCGGCTTGCAGGGTGACGTTTGATCGGGGCGATCTCAGTGAGCCCCATACCCACTGAACAATGGATTCAAACTAGATAAGTAACTATAATAAATCCAGCTATAGACACGGGATAGCACCCGAAACACCCCCTAGGCGAGGCCGCATTGTAGCCGTAGGTCTGTTGGGAGCCCTGTGACATCCTTTCGAGGGCTTACCCGGGGCCTACCAACCATAGGTTGCTGGGCGTTACCGTGGGGGTTTTTAGTCCGTAGGACTCCGGCATAACATCCATGAAGGAATTCCCCCACGGTAAAAAAAAAGCCAGCCAGATAATGTCTAACACCCTAAAAAGCATTTACACCAAAAATAAACTCCTATCTCTCTCTATGTCTCAAGTGCAAACAATTAACAAAGCTTTGAACCGTCAATGGTACCGTAACAATTGACGAACGACAAGTTTAGTGCGACATGAAATCTGCTCGATATACTCTGAAATAACAATAAACTGTTAACTAGTTTGTTTCTTGTACAACTACTAAAACTTTTAGTTTTATTCGTGAACCTTCTTAGCTATATAAGTTATAGCTAAGAGTAGATTAAAGCAAATGATGAATGCTTTTTGTATAATTTTCATCAAATTCGAGAGCTTATTACTGATAGAACAATTTGAACCTGGGATCTCAGAATCGTATTACCATTAAAAGCTAAACTTATTAAGACAGTGGTGCCAATTCTGATGTGACATCTCTTAACTAAAAATAGCTAAAAATCTTTAAAATTTAGTTTACGCCTGTCAAATGCCGTTTTGTATTCTGTGAACACACGACTAACCTAAAATTAGCTTGACACGACCAAACTTAGCGAAGTTACTAAATTTAGTTCATTTTTAGAGAATTTGTATTCTGTTGTACGTTTTAAGTGTCAAAAATTCACTATAATTAGAAATGTCACACTAAAATTAGACGGCACCTAAGTAACTGCCGACTAAGTTAGAGATAGGTGTAGTTCTACGAGATACTTGGTCCAGAACCTCTATACGGGCATGCTAGGCAATGGAGATGGCGGGCGCCTCTCTTCCAGAGGGCAAACACTGCCACCTACAGCAAATTCGACCGAGGCGCTGTAGAGGGTGGCTCGGAGATTTTCCTCGTGTCCCTCTCGGCCTTAGTCACTAACATTGGCGACTTCGACATGATGTTGGAGATAAAAGGTTACCCTTCACCTGGAGAGTCACACCACCGCCACCCTGGGCTTGCTTCTGCTGGAGTAACTGCTAGCCCTAACCGTTACCTCTAAGCTCTTCTAGCAAAACCGCCGACCATATGGCAGCATTAATAGTAAAAATATGTTAGGTACCTATCACTGCACTCCGGTGCCCAGCGGCCTCTGGCCTGGCAGTAGTTCATTCGACTGCTACATCAGGGGGCACGGGTTCGATTCCCGCCCAGTGCAAATATTTGTATGCATGAATATAAGATCGAACTTGTCACACCTACGTCTATTTAAATTGTTCTGGGTGTTTCCGTGAACATATTAAGCTATTGGTCCTGGTTGTCATACAAACATCTAAGGCAATCCTTACAGGTAGTTGTAGTTCTGAAAGGTCCAACCACTGGCAACTGCAATACTTTGATATCAATATGCTACAATTTGTTCATGAAACTAATTAGTTGTGGTCACATGGCAGTCGCTTCACTTATCGAAGTTCAGTGGCATTGGTAGACTGGAAACAGTGGACCCCGGACACCCAGGTGAAGACTTCAGATGCGACCGGGATTACCACAAGGATAATGATGACTAGCTGATCCCTGTGACTCCGCCCACATATACATCGGTTATAGATTGTTCACCTCTAGTTTTTATCAAACATGATGCAGGTTTTATCATGATCAGACTTAAAACCTGCTGCATTAAATTGACTACATTTGTGTGAATTTCTAACAAACAGGGTGGTACCCATAGACCAACTCGATTGCACAACTGGTTGTGAGGACAGACATGGATTAAAAACATGGGTTCAGAATAGTTTAATTAACATAAAACAGGGATTTTTATAATTATTAGGAATCTTCTTTTATCTTCAGCACCGTTCTTTCTCAAAACAACAGCAATCGCTTCAAGCAACAGCAATCACTTGAGCACTGTGTCGAATCTTCGGTACTTCTCAGCAAGTTATCATAGGAAAGCTGATGTAAGGGCCTAGGCAAGCCGTGTTAGTTCCTGTAATGAAAATATAAGTATTACCTACGTTGGGTTATAAAGCGTTAGGTAGTAGATACTTAGTACAGTTTAAATTGACACTTTTTTATTGCTTCAAGACTGGAAAACCATTAAATAATTGAGGCGGTCCCAAGTATAACTGAAATCTTCTACTTGATATAAAAAAGATTTAATAGCAGGTCTCCTCTTGTTGCCCTCTTTGAATCACAAACATTTTGTGCCTTTCTTTTCACTGTATAAAGGCATTAAGCATGCAATACTCACTTCTTTCTTTCAATTATGGTATAGGTTTCTATGCTATGCTCTACATTTCCCATCACAAAACTTGTAAGACACAATAGGCATATAGGCAATCAAATATACTTACATTAGGGACATGCTCCCACCGTTGCATGATCTGCAGTCTATGTTGTTTAGGCTGTTTGAAAGTCCTGCCTTAAGTCCTTACAATTTGAACCAGCAACTGTTGTGGCCTCTTGTGGGCAGTCTTGTTTCTCTCGTCCGTGTTTACTTTACTTTATTTCTTCTTCTTATTGGCTTCTGCAGCGAATCGCCGCAATTTGCCAATGATGCTAGTGAAGTACAATGTAATGGCGAAATGTCAAGTTTTTCCAGAAATTCTACCAGTGCCACGTTAGCCACGCCAGTAAAAGAGTCTACTTTATTTCTTTTGTAAATTTTGGATATCAAGAACTTATTTAAGATCAACAACAAAATGTTGATTGACAAATTGACTTCCACAGATTCAATCAAAGATAATTATTAGTTTATTTACAGGGTTGCCAGGAACGTTAACCGAGTAAAACTGTATTTACTTAGGTTTGGCTAAGAAAAATCACAGTTTCTTTACTAGTTGATCAATATTACGCATTTATTATGCTGGGTTTACACGCTTGCCAAGCCTTGGCAAGTCTCGACAATCACAAGCGTGTAAAGTAGGCGTTTGGCTTGGCTTGCGTGAGCTTGTCGGCGCTTGCCGACAAGCTCACGCAAGCCTAATAATTTATTAAGTTTGCTCATGCTAAAAAATAAAAACTGGCCAAGTGCGAGTCGGACTCGCCCATAAAGGGTTCCGCAGCATTAAGTAATATAATATAAAAATTCTTGTACTTCATTAAATGTTTTGTTTTTAGAATTTTTTGAGTTAATTGAATGAGCCTAGTGGTATGGTTATTGGACTGCTGAGACGAGGTCTCGAGTTCGATCCCAGGTTTACCATCTCACACACCAATGACTTTTCGATGGTTTTCGAAATTATGTGTGTATTTATCGCAGGTATATAAGTGCCCGGTTAATGGCAATAGGCTCGCCATCTATTACATTGGGACCTAAACATAATTGGCGAAATGTGTGTGCTAGCACCTCTGCCTACCCCTTCGGGGAATACAGGCGTGAGTTTATGTTTATGTTATGTTAAATTGAATGAAAGGCGAAAATTGCGGTTTCTGACGTATTAAAAAAACTACTTACTAGATCTCGTTCAAACCAATTTTCGTTGGAAGTTTGTATACCATTAGAAAAAAACCATGTTAGAAACCTCAATAGCATTTTTGAAGACCTATCTGTAAATACCCCACACGCATGGGTTTAATGAAAAAAATTTTTTTGACTTTCAGTTCTAAGTATGGGGACCCCCAAAATTGATTGCTTTTTTTCTATTTTTGTATGAAATTCTTAATGCAGTTTACAGAATACATCTACGTACCAAGTTTCAACAGAATAGGCCTTATAGTTTCAGAGAAAAGTGGCTGTACGGACGGACAGACAGACAGACAGACATGATGAATCTATAAGGGTTCTGTTTTTGCCATTTGGCTATGGAACCCTAAAAATGAGTGGCTGGTCGAATGAGGAGAGTCTTTCGTTTCTGGAGAAAAAAGATAAGAAGAAACAAGCAGATGCATGGATTCGTCTTGTTAAACTTATCGGAAGGCCAGTGAAGCATTTAAAAATTAAAAAAGTACTTTTCGCTAGCATTTTCCTTTTGCTTGCATTTCAAATAAAAGTACGTTAAACCAAATGCAATTGCCGTGACAAGTTCGGTGTCTGCTATGCTTGGAGGTAGGTTGCAGACTGATCCATTCACAAGCGTGTAAATGCTTTCTAAACGCCAAACGAGATTTGTGATGCCTTGGGGCTGTTTGCCGTTTGCCAAGGCTTGGCAAGCGTGTAAACCCGGCATTAACATTTGTCGGCATTCTAAACACCTATAAATATGGTTTTTAAAGACTTTGTGAAAATCCCCTTTATCATTCATTCTAATTTTTTTAACACCGGCAACACTTTCATATTCAACTTTTAGCGATGTCATATTCAAATTAAGAGCTGTCTTGGAGAACACTAAATTTAGTTCGACTAAACAACAGAATACCCATATGTCAATCACTGAGCTAAAATTAGAAAATTTTAGAGAAATTTAAATTTGGAGAGGTGCACATCAGAATTAGCACCAATGTATCCTAATCTTTTCATTATTGTTACCCCTGGGAACTAGTGCGAGAGATATATGCTTTCGGCAATCTTACCTCTGGCAACCAAAGACCCAACACGGCGTGCGTTTTAGTCGGTTCGAGTCGAGTCCCGAGGAGGGCCAGACCGTAAGGGATGGCCCTGGGTCAGCTGGGGTGCGAGGGATATGTCAATGACAACCTCACCTCCGGCCTAGCACCACGACCCACCGTCGGCGTGCGGTTTTAGTCGGTTCGAGTCCGACATAACCTCCCCTTCCGGCTCCGGCAGGGGGGGGGGGGGGTATCCGAGGGGATTACCGCACAGAAAAAAAAATCGGTTCGAGTCCGACATAACCACCTCCACCGGCTCCGTGGGGGTGGTATCCGTGGGGATTTTTCGGTCGATAAAACACCCCTGTGAACTATTAGTAAAACAGTACTTATGCCAATAATTACCGACCGAATATTGTGTACATGTGTGTGTACATATAAATAAGAAGAAAATACAATAATAATGAAAAAGAAACACATAATCATAGAAGTAACCTGTGCAGGTATAGGTTGGTATAATATATATCATTACAAACATAAACATACATACTATAAATATCACAGAAGATGTCATCTATACTATATATAATTGTAAAGTGGTCTGTTCATTGGAGTTATTTTTTTTTAATAGATAGAGTCAAAGAATCAAAGAATCAATTTCATTTATTCAGTTTAGGAATTTAAAGAGCACATATGAACGTCAGAACTTTACATTGATAAATGGAATGTCAAGGATAATAAATAAAATATGTAAATCATTTGAAAATGATTCTTTCGCTGGTTCGGTACATTGGTTCTACTGAGAAGATACCAGCAAGAAACTCAGTGAAATCGAATATTTTCCTTTTTTTAAGTATGCTTTTATTTATAACAAATTTATACAGTGCGAGCAAGAGATTAAATTACAGAGTGATTCAAGAGCAAGATTTATATGTATAATAAAGTAGAGGGTGCAGCGGGAACGGGACCAGATGCCACTCGGGCGGAAAAAAATTAGCGGTACGACGTTTACCGGGTCAGCTAGTAATTTGAATAAAATGAACATATTGGATACCCGCTACCTGATTCCTTATCCCATTTTCTATAGATATTATTTGTATTACCTTCCTAGGTACAATTTTGACGAGCACGTAGATGAAGACTTACACAACAACTAGTACTCAGGATGTAAATGCAGTTGAACACAGTGTACTCTAGGGGACACTCCAAGACAGGCCATGTTTGTTTTGCCACACTAGACATGTGGAGGCAAGCTAGAATAATAAACACACTACAATTGCAGGCGATAATAGTTCAAGCGAATTGGGATGACGATCTCTCAGAGCAAGTGCTTGATCGGTGTACGTATATAAAATATATCTGCCTGTCCTTTGTTTGTAAGATAACCCGACCAATAATAATATAATGTACAGTACGCTTCGGTAGCGTAGTGGTATGAGTAATGGACTGCTGAGAAATGTGCGGTAGCCTAGTGGTATGGGTAATGGACTGCTGAGACGAAGTCTCGGGTTCGATCCCAGGTTTACCATGGCACACACCAATCTCACTCATCAATCAAACTTGTCGATGCTTTTCGAAGTTATGTGTGTATTTATCGCAGGTTTATAAGTGCCCAGTTAATGGCAATAGGCTCGCCACCTATTACATTGGGACCTAAACATAAACTGGCGAAATGCGGGTGCTAGCACCTCTGCCTACTCCTTCGGGGAATACAGGCGTGAGTTTATGTTATGTTATGCTTCGTTTTGCTAACTTCTGTGTTGTAGCATTTTATACATATATTATAAACTAAAGATATGTTATTCACACTCTAAAATATCAACAAAAAATTTCCTCCAGTCAGGAAACGCGACAGCGCGCTACGGAAAAATTAATAAATCACGTTTTAATAATAAATGAGTGATAATAATATTATTGTTGATATAAATTATAATGAAATACATATAAATTAATAATATTGACGTATTATTTAGTAAGTACCATTTTTTATATTTAGTAAGCATTTGTGCCATTTTTCACAACCACCATGTTCCTGAATGATGTATCTGTAAAAATATAATACATCATTGGTGGAAGTATTCGACTGTTATGCTGGGTGCGTGCGTTCGATTCCCGCTCAGTGTAAATATTCATGAATACGAACTTATAAAGTTTAATAAAAAAACTACTTTAACCAACCTCTAATATCATTTGATCTCTTTTGACAATAGTAAATTATGACGTCACACCTTGTTATATCAAACAAGATTCCACAGTACTTTTAGTTCTGACGTTTATTAAATTGAAACTTATTTGATTTGACAGTCGACTACCGTTTCTCCATTTTTAATAATGCTCGAGCGAAATGATCATTGTCGCAGAAGGCAGACGTTGGCTAGGGCATAGAGCTGTTATCCGTCCGATAGTAAACACATAGCCCATGACAAAGTGCCCGCTTGACGACAATAAGCTCGTCCCCTGTTACCTGGGACCTTTTAAACCATAAATAATAACTGAGGTAATATAGAAATAAAATCACCTCTTCGGGTATTCACAGGCATAAATATAATTATGTAAAGTAAAGCCAACGAGACGAGAGAAAAAGGATCGTTGCGATAACTAGCGATCTCTGTCCTTGTCGCACACGTCAGCGCTCCTGTACACGACGCCGCCGCCGCGCCGCCACCGCACCGCCGCCGCGACTTTGCACTGTGTATATGTGATGCGTACGCGCTGCCACCGCACCGCCGCCACGCCGTCGCCACTTCATTTTACCATACCACTACACAGTTGTTAGTAATACATTGCTAGCTACACAGATCACACGTGTTGAGATGTCTAATTTAACGAAAAAAATGAAGTTAATCTTGGCTTATTAAATGTACAAAAAATGGCAAAATGAAAGGCGTAAGTGCATCAGAAAGTGGTGGGTACATCCTATTCTGAATTTCATACACTTTATGAAGATCTACGAAAAGATGGGGACAAGTTTTTTGATTATCTTCGGATGAATATCAAGACATTCGACAAATTATTCGATTTATTAAAAAATAAACTACAACACAAAGATACAAACATGCGAGCCGGCCGGTAATGGAATAACAAAACGGTTAGGAACACGGCAGGGGTGCGGGGGACGCGCGGCGACGGCGTGGCGGCGGTGCGGTGGCAGCGCGTACGCGTCACATATACACAGTACAAAGTCGCAGCGGCGGTGGCGGCGCGGCGGCGGCGTCGTGTACAGGAGCGCTCACACGTACGCGAGAACAGCCGAGCGACAGCTGTCGTTGCGTTGCGTGTTTCATAGTACAGGAAAGCTGTCAGCACAGTGGTTCTAAACGGTCAGATCCCCCATCTTATGAGCAATTTCATGCCTGTCTGGAATGCGCTTGAAGTGATACGTAATAATTTTCAAATAAAAATGTTTGGAACCGCTGAAACTTAGTTTACCTTTTTTCTTTCGCTGCGTTGGCTTTACTTTAGATATGTACAATGTACATGTGCAATCTTTTTTTGAGATGTTTAAAAATTAAGTTAGTAATGATGAGTGTTTTCAATAACCGAGTGTTTTTCATTATAATAGTAACGTAAGCGTTAGTAAAATTTATCTTAAATAACAAGAGAACGACCGAAACGAGCAAGATATTGTAATCCGAGTTGTGATGGTTAGGCCGCAATTACACCGAATTGTTGTAATCAAGAGTGCAGATAAAATAAAATAGTTGTATGTTATTATTATATCAGTTATTTCAGAATAAAAATCCATACAATCATTGTTAGTATCACAACTTAATAAACTATGTTAGTACATCTTATCCACTAATTGACCAGAAAATATTAAAATAAATTAAAATAAATCAGTTATGCATCTAATAAAATATATTAATTTTAATATTGAGGCCAAAAACTTACAATAGAAGAAAATGCTAACACTTATTCGATGCAAATAAATGAAGCGATTGAATTGATTATATTAATAACATAAGTCAAGCCCCTAGTTTAGAATAAAACAAAAAGGAATAAGAAAAAAAGGTAAGTGCCGGTAGCTAGCGTAATTGTTGAGGAGTCGGTCTTACGATGGAGAGGTCCCGGGTTCAAATCCTCGTTATTACACTAGCGACGTGAACCCACTCCTAACACAAGCAATTATACTTAGCTGTAGGGGTTAATGGGAGTAGGTACTTGAAAAAATTGGTTACCTACTAATACCCTGTTTTATTTTTAAAACTAGTAAAATACATTTTAAACAAATAGGTAAAAGTATCTTCTTAAATGATCTCTGAGGGTACAAAAACTTTCGCATAATCACCAAACGATGGCATTCAAATCAGAAAGTAAATAAATAAATTAATAATAAATATTCCACAACATTCTACACAACACTATCTATACTCATAGTAAGCTTAACTAGCTTGTGTTATGGAATCTAGAATGCAGATAAACATACTTAGATACTTTTTTGTAAATACATACATATTATATTATAGAAACGGCCAGACCAATGCAAATATTCATATTCATGTAGGTATACAAATATTTGCACTGAGCGGCGATCGAAGTCGTGTTTACTATCGCCACGCCACAGAGGCTGAGCGATGACCTTACACTTCGGTGTGACAGATAGCCATACATTTTTCCTGTACTCTCAGTTGCTTAACAAGATATAGCCGGTGGTTTTTCCTACGTTCACGACTTGCGATTTACACACACTTTATAATAAAGTGACTGAGCAATTATTTTCTTTTGAGGAAATGTGGTAAACATTTTCTTTGTTATTTTGTATGTGATGACACTAATTGGACGGTGACTTATTTTGTTTGGATGATACGTTGTTCTTGGTAGAATTTTGTAGAATTTTAATATGAATTTTCGTTTTTTTAAAGTAGGTACTCGTGGTCCTATTATTTATTTTGTTCTAGAGGGGCATCATCTGTAAATCAGTTTTGAACATGCTTGATAGCATGTGCGGCATTTTATACTAAGATGGCCACCTTATTCCATCGATCAATGGTTCATACAAGAAGGATAGGTTTCGGTTAGAATATTAGACAAGATTTTTGTTTTTGTGTGACAAAAGTTATTGTTTTATTGGGCGATTCTCAAATAAAATGCTTTTCTTCCTCGTCCCAGTGTCGGTTTAGCTAATATGGCTTTAATGGAAGCGATTAGCGTCAGACTTCCCGAGCTGCCTGGAAAGCATTGGTCAAAAAGGTTAACGACTTGCAGGTGACAATGGCTTGGCCCCAAAGGTATTGGTGGGGCTTCATACACCCACACAATACGGTTTTGAAGTACGAATATGCATAATGTCAGCACCTTATATGACTATGGATCTACACACAGGTAAAACATATACCTGTTTCCTTCTTACTACAGTCCCGGGTCTTTTAAGCGGGGCGTGAAAAGGCATCTAATGAGGCCGTCAAGCTGAGTGCCACCACTGTAAATATGGTACATGTTTACGATGGTAAACCTCTTTCCGAGACTTTGCCTTTAGCTTAACATCAGGCGAGGTGAAGTCAAATTCGTGTCATTTACAAAAAAAAAACAATAGATCCGTCCATATATCTGTTCCCTTGCGAATCCACTTGACAGAGTCCGTAGGTATACAAATTTCATTTCGCAATGTGATCATGGCCTTATTGCCCTGCTGTACTATTCTAAAAAGGAAACGTTCAGCAAGTCATAATCAGCGCTTGGAATTATGAGCGAAGCGAAGCTTCCTGCTCGCTTCAAAATTCAAATGCAAGCGTTCTACCTCTAGGCCGTGAAATAATAGCTCTAAATGTACTTAAATCACGGTTTTGTCTAACTAAGACTTCGTCAGATGTAGCTGCATTTGCGATTGCTAAAAGTCAGTTAATTTATTTTTTAATGGGACTGTCTGTATATCTGCTATTTGATGGATGAGGTTCTGCTGCTTGCTCACGGGGTTAGCGGGTCAAATAGTAGTCGAATCTAAGGTGCAGACAAGGCACCCCTGGGTACAAGGTGAAAGCTGAAAGCTTAGGTTACAACCGACATTGGAGTCACACATCAGTCCAAAGAAGGATTTAGTAATTATTTTATTTCAATCATAATCGAGATTCCTACAACAGTGGAAGCAGTTCAGCCACCAGTACTCCCAAAAACTCATGTTAAATCAATAATCCACTCTTAATAAAACAAAAATGAACATAATTATAATAAATAATCGTAGCACCTCACAAAAGCGTAGAACCTAATAGCAACTGGCTACGAACGTCTACGAACTCTAAATGAAGTCAAAGCAAGAATTCGTTTGCAGTCATCGTAGCAAACTCAAATAAGCAACAAAGGCGCGCTGAAATATTTCAAATACCTCTATTATTTCAGCAATATTGTATCAAAGTTAACTTGAACCGACTATAACGGACTTCTAAGTCGAAGTCTGCGTTGTTTGGGAATAAATTAATTTTAAAAGCGGAGATTTCAATGACATTTTATAAGAATAGCTGCTTTGTAAATCTCAAGTGAAGTACATTTTGAGTGACAGGTATTGTGTTGGTTCTAGGTATATTTAAAATGTCGTTTTGGTTCATTGACATCTCAGTGTAATAGAACTATTTATAATAAAAAATATTTTACATGAGGCAAAATTAAACCTGAAATCTTACATCATGTATAGGTCATCACCCGAGGCACGGAAACACCCAGGAAAAATAGACAAATTCATGCACTAAGCGGGAATCGAACTTGCACCCTGGGTAGAAGTCGAATGCACTACGCCACAGATGACGTCACAAGGTGCCGATTACAACCCCAACAAGTCTTTAGTCTTACAATCTAGACAAGTGGCAATTCGCTGCCCGGATAAGGGATTTAACATAAACGACATTCGTTGACGAGTGTCATATACATCAAATCCCAAACATTTGTCATTCTATTCCACGATACGCCAGCTATTGTTTTTGTTTTAATTCTTAATTATAAAGAGTTTTATATACTTGTTGACATTTAGCTGTAAGAAAATAAATATTGTAAATTGACGTCCAAAAAATGCCGCAGTGGAGTTTGTTGCGCCGTTTCTTCTCCACCAGCGCCTTGGAAGCGGTGGTAAACTTAGATTAAGTAGAATTAAAATTGACGTCAATAAGAAACAATTTTATTGTTCTATATTGAAAAATAAATGACTATAAAAAAATGACTATAAATTGAATTGTCACTTATCTAGGTGGGCTGGTATCATATAAGAACGATTGATCAAAAAAAATGCCCGCTGAGTTTCTTGCCGGTGTCTTCTCAGGTCTGGGCCGCGTTTCGAACCGGTGGTCCATGTGCTTAAACTAGTCTTTAATATTTATTTTTATATTGACATTTTGTAAGTTCCGATTTAATGGTCTATGCAGAATTAAATGATTTTGAATTTGAATTTGAATGATGAGCGAGTCTATTTTATTACAGCCTCTCAGTCGCCGTTCTACGACACCCACTCGCGGACAAGGGAAGAAATGGAATTTAGTTTTGCAAGTACGCCCGTCTTTCTTAACTAGAAAGCCGTTAGCACAGCTCATAATAGAAGTCGTAGTCAGTGCGTAGGTTTCCTTTTATCACATATCCAAGGCTGCCTGCGGGCACCCGTAATTAGTCAGAGACCCTACAGAGAATATACGCCTAAAACTTACACAGTTTGTCAAGAGCTGCCCTAGGCGAACTTTGTAAGGGCTGTAGTCACTTTATGGCCAGTCAGTCATAGCTGGAAATTTCTAAGAATGTATGTGTATGCATAGTTTAGTTGATTAGTTTGTTTATGCTTTGTTATGTTCACATGGAGTTTATCGCTAAGAACTCACGCGCGGTTTTTAACCGCGTCCACCGCGGTTGCGGGCGATTCTGTGACGTGGTCCGCGGCCCGCAGCTCGTCCGCCGCGAGGAAATCGGAGAATCGCGCGCAATCGCGACTGACGCACTGTACATGAATATCCATACTAATATTATAAATGCGAAAGTAACTCTGTCTGTCTGTCTATGCGTATGTTACGCTTTCGCGCCTAAACCACTGATCCGATTTTGATGAAATTTGGTACAGGGGTAGATTAGACCATGAGAAAGGAGGACATAGGCTATGTTTAGTCGCGATAACCGACGACCACGCGGGCAAAAGCTAGTAATATAATAATTTAACTCATTATAAACATATTATTTGTAATCGAAACAATAAATGCTGGAGGCAATGAAAACTATAGGCCGTAGTTAAGATGACACAGCTATCGTAATGATTTGTCGCAGTTTGTGTCTAGATTGTGACTCGTAGTATAGATCCTGGAATATCACTTGATCCCGATGTCGTCACAAAATCGTTGTCTCTGTACACGCCGTAAGCAATTTTTGGGTGTGTTTTTAGGGTTTCGTAGCCAAATGGAAAAAAAACTGACCCCTTATAGCTTCGTCATGTCTGTCTATCTGTCCGTCCGTCTGTCATAGCCACTTTTCTCCGAAACTATAAGGCCTATTCTGGTGAAACTAGGTAAGTAGATGTATTCTGTGAACCGTATTAAGCATTACAGGCAAAATTAGAAAAACAGCAATAAATTTTGGGGGTCCCCACACTTAGAACTGAAAGTAAAAAAAAAAAATTCATCAAAGCCATACGTGTGGCTGGTAATGGCTTTGATGAAATATCGTATAGATATATAGTATGCCTTCAAAAATGCTAGTGTACCTAGTTTCCAACATTTTTTTTTTGGATAGTTTGCGCGAGATACTCTTCCAAAGTGGAAAAATGTCCCCCCCCCCCTCTAACTTCTAAAATAAGAGATTATTAAATCTAAAAAAAATATGATGTACATTGCCATGCAAACTACCACCGAAAATTGGTTTGAACGAGATCTAGTAAGTAATTTTAATACATCGTAAACCACAATTTTCGCCTTTCATTCAATTAATTAACTCAAAAATAATAAAAAAAACATGATACAAGAACTTTTATATTATGTTACTTGCTGCTACGGAACCCTTCATGGGCAAGTCCGACTCGCACTTGGCCGGTTGTTTAGATTACTACGAACAATCCACGTAGACCAATACCTCGTTTCCTAAGCCGGTATCCACTTATATTTTAGAATAATACAATATCTTTTAATCGAAGATCCCATGTATCATTTATACTCTATCACCTGAACGCTCCATTTAGGATTCCATCAAAGCTAACCACAAAACATGCTTAGTTATGCTCTGCTATTATACTCTCATATGTCAGCCCGCGTCCGTGTGATACGTCATTGTGTTATCTACCATAAATCTACATAGTTGTGAGCTATTGTCCTTGGCACACAAAGGTGTCACCGGTAGGAAACTTGTGTACAGCACTTCAGCCATAGGAAGGGTCCCTAGCCATATCTTTCATGGTCATATCACTGTCAAGTGTAGTGCAATTGTATGTTTAACTGGAGGATATATTCTCGTAATAACAAATTCATATGTGAAGATAATGCAATGAAAATTAAAATGTGTATCAATATGGTATTTCGCACTAACGTAAGTCGCGTTTCTGTACTAGGCTATAAGTTCATTGCGAACTTTGAACTTCGACATTTAGTATGATAGGCTAAGGTCCGTATTCCAGAACAATACTGTGAGTCGATCGATTTATTATTAGTACACAGGACAGAATGATTGTCATTGTGAAATCTGTCAATGAAAATCGAGATTCAGGATTGAGTAAGTGACGTTTCGGAATACGGGCCTAACTGCATATTTGTTTCGTTAGAGACCTGTACCCTGTGCCTGTACCCCTAGTACGAAAAACTATCGTAATCGAATAGTGTTAGGGATACCGCAGTCAATATAACTTGGTGTATCATTAAGGGTGGGTGCTGCTAAAGTACCGGTGAGGTACAAAATAGTTTGCAACATTTGACAACATTTAATATGACGTCAATACTTAACGCTAACCGTAACCGGCCACGGTCGGCCGATAAATTGGTTAAAATCTGTCAAAAAGAAGGTGTCTATATTATAATTATATAACGAAGGAGTTTGATTTGATATCTCAACTAATCGACATATGAACTGACAGCAAATGACAGCTAGTGTGTAGTATTACCACAATCAAAAAAATACCCATAAGGAATTTGACGTAAATAATGTCACATTTCACTTGCAACCCTGATAACTTTAACCAATCTACTAAATACACTGGTGCAACACATTTAGCAGAAACCGTTAGAGTCATTGTTACTGTTAATATTAAATTTGACGTAAACCTCTTACTTTAGTAGGTAGTATGGTGCAACTAAGTCTAAAGTGTGTTAGTCCATGTAAACGAAATCACGGGTATAATTAGTTCAACAAAAACGAATCCAGTTGTTAAAGTACATTGACCTGTATTATAATTTATAGTCTTCGGCATATTTGAATATATTAACTTCACTGTTTAATATCCTCAAGGAAAATCCTAAGTAAATTAAAAAAACATTACCAAAAGCAGCGAATCACATCGTTAAAGGATTTTCCAGTAATCGGAGTCTTAGAGGGTTCTGTAGCACAAAAAACAGGTGTCAATTAAGAACGAATTAGCGTCTAAACACAGAAGAGAAAATTTGTATATTTTTCTTTGTAGCATTTATTTATTTTAGCTTTCCTTTTTAAGGTTCCATATTCGGTAACCAATGAAATGCCATTATTGCTCGGGCCATATATCTTGGACCTAAATAGCAAGCTTCACCGTACAGTCGCCGGGTCCATGGCGTGGTACAGAGAGGAACACTGTGACGGCGACTGGGGCTTGAGACCCAGGTGTAGGTTTAGGGTGGCCACCTTGAGATGCATCAGCGCTCACCTCCACCGTCAGTCGTGTTCCCCCCTCTACCTGTCCAAATTTGGTAAGATCCTATCAACGCCGTTTTAGATATTCGTTTGAGTAAAGAGCTTACTGAAGCTCTTGGCAATCCGAGGTCTTTAAATAAGTTATACAGCTACTTGCTCCTACTTCTACGGCGTAGAGTTTAACCACATAGTCATTTTTGGCTAACTCGTTGGTCAAGTCAAATTATTTGTTTATTTTTATAACGCGGTCTTTAGGTATATTAGTTTCCCACGGTACTGTGAGTTCTACTAGTACTGCACGCTTTTGCTGTTTTGAAAATAGAAATATGAGGCCCTAGGGCGCGCGGTGTGTGGTATGGGTAATGGACTGCTGAGACGAGGTCTCGGGTTCGATCCCAGGTTTACCATGGCACACACGATTCGATGCTTTTCGAAGTTATGTGTGTATTTATCGCAGGTTTATAAGTGCCCGGTTAATGGCAATAGGCTCGCCACCTATTACATTGGGACCTAAACATAAACTGGCGAAATGTGGATGCTAGCACCTCTGCCTACCCCTTCGGGGAATACAGGCGTGAGTTTATGTTATGTTTTATGTGTTATATTATGAATTTGAGGTCGCTCACCGCATTGGCACGCTAAGCGTCCTTCAAAATACATCTAAGAAACGTGTACAGCGCGTATGAGCACATTTTAGGTCCAAAATATATGTCTCAAGCAATACTAAAGCTGTATTTCACCGATGTATAATTGCGTTCCTGCTAATTTTGTGTTTAAATCAGTTTAAACTGTATTAGCATACTCTACTGAATGAATTTTATTGAGTCAAATGTGAGAATCCAGTTAAATGGAACGGATTTTCGTTTAACTTTAGACTTCCTCTGCCTATTAGCGGACTCTGCCTCATAAGCCATAATAGTTAGACAGCTGAAATTTTGACAGTATGTGTACAAGGAATCCATTTCCAGGATAAAAATTAATCTTTATCAGATTTTATCAAAACTAGGTCTAAAGTAACTTTTAAACTCTACCGTGCAATAATGATAATGGAAATTAACGCGATCATGGTACACAGAATAGATAATAGCACAGGATAATAGTGTATTGCTACATTCATACTTTTTGATTGGACGTTTCAACCGGGTTACACAAGCCGTGGTTATGATCACGTAAATTCCCATTATCATTATTGTAAATCTATTTCTGTGCTAAAGATCCGTTCACCCATCCTGGCATGACAGAGAAATAATCCATACCTCTTTTTGCCTACGTAGCAAAATTTGGAAAACTATTAGAATTGGTAGATTAAATGAGAGAAAAAATTATGGTTGATTAGATGATGGAAAGAATCATCTTAATTAAAGTTTTGTATTACTTTGGTCTTTTTTAATGTTTTTCAGTTATTACCTTTACCTTAACTAACCTACCGTAGGTGTAAATTCGGAGAATTAATTTTGTTTTGCGCACCCACCCATATTGAAGGCCGCCTACTGGCTGGAGGAATTTGCCAATATGTAACTAGCTTCCCCTAGGTTAATCTGACACCGCTCGAGTTTCATACCAAATTTCCTTCTACAGACAGAATTAAAATATTTAGTACGAGTAAGAAAGCTTTTAGAATGCTCTTGATAGCACTAGTTCTGTGTTCGTTTGGTCTAAATCCACCTTTAGGGAAACACGAACGCAAACATTCAATTCATAGCCGTAATAGCACAGGCCATACCATCTCGTATTCACAATTGTAAGCCTCACTACCCATGCCCTTTTGCCTCCGAAGTAAGCCAACCCCTTTGTGCCGAGTAGTCACGTTGCCCCGGCTGTGTCACCTGACACTGATTACAGCCTCCAACACTTTGTAATCACGGCACAATTAGCCAACGGCTACTAATAAACTGAAAGAAAAATACACTTGTGTTTCAAAAAGGTTCGCTGAAGCCATATTTGTGTGGGTGTTTGGTATTTTTTGTTGACAATGTTTAGTTATAAGTAAGGGTCGGTTGGTTTGATTAAGTTGTTAAATTTTTAGTAGACAACTTGTGTGGGTTTGATTTCTGCTCAGTGTAAGTATTTGTGTATGCGTGAATTTTGCATATATTAATAGATAATAAATTTCACGTGAGTAATGGGTAATCTCAGGCTACAAGGCAATTAAGGGATAGCCCTATCCTTTTTAACATTTAACATAGAGCACAGATTCAGCCTCAGATGCATGGTTCGAGCCAACAGTATGCCCGGAATATGTCAATAGGCTCACTCCCATCATGTGGGACTGAATACAATAGTTGGTGACATGTGGGTGTTAATTCACCTCTGCCTAACCCGCTGTAGATAAAAGCGTATGTTTGTATGTATGTATAACTGCTGTTATAAGACGTAACTAAGGCAACTTTTTATTTTAGGAATATGATAGTAATACTAGTCATTTGTAATAATGGACTCATGTATTTTATGTAATCATCTAAATAATTATTCTTTACACTATATACACAGCTTACCCCGCGAACTTCGTTCCGCCAATTTTTTTCCGTCCGCGTGGCGTCCGACTACATTCCCGCTGCACCCTCTACTATATTAAGCATGTATTATACATATAAACTTTCCTCTAGAATGACTCTATCTATTAAAAAAACCGCATCGAAATCCGTAGCGTAGTTTTGAAGATATAAGCATACATAGGGACGGACAGACGCGGTAAGCGACTTTGCTTTATACTATGTAGTGATGATACATCCATATCCATACTAATATTATAAATGCGAAAGTAACTCTGTCTGTCTGTCTGTCTGTATGTTACGCTTTCACGCCTAAACCATTGAACCGATTTTGATGAAATTTGGTATAGGGGTAGATTAGACCATGAGAAAGAACATAGGCTATGTTTGGTCGCGATAACCGACATCCACGCGGGCGGAGCCGCGGGCAAAGGCTAGTCTACCATAAATTCTTGTGTACAATATACAACTACCTGTCTACGAGTATTATCGGATACAGTTTGCAACATTAACACAGTTCATTGACGCATGGAAGAGATACCGGAGTGCCCTCAAGAGCTTAGCAATATTAGACGCATTGTGTTACAGGACACGAAGAGTCATTGACACAAGGGTCATTGACATGTATACTTATATGAATGAATTTTTATAGCATTTATTATGCTAACTTTTAAGTTCGAAAAACATTGGAAAAAATGAAATGCTCAAGTGAGACTCGAACTCACGACCTTTTCCTTACAGGGGGACTGCTCTTCCAACTGAGCTATTGAGCCACACTTGTATACTTATAGTCAATGACGTAATATGTATGACGTATCATACTAGACTTTCTGTAGATCGTCATTATTCTCTGAGCCTTCTCCCAACTCGGTTAGAGTCAGCTTTCCAGTTTGACTGTGATGTGGATAAACTTCAATATTGTATGAAGCGACTGCCACCTAACCTACACAAACAAATGATGAGATCGAAGTTCTGTAGATAGACTAGTCGGACTTTTGAGTGCTCTAAGTAACTTTAACGACTACCGTAAACGGGGCCGACGGCTTAACGTGCTCCCGGAGGCAAACAATTACAAATATACTGGGTGATTATATAGTCGTTTTGGATAAAAAGAATTTGGGCACAGTTCCGAAAGCAAAAGAAAAAAAAATTTGAAACCCCCATACATTTTTTTTCCAAATTAATACTTCCAGATGATGCTGCTTTCGAAACTCTGCCCAATTTCTTTTTTTCCGAAATGACTATAATCACTCAGTATATTCATACATACAAATATTTTACTGAGCGGGAATCGAACTTGCGCCTCCTGCGTAGCAGTCGCGTTCACCACCGCCACATCTCAGACTCTAAAGCACAAGCTGAATTCAACTTTGACAACCGCTGGGATGATAATGAATATATTTTTAGTGATAATTACATTCAAAACACATTACTATACTAATTCTCACTGCTCAGTAAAAAACATCAAAAATCCCTTTTCGGGTACAACGATTTCTGAAGTGGTAATTCGTGCAATATTATTTTTTTCTTAATTCATTCAATTCCTGTTTCGTTCCATTTCTAATTCGTTTAATGCCTAATTGGGTACTATCCTATAGTATTGCTAGTATTAGTTAGTATTTAATATTTACTTTATGTTGACGTTTTGTAAGCGCCGATTTAACGGTCTATGCAGAACTAATATACAATTAAAGTTAAAATAAATTATCTAACCGAGCTTATTAAATTAAGAATGGTAAAAGAGCGGTAAAAATGGCGTCAGTTCTTATTTTAAAGTCTTTATTTATTAAAAACCCACCAATATAGTAAATGATTTGAGTATTAAATTTTATGACGTCACTAAATCTTTTTTCATACAAGTTACTAAGTAACTTATCGTTTTGACGTTTAGTAAAAAGTAACTAATTTGACTAATCATAAAAATAGATACCCCATTCGTTCAATATTTGTATAAAAAATCTATGTATGTAGTCCGACTTTTAAAACAAAAACAGTAACGCATCGCTTTACCCGCCAATTAGTCCAACAAGTTGCTAACTGTCGCACCTTTCGGAAGCTTTACTGAAAGTGGGCAGTGTAACCGACTGTCTGCTGTCTACCCCTTTGTCCGCAACAGGACAAAGCTAATGTGAGCAGAGGCGACGTTGTTGGTAATTAGTAGGCTTGGACGCGTCGTGTGCAACTGCATAAGGCCGTACTTGGATCGTGTTTGAATTTTGAAACTGAAATAAAATATGGTGGTTTTTGTGAAACGGTTGAAACTTTATGTCGTACGGGTAGATAGCCAAGTTATTGTTGTATCTTTTAGATTTTGATTAGTTGTAATTTTTTTATTAAATAGTTTGGAAATAACTTAGGTTGATTTTGCAGTTTAGTAGTTTATTTAGTACTTAGTTTTGGCGCTTTATTCAATGAAATTAATTGAGTAAGATCGTGGTTCATTCTTACAGTCTAAATAAATGATGAACTTTTTATTTTAACAAAATCAGTAGAGGGGATAGGAAACTATAGACATAGTTATACTCCTATACATTATATGCGTGTAAAACATCGCTCTGGCTAGCGCAATCGAGAAAAAAATTAAGATATTGCAACGCATTTTTTTCATTTACTAATAATAAATACAAAAATAACGATCAGATTCTTTGCACAGAGTAATATTTTTTTTGCAAATCAACTGGAATGCGAAATGAAATATTGGGTATAAACCAAATATTTTATTTTCATAAACCATAAAACAAAAGTGGAAAAGCAATTTGAAAAACCTCAGACATTATTTTATTACGTTTGATAGAAATAAAAAAAACTCTTTGTTCATGGTTCATAATAAAAAGAAAATAATTTCAGTGAAAGATTGTTTGATTGACCGGGGTCATTTGAAATGTCAGAAAGTTACTTTTTGTTTGAAAAATTTAAACTGAGAATGGCGGAACTGAGAGCAGAGCGTTTGAGCCGGTTTTTTATTATTATTACAATCCATACTAATATTATAAATGCGAAAGTAACTCTGTCTGTCTGTCTGTCTGTCTGTATGTTACGCTTTCACGCCTAAACCACTGAACCGATTTTGATGAAATTTGGTATAGGGGTAGATTAGACCATGAGAAAGGACATAGGCTATGTTTTATCGCGATAACCGACATCCACGCGGGTGGAGCCGCGGGCAAAAGCTAGTATTCTATATACAAATTAAGTGTTATCCTGGTAAACCCAGATAGGGCTTGTGTAGAATAACTAATTTTAAATTAATTATACATTATTGTCTTTATTATTTACATATTTAATAAAATTATTTGTATATTACTATTACAGTGGTTCTCAAACTTTTTAAATGACGGAACCCTTTTGGGAAGCAAAATACTTGATGGAACCCTACAATAAAACAATTATTTTTATAAGTGTATTCTTTATTAATCAGCATAATAAAAGTACAATGTATCAGTTACTAATTATTATTTACTTCACCACTTGGTAAGGACAATAATAGAAAACATTAAAAAAGAAAAAATCTAACTAGTGGGAGGTATGAAACTGTTTTTTATTTTTCATCAATTGCTTGATATCAGGTTTGATGGAAGAAAGTTGGAGTCTCATATCAGCTTCGGCGTCCAGTCTATTGCGATATTTTGTTTTCGTGGCTGCGTAGGTAGAGAATCCTGTTTCGCACAAATATGTAGTTGGGAACGGGAGAAGAATATCCAGAGCCATTTGGCCAAGCATTGCATATTCATCTTGGATTCTGCACCAAAAATCATTAAGAGGCGTCGTTTTGAACAACGACTCCATACTTGTGTCTGATGACATTTCTAAAAGAGATTCATATATCTCATTTGACATGTTTTCAGGCTTTTCCAAGTTGGGTAAAAAAGGATTATGAATCCAGGAGTTCACTTTAATTTTTGTATTGTGTTCTTCGGGAAAATACTTTTCAAAAGATGCGCGCATCGAACTGAGATATTGGACCAATTCTTCAAACACATTATCTTCAAACATTTCTGAGTCGTTTTCGCTATCAAACTCACTGAGTAACGTAAAACTTTCTATTTCTTTCTTACCAATGCAAATGATCCAAAAATCTAATTTTCTTTTAAAAGCAGTTATTTTATTATAGGCCTGAAACACTGTTGTCTGTTTACCTTGCAACGATAAATTTAATTCGTTAAGTTTTTGAAAGATATCCGCCATAAAAGACAATCGGAACAACCAAGTTTTATCATACAAACGGTCCTTCAAATTAAAAGAAGTATCTGCTGAAAGAAACATTTGTAACTCGGCTCTAAGTTCAAATAGCCTTGTTAAAGTTTTTCCCCGAGACAGCCATCGCACTTCTGTATGGAGCAGCAGTGTTTTATGTTTGCTGCCATAATCTTCACACAATAATGAGAACAATCGGGATTGTAGTGGTCGTGATTTGATAAAATTAATTATTTTTACCGCTTCATCCATAACTAATTTTAGATTAGACGGCATTTGCTTCATCGCAAGTGCTTGTCTATGCAGAATACAATGACTGGAACTACAATTAGGTGCTTTATTTTTCATTCGTGACACTGCTCCTGCTGTTTTACCTGTCATCGCCTTGGCCCCATCTGTACAAATGTCAATGCAATTGTTCCAACTGAGATTATGTTCTTCAAAAAATATATTTATTTTATTAAAAATTTCTTCCCCGGTAGTGTTTGTAAGCAGCGATGAACACATAAGCATGTCTTCTTCAAAAGAACTTTTATATGGATATCTCACAATAACCAGCAGGATAGCCAAACCAGCGACATCAGTCGACTCGTCCATTTGCAAAGCGAATCGTGTATTTTGTAGACGTGTAACTAGTTCTTGTTTGACGTAGCTTGCCAGATCATGGATTCGTCGTGAAACAGTATCGTTTGATAGCGGAACAGTAGAAAGATGCTTTGCAGATTTTTCATCAAGCATACATTTTGTTATGTCTAATACACATGGTTTTATTAATTTCTCAGCGATAGTGTGCGCTTCACCTGCTTGTGCAATGCGATAGCTAACTAAATATGATGCCTCCGTGGCCTTTTCGTTGGTAGTTTGTGTTACATGCATCATATTTTTTTGACTTTCTAATAACTGATCTTTTTTGCGAACAAAAAATTCTTTATTCTTGTCTTTAGTCTCGGGGTGTACGGTTTCTAAATGTCGACGCAATTTGGCAGGTGCCATGGAACTATTAGGAAGCAGTTTACTACAGAGCATGCAGAGAGGTGAGCCGTTGGAATCAACAAATCCGAAACTGATATAAGATTCATCATACTTCCTTTTTTTCGTCTTTGAAACCGTCGAGCTTGACGTCGTGGCACTCGTGGCATCATCTTCTGGATCGGTGATTGCTAAATTCTCCGCGCGCATTGCTTTTGAACATTCAGCGTCATTAGAAGATGTTGTTGGAACACGTTTAACACCTTTAAGCCAACGTTCCATTCTTCTTTATTTATAATGTTACAAGTCAGGATAGTGGGGTTTAAATAATGCACAATCGTTACTGCGTATAAGAGACTAAATTTAGAACCTACAGGGAAGAAATGTATAAAACTGAGACAACAGAATACAGCAGGCAGTAAAACAATGAACACTAGTTTCTCGCTAGCGAGCTTGTAAGTAGGTAGTAACTTATCGCTCCGAACGCTAATCATCAACTGACGACGCTAACGCGCGATCGCCGCTTTTATACTTAGTCCTAGACTCGATCTCAAATATTCTCGAAAATACTCGAGTCGGCACCTTTGATAAGCAAAAAGTAAAAATAAAAACAGAAATTTAAAAATAGCGTTGTAAACAATATCGACTTTATCCTTTGAAGTTAGAGACGAAAGTCGCTTGTTGACAACTATAGCGTCTAATTCAGAGGCGGCTTTTATCAAAGAGACTGAGCGCTTACAAGTATACTACCCGCTCGTTTTAAGTTTGCCGCTGGCGATAGGTATGAGTGTATGACGTTCGAAATTTTTTATTTAATTGTAACAATAAAAATTGTTTATGTTAGATATTTGGGTAAAACTATGACACATTATAAGTTTTGTTGTCACGTGGGGGAGGGTACGCGCATTCCACAGACCGGCAAACTTAGAGCGAACGCGTTGTACAAGTATAAAATTGTTGAGACCAAACTTATGAGATATTGTACCAGCTAATGTAACACAAGCTTATACAAATACAAATAAATAAATAAATAACATTCATAGCGTTTTGTCTCCGCGCGGCCGCGGAGTCCGCACAGCCGCGGAGCGACCAGAGAGAGGTGTTTTGATTTTTTTATTTCTAAATTCTTGCGGAACCCCGACAGAGGTATCACGGAACCCTAGGGTTCCGCGGAACACACTTAGAGTATAGCTGTACTATTATAACTTACTACAAAAATTATAAGGTAGGTAGGTAACTCATACATTTATAAGATGCAGGCCGCGCGGTGCTAAGCTGTGATGCGTACGCACAGCCCCGCCATCACGCGTCACGCCTCTGTGCTATACCTATATTATTTATTTAAAAACGATGAATAGGACAGAGCTGCTAAACTGGCTTGTAGAATTGGTTCTAGAATTCAGATATCTCTGGGACGGCTCCGCAAAGTACTTATTAGATGCTCTCGACAGGTTGCAGCGACGTGCGGTCCGCATTATTGGGGATCCTGAGGTCACAAACACCCTCGAGCCTTTGCAGATGCGTAGAGATGTTGCGTCTTTGGCAGTTTTCTACCGTCTCTACCATGGTGAATGTTCTGACGAGCTCTTCCAATTAGTCCCACCCTCCCCTTTCCTTCACAGGACGACACGTGCAGGGCTAAGATGTCATCCATTTACGGTGCAGAGTATACCTGCTAGAACCAAGCGTTTCAGTGATTCATTCCTATGCCGCACCACTAAGACCTGGAATTTCCTGCCAGCTCACGTGTTTCCTTCTTCCTACAGTCCCGGGTCCTTTAAGCGGGGCGTGAAAAGGCATCTAATGAGGCCGTCAAGCTGAGTGCCACCACTGTTAACATGGTAAATGTTTACGATGGTGACCCTCTTTCCGAGACTTTGCCTTTAGCTTAACATCAGGCGAGGCGAAGTCAAATTGACGTGTCCTATATAAAAAAAAAAAAAAAAAAAGATAAACAAATAGCCCGAACTAGCTGTCGTTACTCGTTACAGATAGTTGGAGACTAAAAAGTTTGACAACGACAAAACTTTGATATCGTCAGTGAGTTGTGGAGGTCAAATGACAGCCGCTTCACGGGAAATGTCGAAGTTCCACTTCAACACGTCCCGTTCAAACCCAACCCCAACTGAGTGAAGTCGGAGTGGTGATGATACTTGCTATAATATTACAATCTAATTGTATTTGCATTTTATCCGAAGATAAAACGACCCCATTATTATTACTCAGACGACTCAAAAACGAACATTAAATATCATTCTTACGGCCGACTGCTCAAATACATTTTTTTCCATAAATTTTAATAACTCAGCTGTTTTAAATACATAGAAAATTAGATCAAAGAAGTGAAAACTTGTAATTATTATAAGAGGGCAGAAAAAAAGGTCAAAAACGGACTTAATTAAATGTTCTATTGGATCGTGATGGAAATTAGAAAGTTAGCCGTTTTTGCCAGCACCGCCTTGCCTCTTTATTAATTAATAGCTTAATATAAAACAACCTGGAGATATATTTTCCCGAAGCCTCCGGCGACGTTCGCAGTTTTAAAAGAAGCCAGAATTAGTATTTTATGAATGATTTTATGAAAAATTCAAAAGTTCCCAATATTATTTTCCTAATAAAGACTGTTTAAAACCAAATGTTCTAAGTAATCTACGTAGCATTTTTCCTTATATTTACGATATTGGTTCAGTGGGTATGTCTTGTCTGATAATAATATTCATATTGCAGGGAAATATAGGAAAATGTGATGACGAATACCACTGTTACCATATAAAGAATGGATTCCCCAGGAAAAAAATAAAAGAAAAATAGTTTGACCGAATGTCGGTCAGGGCGATTTGCAAGAAGTCATGCTTTGAAAGGAACACATCACATATGTAGTATATTTGAAGCGAATAATATGCAAGGGATGGAATGGGAATGAAAACATATGTTGTATCTATGGAATGTTCATCTATCATTTATTCTTGATCTCCATTGCATTTATATTTAAATCGTGTAAAAATACGTAACGGGGCAGCTCGAATTGTTCCAACAACATTTCTTCAGAGTACTTTACTAGTTTAGGGGCCCCCGAAGTGACTACGCTTATTTTGCTAGCTAACTGGTAATGGGACGATCTGGGAATAGGACCATCTGGGAATGGGACCATCTGAAACAGCGTGACGAGTTTGGAAATGGGACGTTCTGATACCAAACGTATTAAAGGTTAAATTGTATTATTTACATTATTTTCTCAATTTCTAATATCAAATTCATTAACAATTATTTGTTTACTTTGGTTTAGTTTTCTATCACAGTATGTTCTCAGTATTTTCCACAGCGATATTCAACGTTAGAGACGCCCGGCGCGCCCGAATGTGGGTTAATTCCATCTTGCTAGAGGGTGAATAGCAAAAGCAAAAAAAATACACGGCAAGCCTGAGAACGGTAGTGCAATATGTTGGTTTTACGATTTTGATTACTTTTCATAGTATAATAGGTACTTCTCTACCATGGCAAAAAAAATTGTTGAGTAATGTCCTCTATTACATAAAAAAAATTAATTACAAAGTGTCATTTTATCATTTCGGTGACCTGTCCTGAATCGAATTTCACTCGTAAAATATCTTGCCCTGCAGTTGTATTTAACATTTGGACTAAAATCGAATTTTGTATGAATAAATTATAATATGACCCATAGAAAAAAACTAATATTGTTTGTTTATCTTATTTCTTATACATTGTATTAAACAGTCTACTTTTGTCCTGTAAAAAGTTATCATTTTGGTGGACAGTAAGTTTTAGTTGAGTAACTTCGTCAACATAGCGTTTTTGCGCCCCCCGTGCCTTTCCTTACTTCAAATCAGGCCACCTCCATTCGTTGGAGCGCACGAACGCGTCACAAAATCATCGTGGATTCCCGCCGAAAAGTAAGTATATCATTTCAGTGATATGGGGACAAAAATAGTGTCATTTCGGTGGCCGTTATAGCTCGTGTTAGGTTCATTCAATTTATTTCAAAATTGTGTTTTAAATTCGCCATAAGATATGTTTTGTTATAGCAGTGTTGACATTTTAATATTAATTCTAATATCGGAGTTAAATGTAAAACTTATTATTTTTATCACCTCGGTGTTATCATTTCAGTGGATTCGGTGGACTGTAATACCGACAACAGTCCACTGAAATGAAATTTAACTTAGAAATGATAAAATCATAAGTTTTAGAGATCCTTGAGTCTAAGATTGAATCATAAAAATTTGGTGAGATAAGTCTAGATATTGTAGGTTCGATATTTGGGATTAATTTGATGTGTTAATATTTGTTTTTTTTTTCTTTTATTTATCACAATACAATAAAAAAACTGTTTAAATTATCTTGTTAGAAAATGGATAATAGATGTACTTACTTCTAGACAATGTGTGTTCTCAACGTTAATGTGATGTTCAATGTTTAAAAATTATGATTTGGATTTTAGGATGCCGCGACCTAAGCTACAGACCAGAAAGGAAAGGTTAGAAAAAAGAAGGTTATATGAAAGAAGAAGAAAAGAGAGAATTAAGAGCAATGACGTCACACGCGAAGAGTTTCTTAGAAAAGACAGGGAGAGATATGCTAGAAAAAAGAAGCAGGATCGATTCATTGAATTCATTCATTCTGTTGCAATAGTGACTAGTGATTGCGCTATTTTCATTCTTTTCGTATAAGTACATAATCGGATTATATAGCCAAACTGTTTGAAATAATTTACGATAACGTGATCTAATTTTTTTGTTATGTTTCAGATGAAGTGTTTAGCTCTTTTGTACATACTTACATTATTTTTATATTTTTTCTTATTAAATCATTGTGTCGTAAAAATATAAGAGTTGATTTAGTACATTTTGAAGTTTTACATACAAAACACTATTATTATTACCAGTAAATTAAAAAAACCTGACTGCCACTGAAAAGACCGAAATAAGTTTGATAGCAGTCGGTACCCATTAATTTTCTTTCGGTTTATGATTGGCAAATGGGTACCGCCTGCTATCAAACTTATTTCGGTATTTTCAGTGGCATTCGGGTTTTTTTTATTTTTAATAATTTGTTTTATTTTATACTTTTTAGTTATGATATGACATGCATATCTTTTTGTAATCTCCTTTTAATTTCCTTCATATCGTATATACTTGAAATAAAAACTTATAACTTAATAATAACTTAAAATCAATAACTAAGAAAATTAGCGACTGTTTTGTTAAATAACTTTAAATCGTTATATATCCTAAACTATTATTTTAAATGAAAAATGAACCTTAAGATGATTTTAAAATACCTATTCAACGACACCCCACTTGACATAGTTCATCTACTTTTTTTTTTCATTTTGACAAAATTTTGGCGTCTGGTTTTCGCCGTGGTAAATTTTGATTACTGTCATGTTTTTAGTGACACTCGCAAGGTTAAGACGAATCGATTGACGTAAGAATTATCAAAATCGGCCTATGCATTTGGTCTCTAGAACGCCACATATAGAAACAAACATACATACATAGACTGATAAACACATTACCCTCCTTTGCGTCGCGCAGTCGGGTAAAAACACAACACTCGTTCCGCAAAAAAAATTAACTTTTTTTCTCTAATATAATAGTTTGATCTTATATTTAATAAATATCACAAATACAGTCTAGTGATATCTCTATGGAATTTATTTAGATTCGTTTCAGACAATCTACGGAATCCTCCTAAAAATAAATAGTGTCCTTGGCTGTATCATTTCAGTGGGCTAATTACATTCCGGTGCACAGTCTAGTCATTTCGGTGGACGAATTATCATTTCAGTGGACACTTTTCATTTCTGTGGGCTCCCAAAAATTCAATCTTAAATATTTCAGTAAGTTTTGATGTTACATGATGTCCACTCACGCATATGTTACAAATAAGATTAAAGTTTATTTTCGTTACAAAATATATTAACAAGACATTGTAATAGAAAAATCTCACCGAAATGATACAAAAAAATCACTTGTTGAAAATCACCCTAGAACACTTTCTGTCTGCACGGAAAAATGGGCTGCCGTAAAATATACGATGTTATTCCTTCCGAACAGTATAGGAATTGTTTTAAAATATCTTTTACTTTGTAATGTACAGTACGCGGCTTTTGATTTGGCACATTGGGTAGAATAGAAAGAGTCCAGCACGCGTTGGCTGTGTTCCAGATGCTCGGAGTGTGGGAAACGTAAAGAGAACAGCCTTCAGCTGCTCGCTGAATGCCCCATGTACTTACTGAAAAGATGGGAGATTACGGAGACGGACATAGACACAGAAGGTCTCAGTTCATCACCCTAAGGTTGACTGTTCGATAATGCCGTTGGCATTAAGTCCACCTTTGTACAAATATTTATGTGCATAAAGTTTAAAAAATAAAAATAAAATAGAATACCTACAAGAAGAGCAGATCGTGAGATTTTGTAGGAAAACTGATCTCCCTGCCGTGGTTAAAATAGACTACTTTAATTAAATATGGAAATAGGTTCTCATAGGCTGTGGAAGTGATCTGAATTCTATGCAGGTTATATCAAAATATCAATGTAATGTTTGATAGAGAGCCTCAACAAAACCTAAACAAGCCGAACTCAAGACTTCTTCCTGACGTGCCAAATCAAATTTCGCGCACTGTACCCACACAGTATATTTTATATTCTATGTAGACCAATATTGAATGTGGTAAGAATTCATACTGCAGTAAAGTGTGCATAAAAAGTAGTCTGCTATTCAGTCTTACATAATCAAAATGTTTGTATTCTCCACATAAGTGTTTATTGCACTGAATTTTATGTTTACAGTTCGGACAAAAGGTTCCATTGCATGCATGGCATCATGTGTTCAATATTGTATGCGTGCGATTCGCGCCCGGTTGCTGTTTTTTTTATGTTATAAAACGTCTGCAGTTATTACAAAGTATTTTTGGTATTTGCGTTTTGGGCTAGTAAAATGTGCTTTCAATAAATGGCATGGGTATTCGTCACAAATAGAAGTTAATGACACTGATGACGTTTTATGACGTCAGAATTGTGGAAAAGAAGCTTGGTTTTGGGGGAAACTGCGGGGTGGTACTTGTCTTATATAAAAAAGTATATTATAAAGAGGAAAGATTAGTATTTTCGTATGTAATGAATAAACTCAAAAACCACTGGGCCGATTCCAAAAAATATTTTGCCATTAGAAAGCTACGTAATCCGGTACCAACATAGGCTATATAATCATCACGCTGCTATCAGTGATGAACGGGATCAGAAATCAACGCGGGCGGAGCCGCGAGCAATAGCTATCCATTCTAATATTATAAATGCGAAAGTAACTTTGTCTGTCTCTCTGTCTGTATGTTACGCTTTCACGCCTAAATAAATTGATGAAATTTGGTATAGGGATAACTTAGACCTTGACAATGGACATAGGCTATGTTTCGATGCGATAACCAACATTAACGCGAGCGGAGCCGCGGGCAAAAGCTAGTCTTATATAAAAAAAACGTATTACAACCACGAACATCTACGTCATTTCTAACCCCAAAATGCTCATACTACCCACAAATCACAATTCAACTTCCCTTTCACCAAAATCTCTCGAAACATTTTAACGAAAATACCCGAATCGTAGTGTAAATAAGTACACAATACAGTGCGGTTGAAAAGATGTCGACGTATAAGAGAATCATGACGTATGTAAGGGTACGTATACACAATAATACCTAATGCGAGCGAGAGCATTGTTTGCACAACCATTGTGTTCTCTAAGCCTTCAAGAAAGCCTTACACCGAATGCGTACTTTCAACTCTCCTGAGACGATAATTTTAAATTATTATTAGGTTTATGTTCTAGAATGGTTACAATATGTGAATTGTGTGACGACAATGGATGGTGGAGTTTCGTCTGTTCAAATGTAACCTCTTGAACTATTGTTTCGGATTAAATTGTTTAGTTCTGATGGAGAGGTTTGTGGTATATTCTACATTATTCCTAATTGATTTCAAATGGAAAATGAGACAGGTACGAGTAAATATAAACGAAATGAGTATGAATGTGTACCGAGGCGCGTTAATACGGAGACATACGACTCACGAGGAAAGAACACATTTTTAACAAAATACTTATTTTATGTTGAGACTTTTTTTCAATTTCAATATGAATGCTTAGTCAGTCAAATTGCTGACTAGGAATATTGGGCCAAATTCACGTATGTGAACTTAGCATCACACAAAATAACGAGAGTTCTAGTGGCATTCTACATAGTTATACAGTTCTCAATAGGTTCTAACAACAGTTCCATCGATTTTAGTAGTGAAATCGCATTTTGAAAAAATGAGATGCTAACTTATAAAGATTTCCCAGCATCTCATCAAAAACGTCACATATAGTTTCATCCCACATAAATTCACATAATTATACAGTTCTCGATGGGTTTTAACAATAGTTCCACTATATGTGACGTTTTTTGATGAGATGCTGGATTTTTTTTCTCAAGTTAGCATCTCAGTTTTTCAAAATGCGATTTCGCTACTATCTACTATACTATCTTTCGGAACTATAGTTAAAACCTATTTAGAACTGTAGAACTAAATGGGATGCCACTACAACTCTCGTTATTTTGTGAGATGCTAACAATTGAGATGCTAAGTTCACATACGTGCCAAATGCTACTTTTCGCTTTTTCTTGAAGTTTCAGATTTGGTCAACCACGCCCTCTTGAAAAATTCATTCCGTATGTATGGTCGGCTGAAATCATGATATTATGAGTGATATGGTACATTTAATCACTTAAGTTAATCAGTAAAATGTTTATGAAAACAATGAAGCGTTTCTTATTTTCGCTTCGTTAGCTCCCAAGATGATACTAACACAATTTCATTAGGTATGTAAGTAATAAAATTATTCTGGACATAATGCTAATTAGCATTACGCATAATAAAATGAGAAGCCTTGGGGAATTTTATGCAAGATATTGCCTGTTTAACATAGATACTTCGTTATTTAGATGAAGAAATCCGCAGACATGTTTTACCTAATATTTATGAATAAGTACCAATAAATCGATGGGCCCGAACTATAAGGGCCAAAGTATAAAATGACAATTTTACAGGAGAGGCTTCTAAAATTTGAATTTTTGAGTGATAAAATCGAATTTTACGAAATTTTCCTTATATATATACACATGTCATAAATATACAATTACAAGTATTTTTTACGGGTACAGTACATACATACGCAAAACTTTATTCCGAAAGTTGATAACCACAAATTTCATAATTCCGAATAATTTGAAATATCATAAATACTATTTATTGAAATCCGGGATTTCAAGATCCGGCCCACCTGATGGATGGTTACCACGGCATATGGACGTATGCAACCCCAGAGGTGCTGCACACCCTGAAGAAACCTTCTAATGACCTCCTGGAAGAACCCCATATTGTAGTCGCTTAGGAAAACACAGCAGACTAGCTTGGACCGCGAAAATCCTTATGTACCCACATAAAGATTTTCGCAGTTGGGGGCTCTGTGTATGTAAGGGGTTATTTTTAAATTTAGGTCGAAAAATTGTTGATTCAAGGTAGTAAGAACGCCCTTGAGCGTAGAGGTATATGGTTGTATGGGTCTCATAGGTATATGGGCATCATGCAGGAATGTTATTTTTTTCAATAGGCCACATGATTAATTACATCGATAAGATGCGTTTACCATAAAAAAATCAAAATGACTAAATTGTTAGTTTAGCCCATATACTGAAGGACCCATCGAAATACTTACGAGTATTACAAATCCACGAAGATCATTCTACAATATTAGTTTTCAGTGCATCAGCAGCCTGGGGTTAAGCTCGTCACCTTCATATAAAATGAGTTGAAACTCATATATTATGTAGTTCTTAATGAACTGTGTAATAGCTGTCTATCCGAGTCGCACGTCTACTTAAATTTTCTGTTTGCTCTATTAGTATTAATAAATGTAGGTATATATAAGTTAGCTTAAAATAGGAGTTATTATTATTATTATATACTTTATTGTACACCTTAAAAATACAGAATATAAAATAAATGTCTACGGAAACAGTACAAGGGCGGCCTTATCGCTTTAAGCGATTTCTACCAGGCAACCTTTGGAAAACCTTTGATCTTTATCTAGACTGTATTTAACTATGCAATTAAAAATTCAAATATTTTTTTTTCCGGCTTCAAGTTACGAACAAGCTTAGTAGCCTCAACTTGAAACGACATTTTCACTTCAACTAGTGATAAAATGGCAATTATAATGTAAAAACCATCGATGGAATTTTTAAAATAAATATTCTTATAAAAGTAAACATATGTCACGCCTATTATCCTACGGGGTCGAGGGGTAGGCAGAAATAACAGCCCGCCATCTGCTTCTATCCGCACATCGTGAGCTTCCTTTACCTAATAAAATATAAAACAATAATTAATTTCTAAATAAACAATTCCCCACTTTTATACGAAGAAAAGTGGTATTTTGACCAACGCAAAAAGATATATTCATGAGCATAAATAAAAATTTGCAGTGAGCATGACATGAACCACACACAAAGACTAATTCACTAGTCGAGCCGATCCTTTTGTGCTTAGAAAAACATAGCTCTGGCACAAAAAAAATCGTAAAAATATTCTCGCTTGTAATAAATAAAAAGCAAAACCAGCTATTTGAATTTAGAACTACAAAGTCAAAGAGAAATAGAAATAAAAGCTATAGCCTATCCTGATTTGACTGCAGCAGCCATATTTTCAGAACCGAAGCACGTGTGCATCAAACAACAATGGCTCACGTAGTCCATTTGATGTAAGCGCCGCAATACTATTCAATTGTAAAAAGTCCAGTATTCTGCAATAGCTGCGGTTCGTATCAGTCCAATTGTATACCATTTGGCATGTTCTATAAACAATAATTTCTACTAAACTGGCTGTACTGTACGGAACAAGAAATTTGGTTAAAAATACCTATGCACAGCAACTTTTTGTAGTTGTCATACAGATGACATTATAGATAGACGCGCTATTGTTATACAGACAGACAGTGCCCCGAACCTCGAGCACGAAAAATGATCGAATTCGTAATGTAAGGTATCGAGAGAACGGAACATTGCGATTGGCAGGCTTCACACACACGCAGTATCACAGTAGCCACCTGGCCTATCGCGATGCCCCGCTCTCTCGATACCTTCACGTTCTCAATTCAAAAGTCATTCCCGCCTCACCAAGGAATCGGACTTAAATCGGAAAAGGACTTAAGTAATGTGTCAACATTACTTGGGAACGTTCATATCTGACGGAACTTGCGTCAAACACTTGACCGTTCACACTCGACGCACTAACGTAACATCGGTTGAGTGTGAACGGTCAAGTGTTTTTCTATACATTTGTCTGTTCTGGCGTTACGCGACCGATAATACGCGACGCAAGTTCCGTCAGATATGAACGTTCCCCACTCGACGGTTACACTAAACCGTCTTACAAGAGTTGCCACATGTTCGTAACTGTTAAATAATACCTACGTCTTTCGTTCGTGTTTCGTGCCGGCCCGATATTTCGAATGTACACACATCAAAAAAAGTTTGCGATCAATGGCATAAGCTCCTAGAATTCTTTAAATTTAACTTTATCAAGAAAAAATCTATGTTGTATGCTTTCTTTAAATAGGAATACCCTGTTTGAAATTAAAATATAAAACTATTTTTTATTATTTATTTTAAAAAATTGAGCCATTCATCATAATGCAATTGTGATAGAAATTTCATAGAAAGAAAAAGACTGTTTAATTAAACTTAAACTACAATTTATTATTAAAAGGTGTAAATTCAATATAAAATAATCCTCCTCTGGCTCGAACACATGCGAAGATCCTCCTGGGCATGCTGAGGATCATGTTATCCAGCATTTCCTGGGGTAACCTATCCCAGTCTTCAATTGCGGCTTCCCTGAGCTCTGGAACTGTCTGGGGATGTGGCTCACGGTTACATACAGCTCGTTTAAGAGCATCCCACGCGTGCTCTATTGGGTTTAAGTCGGGCGAGCCGGCAGGCCAGTCTAATCGTGTGATATCGTATTCTAGAAGAGCAGCATTGACTCGTTGAGCTCGATGTGCGGGCGCATTATCATCGACCAGTACAAATTGGTGCCCATGGTTTACTCGGAATGGTTTGACGATATCATCAATAGCAACTGCTTTGTACATGTCTGCTGTCATGAAGCCCCGATACGGGATCAAAGGCGTTCTAGCTCCAATCATAATGCCACCCCAAAAAGACACCGATTTTCCGCCTTGCTGAACTGTTCCAGTGGCAGTTCTTTGTCTTTCACGGTCGCCTGGTCTTCTCCAGACACGGACAGGCGGTTATCTGGATGAGTGGAGATTCGGGATTCGTCAACGAAGAGACAGTTTTGCCAAATGTTCCTCACCTTCTTCATTTTGCCGAAGTCTAGCCCACTGCAATCTTCGTTGTTGACGTTGAGCGGAGCTCGCCATGACCTCCATGCTCGTAATCCAGCCTGGTGCAAGCAATTGCGAACGGTCTGCGTGCTAACTTCAAGCCCAGAGGCGGCCCTGACTTCTGCTTTTATTTTAGTGGCGTTGATTGTGGGATCACGGGCTGCCAGCAATCTAATATAGCGCTTTTGGCCAACTGTCAAAACAGTTGGGCAACCGCTGCAGGGTCGGTCAGCTAAATTCTCCATTCCGTGGTACCTCTGCAACGTAGCCACGACACAGGATTGGGATATAGCAAGTCTGCGTGCTATTACTCTCGTGGTGTATCCTTCTTCCCTCAAAGTTACTATTTTAGCTCGTAAAACCTCTGATAATCCTCTTGGCATTTTTTCAATCACTACTTTCCGCGAAAAATATCTTGAATCGGTTATAATTCACTAAATCAGATTTCTGAATGAGCGTAAGCTAGGACTGAAAGCCTTTTTGTAAGAAAAAACAATTGAACGGTGTCATTGTTTTGTGTTCTAATTCTTTATTTTTAAATAAAGAATCTAAAAAGAAGAAAAAATCATAATATAATCTACAGTAACAAAAAAGATTTCAGTTTTTCAAAGTGATCGCAAACTTTTATTGATGTGTGTATGTTTCAAAAAGCGTTTCAAAACGCTCTGGTACATATAGTCTAAAATATTAAATTGACTATAGTATCATTATGTCCATAGTATCATTATGACCATAGTATCATTTTGTCCATAGTATCATTATGTCAGCCCTTCAGCTTGAACTCGGTTACGTATCAATTCGCCAAAATTCATGTCAACTACGGTCGATTAAACTATGGTTAATACATCTTCGTTTATATCACAAATTGGATGACTCAATTACTGTTTCATTCACCTACGTTTGATTGAACTATGTTTGATTGCACTATTGGACGATTCACCGAATGAATGTTTAAGATATTGTTTATTTCAACTAATAGACAACTCACTGGTAATAAAAAAAAATTCATGTTGCAATTTCTCATGAATACTTCGGTTGAAATGAAAGGAATAAAGTTTATTTAAACAGCATGGTATAATATTTTTGATTGCAATCGCGTATTCAAAACCGTTTTGAATCTTTTGTAACTTCAATCGCATATTTATTTTCTTGATTATTTATCATTTCTAGAAATTAGGCTACAACAGAATGGCAAATGTTTAATGATTTGTTACGAGGGATGTCTCCGATATCAGGCTTATAGACAAGAGAGGCGGTTCGCCTGTTCCCAGCTAATGGTTTCCATCATTGTTGGTGACCTCACATTTTGAACCCCGGCTCGAGCACTCCACCTACTCTTCTCCTCTTATAGCAGGCTGTGGACCGCCCATTTTACGTGAGTTATGGGTTTCTGTTCTCAAAATGCTAAAGAACCGCGCAGGTCCATTTTTCAGCCACCTCCTTTTTTTTAAAACCGGTTATAAATGATAAGACCGTCGGCGTCGTCTTTAAAATGCATTTTTTTACTGAAGAACATAATAGGTGGGTCTGCCGGGGTGCGAGAGATATCCTTTCGGCAATCTCACCTCCAGCAACCAAGGACCCAAGACGGCGTGCGTTTTAGTCGGTTCGAGTCCGACGTAACCGCCTCCACCAGCTCCGTGGGGGTAAATATTATATACTTGATGACGTCTAAGTACAGCTTTTTATTTATGGAATGAGTGAATACGAAGTAACAGCGATTGTAATCCTGAACCACAGGAGTATTACAGTCGTATGCAAATAATTTAGTACAGAATATATGCTAAATGGTCCAATAATATCAATTATGCTGACGATACCGGATCAGGTTAATGTTAATACTGTTGGAATATCAGGTAGGTACTTAGTGTGAGTACATTAACACCAGGCTGATTTTGTTGCGTATATAAGTATGTAATGTGTTACCGATTTCAATTTTTTGGGATTTTTGGGAGTTACGAATACAAAATATGTAGATAAGATAGAGGAAATAATATGCCTTTTTTTCGTAGGGTACCTCCCTCGCTGGAGCCGGAGGGGGAGGTTATGTTGGACTCGAACCGACTAAAACCGCACGCCGTCTGTGGGTCGTCGTGCTAGACAGAGGGTGAGGTTGTCTTCGACATATCCTTCGCACCCAAGCTGACCAACAATGGTGAGAGAGAAAAACGGTGTCCCTTTTTTTTTTTTTTTCGTGCGGATATCCCCACGGATACCCCCCCTGCCGGAGCCGGAAGGGGAGGTTATGTCGGACTCGAACCGACTAAAACCGCACGCCGACTGTGGGTCTTGGTGCTAGGCCGGAGGTGAGGTTGTCAAAGACATATCCCTCGCACCCCGGCTGACCCAGGGCCATCCCTTACGGTCTGGCCCTCCTCAGGAGGGGGGACAACGGTGTCCCCAACTCGCCCCCGGAATGGGGAGGCGCGCTGTCCAGCGCGCCGCCGCCGTGGCCTGCTTCTGCTGGGGTGACAGGCGGCTCCACCCGTCACCCCCAGACCCGCGCTCATGGGGGACGGAGGTCAGTCAGTGCCCTCCGACGCCCGAGTTGCCTGCGCGCGCGGGCGGCGCGATCCGCGAGTCTTTCTCGCTCGCGCCGCCTCTCCCGCTCCGCCGTCTCCTTCACGACCATTACCTGCTCGCTGAAGGAGACGCCGGCCGCCCACGCGTCCGCGCAGCGGACCATTGCTGTGAGCAGGGTGGCGAGGGTAAGAACTCTCACTCCCAGGGCCGCCACTAGCTCCCGCCTCGGTTCGGCCCATGCCGGGCACTCGGTGAGCGTGTGCAGCCCCGTATCCTCGCTCGCGTCGCAGTGATGGCACTCGGACGTTGGCTCTTTTTCGATCCGACACAGATATCTCCCGAAGCACCCGTGCCCGGTGATAATCTGCGTCAGTCGATACGAGAGGCTGCCATGTGGCCTCTCGAGCCATTCCCCCATGATGGGCCTTACCGCCTCTATGACGGCATGCCCTGCGCGTCGTTGCTCAAGTCGTCGCTCCCACTCCGCCACCATGATCCCGTGGAGCCGGGACCTCTCGGCCCGAATGTCTTCGGGCTCGGGATCGAATCCCCGCTCCCGCGCCTCCTTACGGAACCGATACAGTGCCGCAAGGGATCTCGCTTCCAGGATCCACGGTGGCGATCCGGCTAGGAGACTCGCCGCTTCAAAGGATATCGTGCGGTACCCCCTAATGGCCCTGCAGACCATCGTCTGCTGCGGAGCATGCAGCAGTTGCACGAATCTGGCCCGCAGCGCGTCCGCCCACACGGGGCACCCGTACAGGGCCATGGACCGCACGACACCCGCGTAGAGTCTCCTGCAGGAGTCCTCTGGGCCCCTCAAGTTGGGCAGCAGCCGCACCAGCGCGTTAGCTGACACCAACAGTTTGGGGCGCAGACTTCGGAAGTGCTCTCCGAAGTCCCACCGACCGTCAAGTACGAGCCCCAGGTATTTCAACCGGGGCTTGATGTCGATGGGAGTACCTCCTACTGTCAAGCTGGATCCCGGGGGTGGCCTGCGCCGAGGACCATGAAAGAACAAGGCCTCGGATTTGTGCAGAGCCACCTCGAGACCCAGCCGCCGGATCCGATTCACGACTTGAGCAACAGCGGTCGTGGCCCTCTGGGTCGCCTCGCGGTGTGTAGCGCCACTCACCGTCACTAGCGTGTCGTCCGCGTAGCACGTGACGGTGGCCCCGAACGCGAGCTCACCGCGAAGCACCCAGTCGTATCCGATGTTCCACAGGAGCGGCCCCAGGACCGATCCCTGTGGGACACCGCACGACATCTCACGCCTACCGACGCCGGTCGCACTTGGGTAGATGACGGCCCTCTCCGTCAGGTACGCCCCGACTATGCGGCGGAGGTAGAGAGGCACATCGTGGTACACGAGCGCCTCCCTGATGCAACTCCAGGGCAAGGTGTTAAACGCGTTGGAGATGTCCAAAGACACCGCCAACATCACCTCGCCCCGGGCAACCGCATCCTCCGCCAGAGTCCTCACGTGCATGATGGCATCCACAGTGGAACGCCACCGGCGGAAGCCGTACTGCGTGTCCGCTAGGTCCGGCCCTACTCTAGAGAGGTGCTCGACGAGGCGCTTGGCAATCACTCTTTCGAAGAGCTTGCCCACCTCGTCGAGCAACACTATGGGCCGGTACCCGGACGGCTCGTCCGCCGGGCGTCCGCCCTTGCGGATGAGGACCAGTTTCCCCGTCTTCCACATCTTCGGAAACTGGCCCCGCTCCAGGCATGCGCTGAGGAACCCTCGCAGTCGGGGTTCGAGACCGTCTTCTCCTAGAGCTAGGACCCACGCACGGCCTGGAATGCCGTCGGGTCCCGGGGCGGTGTTCTTCTTGGCTCTAAGCCGTCGCACCGCCAGCTCTAGTTCTACCCAAGTGACCTCGGGCACGTCGTCGTCAATAACCACGCCGGGCGCATCAGGCGACCGAGGTGGCGGAGTCATCTGCGGCGGAACGTGTTCCGCCCGCGCCGGGAACAGGGATGCCACCACTCCTCCAAGCAGAGCCGGCTCGAGAACCTGGGTCAGGGGAGGGGCCCGGGGGCGCAGCTTTCCTCTTACCAAGCGGTAAGGCCGCCCCCATGGGTCCCGCCCCAGTGTCTCCAGCAGCTCCCTATAGGAAGCTGCCTTGGACCGCTTGATCTCCGCTCGGAGGGCATTCCTGGCTTCCCTGTATCCCTCTTGCAACTCCGCCACTAGGGGATCTGTGTCTGCGGGGCGGCTACGCCTCCTACGGAGCCTGGCCCACCGGCGGTGCGCGATCACGCAGGCTTGACGCAGCCTCGCGATCTCCGCAGTCCACCAGTAGACCCGGCGCCTCGGACTATAGGCTGGAGCCCTAGACATACCCGCATCGCAGACAACAGTCATGGCCTCCCGGAACCACGCCGCCTCGTCATCGATGTCATCAGGCCTGTCCGGCACCATGGCCCAGGCCTGCACGGAGGCGGCTTCCAGGAGAGCATCCCTATTCAGTCCCCTAAGCACCCAGCGCGGCTCGCGTGGGGCCGGTGTGACCGGCGCATCACTCTCGGGAGGGGAGACATCAAACCGAACGTATCGGTGATCCGACAGTGTCTCCACCTCCACGACAACACGCCAGCCCCGCACACGTTGCGACAGCGGAGCGCTCGCGAATGAGAGATCAACGATCGAACTCGCCCCGCGCTCCGCCACCCAGAACGTGGCTTCGGCCCCGCGATTCTGGAGAACCAGACCGAGAGTAGCGGCCCAGCTCTCCAGAGCCCTACCTCGCGGGTTCGTGTGCCGGGACCCCCAAGCCTCAGACCAGGCATTGAAGTCCCCAAGCACAAGAACCGGGCGAGGGTGACAGGCATTGACGACGTCGGTCAGCCGCTCCAGCGACTGCCGATACTGCCCTATGCGTCGGTGTGATGCCGGCGTGAAGTAGACGGCCACGACCGCAATCTCCCCCACACGCGCCGCTACGATGCCATGCTCCCTTGCGATCACCACAAAGGGAGGGGCACCCGCAGCGGCGTTACGCACCAGTGCCGCCGATCCATCCAGGTCGACCACCCAGGCAGGCCCGGGGGGCCGGTGGGTGTACGGATCGGCGACAGCGGCGACGTGTATGGACCACTGTGCCATGCTCTGGAGCAGAAGAGCCTGAGCATCGACACCGTGGCCCACGTTCGCCTGCAGGATGCGGAGTTGGGGATCCATTATGGAACCATCTCCGCATCCCGCTGCGAACTATCGGCGGAACGCCCACCTCGTGGCTTCGGCTCCCTTCCGGTGCAGGCCTTGCTGCCAACCCGATGGTCGGCCGGTTTGCCCCCCGCTGCACACCTAAAACAGTGCAGCGGAGCCTCGCAACCACCGGCCCTGTGACCGGGCTGGCCACAGCGGAAGCAGCGGTCGCCGACCGTCACCTCCGCCGTGCACTGCACCCCCACGTGTCCGACCGACAGGCACCTAAAGCACCTAGCCGGTCGAGCCTGCAGGAGCTGTGCCCGCACCCCAACAACGCCGTCCACCACGAGGACCCGCTGATCAGCAGCCTTTTGAGCTGCCGCGATGGGGCAGCCGACAACTGCCGCCCCCTGTCCGCGACGGCCGTAGCGTATTGCTCCGACCTTAACCGCCTCCAGGGGGCAGCCCCCGGCCTCCGCCACGGTGGCCCGAATTTCTTCGGCCGTGATGGAGTCGTCCAGGCCCGAAATACGCAGTTCTGCGCACTTGATGGGCCTGGACACCCGGACGTCGGCTGCGTCCAGCGTCTCCCTTAGCTGAGCCGCTATGGCATCAGCCTGGGGACCGCTGGAGGCACCAGGGACCTGGATGAGGCGGGCCCCCGTCCGAGTCTCCGTGACTCGGAGGGGCTTCGCCAGCTTAAGAGACCTCATATCTATGAGGCCTCTGGCCCGCCTCACCAGGTCGGGGTATTGCACGCCCCTCTCCGCGGCCTCCGGCGTCATCGTCAAGACGACAGCCGTGGTGCGGGGGACGCGCAGCCTTCCCGGCGCTCCCTTCGCGGCAGCCTCGGCCTTCTTGGCCTTTTTGGCTGCCCTCCTCTTAGCGTTCCGCCTCTTCCGGGTTTCGCCGACTACCTCCCAACCTCCTGCCGGTGAGGCGCTTGTAGAGGCAGTCGGGGCCGGAATCGAACCTGGGGCCAGGGCTGGGGCTGGGGCAGAGGACGTCTTCCCCTTGCCCTTCCCCTTTCCCTTGCCCTTGGACTGGGCGCCCTGCGCGGCAGCAAGCTGACCAACAATGGTGAGAGAGAAAAACGGTGTCCCAGCTCGCCCTCGGTATGAAGACGCGCGCGTACGCTCGCCACCGCCCTGGCATGCTTCTGCTGGGGTGACAGGCGGCTCCACCAGTCATCCCCAGACCTGTGCTCATGGGGGACGGAGGTTAGTCCGTGCCCTCCGACGTCTGAGTCGCCTGGCAGCGGGCAGCGCGGTCAGCGAGTCTGTCTTGCTCACCCCGCCGATCCCGTTCCGCCGTCTCCTTCTCGAGCATTACTTGCTCGCAGAAGGAGACGGCGCGCGGCCGCCCACGCATCCGCACAGCGGACCAACGCCGTGAGCAGGGTGGCGAGTGTGAAAACTCTCACTCCTGGGAGTGCCTTGGGCCACCACCAGCTCTCGCCTCGGAGGAAATAATATGCCTTTTTCTTTTTATATTTAATACGATTACTAATGACAGGAATTACTGGTCTTCCTCCTGAAACCTCCAGCTAAGTAACTAGTATTAGGAGTGAGTCCGTATGTAATGTAATGGCTGGGATTCGACTCGATCGTATGACCGACTACTTAACCACTAAGCTACCATCGCAATTAAAGTTAAGAAACGATTTCTTTATTTGGTTTGTTGTGGCTTTTATGGAAGTGACTACTGTCTGACCCCCAATCTTGAAAGAACAGCCTGCGCCTGAGCCTTGATCAGCAAGTGTACCGCCCCGGCGGCGTGAGATTAGCTAGGACCTAGAGATCTTTGTGAAGTCCTAAACCATTCTATCATTAAAATACTCACGCAGTACAAAAATTTCAACCTCTACGTGACATAATTTACAAAATGTTTACGCTAACATCCTAAATGTCTCAGTACACAAGAACTTCGGTACTGCCTCGAACAGATTCTAGCGAACACATCTCAAGAACTCCTTCAATCAAAATTTAAGTTGATATTGGAAAAGTTTAGCAAGATTGATGCGTAACTGTTATACGAACGACTTAAGGTCTTTCCACTTTTATCAGCAACGAATTGACAGCATACGGAATACGGAACATAACTTCGGGGAAGTTTAACTTAGTGAGTATGAGCAGTAGATGTTTGTGCTTTGTATGCTCACGATAACGCTCGTTGAGTTAACTCTTTTCATATTTAGGTGAATAGGGAGAATGGATCCATAAAGACGTAACTTTTAAAGTTTGTTTTATATGTGTACAATGTGTTTTCAGGATTAACGAGAATATAATGGTGTGATATTATGATTATGTAATGTGATACTTGAATGATTTTTTCAGCATTAAGTATGCTAACTATACAAATCGAATACATAGGAAAAAATTAATGAATGTATTGAATTAGTAATGTGATAGTTTTTGGAACGTAAAGAGAATTATTATTCAGTATTATTTATTAACCTAGATTAAGATTTTTCTGGAAAATTGTGTTTTTTCACTTATTAGTTTATTCTCCGTGGGTAGCAATTAATCTATATCGTCTATAATATTAACCAAGTTTTATTGCAATCGAATGAGTAGAGTAGGTAATCATTCTCCGTTTATGTTAGCGTATTACAATACTTACAAATAAACATAACATAACATAAACTCACGCCTGTATTCCCCGAAGGAGTAGGCAGAGGTGCTAGCACCCACATTTCACCAGTCAAATAAACATACATAATTTTTTATATTCATATATAAAAATATATTCTTGTTTGCATTGACGATCGGAGACCTTCGGGACTTCAATATTGTATTTGCAAAAAAGAAAATCTGTGTTTCGGACTATCTGTCAAGCTTTCCCTCCGAAGCTGGTAAAACGATTTTAAAGAAATTTGATACAGTGATAGAATAAAGCTTGAGAAAGGACATGAGGTAGGTTCGGTCGCGATAACCGACAACCACGCGGGCAACAGCTAGTGGTATAATAATACTCTTTCCGGTAATAAATTCATTGCAAAACTTGTAATTTTATGTAAGAAAGCCCTTATTTTTTTTTACGATAAAGTTGCAGTGATACATGTCTACGATTCACTAAAAAAAAGTTTATTTCTTATAAAGGGCTATTATTGGACTCGTTTGTGTATTAAAGGGACAATCGAGTACAAAAAGTCATAGTATGAAGTTTGAGATGCAGCTTGGCTGTATTGATATCTACTTTTAGATAGGTCTCGAACAGACTCCTGATAAAACGGGTGTTTCCTCGTGGCCACACTAGATTGTGAAACTGATTTGGCCACGAGGAATAATATTTCCTCGTAGCCAAACTACTTGTCATTAAACTTTTTAGTCAACCTGTATACAGTAAGTTTGTACTACCGTGGTCTAAGTATGTACAGTCGTGAACAAATAAAAAAGTGACAGCAGGGAGGTAATTTATCATCATCATCGTGGTATTAGTTTCGGAGCAGCCACTTAGTCTTGCATGTTTGAGCCCAGTGTTTGCCTTTGCTCCCACTCTTTGATTTGGCTTATCTTAGCTTTATGGGAACGAATGTTTGACTGACGGCTGGCTGCAACGAGAGCCTGCATTTGAACCTTTGACCTTGTTGCTCGTGATTGCTCATGACTTTTTCGATCGTTGAATGTACCAATCGAAAATATACATAGGTATTTCAATACATTATATTCGCACCTGTAAATTCCCAAAAGGGGTAGGATTCTCTTACGTGCCAAAAAAAATTGGGTGTAATAACACCCATATTTCGCCACGTAATATGGTGTACCTATTGCCGTTAAGCAGGCATTTTGACATGTGCCCACAGTTCAAAACATTGGTAAAAATTAACGAATATTTCCGTTGTATTATGACGTCATTATGCGCATGCGGTGATCATATCACATTACGCGGTGACCCCACAGTCGTTTACTGGTGCAGTCATTTACGGACAGACATTTTCGTAAAGCCATTTCAGTGTTGTACTGTACGTATGACGTCATCAGTTTTAATTAAATGCCCCATTTTAGTTCGCACCTCTATGGGACACGTATGGTTGTTGACAATTTTTTATGCTTATGTCCAAGCTATTTGAAAGCTATACTTTGAAGGAATAAGATATATTTTAAGATGACATATTAAATTAGGCGTTACTTGGTGGAAATTCATTATACAGAGGATATTCATTATACATAGCTTAGAATAACACTAGGCTATATGGCTTGCGAGGCTTCAGACATTAGTTCAGGAAGGTTTATTCCATTTATAACATAACTAACTGTTGCTCGCGGCTTTTGAATTCCTTGAATTTTGATTCCGTTCCCGAAATCCATGTGATGTGTATGTATTATTCCTGACTGTAATATATTCCCCAAATTTCAATCAGACCCGTTCAGCCGTTAGAGCATGATTGTATAAAAAACATCTTCACAAATTTTAACATTTATAATAATAAGTTGACCTGGCGAACTACCGCCAAGTTTCTTCCGCCCGCGTGGTGTCAGAACCCGTTCCCGCAGCACCCTCTACTATATTAAGCACTTATTATACATATAAACCTTCCTCTTGAATTACTCTATCAGTTAAAATAAATCGCATCGAAATCCGTAGCGTAGTTTTAAAGATATAAGCATACATGTAGTGAAGTAATGATTAATAGGAATTAGGATAGTATAGGACTATAGTTCCTTATACGGCATGCACAGAAAGGCTAATATGTGCGTTACTAAAGTTGTAGAAATAGAGAGATCACTGCTATTATTATATCTTTGCTATATTTACCAAGAATAGTTACAATACCCCGGGCCTTTCAAGCGTTGTATTCCTAGCTCTTGAAATAATAAAGATAAAATCTACGGAGATTCCTACAATGTTGGAGATTTCATAATCAACAGAAAGTTACACACACTTTGCATATAATATCAATGTTATGCTAAAGTTCAAGGAATTACGATGATATTAGCTATTGGAATGTTCGAAATAGGCTGAATAGTAACTATATTATAATAAATTTATATTTCACGTAAAGATAGCAAACGGAACTCTCGCATCCGCGTCAGCCTTCATGTCCGTGACATCGCAGATAAAATGCAAGAGAGCCACCTTCTGGTGGGGCCACGTCTTACGGCAACCAGGCTACGTGGGTAACAAATGCCTGGCAATGGCTCCCCCACCGGGTCCAGGTAAAAGGGGTAGCCCCAAGAAGTCCTGGCTTGACGTCGTGGAGGGTGACATTCGTGCAAATGTTCTCATAGTAGTATAATAGAACAGAGTCTGATAAAAGGCGGACACCACCATGAATATATAGGATTACCACGTATAAAGGCTTCTTGCAGTCTTTGTCGTTTTTAGATCTAGTCATTCTAACGATTAGGTAAATTTATAGACTTAGTCATTTTTTTTTATACATGACACGTCAATTTGACTTCACCTCGCCTGATGTTAAGCTAAAGGCAAAGTCTCGGAAAGAGGGTCACCATCGTAAACATTTACCATGTTAACAGTGGTGGCACTCAGCTTGACGGCCTCATTAGATGCCTTTTCACGCGACTGTAGGAAGAAGGAAACACGTGAGCTGGCAGGGAATTCCAGGTCTTAGTGGTGCGGCATAGGAATGAATCACTGAAACGCTTGGTTCTAGCAGGTATACTCTGCACCGTAAATGGATGGCATCTTAGCCCTGCACCCTGTCATTAAGATACTAACCCGTCTTACCACTTTTTAGAGGAGCAGTAAGAGAGAGAGGGGGGAGGGGGGCTCGTGGTCAACCGAGCAGGCAAGGTTAAGTAGCTAGGTTTGTTTTAGGATAGGTGACCATTCTAAACATCATCCTCCTGCCCTCATCCCAAGTTTATTTGGGGTCGGCGCAACATGTGTGTTTCTTCCATTCATCTCTAGTTGCAGTCATTTCAACTCCCTTCTTAACAATATCATCCTTCACACAGTCCATCCACCTCCTTTTAGGTCTTCGTCCCCCCTTATAGCCCTTCCACTTCCATATTTCATACCCTCCTTACGACATTCTAAACACAGTTCGATATCGCTAACGCGTTGTAAAGGTCAAAGGGCAGTCGCTTTACGGAAAATGTCAAAGTTCAGGCATTTTCTAGTTAATTTGAGACCCCATCTGAGTTGAGAAAAGATTCGAGAAGAAGTAGGCTTAAAAGCAATTAATAGGTACATCCTGCTAATATTATAAACGCGAAAGCTTATAAGTATGTATGAACTTTATATACTGTGGGAAAAATCCCCACGGATACCAGTGGAGGTGGTTATGTCGGACTCGAACCGACTAAAACGCACTCCGTCTTTGGGTCTTGGGTTGCCTGAGGTGAGAATGCAGGAAACATATCTCTCGCACCCCGGCAGACCCAGAACCATCTCTTTCGAGATGGCCCCCTTCGGGAAGTATGAATGGATGGATGTTAGTTACTCTTTTACGTTTATACAGCTAGAGCGATTTCAATAAAATTTGGTATGGAGTTAGCTGACACCCTGGATTAACACATAGGCTATGTTTGGTCGCGATAACCAACATCCACGCAGGTTGAACCGCGGGCAAAAGCTAGTTATACATATAGGAAGAGAGGCTTTTCTTCATTGTTTGGTTACTTCCTCAGAAATGCTAATGCCACCCGCGGTATGAACTTACGGACATTGTTTTGATTCATTATACCTTGTGGGAATGTCCCAGTGTTTTAACAAGGGCCCCTTCAAACAGTGTCGTTAAATATTCACCACATTACTGGGGGACATTGGTTTTGTGAAAGGTCACGCTGATTGTTCGAGTTCGTATGAATAAATGTGTACATTTACGAATATTAACAACTATGAAATTTAAATGAGTCTTGTTTTGTAGTTGTTGAGATAAATGATTATGTTTTGAGTTGTTTAACATCGGACAGATATATACAGCCCAGACTCGACCTCAGATGCATGGCTCGAGTCAAAATAGTGCCTGGAATATGGCAATAGGCTCACCCCCTATTACATGGGACCGAATACAATGATTGGTGAAATGAGGATGATAATTCACCTCTGCCTAACCCTCCAGGGATAAAGGCGTGAGTATATGTATATGTTAGAATATAGCGATTGCACCCACGACCATAGGAATAAAAAACCCTTTTGGAGAGAGGAGTTAATATTTGTTTGGGGCTACGTTTTCAATTTATGGAAACAGGTTTCAAACATTCTTCGACCAAGCGCCATACGGAATATGATAAATGCGCAAGTAACGCCTAAACCAATTAACCGATTTTGATGAAATTCGGTATAGGGGTAGATTAGACCTTGAGAGAGGACATAGGCTATGTTTCGTCGCGATAAACGACATACACGCGGGCGGAGCCGCGGGCAAAAGCTAGTAACAAATAATTGAAGCCCCTCTGTGGAGTGGTCACGGTAATATTCATAGACTCACACTGGTGGTTCAAGTTTTTAAAGTGACATGACCTGTATATAGAAATAGGTCACGCGTGGCTACTTAAAAAAAAATACATATTGACCAGGGTCACCTCTGATTCTTAATATTATGACAATCAAAATCCCTTCGGAGGTTATGGCGGATAGATATCTATAATGTTGGTTATGGCTTACCATACAAGCGATTTTTTCGTAGTACGATATCGGCATTTACAATGCAAAAGAGTCGTTCGTGTTGTTTCGCAGTTTGTGTGGCCAATTGTATAGCATTTACGGAGCGATGGGGATCGCTGCACAGTGCGAATACACCTTGTTTCCCGTTTCCCCAATTTTGAAATTACTGGTTGTAGCAATCTCGGTCAGAAAATGTGCTTTTTGATTTTAATATTGCATAGTATCTGAATATTTTTACTTCCTTTTATTGTTATAAATAGGTATGAAAATCGGGGTATATAGGCAATGCATAGGTAGAGGGGGGAACACGACTGACGGTGGAGGTGAGCGCTGATGCATCACAAGGTGGCCACCCTAAACCTACACCTGGGTCGCAAGTCCCAGGTGCCGTCACCGTGTTCCTCTCTGTACCACGCCATGGACCCGGCGACCGCACGGTGAATCCATGGAATGCTGAGTACCGGATCTGGGTTATGGTGTATGGAAGTACTTGTAGGTGCATCCTGAAATAGATGGCTAGGCTAGGACATACTGGATACGGAAGACCGCGGATCATGTATCGTGAGCAATGGCGCATATTGGGAAAGGGCTATGTCCAGCAATGGACTGCACAGGCTAATTGATTGATTAAGGTGGGTCCAACATAGTTGTTTTGTTATTCAACTTAGCTTCAACAACGCCACGTTCAAAACATAAACAAACATTGGCACCGTATTTATAACCTATACATGTAAAAAAAAAGCAAAACTTATGTTTTCGGTTTCGTTGAGTTATTAAGCCTACGGAAGCAGTCAGCTCCCTGGACTCCCTGTCAGGTCACGTGTTTCCTTCTTCCTACAGTCCCGGGTTCTTTAAGCGGGGCATGAAAATGTATCTGATGAGGCCGGCAAGCTTGAGTGCCACTATTGTCAACATGGTACATATTTACGATGGTTTGCCTTTAGCTTACTATTAGGCGAGGTGAAGTCAAATTGACGTGTCCTTTTATAAAAAACCGGCCAAGTGTGAGTCGAACTCGCCCATGAAGGGTTCCGTAGCAGCAAGTAGGTAATTTGAGTTTATTTTACTTTAGTTGATTTAATTTTATTTATTTTAAGAAACATTTTTTAACCATTTTGTGACTGAGTCATGAAATACTTAAAAACTAATCTTGAAACTGAAAAGGATTATATACTTTTGTCGCTGACTATACCATAGTGGCATAGTAGATATTCTGTTTTGTACACATCAGTAGGCCTTTGAAATTATATCATAGGTGTGTAACCTTTGTTTTCTGTAGTTGATTAATTACGTATAACAGTATCAAATGTATAACTTCAAAGGGACAAGTCCCTTAATTACAGTCTTACCTACATAAGTCTCTATTATTAATATATCTAAGCATTAAATGTCTTTAAAAACCACTTAGTAATAGTAAAGAGATGTTATTACTTCCTATTTTAAAATGTGTAGCAATAGGAATTACTAAGGCAGGAAAAGAACCATATGGTCTCTGCTTACCCCATTGGGAAAAAGGTGACTGTATGTACCTATGTGAAGAAACCCCCAAGATTACCTCTCCACCGTTGTCAACTGAGGATAAATCGAGATCGAATCCTGAGCCATTTGTATGGGTGACGTAAGTTGTCCAAATTATAAAAACCTAAGTATTTCTAACTTATGCTTTGAAAGATCGTACAGAATACCACGTTATCAAGTAATCGAAACGAAACTCACTTATATGTGATACCGCCACGATACTGAATCGGGCCCCTGTTTTTAAATCGCAAGGTTTTCCGTACTTAGTTTGACAGCCTCATCAAATACTTTCTCACACCCCGCTTAAAGGACCCGGGATTACTGAAAGAAGAAAATGTTTTTTATACCACTTAGTGTGCAAACAAGACAAGGCCTATGGTCGTATGCCACTCCAGTGACGTCATAGTCTTGCTGCTGGCCCCAAACGAACCTTCTAAAGGCCTTCTTGAAGAACCCCTTATTGTAGTAGCTTGGAAAATCACTGCAGGGTTCATTTCATTTCATTTCACAGTTTGAATTAAATAATGAAATAATATAATTATCTAAAATTGCATTAATATAGCCATCAAACTGCTATATATGTAAAGTAAAGCCAACGAAGCGAGAGAAAAAAGGTAAACAAAGTTTTAGCGGTTCCAACTTTTATCATTTCCCGCGCATTCCAGACAGGAATGACATTGCTCATAAGATGGCGAATCTGACAGTTTAGAACCGCTGCGCTGACAGTTTTCCTGTACTACGAAACACGCAACGACAGCTGTCGCTAGGCCATTGTCGCGTACGTGTGATATGTGCGATAAGGACAGAGACAATAATCGCTGGCTATCGCAACGTAACTCAGTAATGGTCGCTCTGTTTACCTTTTTTCTCTCGTCTCGTTGGCTTTACTTTAGACGGAACTGTATGTAGATATAACCTACACTTCAGACAATTGATTAGCATGTATAGTTTTGTAAAGGTAACTACTGCTTCGGTTAACATCCAGATTCGCAATATTAAGTGAATATTGTTATACCAAATTGGTTTTCAATTACATGTTTGTGAGTGCTTGTTCCGATATATCCAAATTGAATATAACTACATACTTATACAATAGAAACTTCTGAGTATTGTACAAGGAAATGGTTTTCCATGTTTGTGTATTCTACTGTTTTAAATATAATGTTATCATACAGTGCCGTGTAGGTTTCCGGCGGAGTACAATACGACCACTTCTTCATCTCGGACAACACTTGCAGGGCTTAGATATCACCCGCATACGGTGAGGAATATACCTTCTAAAATCAATCGGGTCGTTGAATCATTCCTATGCCGCGCACTATTAAGAGGACTTCCTAGCTAGCGAATAATCCTGAACCTGAACGCCACTATTGCCGTCGCACCCCTCTCAATCCTGTCCCCGTAGAGTGCGATAAGAATAGCCGCAGCTCAGACCGATTTTATCACAATTTTTTTGGGCAAAATCAAGGTTTCGTATTTCCCGTTTTTACAGCGAAAACTACGCCGATTTCAATATTTTTGACGCCGTTTTATAAGGAAATAGCGTAGGCATGTTCCTGTTATTTTATAACGTTAAAACCTTTTCGAATTTGTCTGGTAGTCCTCCAAACATGGTATCATCTTTAGACGATCATATTTTCTTATTTTATTGACTGCCGACAAAATTAAAATAACAGGGACATGCGTACAGAAGATCTTGATTTTACGAAAACAATAATATTGTTCTAGAAGCAATATTCAGGGAGGAAAAAGAGTCCTCTCAAGACTTGGAACTCCCTGCCAGCTCACGTGTTTCCTTGAAAAGGCATCTGATGAGGCCGTCAAGCTGAGTGTCACCACTGTTAACATGGTACATGTTTATGATGGTGACCCTCTTTCCGAGACCTTGCCTTTAGCTTACCACCAGGTCCTTTTATAAAAAAAAGGTTTGTAAATCAATAAGTTTAAACTATATACACATATTTGGAATTTCTGTTAAAGTTCATAACTAAATTTCATTCGTTGAAAACTGAACTGCGTGCTCAACATTGCTCAACACAAATGCAAAACTCAAAATATATTTTATGTGGTGTATTTATAATAGTAGATAGTTTGTTTTTGGTAACTCAATTAAAGCTGAATAAGTAATAAAATAAATCTGTATTAAAATTTCATAAAAGTTGGTTTAGTTATGTTTACAATAAGAGTAAATAAGGTTATTATTTGTTTTATCTTTTATGTGTGTAGGTAGATTAATGTTAATGCTTTGGTAGATTAGTTTAAGTTTTTAGTTTATAACTAGCCTATGCCTGCGGCTTCACTTGTGTGGTTGTCGGTGTTCGCAACTTTATGTCACTCCTAGGGACTCGCTAAATGCGAAAAACATACGTTATATATTAAGGCTGACCAAATTCTAATATTTAAAAAACCCGACTGATACTGAAAAGATCGAAATAAGTTTGATATCAGGCGGTACCCATTAACTTTCATACAGTTCATTATTTGCAAATGGGTACCGCCTGCTATCAAACTTATTTCGATCTTTTCAGTATCAGTTTTTAAAATACGTTTTAGTTACGATATATGCGTAATATATTTTAGTATTCTCCATTTAATTACCTTCATTTTAATACCCTACTCGATATGTTTGAGTGAAAGTATTTTTTTTTGCCAATATACATTTTGATGGCAAAAGTTAATCGTGTAGCTCATTTTTCACATGTAACCAGGAACACTAAGGCGATAAATACCTTTATTTTGAGACATCAAACATTGAAATCTGTCCAATGGTTCAGAAGATATGAGGTTTTAAAGAAAATTAAAAGCATACAAGATACGCGTGAAAAACATAAGAACCCTTCTTGACAGTCAAGTAAAAATACCGAGGTATTCCTCGAAGCGCCACAGTTTTGAGGCGCACCAAATGAGGCGCACCATTTTTATTCTTCGGAGCGCACCATTTAGTAGCGCTCCCGAGAACAATTAAAAATATTAACTTTTTATTCTTCGAAGCGCACCAATGATTATTAACTTTCGAATAGAGATAGGATACTAACTGAAACTATCGATATAAGTAAAATACGTTATGAGGTATTGAGTTATCAGGGCGTAATTTTCGAGAACAATATCGTTGCATGGATGGCAACCATGGAACTAAAAGTGAATTTGTCAATATGTGTTTTCAAATATCTATTCTTAAAGTCATGTCAAAGTGCTATCCTTATTTAATACAAACTGGGGTTAAAAATTCAGGATTATTAGGTAATTCATAATCTGGAGCTGGAATTCAGCCAATATTTAAAGCATTTTGTAAAGCTTCTAATAATATTCAATTATCACGACCGTGACAAATGGCCATGTGTAGGTATGTTATGTTGTTTATGTTGTGCAGTGATCTGGTGTTTATAAAAAATACTTTTAATTAAGTGATAGGCAATAACTATGTAGGCAACCAAGCACCGAACACACCACGATTGTGGCGGTAGGATCCGTCACAGACGAATGGCTGGAGAGGCGCCACGGTAGCCTCTTCTACCAGCTGCCGCAGGTCCACACTGGACATGGCTGTTTCAGTAAGTATCTGCATCGTATAAGCCGATAGCCGATACCCGAATGCCACCAATGGCGGGGCTGCTCCGCAGACACGTCGCTTCACCAGCTGGTAGAACGTTCAGAGAGGATAGAGCTGTGCCGCGGCCTCCAAGCAGCCGTTAGAGTGGAAAGCTACACGCTGCAAACCCTGGTACTGGTCATGGTCGGCAGCGTGAGTGTGAGGAATGCTGCCGCCTTCTTTTGTGTGGCAGTCATTAGTCTAGTATAAGAGAAGCAGCGAAAATGGAATGGGAGTGATCTAGCACTCTCATGTTATATATATATGTTACCGGAAATGTATGAAATCAAGGAATTGTATACAAATCCTAGGAAATGTGTGTTAATACATAGAATGCCTGCAGTTCCACCGGCAATGTGTGAAATAAATGGGTTATTGTCTATATTTGCGGATGATTTTGTGGAAAATTTATATTTTTGAACGAATAAAAAAAAAATAACCACGAAGATTAATGCGGGAACTTCGCTCCGCTCCGCTCCCGTATTAATCTTCTAACCTAATCTAAGTTAAATTGCGTAGTGTGGACACTGCGCCCCTACCTGGATATATTATAGGTTAAAAGACTGAAGCGAAAGCGAGGCTCCAGCATTAGCCTAAGTGGTTGCTTTTTTACAACCACCGTCAATGTTCCTTGATACCATTTCATACATTGCCTGCTGCGCACTCGGCATTGTATACAATGCCTAGGCATTGTATAGAATACCGGATTATACACATTTCCGGTAACATATACAAAACTATCTGCATCCTCGATGAGCTAGGTCCTGAGAGTTATAGTTGGGGCTAGCCGTCACCGTAAAAGAAGCAGGCCCATGATGGAGGCGCTTCGTATATTCATACGCGCCTCTCTATAGAAGATGTGATTTTCATCCCCAAGAACACCTCGAGGCCGCCATTATTAGTGTTAAGGTCGGCCAGGTTCTCTGGAATATCCTTAACAGAACGTATCAGATACTCCAGCCACACCGACGGAACAACATGCGGTTATAGTCGGTGTGAGTCTGACATATCCACCTAACTGATACGATTCCGCGGGTTCCGTTCACAAAAAAATATTTCTCTTGAAGACTATTGTGGTACAGTCAGCATCACATCGATCTTGATGAAATAAGTAGGTACTCAAAATGATCTTACTGCCTTGAATGAAAAGCTTATAGCATTTATTATTATTATTATTATTATTATTTATTAATACACTAGCAGCCTAAGCTGATGCGTGTATATCACTGCACTTGTGTTTTTAAAATTGTATAATGTTTGTCCAGTCTATTTTTAAAAATGTTTACGTTAGGAGCACTTATCACACTTTCTGGTAGGGAGTTCCACATTTGCACCACGCGGTTGGGCAGGAAGTTATACCTAGGGTTGCTGGCACACCGAGGCTTACTTAGTTTCAGTGAGTGGCCTCTTAGATGTCTGTTGGAGTTCATGGTGTAGATGCTTTCAAGGTTTGATACATTGTAATGTTTGCTAAGGATTTTGTAAGTTTCTATGAGATCTCCTCTCTTCCTTCTCTCTTCCAGTGTGGTTAGATTGAGTTCCAGGAGGCGTTTTTCGTACGACATCTCTTTCAAACCAGTGACCATTTTAGTGGCTCTTCTTTGCACTCTTTCTAATAATAGGATGTCTTTTTTAAAGTATGGACTCCAAATTTGGAAGGCGTATTCCAGCAGAGGTCGTATGTATGTTTTGTAAATATTAAGAAACAATTCCTTGGTGATAACATAAAACGCTTTTCTGATCATGTACATCATGGAATTTGCCTTTTTGATAATGTTCATGATGTGCTCTTCCCACTTGAGGTTATGTGTGATGGTTACCCCTAGATCCTTCTGGGAGCTTACGGGTTGCATTACCACTGAGTCTATGGTCGACGATCTAGGTCTTGCTGTATAATATTGTGACTGATAATAGGATTGCCCATTATTTTGGTATCATCTGCAAATAAAAACAAGTCCGATTTGATAATGCTTCGGAGGTCAGTAATGAAAATACCAAATAGGATAGGTCCAATCACAGATCCTTGAGGAACGCCACTGTGTACACTGTGGGCTTCTGAAAGTATGTCCCCCACTCTAACCTTGAATTTTCTATTTGTTAGGAAGTCAGATATCCACTGCAGGAGCTGCCCACGGATTCCAAAATGCTCAAGTTTTGTTAATAACCTTCTGATAGGCACTCGATCGAACGCTTTCTCATAGTCCAAGTAAATAGTGTCAGTTGGTTGGTTATTATTCCAATTCAACGTCCATTTGTCAAGACACGTAAGTAGATTTGTGACAGTGGATCTTTTGGGTACAAACCCATGTTGTTCATCTATTATAATGTTCTCCTTACTGATAAATTTCCGTATTTCTGCCGCTAATATTTTCTCCATGGTTTTACACGCTATACTTGTTAGGCTGATGGGACGGTAGTTGGCTGCCAGGCACTTGTCACCCTTTTTGTATATAGGAGTGACATGTGCCTCTTTCCACTCCTGAGGTAGCTTTCCGGTTTTGAGAGATATATTCATTATATTTGACAATGGATGGCAGAGCACCATGCCACATTGCTCACTTTTATATCTCCGAGACTTTGCCTTTAGCTTAACATCAGGCGAGGTGAAGTCAAATTGACGTGTCCTAGATAAAAAAAAACGAAATAAAACGGGGAAAAATGAAGCGCTCAAGGGGGACTTGAACCCACGACCTTGCCCATCAGGGGGAATGCTCTTCCAACTGAGCTATTGAGCTACACCTGAATCCCTTCAAATTTCCCTTCTCTTTATATCCGTCTATAAGGGGGAGATGGTGGAGCCATCTACCAACTTTCTTAGGAACTGTTGGAACCAATGAATGATTTTTCAACCATTTTTAAACATTGATTTTTGAGGATTCCGCCCAAATATTTGTATGAAATTTTTATAGCAGAGATCTGGTTCTTAGCATTCCATGGATTCACCGTGCGGTCGCCGGGTCCATGGCGTGGTACAGAGAGGAACACTGTGACGGCGCCTGGGACTTGCGACCCAGGTGTAGGTTTAGGGTGGCCACCTTGTGATGCATCAGCGCTCACCTTCACCGTCAGTCGTGTTCCCCCCTCTACCTATCCAAATTTGGTAAGATCCTATCAACGCCGTTTTAGATATTCGTTTGAGTAAAGAGCTTACTGAAGCTCTTGGCAATCCGAGGTCTTTAATTAAGTTATACAGGGATTTAGCTGGAATTCCCCTTGCTCCTACTTCCATCGCGTAGAGTTTAACCACATAGCCAATCTTGGTTAACTCGTTGGTCAGGTCAAAGTATTTGTTTATTTTTATAGCGTGGTCTTTAGGTATGTTAGTTGCCCACGGTACTGTGGGTTCTACTAGTACTTCATGCTTTTTCTTTTTTTTTAAATAAGAATATATCGGGTCTGGATGACGAGGCACAAACATCCTCCGGTATTTTATAGTGTTTCTCATACGAATCTGCGAGTAATGTCCAATCAGCGGCTGCTATCAAAATTGAGTACGGCTTTTGATTTGTCTTTTTTGAGCAGCCTTCCTTTACAACCGCGACGTCATTTCTTTGGTTTGTGGTTAAACCCTTTTTCGCTCTAGCTACCGCCAAACTTACCGCCTCACGTACGATTTCTAATACCTTATCATGTCGACGCGAGTAATGACCCCGGTCTAATAGCGTCCTACAACCCACCAGTAGGTGCCTAGCAGTACCAATTGCTTCACCACATGAGTTACATGTTTTATCTGTGGCTTTTCCCCATCTGACAAGATTGCTTTGGTCGGGGAGGGTCAACTGGAATGCATTGAGATAGAATTTAAGGAGAGCCGGTGACCAGTCGTATATTAAGGTACGCCATTTTAAGGCTATGGGAATACAAAATTCACCTAGTGTTAACCATTCGTTTTGTATTTCTAGGTTCATTGCGTGCACTTTGTAGGTATTATTTTCATCTACTTGAAGAAAAGATTTTGTTATGTCTTTGTCTGACTGCCTCCTAGTATTACCCAAACCTACCCTACCAGTCTGCGAGCCTATCATGATTTTTTTATGGAATTGGAGGCGTGACTCGAGCTCTTTAGTACTTTGGTCTTTTGGAAGAGCTTGCACGATTTCGTCTTTTGATTTCGCTAGGACGTGCATTTTGGTTACTCTTAGATGTTTATAGAGTTCCGATGGTTTCTTGAACGTCATTCCAAAGTTGTTTGAGGCTCTATATAATGTCGATGGGTCTGCCGACTGGGCTAGCCCCAGCCACGACTTCAATGTCTTCGTAACATTCGCATCTAGTTTTTTGAGAAGGCTCTGGCTTATATCATAAACAAGAAACGGCCAGTTAAGACGCGAGGTTAAATAGTTGTCGTAAATCCACGCTTTTTTAACATTACTTAGTGGCTGTTGATCTACCTTTTGTATATCGATAATGAAGTTATTAATTACTTCTTCTAAAGCTGGAGTGCAACCTCTGTTATCTATTTTTCTTCCGAGAAATTTAAAAGGCACGGTTTCGGATATAGTCGAAACGTTTTCCCCGCCTATACTAAGCCCTGGATCATATGAGGTATATCTGGTACCCCGCCTACCCAGACATAGACAGTAGCATTTGCTAGGTTTTGTTTTCATTCCATCTGTCCATGTACAGAAATCATCCACTTTTTTTTACCGCACGATAAAAAAAAATACTGAAGCAGCCATTTCCAGTGTGGACCTGCGGCAGCTGGTAGAAGAGGCTACCGTGGCTCCTCTCCAGCCATTCGTCTGTGATGGATCCTACCGCCACAATCGTGGCGTGTTCGATGCTTGTTTGCCTACATAGTTATTACCTATCACTAAATAAAAAGTATTTTTTATAAACACTAGATCACTGCACAACATAAACAACATAACATACCTACACATGGCCATTTGTCACGGTCGTGATAATTGAATATTATTAGAAGCTTTACAAATGCTTTAAATATTGGCTGAATTCCAGCTCCAGATTATGAATTACCTAATAATCCTGAATTTTTAACCCCAGTTTGTATTAAATAAGGATAGCACTTTGACATGACTTTAAGAATAGATATTTGAAAACACATATTGACAAATTCACTTTTAGTTCCATGGTTGCCATCCATGCAACGATATTGTTCTCGAAAATTACGCCCTGATAACTCAATACCTCATAACGTATTTTACTTATATCGATAGTTTCAGTTAGTATCCTATCTCTATTCGAAAGTTAATAATCATTGGTGCGCTTCGAAGAATAAAAAGTTAATATTTTTAATTGTTCTCGGGAGCGCTACTAAATGGTGCGCTCCGAAGAATAAAAATGGTGCGCCTCATTTGGTGCGCCTCAAAACTGTGGCGCTTCGAGGAATACCTCAAAATACGCGCATCAAAATCCAGTAGTTTTAAAAACAGAATTAACCAGGTTTTTTTTTTAATATATTCAATATGCAGATACAACTTATTTCTAATGCCATGTTGTGTCCTGGTGTAGTAGAATAGTGCCACTCTATCTCTTTCTGTGGGTGTCGTAGAAGATGACTAAGGGATAGGGCTGTTCTCCATCCAACAGTAAACATATAGCCATATGCTCGCCCTTTATTACGTGGGTCGAAAATCATAGGCGAAGTGTGAATGTCAATACACCTATCTCTGCCTACATGCATGAGTATATCTATGTAGGTATATATGTAAGTTGAGTTAACTTTAGCATCGTAATATTATGTTCCACACCCAACCCCGTATACAAGTTTAAAAGCTGTAGGCAGAAGGCACAACACGCACGCTACAGTACAAACCAACATATTTACAAGCACATAACAATGAATAAATAAAAAACAGCACAGAGCATAATGTGAAATGAATGGTTCTCCGAGTCACGTGATATATGGCCCAGTTGTCATGAATAATTTAACCATTACTAGGTCTTCCAATTTCCTGAGCTGAAATAATGTTATTTTTGATTACGGTATCAAGTTGCCGGTAAAAATCACAAATAATATATTTTGGACGTATATTTTTTTACAGGTATTTTTTTCTACTTACTGATTTCTGATGGTAGAATACATTTTCTGTATGTATTTCTTCTTCTGGGAGTTGTATGAGGTACTGGAACGAGCTGTTAATAAAAACAACTTTGTAGATTGAGGTTCTAGCCTACAATAACAACTAATGGTGCCCTTTTTTTTTTTTACGTGCGAAAATTCCTCTCGGATACCACCCCCCCCGGAGTCGGTGAAGGTGATTGTGTCGGACTCGAACCGACTAAAACGCACGCCGTCTCTTTGGTCTTTGGTTGCCGGAGGTGAGATTGCAGAAAACATTATCTCTCGCACCCCGGCAGACCCAGGACCATCCCTTTCGAGTTTGCCCCCGACTGGTTGTGGGGACCATACCACCATCCTCATCTACCCCCGGGAACTAATGGTGCCCTGATATTACTGCATCGTTAATCTAGAACCGAAATGTTAAGGTAAAAATTAGGCGAGGGTAAGGCAATGGAACCGGGAAAGACCAGGGCAGGTTATGTCGGACTCGAACCGACAATAAGATATTTTCAGCAGAGAGAAGTAGAGAAACAGCTACCACCGAAATGAAAATGATACGATGATCAGCTGGAGTTAGGTTCAAGGCTTGATAAAGTACGGAGCGAGTACATCAGAGGCTCCTTTAAGATAGCGCCAATAACTGATAAGCTGGTTGAAAGTCGTCTGCGCTGGTATGGACATGTGATGAGGTGGGACGAAAAGCACGTAGTGAGAAAAGTCCTAGCTATCCCTGAAAATAAGAGTGGCAGAGGACGCCCGCAGGCCACATGGTGGACATCTGTCTCCAAGGACTTGGAACGGGCTCAAATTGACTACTAGACAACCCAAGATAGACAGTCTTGGCACCTTAGAACGAGGAGGGCCGACCCCAAATGAAATGGGAAAAGGCACGGCAGAAGAAGAAGGAGAAGAAGAGAAACAGGTCTCTGAAAGGCCACTCCCGCCTCTGTGGTGGCAGCATCTCCCCTGCGTGAGTGAAGCGAAACCATTTCCATTGGCCTGGGCACACTCTGGGTGCCTGATGGAGGTTCCGGACCAAGAACCCCCGCAAAGTGCTAATGGGCTATTAAGAAACAACTTTACTTTATTACCCGACTACGGCGAAGCCAAAAGGAGGGTTATGATTTTGACAGGCTATGTATGTATGTATGTATGTATGTTCATTTGTTCCCTCATAGCTCCTCAACTACTTATTAGAACTGGGCAAATGAGGTAGCTTTACAAGCGGCTTGATCGTCCGATGGTTATAGGCTATATGACGTGTCCCTCAATCTTGTGTGGCGCCCTCTAGCGCTCACAAGGTACTGTGTTAAAAAATAAATTTGAGATAAATATGCCGTGTTTGGTATCAAATGAAAGGGCGTAATAAGCACATTTAAAATATGTATAAATTATTGGCTTTACCTTGCCCCTAAATAATATAAATAAAAAATAAAGTTTAAAACTAAAACCCGACTACCGAAAAATCACGCTCTAAAAGTAACAAACAAGAAAATATCAAGGATAGCCGTGGTCGTATGCCACTTACTCTAACAAAACAATAAATTCTAGGGAAAAGTGGCATACGACCACGGCTATCCTTGATCTTTTCTTGTTTGTTACTTTTAGAGCGTGATTTTTCGGTAGTCGGGTTTTAGTTTTAAACTTTATTTTTTATTTACTTTACTTATGATAAGTTACCTTGCAAAGAAATAATCTGCAAACTTCAGAGCACTTCAAAATTGGAGCAACTATCAACTCTATAAATTTCTATTCTGTTCCAACACGCCTTTTCATACAATAAATTAGATTAACAGAAATAACAACAATAACACACAGTAACAGGCTGTGGTATGCTGTAAGCGTTTATGTTTTAACGTTAATAAATTTAATTAAACCAGCTCTCTTCGAGTTAATTAAAAAGCGGAGGAGTTCTCTAATCGTGCACACGCGTTTACACGTAAGACAAGGGGAATATTTATTATATATATACCTATATAGTATAAGCATGTAGGGTGCGAATAAGGGCTTCTACGCACTAGTTACTAATACCGTAGCCGGCACGTTGATCAAAATTATGAGTTGAATCTCGTGGCATTCTATTGGTTGCTGTCGTGGCCAAAAGTGTTATAACCTATGTTATTCCAGTCCATCCATCTGCCACAATGAGACATCACGTATACTATACATTAACCACCACGTTCGTATGTAAATAGACCACAAAAAGCTTGCTGCTAGAGTTTTGTTAGGACGGGGATCCGTTGTGAAGATCCTCATGGTCAGTTTCCTCAAAATAAAGTTAATCTAAATTAGGTTTATTTTTATGTTGTACCGTTCTTTAGGTCTTAAACTATAAATATTATTTTTTACTTATATTAAGGACACAGCAACGGTGTCGCTACAATATAAGCATCGCAGTTATGGTCGCCAGTGCGTAGGGAACCTTATTTGTACGCATGTATCATTTCACAGGTAACGTGAAAAATCATATGATTATTTTTTATACGACACACCTGCTACTCCTCCTTTGACAATGCCTACTCCTCTTTATAATGTCACTCACTTGTGATACGAAATAGTCGGTCGTTTAGACTTCATTGTTAGGTATGCCAAAATGATGCTGAGTAACCCGTCTAATAAATCTGTTATGTGTATACGTTAGAACGGCACAGACAGTTTCAAAACGTGAAAAAAAAATACTTAAAGTAATTTATATTTGGTTAATGTGTAGCAACTATTTGCATATGTAAAGAATTAGTGAACTTATGGTGAGTGGAAGCAAACCTCACTTAATAAATCGGTGCTCCTGCTAAAAACTAACTAGACAACGGGGCAGATTTTCTCTGGGTATTAGGAGGTCAGATGGGTAGTTGTTCTCGTAAGTTGTTGTCGTATAAACTAATTAACGAAACAGAGAGTGTAAATAAGTTAGGATTGGTGGTAAGATTACGACGAAATTTCTAGTTAGCAAATAAATTGTGACAATACAATGCAACAGAGTACTTATTAAGAACTTTACTTGATACTTTATCAAATGGGTTCTGTACTTAGGCCACCAGAGGCCGACACCACCGTGGTCGACGCCTTCGAAACAGTTTAATAGCAAGAAACCATTTTATTGCTCTTCAAAATCAAATTGCACACACAATCTTTCACTGTGTTCACCGGTTTTTGCCTCCCAATTCGGCCGCGTTTTCATACATTCGACTTGGAGTGATCCCCAAATACAGGGGGCTGCATACAACTCACATTTTTAATATCGCCCGAGTTCAATATGTCTGAAGAGGCTAAGTAGTGCGATCTAAGGCAGGTTTATGACTTGCCGAGTAAATATGCTCACCTAAAATCGAAAAATATATATCGTTTTATATGTTCTCTGACTTAGTGAAGGTTTGTAAATATATTTCGGGCCTTTGAAAAGCTTTTGTATAGTTACGGTGTTAATATTGTGTCATTCGAAAATTAATTTAAGGATTGGTTACATGGTTACATATTTGCTAGTGGGGTCAATTGATTGAAGATTAAAAGAGAGGGTTTGCTTTATCGTTAAATATTCGAGGGGTAAGTTTCGTGGGTATAGAATCTAATCACTCAAAATATTATTATCTATGGATTTATAAAAATAGAAATAAATATGTTATAGGTGAAAAACAAGGCAACACTCCAACTCTCAGCCAGTGTGAATTGAACCAGATTGTTTTGACTTCTAAATTGTATATACCTATTAAATTCAAAAGTTAAAATCTCTTGAAATAATGAACTGTCACCCCATTCTCAGTACAAACCATTTCGGACACCAAAATTTGATCGTCAACCCACCTAAAAGCAAACAATTTTTGTCACCTAAATACCCCAGTGTGTAGCTTAGCGTGCATCGTTTTGGTGCTTGTGCCAACAAAGGCTTTCGACGTCAACTCGTAAACTTCCCAGCTGTAGTCCTCTTTATGGTTATATTCAATTTTGTTAAAAAAACTGTGTCGCCCATATCTGCATACAGCTTACAATTTCAGGTTTTTACTATTGTTCACAGGCCAGACACTATCCAGTGAGTTTAGAGAATGAGAATATCCAGAGCATGAATGGCACATTAAAGCAGGGTACATGAAAGCATGAATAGTAATAATGGTAATTATGCTAAAGTCAGCTAAAATTGTTTTGTTGAGAATTCCTTTACGTTATTTCACGTAGGTATTACTCTTGAAAGCAGAATTTTAGGAAGGTGTATGATGCTACACCAAGACCTCCATGGCCAAGCCAACAACACTTGTCATGCCGCAGTTGACTTTGAAATGAAAAAAATCCTCAGATGGCAACAGCGAACAAAACTGAAATAATCTCCGAAGTCTCCAACAAAAGTACATAATCCGTCTTTTTTCAATCGTAACGTAATTCATATTTCGTTATGTGGACATGCGTACAATATTTGGATACGTAAACATATGATTATCAAACTTGTAAATCTAAGGATTATCACAAGAACACTCGAACGAACTTACAATTTGACGTTGTGTGGGTATGGAGCCCCACTTCGTATCCAGTTGACAAAATAATAAATGTATTAATTTTGAGCTATACGAACTGGACACGCATGTGTCAAATCTCTCGTGACCAGTTGAAGAAGAACCCATTATTTCACTCTTGTTTCCAATTTGACAATCGTGCTGCATCATTATTTACAAAAGATCAAAAAACTGTAAAAGAAAAATATTTGAAAAATATCGAAAGCCTTGTTACACAATGACCGTATCCTTCGATTACTAGTCTTGTAAATCCAAAGATTACCTGTAATCCGAAGTCAAACAGCACATCCTTGAGGCGTTATCTTCGATATCGAGGTGCCAATAAAATTAAAAGTTTTCCCAAAGCGCTCACTCGCTGCCCCAAGCTCGGGCCACATTCCATTGGGAACTGTTCGCCGAATTGTTGCCCATTTATTTACGAATACCGAAGTTTTGTTCTGTTATTTTTTGAAGTGATATCTCTTAATTGGTACCTACTTCTATGGCATTTTTAGTGAACATGCCTTTTATGTTTTACGCATTATGGGACTAAATAAAATAAGACATGTATCTACGCTTGCATCGTAATTTGTCCTTTTCTAACTAGGGAATGAATGGGGCATGAGGTCACACTGAGTCGTGCGGACGTTCGATTGGCATGAGAACACAGCTTGGCGTAGCCTTTCTTTTCGGGATTGGCTCCTATAAAAACTGTACAAGCCAAAAAGAATGAGTAGGTGAAACCTTGGGCTCCGAGAACCTCGGATGTTATCGAGAACAATGCTAAGAAGATGATGACTTGATAATTGTAGTTGGAATCATATTAGGCCATGATAATCACTTTCTACCAACTGGGCCGTGTGCTTGTCTGCCATCTAAGTGGTATAAAAAAATGTAATCTACTGATCATATATTTTTCGAACCTACATAATATGGTTCATATTCTTTTCACGAAATTCAGCATTGCTTGATACTGAACTCAATGAATATTCACTTCAACCGAAACGTGTTACGGACATGCAAATTATAAAATAAATGCTACCAAACAAAATGGAAACTGCATACGTTCAGATATGATTGAAACAGAGCAACGTAATAAATATTATATTTGTGTGAGCCATCGCAAACCTGTGCTGCTTATGACAGTGAAATTACAATATAACTAGTGTATGCCATTAGTTTTAAGTTCGTTAGACTGCGGTTATAATATGTGTATGTACTTACCCCGGCTCTTCCTTAGGTACTTGGGCCCCAAATGTGTTGCCTTTACGGCCAAGTCAATCTCACTAGTGCTAGTCGATGCACCTGCTCCTCTTGAAATTGGGAGGTCAGAAATCAATAGCAGTCGCTCAAAAATCAACAAACGCATCAAAAATAATATGCCTAACCGGTACTTAAATACAGGATTCGAAATCTCGATCATAAGTAATTACTCCTTAACCACTAAGCCACATTCTATGATCTTCTGCGAAATTATCGATGGTTCAAAATGTTGTGCTATGTCAAAACCCGATATTGCTCGGTACGTATAATATATCTTGGACCTGAAATGTGCTCAAAATGTGTTCTGTATTCGCAATACACGTTTCTTGGATGTCTTTTGAGGATAACACAGAGTGCTACAGCGGTAAACGATATCAAATTCACCAAGTATAGATTATTACAAACAATCCGCGCGCGCTACGGGGTCTCGTATATTTCACGATTTAGGTCCAAAATAGCTGTCCCGAGGTATATTGCTGCTAATTCTGTTGTTACATCTCTAAACTTAAAATTCTCTAACATTTTCTTATTGCATCTATTTCTTTCATTAACAGATAGAAAAGGACAGATGATTTATTTTAGTGAACAGCTGTCAAATTAAGTCGGCGCCTTGACGGTACCCTTCAATTTTAGTCGACATCTACGAACATGCTTTTTTATATCTACCAACATATTTAATTAGTTATATTACTTAGTTTTACCTTTTTGTTAGTATTTTTTTTCCTCATTTTATAGTTATTTTATTCTTCCTGAATGTATAAACTTAGTTTACTTAAATATGTATCTCTTATAGGATAAGTGCATGTGGTGTTAACCTGTAAGTAATTGTTACATTGTTTCATGTTTCATTTTGTACAAGCTTATGTTGCATATATAAATGTAAACAAATTGTTGGTGAACAAAATAAAAAAATAAATAAACATGCGACTTAACTTACTACGCACCAACAAGGCGCTGTCTTAATTTGACAGGTCTTAACTTAAATAAAATCATCTGTCCTTTTTTATCTGATCATGAAAGAAACAGATGCAATTAGATTTTTTTAGAGAAATTTAAGTTTAGAGATTTAACAACAGAATTGGGAGCATTATATGTCAAATTGACTGATTGAAGGTTTTCTGTCTAACAAGTTATTGAATATCTTTCCCCAACAAATGAACAAGATTCTATCAATTTATTTTGTGGCGTATTGATAGAGTGATTCATTCCTGTCTGGGGGAAACACGGAGGTAAATGGATAACCTAATTTGGGGTAAGTGTACCAGTAAATACTAGCTTTTGCCCGCAGCTCCACCCGCGTGGATGTCGGTTATCGCGACCAAACATAGCCTATGTCCTTTCTCAAGGTCTAAACTACCCTTATACCAAAATCGGTTCAGTGGTTTAGGCGTGAAAGCGTAACATACAGACAGACAGAGTTACTTTCGTATTTATAATATTAGTATGGATAGAATAGATGAAAGATGAAACATTTCGTTAAGAATTGGTTTGATTTGAACTTATGATTCAGAAAGATTTTCTACCCTACTGCCAAAGGAAGGAGGGAAAATAAATGTTTTTTAATATCATTACTCGTAGTAATTGAAGTTACTAGTTCGCCTAATATCTCCAGCTAAGTTAAATTGCTATTAGGAGTGGGAACACGTTGATTTTAATCACATTCATCAATTAGCCCGCCGCATTCCACACTGGACATAGGCCGCTCCCATTGTGCACCATTTCACATAATCACATAATTCGATTTTAATCACATAATCGATGTGTTCTAACTCTTCCGAATTCCGAATGGTCCATCCTTGACAGGATTCGGACCCGGGACCTCTCGAATTCGATCCCGGAATGATTGACCGACCAATCAACTGAAGAAATGAAGGCTATGGCTCTGGCGCAGGTTTTGTTATTGAGGTTGGGTGGGTGTACAGACGGTGTTTGCACTCATAAAAGCTAAACCAATAGAGAGAGAGCAGACCCTGGACACAATACAGGGTTAACACTTATATGAGGAAGAGTAGAGAGTAATTTAAACCGCACGGTAAAATTTTATACAATTTAAATTACATCAACAAAAACGAAATCACCTTAATTCATTTAATTGTCACTAAAACATTATATGGGCTACAAAAATAATACAATTTTGTATTAACAATTCCGTACAATTTACGCGTCTAAATTTCAACGCCATGCGGGCATTGAGATAAACACAGCGAAGCATTATTACAACATGAAATACAATACAAACACACATTATTTTGTCCTACAACAGTATAAGTACGACACCTGACATGTACCCACTAGTGTTGCCACTTAATGGCGTTCTCCCTAGTTTCAAAGTAAACCGAACAGTAGGTAAGTGCGAGTTTACTTTGAAACTAGGGAGATCGAGGTCTATCTGAGTTTTATGACAATAATATTAATTATAAAAAATTAAAACCCGACTGCTGTTTAAAAGATTGAAACAAGTTTGATAGCAAGCGGTGCCTATTTACCAAGCATAAACTGAAAGAAAATTAAAAGGTACCGCCGGCTAAATATTGTCCACACGTTTTATTCTAAGTTAAATAAATATTCCACAACATTCTACACAACGCTATCTAGACCCAGAAGCTTTTATAGCTTGTGTTATGAAATCCAGAATGCGGATAAACAAACGTATATACTTTTTTTTTTGTAATACATACATATTATACATACATAGTTGAGTTGAGTTTACAATAAAGGGTTAAGCATTTTCTGAAAAAATATAAGGATTGTATATAATTTGATTCTGGCAACATTGTATTCCCAGTACGTTTGCATCCCTAGCCATAAATCATGGGCGACGCGTGTTCACGTCGTCACGTTACACGTAATATCCGCCTTGGGTAAAAACTACTATTTAATATCATATGCATATGTAATGCTCTGTTTGGACGTATTTATTGGATTTTGCAGGTAAATTATTTTGTTTGCGTTGGCAACTTTTTATTTGCATGTGTGATGTCCTCATCCCGGTTTATTGAGTGGTTTATTACATATAGTCAAGCCTCTTTCTTATTGGGGTAATTTATACAGGGTTACTGGTAACCCGACGTATTCCTGTCAGGGGTTGTTAGGGTCCCAAAATGCTACAATTTGAAGGCCTCATAAGTATGGCCAAAAATCAATAGTTTACGAAATAATTGACATTTATTTTTTTACTATTTTAAGTTTTTTAAAGTATCGCCCACGAAAATAAATGAAACTTATTCTGACTCGGTAAAATAGTTTTTTTATTATGAATGAATGAATGAATGATTTATTTTTTAAAACAACAGTGGTTCATATTTGTTAGTATCACTTATATCTAAGTTAGTAAATTTGAAATATTATTGTAAGGGACATTGCTGTACCAACCCCCCCCGCTATGGCACAGCAAAGTTTTATGTGGAGGCAGTCCAGCCTTCGCGCGATCATGTTCAGGATGCTGTTGTCGCTCGCACGCACCCTACGCACCATGGACGCGCATCTCTTCCTCATCGTTGCGTAAAAGCAATCAACCCGGGCCTCCGCGAACATCCCTGATGCGCTGCAGAAGCGGGGTAGCCCCAACAGCACCCTGAAAGCGTTGTTGTACTGCACTCGAAGGGCGCGGTAAGCTTTTTGAGTATACCTGGCCCACAATCAGCACGTATAGAACGAGGTACAGAAAGCTCTAAAAGTGTGATTTTAACCTCTCGTGAACAGCGTGCAAACCTGCGAGCCAGCATATTTGCCCTAACTGACAGCGCCCTCCGTTCCCTCTCAATGTCCTGATCGTCTTTGAGGTCAGCAGTCAACATATGACCGAGGTATTTAAAATTATATACTCTTTGCAGAGGTTGATTATTGAGTATAATCAGTGGTATTTGAGCATATCGTTGACTCCCGGCCCCAAAGACCATAACTTGACTTTTTTTAACATTATAGGCCAAGCCATGTGAGAGAGCGTACGATTCGCATTTGGCCACCAAAGACCTCAAGCCACAGACAGAAGCACTCAGCAGCGCCATGTCATCCGCGTAGCTGATGTTATTGACGCAGACCCCGTCTATGCAGCAACCGACAGTAGCACCACTGAGCTCCTCTATCAGATCGTTCACATACAGATTGAAGAGCGTGGGCGAAGATAACCCCCGCTGCCTCACCCCGCACTCCAATCCGTATGGTTCGGATAGCGTCCCTCCCCATCTCACGCTATTGACCTGGTTCCCGTACCAATACTTAAAAATGTTTACGAGTTCTACCGGTACACTAAACTTTTCAAGTTTTTCCCATAGATTATCGTAGGAGACCAGGTCAAATGCCCTCGACAGGTACAGGAAACATGCGAAGACTGGCGTTTTGCGCTCCGTATAGTAAGAGACAACGTGCTTAAGACACAGTATGGCACTTTCTGTTGACAACTTCGGTTTAAACCCGAACTGATTGTCATGTAGGTACTTTAATGAAGTTATTTAACTGTGTATTAAGCACGCTGTCAAACACCTTGGATATAACAGTGGCCAACGAAATAGGTCTATAGTTGTTCTGGTATGCAATTATTATGCACTTAAAGGCTGTATTATTGGTTAGTACGAGAAAAACACTAAAAGTCAATTATTTCCAAAACTATTTATCTTCGGTCATACATAAGAGGCTTTCAAATTGTATTGTCCTCTAACACTCCCTGACAGGAATACGTCTAGTTACTAGTAACTCTGTATAAGTATAAACAGCAGGTTTTCGTAGAATAAAAAGAATAACATCAGCTTACTATGCGAATTCAAATAGGAATATTCATAGTTGGACTTGCACGCCTTACTCCGCAATTATACCCGTACATATCGTGAAATTACCGTGCAGGTCCGTTTATGCAAATAACTTCATATAAATGAATACTCTCGAGGCAACTTATATTTATAGGTTTTAGTTTACCTATGGGGGACTTTGTACTAAATTAGTTGTGTGACAAAGCCTACAGCAATATTGAAAAAAAAAGAGAATAAAAGCGGGCATGAATTTTGAATTTCGAAGAATGTGAATGAATCTGACAGTTATCTTCTTCATTTTATTAGCTTCCACAGCAGAATGGCCCTGATTTTAGTAAATTTTGAAATTATTATTAATAGTGAGACGCCTATGTCAAGTTTTCATTATTTTTATCTTAATTTTTACTAAAAGTTTACAGATAATCTATATATTGGAACGGAAGTCGTCTACAGACTATTCCGAGCCCATGTATGGTGCACCTTGTATTTAAATTGTAATTGTCATCTATATGACAGCTACAAAAACTTTTGCGTGCTTGACGGACGAGACGGAGGGTTGACATCTTTCGCGACTCTTTTTCGTGCACTAGCAGGATACAAAGAAATCATTGAAGAAAAACTTCCGGTCTATATCATTGGCACAGCTTAAACAACATCGAAAATTTACAAATTTTTATCACGCCCCTAAAAGTGTGTTACATTTTAAAGCTCCAGATAAAACCGAAGCGCTAGAGATGATCGTAAACAATATAAAACTTTTATAAGGGCGTGTAAATTTTTTATACCCTTTATGCTTCAGTATATTGTTATCATTTTGTGTGTTATATAGCACCTTTATTTCGGACGCGTCCCTCATATTTTATAGGATCGAGAACGAGTGCGTGAACTAAGTGAGATACGTCTATTTTACAATCGTCGTAAAACTGTTCTCTAAATCCATATTCACGGAACTGAATAGTAAGCAATGTTACACGTTTTTGAAATATAAAATGGCAGTGTTCAAGTGAGGTATGAAAGGAAATTCATTCCACGCACGCTCAGAATATGAAAGTATCTCCTTGCTGTGGTTTTTCTATGGACTGTGTAAAGACAGAAGAAAAGAGAGGCTCAAATAAATCCGGAAAAATGAAATACTCAAATGGAACTTGAACCCACGACTTTCCCTTACAGGGGGAATGCTCTTCTAACTGAGCTATCGAGCCACACCTCAATCACTTCAAATTTCCCTTCTCTTTCGTCTTTAAGGGTGACGGTGGAGCCATTTACCAACTTTCTTACGAACTGTTGATACCAACATTGATTTTTGATGACTCCGCCCAAATATTTGAATTATTTTTTATAGCATTAATTATGCGAACTTTAAAATTCGAACACATCGAACAAAAAAGAACTGTGGGACATATATTTATGGCATAATATAATTTGATTATTCATTATAAGATCATCGAAGGTATTTTAAAGAAGGGATCTGTCAAGAGTACCTGAAACCGGCGAGTGTGTATGAAAGCAATTATGAAAGTTAAAGAAGCGAAAGTTGTATGACAGGATTGTAGCAGGTGGAAACATGTGGTCTTTGCCTACCCCACTGGAACAGACATGACTGTATGGATACATTGCATAAATCCATGCAAAAATCTCAAGTTACTTCTCAGGTGGGTTGAGTGCTAATTTGCCATCTCTCTCTAACTTAAGAGCTACGCTCTTGTCGGTGGAGTAATCGCCACTCTTCTCTCTGCTCCGCCAATCCTTTCACCTCCTGTTACGATGTGACTTGTATCTTTTCCTTTATCTGTGCAATAAATGTTCCTCTTGGCCTACCTCTTCCTCTCTTTCCTTCTGCCTTCCCCTCTATGATGTTTCTTATGAACAAGTCATGTTTGCCATCTGAATACCATAAAAAATAGCTTATTAATAACTTATTATTATGCGACGTAGAACACTTTCAAGATATACTCGTAACCTTATGCTTAGTTTACTGATTAATAATACAGCATAATGTATTTCTGTCGTCGATATACACTGACCCCATTATTACTGGTTGGTTTCAATTTCCTTCGTAATTATAATGTAAACAGAACATACTGTTTCAATAATAGAAAAGTACGATTATTTCTTTCACAATTCATATATAAGATTCAGTGAGTCATTGTTATTGAAAAATGAGAGCCCCATTCCGGGGGCGAGTCGGGGACACCGTTGTCCCACCTCCCGAGGAGGGCCAGACCGTAAGGGATGGCCCTGGGTCAGCTGGGGTGCGAGGTATATGTCGATGACAACCTCCGGCCTAGCACCACGACCCTCAGTCGACGTGCGGTTTTAGTCGGTTCGAGTCCGGCTCCGGCAGGGGAGGTATCCGAGGGGATATCCGCACGAAAAAAATAAAAAAAAAGTAGTTTGAACTTAAAAAAATCACCTTATTTCGCCTTTTTTTTTTGAAGCACACGTCAATTTGACCTCACCTCGCCTGATAGTAAGCTAAGGGCAAAGTCTCGGAAAAAGGGTCACCATCGTAGACATGCACCATATTAACAATGGTGGCACTCAGCTTGACGGCCTCGTCAAATGCCATTTTACGCCCCGCTTAAAGGATCTGGTACTGTAGGAAGAAGGAAACACGTGAGCTGGCAGGGAGTTCCAGGTCTTAGTGGTACGGCATAAGAATCAGTCACTGAAACGCTTGATCGTAGCAGGTATACTCTGCACTGTATACGTTGTTTGATAGCTTTACTATAAGGCAACCCAACAAGCACGATCCCTCAGTAAGTACTCGCTAAACATGTTTTATATATATCAGTTTGTAATGCATTTGCTGTGGATGGACCTAATAAATAAATAAATAAACTTCTATTTACGAAACCCGCAGAAAGAGATACGATGACCCTATTTTACTCCATCGGAAACCATCAAACTTCCCGATTATTTTTATGTTATGAAAATTACTACCTAAAAATATTTGATCGATTTCGGTTTCATGGTATAAGTACTATAATAAAAAGCAAGTTTATTAAGTAAAGTTGAAGTACCTACTAAAAAAAATTATAACGCAAAATGTAACAGGCTAAGTTTTAAACTGTTGTATATTTTAATGTTTTTACTCACGTACTTACATATACTTTTTACTTACTTTTTTACTTTTTGAACCTCCCTCACAGGGAGTCAACATGAAGGTGAGTACTGAGTATATCACAGAACCAAACGTATAATACCTACAACCAAATATGAGGGTACATGGCGAAAACAAAATATTGAGAATGTACGGGTAGATGAAGAACCTACTGCCTCACGGACTCGAAGACGGCGGGCGTGCGCTACTGAGCCAGTCAGCCTGTGACCACGGCCGGTGTTATCCGGTCGAAACGTTAGGCAAATCAAAGGTACGTATGTACATAAACCATGATCGCGTTAATTCCCGTTAAAATTAAGTATTCTACTGACTAGTGAAATTTGTTACTAAGCTAAATTATAACCTAACTTGTATTAAAAAAGATTTAGTGACGTCATAAAACTCATAAAATATAATAGTCAAATCAGTTACTATTATAGGTTGGGTGGGTGGATGATTAAAAATAAGTACTATAAAATAAGAGCCGACGCCATTTTTACCACTCTTTTACCATTCTTATTTTAATAAGCTCGGTTAGATAATTTATTTTAACTAAAGGAAAATACCCAATTATTGTATATCATGGAACGCGAGAGTTTAAAAGTTAGTCAAACGTATAGTTACTGGTATATTATCTTGACCCCAGTTACGTCACAAGTTCTAGTACGCGTATTTTGGGTGTCTTTCTAGATCAGTAGCTTAGTGGTTAAGGAACCGGCCTTACGATCGAGAGGTCCCATGTTCGAATCCTGGCCATTACACTTTACACACTAACAATTTAGCTTAGTTGGAGAGGTTACAGGAAATATTAGTAATTTCGGTAGCTAATAGTTTTAAAAAACTCAGCACGTGCCAAGACCTCGGTTCTCTTGCGACTTAGGGTCTAGACATAATTCTATAACTTTATACTAAGTTACTGATTACAAAACTTCTGCGACGACCGCGACATCCGTGGCGTAGCGGTAGGGAACGCGGCCGCTACGCAGGAGGCGCGGGTTCGATCCCCGCTCAATGCAAATATTTGTATGCATGAATATGCCTATTTGCATTGGTCTGGTTTTGCCTCGGAGAGCACGTTAAGCCGTCGGTCCCGGTTGCCACGAACATCTATGGCAGTAGTCGTTAAGGGTAGTTGGAGCCCTCAAAAGTCCAACAACTGGTCTAGATGTAATGCTTCGATATCGCCTTTGGGTTATGGAGGTCAGAGGGCAATCGCTTTATAGAAAATATCAAAGTTTAGCCAAATCCGCACTTTATTTAAAGCGGACCCCAGAATTCAAGCTGAAAGCTTCGGATGTGACTGGGATTAACGCTAAGATGAATAAGAAGAAGACTGATTGCAGAACTTCAATGTCGTCCACTTGTTATTATACTGCTACGAAGGTCAGATGGCTATCACTTCACGGGACATATTGAAGTTCAGCCTCGTCGCAGTTACACTGGAAAAAGTAGACCCCAGAATCCAAGGTGAAGTCCTCGAATGCGATCCGCACTGATGATGATGATATATGAAATTGTAGTCTCCATAGTAGGTTTTAGGTCGCGGTACGGTCAACATCAGAAATATGTTGATGAAAAAATTGCTCAAAATGATAAACAAATTGTTATGATATTTAGTAAGCACCTTTAGGGAACGTTCATATCTGACGGAACTTGCGTCGCGTATTATCGGTCGCGTAACGCCAGAAGAGACAAATGTACCTATAGAAAAACAACATATGAACGTTCCCTTAGTTCGGACATAGTGATTTGCTCTTAATACCTTAGTTTTAAGATCACTGAGACTTCACAGTCCAGATATTTCTGACTTTGACTGTACCACAGCACGTGCCACAGATCTCGTAAGACTACAGAATCCTGTAACGTGGTCCAGCTCCAACTTGTCTTGTATTCAATTAAAGTTTTGCAACAACAGAACTAAATAATGAAAGTCGAGAGTAACGCGATATCCTGTTCTTTGCAGGAACGTTTCTCGCGGGATTCCGTTTTGCGGTGGACGCGTTTTAGTAAATACACGAGAAATTTATCTAAAAAAAATCGCATGATACTCAGTAATAGAACAATTACGTGACTCAGTCATTCAACTAGATTTACATAGACAAATTTGACAAATTGTCAATAACAGTCTCCACATTCTGTTCTCATTTTATAACTTGATAAATTGAGATTATGATCCGAGTATCGTTCTGGTACACGGAAAATAGGTAAGTAAGTATTGAACTAAACCAAAAGAATTACTCTACATTTATTTATTACCATTCTTGAACGTATAAACAAGATACTTTTATACTGATATCGTTATTTTGGGTATGGATACTGCAAATATAAAAAAAATCATTTGAATGAATTTTACAGCAATAAGCATGCTAACTATACAAATCGAATACATAGGGAAAAATGAAGCTTCTCGGACGGGACTCGAACAGATTTATTTTATACGTCTCTAATTCCATAAAGACGGATAAAAATAAAAGGGAAATTTGAATCACATCGGGCGTGTCTCCGTAGCCGGGTTAGTGCAGGCATTCCCCCTATAAGGGAAAGATCGCGGGTTCGATTCCCGCCCGAGAAAATTCATTTTTTTCCTATGTATTCGATGAAAAATATCAACCTCATTTCACTCATTCAGAGCAGATAGCTGGTAAATAAATTATCCATACTAATATTATAAATGCGAAAGTAACTCTGTCTGTCTGTCTGTATGTTACGCTTTCACGCCTAAACCACTGAACCGATTTGGATGAAATTTGGTATAAGGGTAGATTAGACCATGAGAAAAGACGTAGGCTATGTTTGGTCGCGATAACCGACATCCACGCGGCCGGAACCACGGGCAAACGCTAGTATGAACAATAAGTGTAAGTAATAATGCACACATACATATACTCACACCTGAAATCCCCGAAAGGGTAGGCAGAGGTGTATTAACATCCATTTTTCGCCAACTATGATTTTCAGTCCCACGTAATAGAGAGCGAGCCTATTGCCGTCTAGCGGGCACTTGTCCTTGGGCTTTATGTTTACTTTTGAATAGAGAACAGCCCTATCCGTTAGTGGCCTCTTACGACACCTGCAGGAAGACATGAGGTGATTCTACTCCAATGGCTACTAAAATGATATCGGCTTATAAACTATAACTGCTCACAACAGTCATAGCCACGTAAAACAAGGACTGAAGGGCACCCCATAATGAGTTTAACCTCAACTGGAGTATGTATATAAAGCTAATACAATTCCAACACCCGACATTTACCTACGAAATAACTGGAAAAGGTAAATGGCGCGAAAAAATAGTCTTGAAACGCAAACTCGGTAGTCCGAGACCACAATTTAATTTCGTGTTTGCCTCGGGCCGCAGTTAAAGGGAAGTTCTTTTATCATTTTATTCAGTTGAGTTGCAATTACACTGTATTGCGCAGTAACTTTGTGTTTTTGCACTTTCTTTTACGCTAAAGTCTCGCGAAACTAACTGTGTTAGTAAGAAGTTGTAACTTGTGTTTTTCTACTGTCATCTTTTAGGGTACCGCATTGAAAAGGTTTCTGGAGTTTCCAGTGACTTATATTGAAGTGGTTTGGGCTTTACCTTTACTGGTACCTTGCATTTTTCTGGATTTAAAATTTTCAGTGGACAAAAAGCTCATGTAATGTTTATTTATGGTTTATGCCTAGTTTATCACTGTTCATTATTTATTTTTGATCCGGCTAACATTTTTCAGTTTCAAAAATGTCTAGGCTGCCCACATGATCAGTGGTATCTTGGTACTACTTAAGTAGTGTCCAGAATTCGATGAGGTCTCTATCACATTTTATTTTTGTCAATATTTCGGTTTGTACAAACAAGAAAAACCTTTTGCCTTTACTTTTGTAACTTATATAAAATGACAAATACTCTTCACTAATTTTTAACGACGAAATAAATACGCTCTGCCTAAAATGCCTAAAATGTAAAATAATACAAAACAGTACGGAATTCATGCCAGCAGCAGCGCTCTATCTATTTTATGTATGATCTGTTAGCAATTTAGTATGGCAAAACTTTCTATACATCACATAAATTGCATTTTTAACGCTGTTTATTTTGTGTTAAAAGTTTCATACGCTTGCAAAGTTGTGATGCATAGCTGTTAGGTTATGTTCTAGTAGAATTTGTAAGTACGCTAGTAATTGAGACCGGTATGGTGGAGACTGGAGTGTTGTTGGAAGTAATTATTCTTGGAAGCGGCACGGCTGTGGAGCTTAGATAGAGTTACGTAACAGTCTTGTGTGATCTTAATTGCAACGTCTTCTCGTGATGGTATCGGATATGTTCGTAACTGGACTAGATGCTAATCCAATGTTGATCTTTTACCTGTGTAAAGCTGCAGAGTGACAATGATACATTTGCAGCGATATTGTCATTAGTGTTCCAAAAATCCATTTAAGAGGGATCATACGTACTTGCTTTTTAGCTTCGTGCTATCTGCAAATTCCTGCTTTGTGAAGCGGGGATTAGGTAGTCAATTAATAGGTATCGCGAGCCAATAATATATTTTCGATATATTTGAAGTGTTTATTTCCATTCGAAGACATCGGAAAAATGAAATGCTCAAGTGGGACTAGAACCCACGACTTTTCCCTTACAGGGGGAACTGGGGACTGCTCTTCCAACTGAGCTATTGAGCCACACCTGAATCACTTCAAAATTCCCTTCTCTTTATATACGCCTTTAAGGGCGATGGTGGAGTCATTTACCATCTTTTTAGTATTAAGTGATAGGTACGTACCTAGTACAAAATTTGATTAACATCAAAAGAAATCAGAAGAGACACTAATATATTATAGCAAATATGAAAGAAACAAAATATTACTAACTATAAAATGTATCGCTATTGAGATTTCCTCGATACGAGAGAGCTTCTTCATTAATTAATTAGAACCTTGTTGCTGAAGTACTGCTACTCAAATAATTACTTTGGAAATATTTAGATATAATAAAGATAATTACAGAGTGATGGTATGTGGAGGTGGGGGGGGGGGGGGGGGGGGGTATAATATAGACTGTGGGTAAAGATGTATTCGATTCGCAAGTCAAAATATAGTACAAAATAAATTCCACTTCTTGCAAATTACTTGCTGGGGAAAACAATGTCGCGTATGTGTGTATTCTTGAAATATGTGATTGAAAAGATTTCATCCATCACCAAAACTGTATTCACAATTTGCTTCTACTTTCAGGTAACAATGAAACATAATCCCCCGGAGAGGTGGCTCAGTCGTTATTAAAATAAAATTATCAGTATATGGGATCGACAGATTAAAAGACATACCTTTTTTTTTATAAAGGACACGTCAATTTCGCCTGACGATAAGCTAAAGGCAAAGAGGGTCACCATCGTAAACATGTACCATGTTAACAGTGGTGGCACTCAGCTTGACGGCCTCATCAGATGCCTTTTAACGCCCCGTTAAAGGACCCGGGACTGTAGGAAGAAAGAAACACGTGAGCTAGCAGGGATTTCCAGGTTCCAGGTCGCATCCCTATATTTCTACATTGATTATTCTATTCCAAAAACAATTGTGCCAAATGTCCAGGCCTCCTGGAAATAGTTAGAAAATATTTATTTAACAGATCAACTTGTCAAACAAGTTGGCAACTGCGAACACAATTAGTCGAGACCTAAAAACTAAAGTCCCTAAGTTGCTAACTAGCCTAATTGTAATAAGTCGGTAATGGGCCCGAAACTTTAACCACGATGACCAACTTCTACATCAACTGTTCGTAAGTCCGTAAGCTGTCTGTGATACCTTTCAGCGACAAGGTGAGTATCGGGAATATTTTCTTCTTCATCGTAGCGTCAATCACAGTTGCGTCCGAAGCTTATACGTCGAAGTCTCGGGTCCGCTTTTTCTAGTCTAACTGCGATTGGTTGATCTCCACCACACATTGGCAATATCGAAGTATTGCAGTTAGTCCAACTACCCGTAACGACTGCTATTGATTATTTTTGAATGCGTGTTATGGCATCGGTGAATGACTCCATTAGTTATCGCCTTAAAGATGGATAAAAATAGAAGGGTAATTTGAATCACATCGGGCGTGTCTCGGTAGCCTAGTTGTTTTTTTTTTTTTTTTTTTTTTTATATAGGACACGTCAATTTGACTTCACCTCGCCTGATGTTAAGCTAAAGGCAAAATCTCGGAAAGAGGGTCACCATCGTAAACATTTACCATGTTAACAGTGGTGGCACTCAGCTTGACGGCCTCATTAGATGCCTTTTCACGCCCCGCTTAAAGGACCCAGGACTGTAGGAAGAAGGAAACACGTGAACTGGCAGGGAATTCCAGGCCTTAGTGGTGCGGCATAGGAATGAATCACTGAAACGCATTTCCCCTTCTTCTGTTGAAACGATGGCGCTTCAACTCTCAGATTCTACGTTCCCAGTGTACCACCACCTAGATTGCATTCTCGGAGGCGCTCATAGGTTCCTCCGCTATACAAGTGGATGGGCATGCAGCACACGTTAGCCGGTGGGACATGGTCTGTGGGGTAACTCCATACTCACACCGCAGGTCTGCGCTGTCTGAGAAACTCCACCTTGACCGATTCTCCTTGCTTCGACCGACCTGTGTCCGAGGTCTGTTTAGGGACTTCCACCTGATCCAAGAGAGTCATGCCCAGTGGGCAAACTCTCCGACAGCAGAACGAAAGGGGTTGGTGGCCAGCTCCGCGCTCTCCATAGGTCCACTCTGGCCGGGGAGACATCGCCATCGGCGGGTGCATGCCCAGAAACTTTTTCGGCTTTTCAGTCTTTTTGTCACGTGATGGTCGCCGTGCATGGGGTGTCACCGATCCCGTTCCAGCTTGCCCCTCTCCATGGATGACGCCACGTCTCTGCGTACGCTTGTAGGTGCTATGCCGGCTAGTGGATACAGCATCTGTACTGGAGTCGGTTTGAGACAACCTGTTATTATACGGCAGGTCTCATTTAGTGCTACATCCACTAGTCCAGCTTGTGCAGAACGGCCCCATACGGGACACGCATATTCACCCGCAGGATAACACAAAGCTAGCCCTGTTGTTCGCAGCACCTGCGGTGCGGCCCCCGTAGGTCTTAGGTCAGACAGCAGACGCTCCCACAAAAGTCGTAAAAACCAAAACAAAAGTTGGAGGAGAAGAAGAAACGGGTGACGATGGGAAAACGGACATATTTTTCTATAAGAACAAAATGCAATTTCATTAATTTAAGAGTTATAAAAGCAGAAAGCAATCTGCACCAAACTTTTGAACACTCAAATGTAAATATTTGGCAACACTAATTCGCATACAGGAAAGTAACGCCGATCCATCAGCAAGTGACAAATTGTTGGCGAAGTATTTCCACCTCCATTATTTCATTTTCCCTGGCTCACACATCAAAGGTAGGTGTAATTGCGAGTCGGGGCCATATACATAACGCACGCCCATCGTTCATACTAGAGTAGTACCGATATCATTTTTTAAGCCAAAATATTCGGCTTTTAAAAAATTATGAAATTATATTTTCGTCCTCAAATATTGCCATACACTTCACACACATCTATAATCATGTTGCTATTGAGGTGCATTATTGCTCAGGTGTATGGGACGTCACAAAGGTCTAAGGGTCATTCTAACTTTACCTGTGAGTGGGTATACTTGCGGATATGTGATTAACGGACAAGGCTCTGGTGCAGGGCAGTTACTCCTACAAAGATCAAGATGAATCTAATTCAAAGAGTGCAAGAACGAATCGCTCTTCCACTCTTGATTTGATTCATCCTTCTTCCTTCTTTTTATTAACGTACGGGAAATCCCCACGGATACCCCCCTCCCCTCCTCCGACCCCGCCTCCAGCGCTCGAATCGTCTGCGCACAAGTGTGAACTGGGGAGAACGCTGTGACCATGATGGTGAGATTACTGCGAGGTCGATGCATATGAAATGATTCAATTTGAAACCCGTAGGTCTAAGTTAAATATGCACTAATTATGCCAGTCGTCAGCACACAATTACTAAGTATCAGATACACACCGGGTGTAAGGGGAATGCTCCCGAAGACGAAAACCCCTCACACAACATAACACATTGACATTGACAAAAAAATTCGAAGAATTTTTTTTTATGGCCAAATCGATTTTATTTTTATGCCAATGTGTTATATACCTGGACTAGGGGTTACTAAGGGTTTTTGCCTTCGGGAGCGTTCCCCTTACACCCGGTATATACACGCCTGTAAAAACCCAAGGGATGTAACCCAGCGGTGTATTAACATCCACATTTCACCAATCATCCCCACACGTCCCAGGTGTACTAGGGGGTGAGTTTATTGTCGTCAGACTGGCCCTTATCGTACTCTTAGGCCTTACCTCTTAGTCGCCTTCTACGACAGTCACGGAAAGACATATAATATCATTACACTTCCGTCATTATATATACGTAACGGCCTTATTTGTAAAATCCAATCCAGAGCTGTTTCTCCGTTTGGCTGATGGTTCTACACGCAGTCAAAGAGATACAAGTAGGCTAAGAATACAAAGTGCCAAAACGACACTCATGAACATGAACAAGAGCATCTTCTGCCTAGCACCTGAAATTTACAACAAATTACCTAGAACCCTTAAGGATCTACCCATGAATCCCTTTAAAAAGACCTTATAGGACATACTATGTCGTAAGTGTTACTACGATATAATGGATTTCCTTAATGATAAATTTTAAAACAATGTATGTCATTCTTGGCTACTTTTTACTTTTTCATTAAAATCCATTTTATGAACTTGATATTTTTTATATTGACATTTTTAAATTATTGACATGAATGACATTTAAATATTTTTTTGTGATCTAATTGTAATGTTTTTAATAGGCTCATAATTTAAATTAATGTTTTTTTTTGTCTAACAATAAATTTTGTACGCCTGTCTAGACAAAACATGCTGACACCGTAACAAGCAATGACTATGTAACAACTTCCATGTAACCCATGTTTATGCAAATAAATGATCTGAATCTGAATCTGAAGAGATGGGGTGGCCCTATTCTACTCCACCGGGAACGAACACTGCAACAAATTACCCAGTATCAATTCCTAAACTTTATTTTCTAAAGCCGAATTCAGCGCCGAAAATGGGCACAACTCTACGCAACGTTTTAAAATCTCTTTTAACCTTTTCACAAAGCCAATATGGTGTTTGTAGCGGAGTCAGAGATACACTTTGTACAATTAACGGCACATCAAACTGGTTGCATTGGTTAAGCGCACTCCGCACTCGCTGCTACAATGAGTTCGCAGTTGGACAGTTACAGTAGGTCTCCGAACTATTTTCGCTTTGTTTACTCGTGCTTGCTTTATAAAACACTGGTAATGAAATTAATGTATTGTGCCACTATGGTACTAAGTACATATGTAGCACTATGATAACATAGAGTTGTTAGATTCTTTGGATGATTGGAGTTTAAATTGTGAAAATAAAAGGATCCATATTGACCCATCGAAATCAACATGAATGAAAACTGTAAGAAAGAAATTGACTATTTATACCTACTGTTGATTGTGGTGGAATCCAATTACGCATTTTGATTTCATTGAGAACACACTTTTCTTTTGTTAAACTCTATATTTTAACTATGTAGATATTCGACCGAGAGACAAACATATAGTCACAAAACCACAAGGTATATCTTCAAAAGTTTAATATAACTATTCAATGTAAGCATCGCAAACTTTCAGTTTTATATTCAAACTAGCTTTTGCCCGCGGCTCCGCCCGCGTGGATGTCGGTTATTGCGACCAAACATAGCCTATGTCCGTTCTCAAGGTCTAATCTACCCCTATACCAAATTTCATCGAAATCGGCTCAGTGGTTTAGGCGTGAAAGCGTTACTTTTAGACAGACAGAAAGACAGACAGAGTTACTTTCGCATTTATAATATTAGTATGGATATGGATATTTTTAAATTCCCGATTAAATTTTTTTATACTTACACAAGTGACCTTTAGTTCTTCAAATTCAGATTTTTTTATTGTAATGTTTTCGTGCAGGGCTTGTTTTTTATTATACCTATTATTTATTGTACACCAAGTTAAACATTTACTTTAAAATAGCACAAAGTTATTATAGGCTTATTTAGGAGAAGAAGCCTCCAATATGCCCTTTATTATATTTTCTATGAATATTTTAAACCTTTTTTAGAGATTTTATGATTATAACGTGAATTGAAATGTATGTTTCACGAGTTATTAACAAAAATAATTTCTTATGGTAAGTTTAATAGTAATGATATAACATATTAGTAACATATTTATTATACCACTTCAGTGCCAGATAAACACATGGCCCACCTGATAGAAAGTGCATTTATCACGTGAGCACCACGGGCGTCAAAATAGTGTAGCGGGAAAAGCTTTCTATTGCACATTGCTTGTACTACTATACTAGAAGTAGGTTTACATCGAACCCGTGATCTTTCGATCTAGTCTCTAACCACTAAGCTACTGATTAAGAAAGTGATAATGAAAAAAAATTACATTCTCAGACGAAAAAATGTATCCTTTCTCAACTCAGTAGGAATCGGCTTTCTAGACTAAATAAGATGCGAAAGAACTTCAATATTTTCTGTAAAGCGATTGCCATCTGACCACAACAAGAAGAAAAACTTAACGAGCATCAATTTAATTTTATAAAACTGCATTAACACTAAAAAGTGCATTTACTGCTACGTCAGCTGTCGACGCCGCAAAAACAAATTCAACTCTTTTCATATAAATTAATTCTATCGCCCAGTGACGAGAGTGGATGGTAAAAAGCGGGCTGTAACCACGAGCGAAACAGCGTTAAAGCACTAGTGTACGAACTTAATTAACTCCTTCTCCTTAGAGTAAATTTCTTTAAAACGCTCCCTCTAATAAGCTACAGGGTTTTTTAAATGGAACAGAAAGAGGTTTTGTACTTTACAGAGAGGGGAAATTAATTAGCTGGTACGATTAAGTCTGTTGATATTATTATTTTTGTTAATCAAACTATAGGTACATGTGCCTTTTAGTGTTTAAATATAACATAAGAATATTGAATAACACACTTGTACTTTTCCACTGAGTTTAATTTTATTTCTGAACCTGACCAGTTTCGCCTTACGGCATCCTCAAAGGTTTTCGTAGCATACATTTTTTTTACATAAGAAGTCTGTGAAATAAAACTATTTAAACGTATTCTTCCGTGATTTCTCAATCCAGATCGCATCTGATGCTTTCACCTTGAGAGTCCAGGGTCCAATTTTCAATCTAACTGCGTGTTTGGCTGGACATCGATAATTTCGCTGAAACGATTCCAGCAATTTCATTCTACCAATTCCGATGACTGGGTGCTTTTCAACAGTGTCTCCGTCACCATGACAGGTTTCGGAATGTACAGTTTTTGTCAAGTGGGTTTTGTATTTCCAGCCATAGAGCATTGACTGTCCCTGAGAAAACATACCACTCAAAATTTAATCGTACGCACTTCATAGCGCGATGTAGAACTAGTAGTTTCGAGGTAATTCTGTTAATTTGCGCTAGATGGCGTTAGATACGATAATATATCATATATGTTGAGTAGCTACAATGATATAATTAACAATTCACAAATGTTCTCAATATCAGAACTCCAATAGAAATGGATACGCGACCGCACTAATTATTTCCTTGATTAAATGGTACACATGATATTATTGAGACCTCCGCCATATCTCTTTCGTAAACAATGAATCCAATCATTACAATAAACAACAGTCATAGTTCGTAGTTAGAAATTAATTATTTATGGATATTCGGAACGTATTTTTGTGAATCCGAATAACAGGGTACTCGACTGTTAAATAAAGTATCTACTACTAGCTTTTACCTGCGCCTCCGCCCGCGTGGATGTCGGTTATCGTGACGAAACATAGCCTATGTCCTTTCTCATGGTCTAATCTACCCCTATACCAAATTTCATCACAATCGGTTCAGTGGTTTAGGCGTGAAAGCTTAACATACAGTCGGACAGACAGAGTTACTTTCGCATTTATAATATTAAGTATGGATTTTCGATATAATGTGAATTTACTTCTTTTTTGAGTTTTTATATTTTTCCTCTTCGACTGTTTTTCGACTGTTTAACATATCTTCCCCTTTCTCATCCAGTCGAAGAGGTCTATCCCAGTTTACACTTCAGGTCACACGTGTATCAGACTGGGTGTGACACTCCGTTTGCCGAAACCGAAAACTTTGACAAAAAAAACAATGGATTTATATTGATTTATTTCTTTCTAAGTCTATCCACATGTAAAATATGCTCATGGTAGATGAGAGATCCGCAGCTGGGGATTAAATCTTCAGGCTATCGGTTCCATGAAACACGTATAACCAGAAATCAGGACAGACCCGAGGACAGTAAGTGACACTTCAGTTAGGCTTAAATCCTATCGGAAGAAAAACGAGGTGACTTCATGGTACAGTCAGCATCAAATGACGAACATAGTACTTAAAAAGATTTGAGACTTTATAGTCTAAAGTAAAACCAAAAGAGAAAAAAGGTAAACAAAGTTTCAGCGGTTCCAAACATTTTCCAAAATTATTACGTATCACTTCAAGCGCATTCCAGACAGGAATGAAATTGCTCAAAAGATGGAGGCACTGACAGTTTAGAACCGCTGTGCTGATAGCTTCCCTGTACTACGAAACATGCAACGACAGCTGTCGACGACGACGACGTGTGATGTGTGCGACAAGGGCAGTAAAATAATCGCTAGTTATTGCAACGTAACTCAGTAATGGTCGCTTTGTTTACCTTTTTACTCTCTCCTATAAGGCTAAATGCTACATATTTTCTTTCGTGTTCTAGACGTTTTATGGTAGCTCCCACATATCTTTTCTGATAAAAACAAAAAAAAATAAGCGAAGTTCGGCCGCATGGTATTTTATTACGTAACATAATATAGCTAAATTGGTAAGAACACGCTCATCCGAATACTTGTGTATAACTTATAAGACACACAAGGATGGGACTTACATCACAATGTGAGCCTGAGTAAATCTTTACTGAGTGCGTTGAGGAACGCAAACAAAACTGGTTGGTTCTTTGTACATGGGCGTCTACCTTCAACAACTTTTATTAGTATTGGATAAGTTTTATCGGTTCTTTGTTGCTCAACTTTTATTCGATAAAAAATTCAATGTTTACAGAGTTATTTATCGTTTTTTAACGAACACGCCTTCTTTGGAAATTGGGTTGAAAGTGATCAAGAAATATGAAGGAACTTTTTTAAGTTTGATATAGAGGAAGGGTTTAATGGAAAGTATCTAATATTAAGTTTATCCTCACACGCAACTCCAACAGTGCCTGCTTTTCATTAGGCGGGTCGTGTACTTGTATGCAGCAGAAGTGTCGTGGCAAAAGGGCTTCTCGCCTTCTGCTTTATTAAATCCTCTTTAACGTATCCTGCTGTTATCTGCACAGCACACATTCTGCCTTAGCCCAATGAAAAGTGCTAACACCATAGAGTTGGAATTCTTTATCCTTGTTTGAAACACGTTCGTGAATCTAAATACAATGTTAAACCAGCCAAGTGCGAGAAGCGTTCACTATCATTCGATTTGTAGTGGTTGTAGTTATAGCGCCAACAGAAATACATCCTCTGTGAAAATTTCCATGACAGACATTGACCGAACGGTCAATTGCGTCTAAGTAATAGGGTTCCATTTTTCCCATTTGGTTACAGAACCCTGAAACCAGTAAATTAACATGCAAAACAGTTCATTGTAATTAGTAATTAGGTATTTATTAAAAACCCAACAAATACACTGGACTTAACCGTTAGCAAATACAATTTAATGTATTATCACGTCCGTCAATTGAAAATGCAATGGAGCGGGCACATAATTAAGTGGCACGCGATTATGAACAAACAATTCTGCATTTCTGTTTGTATATTGCACTGTTCAGAACAATATGTTCTAATTGAAATGTCATGTGTTTTTGTGACGGGTTATTGCAGCAATAAATGTGTATAGTGTTGCTTTGAGATAAGTTGGATCAAAAAGTTGGTTTAAGTTGGTTTACCTGCAAAACGATATGCCTGCTGAATAATTGACGAGGTCAGGTGCAGGCTTTCCTGAAGGGTAAAGGAAACTTGATGGCAGCCGCTCTCATTAAAGCCGTATAAGCAAAACTAAAATGAGGAGAATTATCCTGGGTGGATAATTCTCCTCATTTAGGATTATATTAATCCTAATTATTTTACGTTAAATCATACAGCCAAGAATCAGCCTCGGATACACGGCTTGAGTCAACAATAGTGCCCGAAATGCGGCAATAGGCTCACCGCCTATTACGTGGGACCGAATCCAATGATTGGTGAAATGAGGGTGTTAATTCATCTCTGCCCAACCCTCCGGAGATAAAGGCGTTATATGTATGTATGTAACATCTTTCTAATGCTGACTTTACTCTCTATAAAACACGACTATATATACAAACCATGCATACAGCTATTTAAGAACGCGTTCACCTTTTACTTCAAATTGGTATATGATGGTATCCCGGGTACGCCTGTTAGAAGTTATTTATTGCTCAATATAACGAACCGCCACTTTCCCCGTAATATCGTGAAATTATGTGCATATGTTAATTCGAGCACGAGCCGAGAATTCGCGAGCTGGCAACATCGGCGTAAACGGTGTTGTCGAGATGTTTCGTACATATTGTTATTGTGATAGTAATGGTTTGTTTTACAAGTTATACATTGGTTATAAGGTGATTATGGGGTTTATCATATGTGGAATATTATATACCGATTACTTCGTTTTTTTATTCCTTGCTTTCTTATATTCCTGGTAACACTTTCAGTTAAATTGCTTGTTTTAGTATTGAATTCACTCTGCGGGTCTGTGGGTCTAAATATTAGAGCATCTGATGAGCTCGATGTATTTATAAACTGTACGATTTACAATAGGACCATATTATTATTATCCTCATACAATTCCTCTAAAGTGAACTTTTTAGATCTGCAGATCGCGGGTTCAAATCACATTTGATTCACTGTTTCCAATCTAATTATATACTGATACTATTTTCCAACTTCGATAGCGATAAAAGTCTAATAATTTTCAGTTTTCAAGAGAGATCTCAGAGGATAAGACGATATTAAGTTGTAAATAACGAAATGAGTATCGAAGCCTGACTAAGGAGACCCTCCCCCGAGGACCGTAAGGCGACTGAGAGACTGAGGTAGATACGTTGCAGCTTGCAACTATTTTGTCGACACGTCGTTTTATTTGTCTTAGTTTCTATTTAAGGGAGTAAATTACATTTATGATTTTAATCAATGGGAAAGATAAAATATTTCTTAAATTCTTAAAAAGCCCTAGTTTTCAGCTTCTGTTACTGTTTTCTGTTCCCGGTACAAGCTTTTAAAATAAGCACTAGCATAAAATTATGAAATAATATTACCTTCATTATAGTAGAACTGACTTTTTCATTTTTTTGTAATGACACTGGTCAAGTATGATTTCCTTTCTGAATTTATGCCCATATTTTGCCAAAAAAAAATAGGGAGAACGTATTGCTGTCGACAGGACATTTTTTAAGCATTGTGCCTACGTTAACTAATCATCATCAGCCCGCGGCAGTCCACTGCTGGACATAGGCCTCTTCCATGACACGCCACTTAGCCCGTTCGGCTGTCCTCCTCCACTCCCCACCAGCCACTCTGCGTATATCGTCGCTCCATCTAGTCGCAGGGCACCCCACACTACGTTTGCCGGTTCGCGGTCTCCACTCAAGGACTCGTTTTCCCCAACGGTTATCGGTCCTACGGCAGATCTACCACAAATGTTAACCTACAACAAATGTTAGATGACCTAACTTGTTCTTCTCAACGCATCGGCCTCCGAATGAACCTGGATAAAACAAAGGTCATGTTCAACGAGCACGTTGACCAGCAGCCGATTGCTGTGAACGGAACTCCCCTCGAGATTGTTTCGGAGTATGTATACCTAGGGCAGATGCTCCAACTAGGGAGAAACAACTTTGAGGGTGAGGCTAAAAGAAGAATACAGTTGGGCTGGGCTGCATTTGGAAAGCTTCGTCAGGTATTTTCGTCGCCCATCCCACAATGTCTTAAAACAAAAGTCTATAACCAGTGCGTTCTGCCTGTAATGACATACGTAGCCGAGACGTGGACACTTACGGTACGGTTGGTCCGGAACGAAGTAATTCGGCAGAGAACTAAAGTTATCGACATAGCTCAACGAATTAGCAAGCTGAAGTGGCAGTGGGCTGGCCATATGGACGACGTTAGGACCGACGTTAACTAATAGTGTTATGATATTTTGCGTGCGTGCGATACGTGCGTGAAATGAACCGATTTGAAAAAACTTTACGGGTGTTATAAGTTTAACGTGTCTGTGTGTGTGTGTGTGTGAGTGTGTCTGTCTGTGGCAACGTAGCACACAAACTACATCCAAAACGGATGAACCGATTTGGATGTAGTTTGTTTGTTTGAAAGGTATATTAGTCGGGAGTGTTCTTAGCTATGTTTGAAAAGAAAACGGTCCAAGATGGCCGCCGCCACAACATGTCGGAATACTTATTTCTTCATTACTGCCTCAATATTGGTATCAAATGAAAGAGCTTGACTAATAGATCAATTTAAAAAGTAAAAAGTATAAAATAAAAATGAAATTAAAAATTTAAAAAACCCCCGTCACAAAAAACACCTCCAAAAAGTTGAAAATAAATTCTGTTTGTCTTTTAACTTTTGATATACCTACCTAGTAATATTTTGATTCAATGGTAATTAGTTAGTCACGGGCAAACCATTAAGGATTCACTTCAGTATAAACGAAGTTCAACATTTACCAAAGAGCTCTTACTAAGTGCAATTGATGCGAAAATACGTTGTCGTTTGTATTATTTTTCTTGAAAACTATCTGCTGATATTTTCCTGTTCATATTCCGATGTTGTTTATACTTCTACTGCAAAGATTTTTACTGAATTTATTTATAGCTTGCGTACTTTGAAATGAATAAAGAGCAGTCTTACAAAAGAAATGATTTCGTTGTTTTTTTGCAAGAGTTAGAGATTATTGCTTAGGTATTACTTGGGTAATTTTTCCTAGTATCGAGTCAGTGGAATAAAATACTTGTTATATAAAAGATTAATTGGACTGGTAGTGTTTTCAGTCTCTTTGAGGAAAGAATCGATTGTGGAAAAAATAATAGTTGTTTTGTAAAGGCGATTAGGAGTTCCTTAGAAAAGGAATGCTATGACCAACAGAGCTACTTAGACCCTACTTGGACTTTCTAAATTTTCTTATACAATCGTTTTGAGGCGACGGTGGAGAATGATAATCTCTTTTTCTACAGAAGGAAAAATAGGGCAGTAGATATATACACTTAAGCACATTAAAATCCGTTTAGTAACTATCCATAATAAAAAATTCCTCATCAAATATTTAGTTCCTTACTTACAACATATCAATGATTTTCATTTCTTTTCGCACCATGACGACGCGCGTACGAATGCGGAAAAGGGTAGACCGATAAGGTCTGCCTAGTGACAAATAATTCGGCTGTCACCAGTACCAACTCTTAGGTAAACTGTGCCAGTACACCCATGCTCATGGTTATGGCGATACTCGATAAATACAAAAGACATCATGTTAAATATCCCCGTGAGTGTTATACTACTTTTTTTTTTTGTTACCTATTATCGTATTGGTTCCTGGTGGAGTAGGATAGGACCACCCCACTGGCGACTTGGGGATATAGTTGTTCTCCATCCGACAGTAAACATACAGCCCAAGAAAAAGTCCCGCTAGAGGGCAATAGACTCGCTATTATGTGGTACCGAGAATCATTGCGATGCGGGTATGTCTAGGGCTCCAGCCTATAGTCCGAGGCGCCGGGTCTACTGGTGGACTGCGGAGATCGCGAGGCTGCGTCAAGCCTGCGTGATCGCGCACCGCCGGTGGGTCAGGCTCCGTAGGAGGCGTAGCCGCCCCGCAGACGCAGATCCCCTAGTGGCGGAGTTGCAAGAGTGATACAGGGAAGCCAGGAATGCCCTCCGAGCGGAGATCAAGCGGTCCAAGGCAGCTTCCTATAGGGAGCTGCTGGAGACACTGGAGCGGGACCCATGGGGGCGGCCTTACCGCTTGGTAAGAGGAAAGCTGCGCCCCCGGGCCCCTCCCCTGACCCAGATTCTCGAGCCGGCTCTGCTTGGAGGAGTGGTGGCATCCCTGTTCCCAGCGCGGGCGGAACACGTTCCGCCGCAGATGACTCCGCCACCTCGGTCGCCTGATGCGCCCGGCGTGGTTATTGACGACGACGTGCCCGAGGTCACTTGGGTAGAACTAGAGCTGGCGGTGCGACGGCTTAGAGCCAAGAAGAACACCGCCCCGGGACCCGACGGCATTCCAGGCCGTGCGTGGGTCCTAGCTCTAGGAGAAGACGGTCTCGAACCCCGACTGCGAGGGTTCCTCAGCGCATGCTTGGAGCGGGGCCAGTTTCCGAAGATGTGGAAGACGGGGAAACTGGTCCTCATTCGCAAGGACGGACGCCCGGCGGACGAGCCGTCCGGGTACCGGCCCATAGTGTTGCTCGACGAGGTGGGCAAGCTCTTCGAAAGAGTGATTGCCAAGCGCCTCGTCGAGCACCTCTCTAAAGTGGGGCCGGACCTAGCGGATACACAGTACGGCTTCCGCCGGTGGCGTTCCACTGTGGATGCCATCATGCGCGTGAGGACTCTGGCGGAGGATGCGGTTGCCCGGGGCGAGGTGATGTTGGCGGTGTCCTTGGACATCTCCAACGCGTTTAACACCTTGCCCTGGAGTTGCATCAGGGAGGCGCTCGTGTACCACGATGTGCCTCTCTACCTCCGCCGCATAGTCGGGGCATACCTGACGGAGAGGGCCGTCATCTACCCAAGTGCGACCGGCGTCGGTAGGCGTGAGATGTCGTGCGGTGTCCCACAGGGATCGGTCCTGGGGCCGCTCCTGTGGAACATCGGATACGACTGGGTGCTTCGCGGTGAGCTCGCGTTCGGGGCCACCGTCACGTGCTACGCGGACGACACGCTAGTGACGGTGAGTCTCCTAGCCGGATCGCCACCGTGGATCCTGGAAGCGAGATCCCTTGCGGCACTGTATCGGTTCCGTAAGGAGGCGCGGGAGCGGGGATACGATCCCGAGCCCGAAGACATTCGGGCCGAGAGGTCCCGGCTCCACGGGATCGTGGTGGCGGAGTGGGAGCGACGACTTGAGCAACGACGCGCAGGGCATGCCGTCATAGAGGCGGTAAGGCCCATCATGGGGGAATGGCTCGAGAGGCCACATGGCAGCCTCTCGTATCGACTGACGCAGATTATCACCGGGCACGGGTGCTTCGGGAGGTATCTGTGTCGGATCGAAAAGGAGCCAACGTCCGAGTGCCATCACTGCGACGCGAGCGAGGACACGGGGCTGCACACGCTCACCGAGTGTCCGGCATGGGCCGGACCGAGGCAGGAGCTAGTGGCGGCCCTGGGAGTGAGAGTTCTCACCCTCGCCACCCTGCTCACAGCAATGGTCCGCTGCGCGGACGCGTGGGCGGCCGGCGTCTCCTTCAGCGAGCAGGTAATGGTCGTGAAGGAGACGGCGGAGCGGGAGAGGCGGCGCGAGCGAGAAAGATCCGCGGATCGCGCCGCCCGCGCGCGCAGGCAACTCGGGCGTCGGAGGGCACTGACTGACCTCCGTCCCCCATGAGCGCGGGCCTGAGGGTGACGGGTGGAGCCGCCTGTCACCCCAGCAGAAGCAGGCCACGCCGGTGGCACGCTAGATAGCGCGCCTCCCCATTCCGGGGGCGAGTTAGGGACACCGTTGTCCCCCCTCCTGAGGAGGGCCAGACCGTAAGAGATGGCCCTGGGTCAGCCGGGGTGCGAGGGATATGTCTATGACAACCTCACCTCCGGCCTAGCACCAAGACCCACAGTCGGCGTGCGGTTTTAGTCGGTTCGAGTCCGACATAACCTCCCCTTCCGGCTCTGGCAGGGGGGGTATCCGAGGGGATTTCCGCACGAAAAAAAAAAAAAAAAAAAAAGGTACCGAGAATCATAGTTGGCGAAACGTGGGTGCTGATACACCTCTGCCTACCCCTTCGGGGATTTACAGACGTGAGTATAGGTATGTATTAAATTTTCAATTCATTTCGATATAGGCACGTGTACCGCAATACAGAGTCAACGTTTGCAATTCCAATCGTGAAACAGAGAATATTAATCTCATGAGCTCGTCTATCCACACAGTTATAGGTAGGTACCTATCGTACCTACATCCATTCGTCAATTATGATTAGTGACGTAGATGCAAATGACGTAACCAAATTGAACGGATCGGATATCGTCGGAATTATCATCCGTTTGTCGAATTGCTCAGTAAATCATGTCTGTTCTAAGCCCAGCTGTTCGGTACGCTATCAATATATTGTGTAGTTTTTAGGGTTTAACAAAAATGGTTTTCTATAATCATCTATAGAAAGATATAAAAAAGCTTAATTTGTCATCTGTATGTACACCTAATCTACGAAGTGGCTGACCCAATTTAGTCGAAATGTTTAATGAGGATAGCTGATGTTACAAAGTATAACTCAAATCTAAGTTCGGCACAAAAAATCCAAACCCAATTTGTAATTCACGCAAACGATGTTGCGGGCATATCTAATACATAGTGCACAGGTAGAGCCTTAACCACAGCCTTAACTATATTTTGGTCTATTTGATTTTAGGTCAAAAGATTGGCGGAGGAGAGAGAAGGATGGCGATTACTCCACCGACAAGAGCGCAGTAGCAAATTTACAGAGAGGATTTTAGATGCATTTTTTTTGTTTGGAAGATAGGATTTGGAACTCAATGCACTACTACTACACTACTATACAAAGTAAAACTTATTCACGATCGACACAGATCGACACAGCAAAATATCACCACAACATTTTGGAGAAAATAGAAAGGTTCCATATAAACTTTATTACGACTGAACGAGTAAGTAGTTTCTTAAAAAGGACTATTTTCGGGTGAAATCGAAGATTGAAGCCAAGTCTGTTTCCACTTGTTTCATTGCATTCTATGTAGCTAAGATGTTGTAGTTATAAAATACAAGCTTAATCCCAACTCGGCTTATTAGTCATACCACAAAGCGGCCCAACCTCGTATTTACATTGTTTACAGTACACTGGCGATATCAAAGTGGTCGGAGTTTTAGAGCTGCACTGGAACTATCCAACTATCCGTGAAGAATGCTACTGATGTTCATCACTGATAGGCACTCGTCCTAGGACTGACCTGGTCCCTTTTTCATCATTGAACGAACAGACGTACGGTGACACGTTACCGATTCTAAGTGGCGATTAGCCTCAAAAATTTCTTGACTACGATGTCTCAAAATAATCTTAAAACTCTCGTATTATGAGCAAATCAATCAGTTTTATTGATTTAAATGATATTATTGTCCAAACTGTAGGTAAATATATGCCAAATATTAGAACAGTCAGTCAACTGGAAGGAGGTAAAAAACGAAATTAAGACCATTTTGAGCACTTTTACATCTTTCTGATGCTAACATTACCAAACGTTTCGGCGATACCTGCGTTTATCATGCGCACTGCCAAGAAGTGGAATGCCTTGCCCGAATCTGTGTTTCTGGATACCTATAACTTGGATGTCTTCAAAAGTAGAGTGAATAATTTGAATGAATTTTTTATAGCATTTAATATGCTCACTTTTTAAGTTCGAATTATATGGGCGGAGTCATCGAAAATCAATGTTTAAAAATTTCAACAGTTCCTAAGAAAGTTGGTAGTTGGCTCCACCGTCGCCCTTAAGGACGGATATAAAGAGAAGAGATTTTTGAAGTAATTCAGGTGTGGCTCAATAGCTCAGTTGGAAGAGCATTCCCCCTGTAAGGGAAAGGTCGTGGGTTCTAGTCCCACTTGAGCGCTTCTTTTTCCCGATGTATTTCGAACTTGTATAGAGTTAATAAGTTGTCTAAGTAAGCGTGCTTCGCCATCAGCCAAATCGTCACTTCCCAAAAGTTGATATAGTAGCCAAACGCGAGCCTATCAACTATTAAAGCACATTGTAATGAGTAAACCTACTCTACACCTAACCACGAGCTCTTCGTGCAATCACAAAGTAACCATGCTTTCTTATACCTTTATTTTATAACCACTAACCTGGCGACGTGGGTACTAAACCCCACTAAACCCCACATGACTGTAAACCATAAGTAACGCTCATACATGGTGGCATAAACTAGCAGTATACCTCACGACACACATCTTGGACTTAAATCGCTGTGGTTTTCCCAAGCGACTAATATGGGGTTCTTCAAGGAGGGAAAATTTTAGAAGGTTTTTTCATGGTCGGCAGCACAAGTGCACAAATAAGCAATGGTAATCACTTTCCAAAAGGTGGAACGTTTGCTTTTCTGCAGTAAATAAACAAACCTGGTACGCACGAATTGTTTTGTAAAAATGAGATGAAAGCTTGTCCACCGCGGTAGCACCCCGCGCTACCCTCACAAAATACCCAAGAAATGTGTAGGTACTGCGTTTATAGAGTATATTTTAGGTCCAAGATATATTATGTGTCCCGAGGAATACTCTTATGTCACTAAGGTTATCAAATAGCACACCTACATGACTTAACTCTTTAGAAACATGCCGACACCATTTTGCACTTGAACTGTAAAATACGACCAGCATTCACCTATATGGCGGGCGTTTCATATAATAAGAAACTTTGATGTACCTGCAAAAATATCAAGTCTTCATTGTATAGGTCACAAAGTAACATTTATGGTCATTGATAGCCAGATTCACTAGGTGACAGGTAAAAGCCCGTATGAGTGAAAAACCTGACACTAAAAACTTACGCCCTCATCTCAATAACATATTGAAAAAATTGTTAAAATGATATATTTATTTTCATTCACGACTCCAACACCGGATCAATCTTATCGAATAAGATTTAATGCTGCATCCAACTTTCAGAGTTGTTTAAAAGGAATAAGGTTGATATTTATTTAACACTAGCTTTTTGTGATACTAACAATATTTGTATGGATTTTTAATCTGAAATAAATGATAATAATAATAATTTGCGCTCGGCTCCACTCGCGTGGATGTCGGTTATCGCGACAAAACATAGCCTGTGTCCTTTCTTAAGGTCTAATCTATCCCTATACCAAATTTCATCATCGGTTCAGTAGTAGGCGTTAAAGCGTAACATACAGACAGACAGACAGACAGAGTTACTTTCGCGTTTATAATATTAGTATGGATTTAAGAAATGCTTGTGTTCCTCCTCCTCCTGATCTGAATTGACCGTTAATATAAATTTAAAAATCCTCCGTCTAAAAAAATCCTTCAAAAACTTTTAAATAAATTGAGTTGGTTCGCCTTTTTGATTCAAGCATTGCCATGCCACTTAAATTTTTCAAACAAAAAAAACTAAATCCAAATCGGTTCATCCGTTCAATAGCTACGATGCCACAGACACGTTTTGCGTCGGGGATTAAAAAGTAAAAAGCAGTATTAAATCTGATGTATTCCACGTTAACCGTATCACTGCGTATACTGAATGTTCAATATTCAGAATGTTCTGCCTGCAAAATCCGTTTGTTTAAACACTATCATCGAGTGTGGTCGCAATCATTATTCGAACACGATCATTTATTGTGTCATTTACATCGGCAAATATTCTATTGTATAATTTTAATCGAATGGTGATGTTCTTTGTCGGTAGGTGTACATACGATCGATTCAATCATTACTTTTAATTCAATTAGTGACTCTCGCTTCGCCTCGTACCTGGGGCAAAGATTGGCCATCGCTATCCGGTGGGGCAATACCACCAGCGTGATGGGCGCATTTGCCCCGGGTACGGTGAGGAGAGGGTTAATAAATTAATTAATTATAAGAAGTGGACTTCGTAATTTTGACTTTGTTATACTTTTGATAAATTGACTCAGTGCTTGTTTTTATAAAAGACGGATGGAAGAATAGAAACATAATACGACATCTTTAGTTGCCTTTTTTATTTTTCCCATATTGTTATAATTGTGTCTATTTTTTGTGATTTTCAAATTTCCTGAAAGCTACGTACGTACAGTGTTATTAACTCTAATAAAAAGCTACGATTACTAAAGTGCAAGGCTAATTAAGTTGGTATGTTGTAAGTTCTTAATTAAGCCTTCAGTTGGAATAAGGGCTTAAGTGTGTGAATTAAGAGTAAACTTATGTCATTTATCAATCATTGAAAGAAAATACGCGCCATAGAACTTTTCGTTTAGTTTTACCTACATCTCATTGGCGATATAAAAGTATTGCAATTAGACTAGATTGTGGATTTTTCATTTTTTTAGACCGACGACGGCTTAACGTGCTCTCTGAAGCATAGACTTACCTTAAATATTCATGCATACAAGTACTTGCAATGAGCGGGAATCCAACTTGTGCCCTAGCATAGCGGTAACTAAATAAAATAGACTTACAGCTTAAAATTTAAAACATCTACCTGTGCTGAGACCTTAATAGCTATTTGGGTAGTATATTATGAAGAGCGGCCATATTTACTTCACGTAGAGTACGTTTTTAAATCTTTCTATCCTATTATGAGGAGGCCTGCGAAAATACTTGACAATGTTAGCATTGTACGGGACGGTGGGCTTTCTGAACAGGACAGGCGAGAGTGAGCGAAATAACGCCAGCGATGCTATTGTCCCCGGCGATATAAAAAACCTACGAAATTTTCGATAAGGCTCCGAGTAGGGCCGCCATATTGTGTAAATGATATTTTACACTTAAGTTTTTTTCATTAATTCTATTGTTTATTGATTATAATGGCTTGGTTTGTGTAGATATTTGTGGTAACAGGTGGTATATATATTACATTCTTTCAAATAACCTGAATAAACCATAATCACGTTTCTTAATGGAGTTTATTTCATTTTAATCTAGGTTTTTAACTATGCATACTTAACTAATTACCTACAAGAGCTATGTAATACAATTATTTCAGGATTTCAATTCAAATAGAATTCATTTGCAGTAAGAGTCATGTCTGTTGTTCTAACGTACTTAGAATAAAGCCATATTTCTGGGTTTGGCCGTTAGGGTTTCAACTTGGTACAACCCCAGTCAGGGTACACCCACAGTGAAGACTTTGTTATTCCACTACATCCCCGGCCAGGACGCCGCGCCCCCTTGTTTCTTTTGACCGTAATACTTGGCTTGATTAAGTACATACAGTTGAATAGATAATAATAGTAAAAAAAAGCACACTCATGATGAGAATGTTGCGAATGTAGAACAAGAGATCTATTAAAATTTACATTTCCTTAGTCTTACAGGCAGGTATGCCCAATGCACAAACCTATAAATAATGAAAACTGAAGGTAGGTATGCATTGTAAATAACAGTACCTGGGGCAAAGGTTGGCTATCGCTATTCAGCGGAGCAATGCTGCCAACGTGATGGGCACATTTGCCCCGGGTACGGTGAGGGGTGGGTTAACAGATTAGATACTTATACATTACTAGCTGTTGCCCGTGACTCCGCCCGCGTAGATGTCGGTTATCGCGACCAAATATATCGTGTGCTTTCTCAAGGTCTAAGCTACCGCTATACCTTTTCTTTTCCGTACGGAAATCCCCTCGGATACCCCCCTGCCGGAGCCGGAAGGGGAGGTTATGTCGGACTCGAACCGACTAAAACCGCACGCCGACTGTGGGTCGCGGTGCTAGGCCGGAGGTGAGGCTGTCATCGACATATCCCTCGCACTCCGGCTGACCCAGGGCCATCCCTTACGGTCTGGCCCTCCTCGGGAGGGGGACAACGGTGTCCCCGACTCGCCCCTGGAATGGGGAGGCGCGCTTTTCAGCGCGCCGCCGCCGTGGCGTACTTCTGCTGAGGTGACAGGCGGCTCCACCCATCACCCCCAGGCCCACGCTCATGGGGGAAGCTACAAGCTCAAGCTACCTATACCAAATTTCGTCAAAATCGGTACAGTAGTTTGGGCACGAAAGCGTAACGTAACGACAGATAGACAGGGTTACTTTCGCATTAGTTGGACTGTGTAATTTGTGTTCTAAATAAATGGATTTGTCTTATATCAAAAATATGAATAGCGCTATAGAATGTGAACGCGCCCTGATGTAATGCGATTAAGGTCTCCCGGTATATAGTTTAGAATAGCTTCGACAATCGAATCCAGGACGGTACGGGCAACAGTCGGATTATCTTCCAGATCATCGTCTTGTTAATAATATAATTTACCATATTAATGAGATGAAGAGTACGTCCATAAATTGTATATGTTCAACTGACTACTGACTGATACTAAGCACTAAATTGATATCGCGACAAACCACAAATTGACCAGCAACAACGCGCAATTTTTTGTGGCTATGAAACAAAATATATAGCAAAATCTCGTATCGTATCCTGTGACGATCGCTATTTTATACAACTTGCAGCATTACCATGTGTCCCTGTAATATTCTGCATCCATAAATATGTGTAATTTATTTAGAACGTAAAATATAAAAGATATTTTCTTTTCTAAATTTTAAAGTAGTTTCGTAATACGTGGATTAGAGTTGACACTGTAAGATGAATTTGAAATACATTAATAATAAAGTCGCACTAAACCTTTTTATTCGCAGGTGAAGACGCGCTCGCAGACATGTAAACCATTCTGCTACACAAGTTGATAATATATAAATTCGAGACAGGATGAAATATGAAGGTTTAGATCAAACGAAAGGTCACAGGTGGCACTTGGACACGTATTGTGAACCCACATCCAAAGGTCGGGAACATATTCCACGAATCAAGATCACGTTACCGCATTAATCGGGATTGTCCTCGCTTTGTTACAGCCCTTGGGTGCCCTACAGTACACAATACAGACGACCGGTTAATATAAAAAGCCCGACATGCTTTGTATTTTGTCGAGTGTTCGTGTTTCTCCATTGATTACGTCAAGAATACGGCTTAGAATTCTTTAAATCCTTTGCTAATAAGATTTTGCAATATGATTTTGAAGGTTTTGTGAAGCTGTTAGCTTTATCATTTTAGGGATGGTCCTGGTTTCATGCACGCTTCTAATAAGCTCGGAGCTCGCTTCCCAATATAAGATTGGGTTTAGTTTGAGGACAACTGATGTGCAGTCAACCCCGACGTTTCGGTACTTTCGGTTGTTTTTCAGCATAGTAGATAAGGGTCACCCCCTACTTCCCGTGGGTGTCTAGAAAGCAAATAATGGATAGCTTTGTTCCTCATTCGACACTAAACATACAACCCATGACAGAGAGCCCGCAATATACTACTACGTGGGATTGAAAATCTTATTTGGCGCAAAAAATGTGTGCCTATCCTTTGCTGATTTTTATGAATGACTATAATTATGTATGTAGGTATAATCACGGCTGCTAAAAAAATTAGCAAGTATTTTTTCGTGTCCGTAGCGTCTGAAAATCGTATCTATTAAATATAGTCTTATTGCAACGGTACCATAATAGTTTATCCGTCGAGTATGAGCTCCGTACCGCAAGTCATGATGACTCTGTCATCTTACCTGACACGTCACTGCTACGCGGGCGCTTCGCGCGTCACTGCTTCGATAAATTGAAAGTCCTCTTCCGACTATCACTCAATATTATTTTATATCTCACGAGTTTAGAAGGTTATTTGTCAAAGTTGAAAATTGCAAATGCGATGGGGTAGGCAGAGGTTTAATATCCACATTAGATTTTTTATGTCCCATATAGTAGGGAGCGATTACAATGCTGTGCACCGGTTATTTCTTCATGCTGGTACAGTGAGTACCTAGTAGACCTTTAGTTCGGACAATAATACCATATAAAACAATAAAACAGTTTGTATGCGCTCTTAATACGAGAGTTTTCAGATAATTTTGAGACTTCGTCGCCAAGATATTTATAATTTAGAGTCAGTGAAAATAATCCCGTACCGAATGAATCTCAATAGAATCAAAAGTACTGTACTTACCTATGCGTAAACTGCCGATAGTATCATGTATTACTCCATTTTAGTATCTTACCGCTTTAAAAAACATAAACAAAGGCTCAAATCACCAATTAAGAATATCACAATCAAGCTTAACACCCGTCGGAAACTCCGCGATCAAACTAATGTCCACATTACGACGCACCATCTCTCAGTGCGAACGCCATTTACATTCGCAGAGGGCGATATTAAAAATAATAAACCGCCTGTCGGCCGTCGATTACCCAATTTTCAGTAAAAGAGAATTTCCCCAACTTGGGGTAATATTCCCCCATTCGGGGTAATGGCGCTAATAGAGTGGGACGCGCTTTTATTGCACCTTTTGAGTTGAATCATAATAATATCTGTGATTTTAATTTGACCACGCTCTTCCCATTTTGGTTAATACGCTTAATAACTGATACTAGCTTTACCCGTGACTTCGTCTGCCATGACAAGGAACCCTCTTTTCTTAACTAAAATCAAATTAACTTGAATGTTAGTTTACAGTGATAGTCTCGTCAAAATAGGCTCAGTCCTAGTCGTTTCAAAGATTAACCAAGTCAAAATTTTAAAGTTTAAAAAATTGGTATCTCGAGTTCATATCCAAAAAGCTATTGGTATTTTTACTTCAATTTTATTAAATTGTTTAGATATAAGTAAATGATGCATAGTCTCACACAAGTCTTAATTACCCAACCTCCGACCACGGCAACAACCGGGCTCTTAGTTTAGTTTTACCCCAGTATTTCTTCTTATGTTAACCACAGATATCTGTGATATTAACCAATTGTAATCCACCATCTGCTCACAGCATGACTACGATTAATACTCTTTGTCAAGCAGAATAGTACATTTGTTTTAGAGCCTTACTAAAACTTTTAATTACAGCATATTTACGTCCTTTTAGCAACTATAATCTCAGTGTGTTTATGACACGAAAGTTTAAAGCAGTGCTTGAGATAGTCCTCTATACGAGTCCATCGGGAATGGTACATGTTGTGGTACACGCATAACATTTAGTTTACGATCTCTGCATGTAGGTATATATATATATAGTAGCAATATACACAGTGTTTTCAGTGTTCAGACCAGGCGGAATATGCTCCAGTACTTCGTGTTAACGACATGTCAACCTTATTTGGCAACCTTGACACCCACAGGACAGGCTTCGCCTAGTGTGGGGTCACAGCATTTTTCATCATTGTAATTCTTTTAATGATTTTTATTTTATTTATTTATTTATTATTCCATTTAGACAATAATCCATATTATTAAACTTTATTTTATTAAAGTACCGCGGTAGCCTAGTGGTATGGGTAATGGACTGCTGAGACGAGGTCTCGGCTTCGATCCCAGGTTTACCATGGCACACACCAATGACTTCTCAATGCTTTTCGAAATTATGTGTGTATTTATCGCAGGTTTATAAGTGCCCGGTTAATGGCAATAGGCTCGCCACCTATTACATTGGGACCTAAACATAAACTGGCGAAATGTGGGTGCTAGCACCTCTGCCTACCCCTTCGGGGAATACAGGCGTGAGTTTATGTTATGTTATGTTATTAAACTTTATCTTAATGGATTATGGTTCATTATCAATTAGCCCACCGCAGTCCACTGCTGGAAATAGACCTTTCCCAATGTGCGCCATTCCACCCGATCGTCCACCTTCCGCATCCAGTCTTTCCTAGCCATCTTTCATCTTTCTCGCGATCTCCACTCTAGGACTCGTCTGCTCCAACGGCCATCGGTCCTTCGACAGACGTGGCAGCCCATTGCCACTTCAGCTTGCTAATTCTGCGAGCTGTATCGATAATTTGGTTCCGGATGGAAGGATTGAGTATTTTTTCACCTGATATAAAATGACGCTTTTGGCAGGGTAGAAGGGACAGTAATGTCAGATGACACGATGTACGTCACATCACTTACGCCGTCGAAGTACGGCTGACATGTTTACATGAAGCAAACGGAATTACCGTCACTGTCAAATTATACAACACATTGAACGTTGATTTAGGGTTGTTACTGATGTACCTAAATTAATTGCGGCGTAGGTGAACTTATACATTCGTCAGGCGCGCTGTCGGTAGACTGGAAAAAATTGTGGACTCCGGACGTCGAAGTTGGAGCCTGGAGTCTGCTAGCTCTGGGTCAGCCGGGGTGCAAGGGATATGTCGATGACAACCTCACCTCCGGTCTAGCACCACGATCCCAAGTCGGCGTGCAGTTTTAGTCGGTTCGAATCCGATATAACCTCCCCTTCCGGCTCCGGCGGGGGAGGTATCCGAAAAAAAAACAGCTAGCAGACTCCTACTGCTAGCTGTTTTTGTTATTCACTTTTCTGGGAGTAACTGCCGTCTAATAGGCTTCTAGAGAAAAGCTTGCAAAGCCTCGTCTGTTATAAAAAACGGACTGGTGCAACTATCAGGTGAGTTTGACTTGGGCCTCTAAGGTGGTGAAGAAGCCCTATATACAACCAGTGTTCTGTAGTAACAAACATTAAAAACATATAAACAAATTGAGAACACCTCCTTTTCTTGGAAGATATTTATGTAATAAATGGTATAAAAATGTTGGCTTTTTATATATCCATACTAATAAGTATTACAAATGCAAAAGTAACTCTGTCTATCTTTCCGTCTGTCTGTATGTCTGTATGATACGCTTTTACACCTAAACCAATGAACTGATTTTGTTCTTTTACCCGACTGCCGAAGTGAGCAGGGTAATTCTTTTTAGAGGGGTAGATTAAACCTCGAGAAAGGACATAAGCTATTCTTGGTCGCGATAATCGACATTCACGCGGGCGGAGCCGTGGGCAAGCTAGTAAGATATAAGTATTGACACTGTACCCGCCTGATAGTACCTAAGCGGTTAAGTGAAATCAAGAGTACCTATTCTCATAGGTACATTCCCCCATTGTCAACAATCGTGGTCAGATACTGTTTCACGTCATAATACGAACAACAAGTGCTAAAATATTTGTTTCCTCTCCCAAACATCGGAATACAAACACTGGTTAGAGACATGCCGTGACGCGTGTCATAGCGTGACATGGCAAGCTGCGTCCTGACAGCGTGACGGGGTGACGGCTGGGCGGATAATGTCCGTTGTGATTACCACACCGCGTTACGTCACTGAACAGGTGATACAGAAAGTTCAGCTACAAAAAAAGCAAAGGATCGAATAGGTAATGAAACTCAGGAAAATTAATGATTAAAGGAGTCGGCCTTACGATCGTGTGACTTCGGGTTCGAATCATGAACCAATCGCCAGGCATAACGTAAACCCACTTCTGACACAAGCTATTTACCTAACCGTGGTAGGGTTAACGTGAATACCTACTGTCTAGTAATTTCGATTTTGGTTACTGCCTAGTACTCAAACACTGCTACTCCTTCGTTCCATATTTTTGTTTATCTTGACTCTTGGGGGAGCAACTAAAGTCTAAGGATGCAACACTGAGAGTAAAATCTCAGCCAGAGTCTCTTACATCAATCAGCACGTGTACTGCCATGCAGGTGAAGGCCCTGAGAAGGTGGCACCCAATATACCGATGCAGAGTTATATTATTTTAAACCCATACCTTTTTACTTTCACCTGAACATTATTCCCATACATTATATAAAAAAAGTACTTTTCCAGATTTCGCTATCGAATCTGTGCCCAAACACAAATAGGCTCACCCCCTATTACGTAGGACCGAATACATTGATTGGTGAAATGTGTATGTTAATTCACCTCTGCATAACCCACCAGCGATGAAGGCGTGCTTGTATGTATGTATGTATGTTAGAATGACTACTAGCTAATTTACTCAAACGCACTTAGGGAGAACGGAATAGCCGTAGTAGTCTCCAGGGAGCTTCCAAGTGACATCTTAGAGATGAAACGCTGTAGCAACTGCCTTATAAGCGTGAGGGCGCTGGGTGGAGGTGTAAGAATAAGGGTACAAAGTTCACCTTCTGTATGTATTTGTGCAGTGGCCCATTACTCTATGTTGTCATCAACGCTTGTTATTATTAATGCACCAGAACCAGTTTCGATTAGTTAATTAGAAGTCATCAAGCAGAGTGCTGGGATTTACGTACCTGTGGTACTAATTAATAAGTACTTGTGGTCTTGCTTATAATTAATATTTAACTGCGTCACTTCTGTATAGAAGTTCGTTGACCTGCACTAACCAAAAACCTATGTACCTATACTACTTAGGTGACAATAAGCATACTACTTACCTACTTGATGGAAAGTGGTTACCGTGGCCGTGAACGTGTGATAACATCAGGGCCTCGATACTACTAAAGCAAAACTATAGTCAAACCACAGAGATTGCAAAAAGCGGCAATACATTATAGACTTTAAACCGATGCATTTAAAGTTCAATATTAAATAACTGTTAGCAGAGTGAGTAAAGGAGTGTAATGAAACTTTGGTCATTTAATTTTGGACTTTAGTGTATAGAAATAAAGTCTAAACTTTAATGCCGCTTTTTGCAATCTCTGTGGTTTGACAATAGTTTTGCTTTAGTAGAATCAAGGCCCAGGGGCGTCGCTCTCCTGCTGCCGATCTTGTAGGGACGTTTTAATACGTAGATATAAATGCGCAATAGAGACTGAAATAATTTATAAGAATTTTAAATAATCTGATGCTCGCGTCTCCAACCCACGATGACTTTATACACAAACAATTACAATCAAACATAAGGCAAATAATAATAAATAATAAATATATTCCACAACATTCTACACAACGCCATCTAGACCCATGATAAGCTTTTATAGCTTGTGTTATGGAATCTAGAATGCGGATAAACATACTTATATTATACTTTTTTTTGTAAATACATACATATTATACATAGAAACACCCAGACCAATGCAAATAGCCATATTCATGCATACAAATATTTGCACTGAGCGGGAATCGAACCCGCGCCTCCCGCGTGGTAGTCGCGTACACTACCGCCACGCTACATAGGCTGTCAAAATAATAAGAAATAAAATTAAAAATTAAAGAAAACCGGGGCGTGTCGAGGGTTTTTTCCCAACTTTAACCCCCATAACTTTTAAACGGCTCAACCGATTTTCATCAAACATTAAGTCACGTTTAATACAATTAAAAACCCCCGTCACAAAAAACACCTCCAAAAAGTTAAAAATAAATGGAGTTTGTCTTTTAACTTTAACGGTTGCCATGTCGGGGGACCCTAACTGGTTAAGCACTACCTACGTTATATTATCGGATCAATTCAAGGTCCCCCGACATGGCAACCGTTAAAGTTAAAAGACAAACTCCATTTATTTTTTAACTTTTTGGAGGTGTTTTTTGTGACGGGGGGTATTTTAAAGGAGAATGCCAATGTTCGTTTCGTTTTTGAAAAACCTAAATAAAAAGTGTATGGCTACATAAGTAACTTGATAAATCATGAAATATTATTTTAACAATCTTTTAATTCACTCAAACAAAATCGTATGTGGGGTTTAAAGTTTGGTATAATTAGTGGTGTAATCGATTATAATTGTCTTCTTACTCAAATGCACATATCATAGATAGTTTCAAATGGAGTAGGAATAATATTGTTGAGATGGAAGTAGTTACCTACCCATGTAAATACTGACAATAAAAAATAATTTTATCAGGGACTTTTTAGCACGTTTATCAAAGATTTTATATATAAGAAAATCAGTAAATGGGAATTATTTTGACTGACAAAATACGTTTCGAATCATGAAGTATGATATCTAAATCAAAATATATCTATGCGATTATGACAATGAGGGTAGGTTCGTAGAGGACGCTTTTAGAGCTATTTTGTTGTAACATGCGAGACCATGCCGTTTGTGAATTTGTGAAAAATGATAAAAACTAGCTCTTTGAACGAAATACAAACTGTTAAAAGTTGAAAACTGTCGTGTCATGTCTATGGTCATGATAGAGCTCTGTGATAGAGCTCCTTTCAAACAAAACGTCTTTTTAGTAACGAATGTGCGGTTTTGTTTTCACTTTTTATTGATAGTGTTATTGATTGGATCAAAAACATACAGCTCAAGAAAAAGGAGCCGCTGGGCGGCAATACCATAATTGGCGAAACGTGGGTGCTAATACACCTCTGCCTACCCCTTCGGGGATTTACAGATGGGAGTACATGGATGGGTGGATGTTATTATTGAGTGTCGTGTTGAGTGTTGTGTTAATAGCATATTATTGATTATTGTATTGAGTACGTGTACAGTCGAGTCTTGGGATTACTGCACGTTCTAGAACCTTTTTGAGAACTTGTGCTGTGCCCACATTATGACTATATTGTGGTGCCTAAGTTGGGCTCGATTTGGATCCGTTCAACCGCCAGCTGCATTTTTGCTCAACATATTTCATGAATATGAGGATGATGAGATCATAGATTAATAAAACTTGCTTAAAATATTCTAGCAATTTCATTTTCTACTTCCTATACAAACCTGTAGTAACATTTAGCATAACCTAGTAGGTAAGTAACTAGCTGACCCACCCCGACTTCGCTCGGCACAGTCCTATAACACGATTGCAGTGCCACCTACCGGGTCCAAATTATGTCTATGACTTTCACGCAAGTGCAAGCTATAGGTTGACAAAGATTTATCGTAACTATATGAACGGGGTGGCGCGACCATACATTAAATAGAGTTATAATAATATAAACATTGGTGTATAGGTATCAGGGTTATTTATAAATATGTGGAACTATTACTTCTATCTTATTTAAATTAATTCTCTGTTCATCCATGTAAAGACTAGCACTTTCTGGACAAAATTGATTTGACGGATTGATGGACATTTGCTTCAAAACTTAACCCTAGTACATATCTTCTAATCTGTGCTTAACCCTAATTTGAACAGCAAAACGAAGAATGAGAGAAAACCCCACAAAATAACAGAATATGTTTTATTTCCTATGAAAGTACGATATCAATCCAATTTAATATCCGAGTTTCACCGTCATACAAAATTATTTCTTTTGAAACGGCGGTCCATTGAAAAGTGCCGTTCCCAACCGACCACCTGAAGTGTCCACCTGGTTGGTCAGTTAGGAATAAATGTTCCTAACCACCCACCTTGTGCAGCTGGTGGGTCAGTTAGTAACAAAATATACTAACCGACCACCTATGACTGTATAAAATGCTAAAAAAACAAATTGTCGTAGTATGCACTTATAGGATCATTAATTAGGTCATTTAATGATCTACTATTCATAATTAAATCATAGTTGTGAACTCTTTTTAATAAGATAAAATGTGCTATAATCTATACGAGTAATAAATCATCTGATGCTACTTATCACGAAAGGTAAATAGGATACTTTTTTCTGTAGGAGAATATGTTCCTGCAGGAAAATTTATAATTTACGGAAAAATCTATTCAACGTAAGCGTAACCGCGGCTTAAATCTATACATGCGAGCCACAGCATTTTATACAGTCACAGGTGGTCGGTTAGTATATTTTGTTACTAACTGACCCACCAGCTGCACAAGGTGGGTGGTTAGGAACATTTATTCCTAACTGACCAACCAGGTGGACACCTCAGGTGGTCGGTTGGGAACGGGGGATTGAAAAGTGGGCAATCTCCTTTTTAATTTAATTTTTATTTTATACTTTTAAAGTGATCTACTAGTCAAGCTCTTTCATTTGATACCCATATTGAGGGAGTTATGAAGAAATATGTATTCCGACATGTTGTGGCGGCGGCCATTTTGGACCGATTTTTTTCAAACATAGCTAAGAGCACTCCCGACTAATATACCTATCAAACAAAAAAAAACTACATCCAAATCGGTGCATCCGTTTGGGTGCTACGATGCCACAGACAGACACACACACACACACACACACACACACACACACACACAGACACGTCGTTTTTGCGTCGGGGGTTAAAAATGAATTAAATTTAAATCGCTTCATTCGTGAGGAAGCTATGATGGCAGAGATACAGACACACAGACAGACACCTCAAAATTATAACACCCTTCTCTTTGCTTCGTGGGTAATTTTTTTTTAAGTCTAATGAAAAAAACGCATTAAAAGGGCTGCTGAAAAGAAACCGAAATATTGGAATTTGTTTAAATAATAAAATAATTCGAAATCCACTAAAATACTTTTATTTCAATACCAACTAGCAGTTCAAGACGTCAACATTAGATTCCTTCTAAAGATTGGTGTCTTCTTTAAAATCAAACGGACCAAACCAGCAGTCAGCTTTTATAATCTGTGGCCAAAGGTAAACCGCGTATTTAAGTTCCGTTTACTAACTAAATTAACCCTTTGTAGATAAACGGATGAATTTCATGCCGACTGAATACCAATTCGGATGAATACCACAGGACTGTGGTGTGTGTAGCGTCTCCATGACTTACAGAAATTTAATTTATCATTTGATCACTACCGTCTGTCAGTCTTATCATAGTAAAAATTTGATAAAATAATTGGGTATTATCCTATAGTTAAAATAAATTATTTCACGGAGCTTATTGAATTAAGAATGGTAAATGAACGGTAAAAATTGCGTCGGCGCCCACCCAACCTATAATAGTAACTGATTTGACTATTACATTTTATGACGTCACTAAATTTTTTTTCATACAATTTACCTTATTATAACTTATCGTTTTGACGTTTAGTAATAAGTAAGTAATTTGACTAGTCAGTAAAATACCCAATTCTTGTACTACTATGGGCATGCTTTGAAATCGTTCAAAATGAGCTACTCTCTGTTGTGTGTGAATTTAAATAATAAAGAATGATGCACATTCTAGTTGTGATTAGGTACCTACGAGTATTTCTAGTTGTAACTTTTTTTTATAAACGAAACCGAAATTACTAATATTCCCGCTAACCCCTCAAACTAAGTATTAAATTGTTACTAGTACTAAATTGCTTGTGCTATGGTTCACGTCGGTAGTGCCCAGGTTACGAACCCGGGACCTCTCGATCGTAAAGCCGACTCCTTAACCTAACTAGGCTTGCACTAAGCTTTTATTTTGTTTTTGTTTTATTTTGCTATTAATAGGTTTTTCTAGTATTGACTAAATATTTCTAATTGTGACTAGGTATTTCAAGTTTTTACACTAAAGTGAAATTAGTTTTGACAAGGGAAAACGTGTTCTAGCTAGAATTGGGTTTAAACTGTTACATAATATCTTCATATCACCTATAACAAAGTAGTACCACACGTCGGAAGCTCTCTACAAAATGTATGAAAAATTCGAATTGTAATTACAACATTCATAGATCGTGCACATGCACGGTAGAGTTGATGTGTGAGAGACTTCAAAATGTTAGGGTTGGCATTATTTGAAATTGTAACCAATATTTGAGTGAGATAGTATGATTTTTCTCGCTCTATCCTCTAATGTCTTGACTTACGTCACATCCGACAACGATGCCAATCCTGTTGTTACAAACGTATTCCATCTCTGTCTTCAATTCGGAAAAAAAATTGATAGCGATACATTTTAGTCCCCTCAAACCACAGAATCAGCACCAATAACAAAACACTACTACAACGATATCTTTATAGAGTAGTTAAAACTGATTGTGTTCATGAAAGACTATTGACTCGCGACTTCAGCTGCATAAACTATTGATCGGACTGAGATCTGATCTTATGACCCACAATCTTCATCAAAATGTACAAAATATACATTCGTCCGTTGCTGGAATATGCATTTCAAATTTGGTCTCCTTATTTTAAAAAAGACATCGAAATATTGGAGAAGGTCCAAAGGAGAGCAACAAAAATGGTAGCATCCCTTAAAAAGAAGTCCTACGAAGAACGCCTCCTAGAACTCAATTTGACAACACTGGAGCAAAGGCGGAATAGAGGAGACCTCATAGAAACGTACAAAATACTCAGCGATCACTACAACGTCAAAAACATAAAAGATTTGTATATGATGAACCAGAACACACGTCTTTGAGGCCATTCCTTGGCACCACGACCCGCAGTCGGCGTGCGGTTTTAGTCGGTTCGAGTCCGACATAACCTCCCCTTCCGGCTCCGGAAGGGGGGGTATCCGAGGGAATTTCCGCACGAAAACAAAAAAGGGGGCCATTCCTTGAAGTTAACCCAACCTCCATGTCCTAGCAACCCCATAACACACTTCTTGCCATATCGAGTGATGAACTTGTGGAACTCTCTCCCAGAAACTGTAATAAGTTCTCCAACAGTGAACTGCTTCAAAAATAGACTTGACAAACATTTAAACAATTAAGAACACAAGTGCAGTGATATACACGTATCAGCTCGTAGAGCTGCTAGTGTATCAAAAAAAAAAAAATAATGATCCTATTCCTGGGATAACACATAACCTATGCCATGTTATATCAGGGGCACTATTCAATAAACACTAAAAATATATGTCATAATTCGATGGCAGAAAACGCAATTGCAGTTGAAGGAATTTTTACAGCATTAAGTATGCTAACTATACAAATCGAATACATAGGGAAAAAGAATCTTCTCGGGCGGGACTCGAACCCGCAGTCTTTCCCTTACAGGGGGAATGCCTGACCAATTCGGCTACCGAGACACGCCCGATATGATTCAAATTTCCCATCTTATACGTCTTTAAGGCGACGTGGCGTCATCTACCGATTTTCTTACGAACTATCGGAATCAATGAATGATGTTACAATCATTTTTAAACATTGATTATCGATAACTGCGCCCAAACAATTGAAGGAATTTTTACAGCATTAAGTATGCTAACTATACAAATCGAATACATAGGGAAAAAGAATCTTCTCGGGCGGGACTCGAACCCGCAGTCTTTCCCTTACAGGGGGAATGCCTGACCAATTCGGCTACCGAGACACGCCCGATATGATTCAAATTTCCCATCTTATACGTCTTTAAGGCGACGTGGCGTCATCTACCGATTTTCTTACGAACTATCGGAATCAATGAATGATGTTACAATCATTTTTAAACATTGATTATCGATAACTGCGCCCAAACAATTGAAGGAATTTTTACAGCATTAAGTATGCTAACTATACAAATCGAATACATAGGGAAAAAGAATCTTCTCGGGCGGGACTCGAACCCGCAGTCTTTCCCTTACAGGGGGAATGCCTGACCAATTCGGCTACCGAGACACGCCCGATATGATTCAAATTTCCCATCTTATACGTCTTTAAGGCGACGTGGCGTCATCTACCGATTTTCTTACGAACTATCGGAATCAATGAATGATGTTACAATCATTTTTAAACATTGATTATCGATAACTGCGCCCAAACAATTGAAGGAATTTTTACAGCATTAAGTATGCTAACTATACAAATCGAATACATAGTTTGGGCGCAGTTATCGATAATCAATGTTTAAAAATGATTGTAACATCATTCATTGATTCCGATAGTTCGTAAGAAAATCGGTAGATGACGCCACGTCGCCTTAAAGACGTATAAGATGGGAAATTTGAATCATATCGGGCGTGTCTCGGTAGCCGAATTGGTCAGGCATTCCCCCTGTAAGGGAAAGACTGCGGGTTCGAGTCCCGCCCGAGAAGATTCTTTTTCCCTATGTATTCGATTTGTATAGTTAGCATACTTAATGCTGTAAAAATTCCTTCAATTGTTTGGGCGCAGTTATCGATAATCAATGTTTAAAAATGATTGTAACATCATTCATTGATTCCGATAGTTCGTAAGAAAATCGGTAGATGACGCCACGTCGCCTTAAAGACGTATAAGATGGGAAATTTGAATCATATCGGGCGTGTCTCGGTAGCCGAATTGGTCAGGCATTCCCCCTGTAAGGGAAAGACTGCGGGTTCGAGTCCCGCCCGAGAAGATTCTTTTTCCCTATGTATTCGATTTGTATAGTTAGCATACTTAATGCTGTAAAAATTCCTTCAATTGTTTGGGCGCAGTTATCGATAATCAATGTTTAAAAATGATTGTAACATCATTCATTGATTCCGATAGTTCGTAAGAAAATCGGTAGATGACGCCACGTCGCCTTAAAGACGTATAAGATGGGCAATTGCAATTATTAGCCAAAATGGCGAAAGTAGGTTTAAAATACCACTAAAATCAGAAAAAAAAATCGATAATTTAAAAAAATACTATTCTTGTATTTAATATCGTAAAACCATCGATTTTAGGCCTCGCCATACACCTTTTCACAGCTTATTACATTTTTATGTTCAGAAAATAAAAACTGAATTGCTATATGTGACCAATATCCTGTTAATAACAACTTTAGCAATTATTTGATAATTCTATTTGAAGGATAAGGATAATTCCATCATCTGCAATTTATAGTTAATGAGTAATGAGATTTTTTTGATTTTTCAAAAGATTTTCGGCTCTTGAAAAGTTTGACAGCTGGTACTTAAACAATTTACGTTTTCTGCTATAGAATCATAATTCCAAAGTTTTAAATAAATTTAATTAGTAAAAAATAAAAACACAACTGCCGATTGAAACAAGTTTGATAGCAGGGGGTAGTCATTTATTTTCATTCAGTTCATATGAGGCTAATAGGTACCATCATTTTCAACCGTAGTCGGGATTTTATTTTTTAATAATTTTATTTTCTCATTTTATGTACGTTCTTAGGTACAAAAAATGTTTTTTTTTATTATTATTGCATGGATGAAAATAACTTATGCGATGAATACCTTTAATTTGAAACATCAATAATTGAAATCCGTAAAATGGTTCTGAAGATATAATGGTAACCAAGAATACAAACCTAAATACAACATACCTACCTAAATACATGCATACACACAAGTTGGGCGCGAAAAACAAAACCCTTCTTGACTGTGGGATAATGTGCTACATAAAACTGTATTTTTATTTAATTATTTTTTTTATTGATACACACGGTTTTAACTACTCTATACCTTGCAAAACTTACATCTATGAAGTTTCGTATTTATTTTGGCACAAATGTATTGCAGATAATGGCGTATTTCATTGACGGGTAATGTAACCCTTCAATGCACACTCACTTACTGATGTGGAATTGCAGTAGGTATTTCTTTTTGAATGTTAACGTAACGAAACTATATATTATCATTTTTAATGAATTTTCATTGTTCGCGCACTATTTGGATTATATTTTCTTCCAATGTGGGTTTAATGCTCAATTCAATTTAAAAAAATACCAACAAAAAGTAAAAATACGTTTTGTTGGTTAGCCCTGCAACTTTGATATAAGTACTTCGTAATATTTTGAGCCAAACGTCACCGTGTCGGGGGACATTTGACTCCTTGTTTACACCACTCCTTGTTTTTTACAATTTGCAAGAACTTTTTGATTGTGAATGATGGTAAAATTTAATTTCTATATTAAGTAAATTTATATTAGTTACTAGTATAATGTACCTATATTGTAGAGGAATTGATGGATTAATTGTTTTAAATGCTTGTCAATATTATTAAAATATATAAAGTCTATTGGAATTAATGGGTAATATGTGTTGAATTAAAGTTGGACATTTTAATTATAATCTTGATATAATACAATCCTCATCTATTGACATCGATATATTTATTTTCTACAATTAATAATATCAAATCAATGTTATATAATTTGATTTAAAATAATTTAATGAATTTAATTTAAAATGTAAGTAATTGAATGATAATATAATTTATGTATAAGATTCGTATGCCTAATGAAGGCGAGATATGCTGTATCAATAACTAAAAATGTAAGTTCCTATCTTCACCGTGTCTCTTACGAATAAATTTCATTTCATTTCATTTCATTTCGATAGTATGATTGAATTGTGATATTGTGTTATAATTTATATATTTTAGAATTCATTAAAATTTACATCTGGTATAGCACATAAGAAATACACACACAGACCCAGTAACACACAAATAGGTAATATTTTCTATTTTTTAATATTTTCTCACTCATCAACAGGTAGTCTCCCAATGTGCGCTATTTTTCCCGAACTCCCTACGTCTCCCGCCTTCTACATCCAGTCAGTATGTTACAGTGAATGTCCGAAATGCAGCGTATGTTAAGATAAATAATTGTCTTCTGACTTTCTTATTGTATTTTTGGTGTAAACGAAGGGTAATTGGCAATGCACTCCGACTTGATCATCTCTCAATTCACGACTCACACTGCAATCAGTTTTGTAAGTTTTTTTAACGAATTAATCCCGGACGAAGTCGGTACACGGGCTGCAGGTAATTATTTAAATAAATATCATGCATTTCAGGGTTAAATCAAACTGTGGGTTGTGCGATAGAGAGGAAGCTTTACAAAATCGAAGTAAGCCGATCATCTCACTCTTCTCCTCGACGTATCGTACTAAACACCTTTGAAAGGCACAGCCATGGCACAGCCTATTATGTGCCTTTAATCGTACCTCTGATTCGAACGTGCGGGGTGAGGAAATGAAATCTGCGCGGGGGTGGGAGCTTCCATTCTGTACGCTAGTACTATTATCTATTCTGTGGTAGTACTTAAAAACATCCTTCTGTCTGTCTCTCTTTCTGTCTGCTTGTGTCGGGTGAACTCTGAAATTGCTGTAGCTGCGTAACTTAAGCTACTTTTATTTTCGAAAAACTTTTAGGTTTGCAGATAAAACGATGAGAAATTGAGAACCTCAATCGCAGTACACGCGGACAAAGTCGCGGCAAAGTTAGTACATAATAAAATTGTTAACTTTGATTTTAGTTTACTTAGTAAAAAAAACAACCTACTATCATATAGCCATCCCTCCTTAATAGCTGAAATCCAACCTCCAATCAAACCGCGTAATTTTCAAATTATATCCGCCATATTGTTCCCAATTTTTATCGCACCCTAATACAGCCTAAAGATGTTACGTTTACCCTTACTTAATAGTTATTTGACAATAATTTACGTTGACTAAGTACACAGGAAGGCTGTAGGGCGTGGAGGGATTGAGTTTCGTTCAATAATGAGGTTAGAGGGCGCGAACTACGTCCTCTGGTGTCGTAGTCACTAACTAACCAGAGCGCTTGGTAATCATAATTATATGCTTGAGATACATGTAGCTAACTTGTGTACATTAAATATTGTTGAGCATATTGGTACGTGTAGCTACTAGATTAGGTATAGATACTTATTATTATGGTTCGGACATGTTGAGAGAATGAATGAAAGAAGACTAACGAAACAGGTGTATGAGGCGAGTGTGGATGGTACCGTCGGAAGGGGAAGGGGACCAAATCGGGGAATTGTTAGAAAAGGGGCAGGTCAGGAGTACCCTAAACCGACGAGCATGCATGAAGAATGTAATGAGAGTGAATGAAGCGAGATTAGTATGTCAGGATCGTAGCAAATGGAGATCCGTGATCTCTGCCTACCCCTATGGGACACAGGCGTGATTTTATGTATGTATGTACTTGTGGCAGTTTGACAGTTATGTGTTTACGCCTATAATGTCTTACAGGGAGAAGCCTTCTCTTACAGGGACAGTGCTTGTACCACTAAGCTATCAGACCTCGCCCGGACTAATTCAAATCTTTTTCCTTATATATCCGTCTTTAGGGCGACGGTGGCGCCGTCTATCGATATTCTTACGAACTATTTTCTTTGTCCAACCCAATTTCCCGGTTTGTCTGGGGTCGGGTCTGCCAGTACATTTGCGCTAGAGAATTCTGTTCTGTGTTGTCTAGGTGCTAAGGCTGTCCTGGTCCATCTCCTTCTTAATATTATTCCACCAAGTAGCGAGTGGTCTTCCACTTCCTCTGAGCTGGTTGGGCAACTTTCTTTACAGCGTGCTAATCTTCGCGTCTTTGGACATGGTCATACCAGCGTAGTCGACTCTCCTTCACTTTGTCCACGACAGGAACCACCCCGAAAGTCCCTCTAATACGTTCATTACGAACTTTAACACGGCGTGTCACACCACTTGCGAACTATCGGATTATCGGAAAAAATATATTTCCTTTATTAGGATATCATCTATGATGCTCAAGGTGCGTGGGAGCGTCAACAGCATTCTGAAGGTCATCAGCGAAATGCCGTGTTGCGCTGTCATGGCGCATTGGGTGCATATACATAATGCATGTGCCCAGTGCTTCAGGTAGGCGCGGCCGGTATACGAATTGATTAATTTTATTATTTATTTTGTGATTTGTGTTTCATTTTGTTACTAACATAGCTTTTAAGGGTTGTGTACTACTAACATTTCTTTATGGATCAATGATCCATACTAATATTATAAATGCGAAAGTAACTCTGTCTGTCTATCTGTATGTTACGCTTTCACGCCTCAATCCACTGTACTGATTTTAATGAAATTTGGTATAAGGATAAGTTAGACCTTGAGAAAGGACATAGGCTATGTTTGGTCGCGATAACCGACATCCACGCGGGCGGAGCCGCGAGCAAAAGCTAGTTTATTATATTTATAAGTTGATCCTAGTGCAATAACAAACAAATAGGCACTAACTCTTTATCATCATAGAGTTCTCTCGTGGCTGTTATGGAGAGACTCTGTAGTATTTGTCCCTGACGTGTCCACGAGTGGGTGAGTTATGGCCAACACTCGGCCATTTACAATATAACTGCGATATCATTGCTTTGTTTGTATGTAGAGGTTAGTTAGGAAAGATATTACTCTGTTTCATTTATTATAACTTTGATGGGCCATAGGAAGGAATGGCGAAATATTTATAAGTATTCTTCATAACGTAACTACGGTCTGTAATCTACGACGACACTCAGTCCTGAATCTAGATTTGCCCGAGGATAGTTTGAAAGATTTGACAGATTTGTCAGATTTGACAGCTATGACAGATTTTACAGATTTCACAAAGGAGATGGAAAATGGTGGGCCCAAATGTAATAAGTTGAGATATGATCTAAAAAATTAGTCATATTTTTCTATCTTATAATCTGAAAAATCACCTCAATTCTCAATCTGGATGCGGAGAAATATGAGAAAATAGTTTTCGTGAGATTATCAATCGAGTAATCGATTACACTAAAATATTTGCTGTAAATAATTAACTCAAAGTAATTAAATGCACTATATATACTTACATGCATTATAGTGCATATAATTACAGTCATATTGTTAAATCAAATATCAATTAATTACTGAAAAACCAATATTAATGATTATCGATTTCATATCAATTCAAACCTCTCTTATATATTTGTAGTCTATGTCACTGACATGGCACCTGACTAACATTGACACTAGACAGTTGCTGACTGTTTTTGTTTGCTCATCGTTTTGTGTTTTCCGATGCGTTTTGAGTGCTTACCCGATTATTCGTCATTTTTTACGACAACTGCTTTGTATTTTACGGATTCTGACCCTGCCTACCTTATACGACCCTTGCTTTCACCTTGGACACCGAAGATCGCTCACACGTTTGACTTGGAATTGTTATTTTGCATTTTACCGCCAGCTTGTGGATTGGATATTATTGAAACTATGGATCGCTGTGTGAATTGTGGTATATCCACTGGTCACTGCAATACACTGGGCCGACGGCCCTTACACGATGAAACAATTCTGTTAGTAATTCGGCAATGGCTTGCACCTCAGTCTGTAAGTAAATACCTGTAACCTCATCTAACCAGCTACCAACCTGGCAGGTTTAAAATGTAAAATGTGTTTAATAGAAGGTGAATAAAATACTATATTCACTGATTTTTTATTTTATTTTAGACATCCTTTCCCTATCTCCTTACCTGTTACCTACCTTTCGCTTGAAGTCGTTGACGTTCATTCATATGATTTTTCAAACATTTTCTAGTAAATATAATAACTATTAGTGCAAAAGAACACATTTTGCGCTTCAGGAATCAGCTGTTAGATAAATATTGTAACATAACCTCACTTTTACATAATCTCTTATATCTCTGTTGTCAGATTGACAAAATCCGCAGAATTTTCAGTGAAAGGTTGATAATATATAAGCTATTAATTGACACCACTTTCATCTTCTTACAACTGGGCCCAAGATTGTATGTAATCATTTCAGTCTCCTTTGATAGGTTTGATAGATTTGACAGCCTTGACAGATTTGACAGCTTTGTCAGATTTGACAGTTATGACAGATTTAACAGATTTTTCAGATTTAACAGATTTGATAGGTTTGATAGGATTGATAGATTTGACAGCTTTGACAGATTTGACAGATTTGACAGATTTTATATATTTGATAAATCGAGATTCAGAACTGAGTACAGACAGCATCAGCTCGATTTTGACGAATACGGTATTCCAAATTATTTTATTGCATATATTTAGGTATATAAATATTTACTTTGCGCGAGGCATAAAATTATTATAAATCACGGACGTGCTGAAACTGCATTACCCACTGTGTTAAACTACTTACTACGAGTAGAGTATCATTATATTTTCTATTATTTATTAGTTTGTATAGTTCCGAGATTTGATTATAACGATTATGATAAGAGGTAAACCTTGCTGAATTTGGTAGGTTTTGACCCGACTACACGATGAACTTATTATTGCAGATATGTGACAAAGTCCGCCCGGCCACCAGGGCTTGATTCAGTAAGAAGATTTCTTAAAAACACACATATGATAACGCCTATAAATACCCAGACGGATACGCAGAGGTATAGGTATTAACACCCACGTTACACCAACTATGATTTTTGTTCCAACTGATTTTTATAACAAGGGATTTTATAAATTTTATAACCTGACGAAAACACATTTTTTTATATAGGACTCGTCAATTTGACTTTCCCTTGCCTGATGTTAAGCAAAGGCAAATCTCGGAAAGAGGACCGGAAACAATGCCACCACTGTTAACATGGTACTTACATGTTAACAGTGGTGGCACTCAGCTTGACGGCCTCATTAGATACCTTTTCACGCCCCGCTTAAAGGACCCGGGACTGTAGGAAGAAGGAAACACGTGAGCTGGCAGGGAGTTCCAGGTCTTAATAGTGCGGCATAGGAATGAGTCACTGAAACGCTTGGTTCTAGCTGGTATACTCTGCACCGTATATAGACATAGGTAGATTTTGTTTTGACAGATCATATTAAATACTCAAAACGATTTTTACGTTTTTCTGACCAGTAGAATTGAATTCACGCGTTAGAACGTGGCATAACAAAACCAGGCACACCATAATATATGGCGGAACAGCATTTTGCAAAACCTTGAAACGAACGAACACATGCACTTATGTAAACGTACGTACCTGCTTGCTGACGTCCGAAGTGTTCTAAATGTCGACGTCCGCACCGGGAACGAATGCAATGGTAGGTACCTGGAACGTGCCTGCACTACCAACACGCTGGATTTGTGTCTACGATATGAAATGTAAAACTAAAACTAAGAATAAAAATGTGTGACTTCAAAGCGGTAAAGTAGCAGCGAAAAGTAATGTGACTGAAGTAGGAGTACATTGAACTTTTGCCTTCTGAAGCACTGGATGCGACATCTCAAAATTTGAGTAGCCGCGTACTGACTGAGCGAGCAGCCTCGTGAAACAACCTCAATGCTGGCACTGCACCTAGACTAAAGCATCTGCCGACGTCTTCCCGATGAACACTGATGCATCGTCAGATGTGAGAGCACACCGCACTCACTCGCGCTGAAACCCTTTGATCTGTGCCACAAAAACTGACAACTTACCATGGGTCTAGATAAAGTTGTGTAGAATTAAAAAAAAATACGGATGAGTGCCGGATGTATTTGCAGACCTCTACACATCGGCGTACGCCTCCTCCTGGAATATGTGGAATATGTATAAAATCTAGTCTTTACACATGTGCTTTCACATAATAATAACCACTTCTTCCAGTTATCGTGATTCCCGGAAGAGTAGAATTTGGACCGGGTCTGCCGGGAACCACGCTAACTGGTATTCCCATGCGGTTTCGTACAAGGCGACTAAGGAATAGGGCTGTTTAACATCAGACAGATACAGTACAGCCCAGGCACTGCCTCAGATGAATGGCTGGAGTTAACAATAGTGCCCGGAATACGGCATCAGTCTCCTCCCCTACTACGTGGGGCTGAATACAATGATTGATGAAATGTGGGTGTTGATTCACCTCTGCCACCCTTCCCGTATGTACTTCCAGTCCACAATCGTGAAAAATGCCATATCCTTTCTAGTCTCAAGACATCTGTGGTCACCCAGTAAGAACATGTCGGGGTACTTTGGCGATGTGTGTTTAATAGGTTTTAGTAGATATGACGGGTAAAATATACTCTCTGAGATAGGAAACGTAAAAATAAAGTACTTATAAATCTTTAAGTATCAAGGAAGTATTGATATTTTTCTCGGACACAGAATCCTTATAACATTGAATTATTTTATAACAATAAAGGTTGACATTGATTCTTTTGCTGGTCTAACTGTAATAATTCGATATCCATTGGCGATAGGTTATGGAGGGTGGATAGGTTGTGGAGGTCAGATAAAAGTCGCTTCAGAAAAAATGTCAAAGTCAAAGCTTAACGAAGTTAGACTGAAAAAACCAGAAAAAAACGAACCCCGAGCTCCGAAGTGACACATGGAAAGCCATTTGTCCAGCCACTGGACAAGATAGGCTAAGTAAAAAAACATTAGGTGTGCTCCTAACATGACTAATAGTAGTATTAATCTTTATAAGAATAATATCTAGCGGACAGGGTTCACTTATTCTTTCTCTCCTTTAATTTAGCTTCAACGGCTTTTATGGGAGCCACTGATATTTGACATCCCAACTCCGAGATGAAATTCTGCATTAGTCTCGTTCATCCTTCAGCTAAAAAACCAAGCCGGTTTTTAATGATATCATTCTTTGTTTAGAACTATACCATTCAGTCACTCACAGCTTAATACGTAACTTTATTGTACTCAAGTGGCGATTTGTTGGCCAAACCTTTTCATAGTTTTCTGTGATGGCTCCCAGGGGATCTGTTTGGCGGTTGCTTGGCACTGGTTCTATTACGACTTAGTTCACACTTATTCACGTTTAAAATAATGACAAGAAATTCACTTAAGAAGAACATAATAGAATAACCACTTAAACATCCATACTAATATTATAATTGCGAAAGTAACTCTGTCTGTCTGTTTATCTATCTGTATGTTACGCTTTCACGCCTAAACCACTGAACCGATTTTGATGAAATTTGGTATAAGGGTAGATTAGACCTTAAGATAGGACATAAGCTATATTGTGCCATGATAACCGACATCCATGCGGGCGGAGCCGCGGGCAAAAGCTAGTAAGGTAATAAACTTTAAACTTTCGCGTACCATGATGTACAATAACGTTAACAGAAATTAACGCGATCAAGGTATTCATACTAATATTATAAATGCGAAAGTAACTCTGTCTGTCTGTCGCCTAAAGTACTGAACCGATTTTGATGAAATTTGGTATAGGGGTAGAGTAGACCTTGAGGATGGACATAGGCTATATTTGGTCGCGATAACCGACATCCACGCGGGCGGAGCCGCGGGCAAAAGCTAGTAGGTATATACATACGTTAGGTTCGACAAGGTTACACTGGCCGCGGCTACAGGCTGACTGGTTCAGTGGCGCGCACCACCCGTTGGAGAGTCTGTCATGTGGAAGGTTATTCATGCACCCGCATATTCTCGATATTTTTTTGTTTTCTTTTTCCCACACTCTTATTATCCCTACTCTCCTGTAAATCTCCGAAGGGGTAGGCAGAGGTGTAAAAACCTACATTTCGCCTACTTTTTTTTACCGGACACGTCAATTTGACTTCACCTCGCCTGATGTGAAGCTAAAGGCAAAGTCTCGGAAAGAGGGTCACCATCGTAAAAATGTACCATGTTAACAACGGTGGCACTCAGCTTGACGGCCCCATCAGTGAACTTTTCACGCCCCGCTTAAAGGACCAGGGGCTGTAGGAAAAAGGGTGACAGGCGGCTCCACCGGTCAGCCCCAGGCCAGCGCTCATGGAGGACGGAGGTCGTTCTGCGACGTCCGGTTCGCCATCGCTCTACACGGGCTTCCCGGGCCCGGAGTCTAGTCCGGACCCGACCGGCCGCCTTCTTCTCGAGCATTACTTGCTCGCAGAAGGAGGTGGCCGCACCCCAAGCGTTCACGCATCGTACCATGGCATCTTTTAGTCACCTTAAGTTAAGGTAATGGTCACCGAAAATTTAAAGAGGGGTATCTATTTGGCGGTTTCATTCTCAAGGGTAGGTGTGTTTTACCACACATACCAGTTTTGTCTTGGTCACCTTAAGATATATTATTACTAGATGTTACCCGCGGCTCCGCTCGCGTGGATGTCATGCGTCGCTAAATTAAGATGTAACCCTTCCTATCTTTCAAGTTGGTTCAAACTGCACACGGTGTGCAAATTTGATTAAAATCGGTTAAGTAGTTTAGGAGTCGGACAAACAACGTGACACGTAATTTATTTATATTTAGATGGTATACATTTTGTGTGAGTGTGTATAGCTACTTTAACAGCCAAAATGCATCAACCCTTTGTTCGCTATTGTTGAAGTCGACAAACAAAGAGGCTTATGCATTATAAATCTAAGCCAACCGCTCGGTAATAAGCCCGCATAATGTGGAGTTAATTATATTAATCGTGCGTGGCTTATACCGCCTACAGAAGCCAAAATCTTGTGAAGTTTAACACTGTATACATATCTACTTCGTTACCTTACAGAATGAAAATGAATGGTGATCTCGCTTTGTTTTGAAACGCCTTTGTGCGTGCTACGTTTGTAGGAAATTGTTTTGATTCAAATGGTCTTATAATGTATTTGGATGTTCTATGAAACTGGTGCCGTGATTACTTAAAAGGTTATAAGGCAGACAGCGTGAGTGAGTTGCCCATGGTGTTGTACAGGGTCCACAGGTCGCTCACCGCGTTACTTTAGTAACAAAATGAAATGCCGCTACCCATCAGGACCCAGGTGGCATGGTTTTGCAGAATCTGTGGTTGATATGTGTAATGTAGGTGTGTATTATACATACATATAATCACGCCTTTATACGCGCTGGAGGATTAGGCAGAGATGAATTAACACCCATATTTCACCAATAATTGTATTCGGTCCCATTTAATAGGAGGTGATCCTATTACCGTAATATTCCGGGCACTATTGATGAATCGATCCATAGTACTTAGTTGCCCTGTACCTACGACACTGCATGGGTAGCAATGGGGTGGCCCAATTTTCTCTGTACCGGGAACCACGCGGCTAAAGGGTTGTATAGTGATTGAAATTTTTGACAGCCTCCGTGGTGTAGCGGTACTTAACGCGGCCGCTACGCAGGGGGCGCGGGTTCGAACAGTAGCGCAAATGTTTGTATGCATAAATACGAACATTTGCATTGGTCTCGTCGTTCCCGATTGACATGCCATTTTATGGCAGTTGTTACGGGTAGTTGGAGCCCTAAAAATTTCAACAACCGGTTCTGTTGCAATGCTTCGATATCGCCTTTGGATTGTGGAGGTCACATGGCAGTCGCTACACAGAAAATATCGAAGTTCAGCCAAATCCGCAGTTAGACTGGTAAAGCTGACCCCAGACTCTAAGTTGAGAAAGCTTCGGATGTGACTGGGTATAACGCTAAGATGAAGAAGAAGTGATTGAAAATTTGGAGAATTGCCGTCCAGGTGAGCCGCTTGTTTACCACCTAAGGGAAGGTTCATATCTGACGGAACATGCGTCGCGTATTATCGGTCGCGTAACGCCAGAAGACAAATGTATAGAAAAACACTTGACCGTTCACACTCAACCGATGCTACGTTAGTGCGTCGAGCATACAGCGTCTATAATATACGCGACGCATGTTCCGTCAGATATGAACCTTCCCTTAGTGTTACGAAAAACACCATTTTTCAAACCGAAGATTGTATAACTCAGGGTTTGAAAAGGCAGGATTTGTCTCCGTATTTTTTTTAATTTTATCGTATCACTTATAAGTTGCCGAAGCGTTGTGCCTGTATTATTTATGCCCGTGACTGTGTGGTTATTTAAACTTCACAGAGTAACAAAACTAAGTGCGAAGTAAAAGTTTATATTTATTCAGGCCGCTATCGAAGCGGACGGAAGTCTAGCGCAGTCTATAATTTGTTGGTTTTAACTTCTATCGGTTGAACTTCGATTCCCATTAATATGGATTTTCAAGAGATTTATTACTATTTAATAGTTTACTCGTAACCTCACGGTTACTGTATCTAATATGCAAAAAAAATATGTGTTAGGAAATTCGGTCAAGACATTCACGGTCAAGTTACTCTTACCTGCTGATTAAGAGGCTCTAGAGCAAGTTCTCTCGGGGTCTGGAACGTCAGTCGGCAGTCGCTCCACATGTAGCTAATACGATAAACAAAAATGTATACATTTTAAGAAAACATAAGAAGAAAAGAATAGAAGAAGAAGAAAAGAAAAGAATTATGAAAACAGACCCCGCACCCCTAACAAGCATTGGATGCAGCGAGGATTTCTGTATGACGATTCTAGTTCTAAACAACACTATCTAGACGCAAAAAAATAATATAATCCATATCCATACTAATATTATAAATGCGAAAGTAACTCTGTCTGTCTGTCTGTCTGTATGTTACGCTTTCACGCCTAAACCACTGAACCGATTTTGATGAAATTTGGTATGGGGGTAGATTAGACCATGAGAAAGGACATAGGCTATGTTTGGTCGCGATAACCGACATCCACGCGGGCGGAGCCGCGGGCAAAAGCTAGTAACGTATAAATTATCAATTTGATTAAAGTACAACCAGGAATAGTTCACAGGTTATATTTCATTCCAAGAATAGTATTTTAAGAACCAGTAGTCCATTATAATCTCTGTTTTAGGATATAAAACAATGACCTTCAACATTTCAATACAATTAACAACTTTATATTTGAACAAAAAAGTACTAACAGTGGGAATTAAGGGAAGATTTCTGTACAAAGTTCATTATACAGCAATTTGAGTCGAAATTAAGCCGGAACACTCGGGTAATCTAATTTGAGAAATACTCTACTGTGTAGGTATAGGTAGAGATACTACTCACTCCACCGTCCCGTGGCGCCCGATTCAGTGTAAATACGTTATTAAAACGTGTGATTTGGAAGGTAATATTTATTCAGAGATTAAATACATAACATAACATAAACTCACGCCTGTATTCCCCGAAGGGGTAGGCAGAGGTGCTAGCACCCACAATTCGCCAGTTTATGTTTAGGTCCCAATGTAATAGGTGGCGAGCCTATTGCCATTAACCGGGCACTTATAAACCTGCTATAAATATACACATAACTTCGAAAAGCATCGAAAAGTCATTGGTGTGTGCCATGGTGAACCTGGGATCGAACCCGAGACCTCGTCTCAGCAGTTCATTACCCATACCACTAGACTACCGCAGATATTCCATACCACTAGACTACCGCCGATATAGTAAATACAAGGTTTATTTTTAATATTAAATTATGACTAACTTATTAAACTAAAATATAAAAGAAGTCGAAAAAAAGGGGGGGAGGTCAGGTGTCGAAATATTCCTTAACGTGTGTTTTGAAAACTTACGTATATCATAAAATTCATATATAATCTAATTGAAAAACCAATGAATTATAAACTATTCTGAAGTTTTAATAACTGTACCAAAACGTGATAGGTCGTACCAGATACCTAACTTTTTACGTTTTTCTGTCTATATATAGGTACATTACATATATTCGAGCCGAAGGGGTAAGCAGACGTACATTAACACCCACATTTCGCCAACTATGATTTTCAGTCCCACGTACCTGATAGGTGGCAAGTCTATTGCTGTCAAGTTGGGCACTATGTCAAAGGCTGTATACATTAATCGCCTTCTACAATATTCTACTCCACTGGGATCTAAAACGGCAGTCTCAGCCTTATCGAATTAAAATCACGCGTTTTGAAAACGTGGAATAACTCAATTGTGCCGGGGTAGAGTTTGGAAGAGTTGACGCCCTCAACTCTATACAGCCCAGTTAAAATTAATTAGTTACAATTAATTAAACCTCTACGTGTACGTAATTGTAGAGAACGGTATTGTAACTTTTAATTTTAAATTACGCAACGAAAGGTGGGCTATTAAATTGTTTCGGTTAAGAGAAGCTTTTAAAGGGACAATTGTTCGAAAATTTTGAAGTGGAAGAGAAATTAGATGTGGAACTTGGAAGTCAAGTAACGAGAAATGAAACCGTTGTAGAATTATTTTTAACAGCTCAATCTCGCGGTCTCGCGTGCTATATTTTGATAAAAAACCGTGAAAAATAGCCTATGTATTATTTCAGATTATAATCTATCTCAGTATCGAATTGCAACCAAATTCGTTCAACTGGTAGTGCGCAATCTATATATATATAAATCAATTGCTGTTCGTTAGTCTCGCAAAAACTCGAGAACGGCTGAACGGATTTTTCTTATCTTGGTCTTGAAATGTTCGTGGAGGTCTAGGGAAAGTTTAAAAGGTGAGTAAAGTTCGAATAATTGCCGGGAAACGACATCCACGCGGGTGAAGCCGCGGGCAAAAGCTAGTTTAAAATTAAATATCTTCACAATCTTTCACAATAAACCTCGTGCCAAATGAATTGAGAATAAAGTTTGTTGACTGAGTTGACCTTGCAACCAGTTTGAACCGGTTACTCCTAAGTAACCGGTTCAAACTGGTTGCAAACATTTTTCATACTGTAGCAAAACCGACTGCAGCGCCACGTGGCGCCTGCGTGAACTATTATTTTTGTTACACTAAAATCACTACTAACACGATATTTACTGCAAACTTTATTCTCAAACGATCTGGCACGGCCTATAAAGTAGGTACCTACCTTACTATCTATATCTGTAGCTCCACCCGAGAGGGATTTCTCCTCTGGTTCCTGGGAACCTATGGGAACCTATTCCAGTGATAGGAATATTTGTAAACTCCCTGTACCAAATTTCAACCTCTGCAACATAGCTAAACCAAAGCTAAATCCCAAAAAGACGTTCCAGAACGTTCCATTAAACGTGAACAAAAATCCACGGGAAAAATACGGAAGAGAGAATAAAATAAAAGCGTAACATTAGTGCTCCCAAAGGTGGAATTCAAATCGGAATCAATTTCGGGCAGAGAATGTGCGTCCGAGGGTACATAATGAAGAAACAGGGCGAATGTGCTATATACGGTACACTACTATATTTGAGTTTACTCTGACTGTTTACTGCCAGTTTTGTTTACTTTATATACCAGGCAGCCAGAGGTCTTTTGATAACCAGATAAAAAAAAGGAATTTATTGCCTTACAAAAATACTTATTATACAAACATTCAGGTAAAGGTATGTTTTTGGCAAAAGACGTGGATTCAGCAAAATGTTGAGAGTGTGAGCTAAGACTTTGACACCTCTCAACGCTGGTTTACAATCCACCCTTTTTAGTTTTTCATGATATACGTACATTTCGCGAACAAAAACTACCGTTATCGATAGAGCGTGAGTTTCTTTTGGTCTGTTCAGACAAAGAATGCATGCTGCAATCAAGAATTTCATAAAAATCCCGTAACAATGGATTCAAACCGGAGTACGACACAGAAATTCACAAAGGCTATCTCAAGCTTACACAAAAAATTACAATCTGTCAATAAAAAACTCACACTATAAATAAATCACGATAAGCATCATAAAACAATATTCAAAAATTAATTCAGTATTAAGCACGTAAACTTCTTTTAAGAATTTCTCAACGCTGCCGAATACTCATCGGACAACTGATTAAATAAAAAATGTGCATATTAATGCAAGTTTTGATAACTGCAAACCAACGTACACTAAACTAATAAACTCGTTCCAAAAGCAGCATATAGAAGCATACATTGGCATTACTGACCGCGGAACTGTACGTAGAATTTTGTAAAAGTTTCCAGTTGAAAACTCAACCAACATACAAAGTTGTAAAATGAAAAATTACAACGTTTTATAAGTAGTTGTAAAAATACAGTCTCGTAAATTGTCAACGCGATTCTGGCCGGCTTGGTAAGTCGTGAATAGGACTCCGATACATTATAAGCCGTTGATTTACAGCCTGTAATAAATAATCGCTCTTTCCCCACTATTTCGTACAAAATCCGTATAATTCATAGCAACAAAGACACCCGTATCGGGCGTACAGAACCTCCTTCCTAACATTTGTGTGCCTGTTCGTATTACAATATTCATAGCATCGATGTACTGTTTCTTTATTGTTATTGCTCGTCGACCGACAAATTTATTCGTTCAACATTTTTTTCTTTACAACCAACGTTTTAAGACCACATCGTTCAAGAAACAGAACCACATTGTGTTTGTTTAACATACCACGAACAAAGAAACGTGCCTAAACATACTCATGGCTGTCATTTTCCTCTTAAGGAGACGTTTTACGATGGATCGGGGGCTTTTGTTCTTGGTGCTGACGTTTTAAAACTCCATTATTTACAGTAGCCGATTACCGTCAGTGTTGCTGTTTGCTTAAGTAGTATATCTGTGTAGATAGATAGTATACTTGACAACATATTTGCAGGATATGAAATCTAAGGATATGAATGAATGATATGTTATTCGCACGAATTACTGTACATTATAGTTACAATGGTATTTTTTGTTGTAACTTTAAATGGGCAAATAAACGAAATGGAATACGAAAATGCAGATCCTAAACCGCTGGGTCTATGAACCTAATATTATGGTACCTTTTATCTTTTTTTTGTATTTAAAATACTACTACTAATATTCAAGAAGATAAAATAACGGTTCCAGGAAGGGGTAATTTCAAAGTAAGTAGTATGAAATAGGGTATGTGACTAAGTCGTCGATTCTTCCCTATGCTGCTTAATATGATAGCTTGTTCTGAAAAAATATGCCTTGCAAAATAAAATATTCCATATCTAAACTAAAACTATGACTTGTCATAAGTTGAAATTCCCAAAAAAATTCAAAATATAAACAATCAAATTCAATTCAATTATATAACTTTTTAGATTCCTTATTAAATTTTAAATAACTTTCATTACGAACTATAATACGTGTAAACGCAACGTAGACCGAGATAAAGGCGATATTCTCTTGCACTCCATACATTTACACTACGCGCTACAGAAGCGTGACGTCACAATTTCGTACGATTTTGTATGGAGCGTTTTCGGGCGGCCGGCGCGACAAATTGAATTTTTCTAAATCAAATATCTTGAAAACTATTTGTCGTACGAAAATTTTACTTTCACAGTTCATTTTATTATAAGAAATCTTTTATCAAAATTTTATCAAAAGTAAAAAAAAATAGTCAAATAGCCTATTGTCATGTCAACGGACTTGATCCGACCGTAGCTAGACGGAGCCGCAGACGTGAGATTGGGGCAGAGATACGTGTATCTCTCACACCCCTGCCAACCTAGGGCCACCTCCTTTTAGCAGGCCCTTTTCGGGTGTAGTGTATCAAAAATGAAGTGGCTTGTTCTTATTTTTGAAGTTCGAAACATAAAATACAATACTAAATCCAGAGGAAACTAAAACCCATTCAGATCTGAACAAGCAATTCTATTATACCTCCTGCAAATCTAATATACTGCGTACAATCTATTGTATCTAACCGACCAGATATCTTCTATGATTCCACAAATATAATAAAAATAAGTGGCACAATCTCACACTCGACTGATCGTAATGTTATTTTGTTGTTTATTCGGCAGACAAACCTCGTTCATAATTCAGTGTTGTGAAGGATTCAACATGACAAAGTAACGTTTCCGGGATAAAACTGCGAAGAAATATTGTTTTCTGACAGCCAATCTGGCTAAAACCACTGAACTAGATTAAAACTATTTTAGTTCCGTGATTATAATAAATTAAACAATAGCCATAGATTAATAAAAATGGCTGGAGGCATGGCTGGAGGCGTGCCTGGAAACTTTGATTTTTCTTTTTGATTCTAGAAATTAAATAGGTATTTCGCAGCAGCACTGCGTAGCACTACTGTTCCCCATATTATAATCTCTATGAGTTTATATGACATTACATTCCGAGCATTTCCATGCAGCACTGCACTAGTGTTGCAAATGAATGACAGCCTCTGTGGCGTGGTGGTGATGAACGCGATTGCTACGCAGGAGGCACAGGTTCAATCCCCTTCAGTGCAAATATTTTTAAGCATGAATATGTCAGGGTTTTTGTATGTATAATATGTACGTATTTACAAAAAAAAAGTATCTAAGTATGTTTATTCGCATTCTAGATCCCATAACACAAGCTAGTTGAGCTTACCATGGGTCTAGATAGCGTTGTGTAGAATGTTGTTGAATTTTGTGGAAGGAATGCAATGCAGCACAGCACATCACCGCGAACTGCACAATATGCTGTGCAGCACTGTTTATTTATAGGAGTATATTTCCCAAAAACGGCACGGAAAAGACCACAGAAATGAAGGACCGGCTCCCTTCTTCGGACATGAAGACGTTCCGGGCCTCCTGCCGCGAAGAGGTCGGCCGCAGCTGAACTAGCAGATCTTTGTGCAACAAGTGTAGATGGTTATGTTATTTATGTTATTTAGTGTTGCGTGCTGTACAGTTCGGAATCATTACTCCAGTAAGCTAGCCCGATATTTTTGGTTCCGTTCCCACAACACATGGAAATCTATTCACGGGATAAAAGTAGCTGTGTTATTCTAGAGAATAATGTATCCGTACACCACGGTAATACTTACAGCTATTAGAGCGTGGTTGATTTTATAATTTGGATGTGATATACAGTTATTATGAGGCGTGCAGATCCTACCAACAGTTTGGAATCTCAAGTCAACCTCGCCTGCTAAACAACGGACAAGGCTCTGACAAGGAGCAGACTTTTTAATCGAGTTAAGGAGGTCAAACAGCTGTTACTCCTGGAAAAACCAACATATCAAAAACAATAAGCGAGCCAAGGGCTTTATAGTACATGACCCCAACTGCGATATCAGTAGGTTAATGATTTACTACCCAAAACATATAAAAAAACCCTTTAAAAATATCTTATCTTATCTTATCTTATCTTAAAATGATTAAAATATAAAAAACCCGACTGCCACTGAAAAGATCGAAATAGTTTGATAGCAGGCGGTACCCATTAATTTTCTTTCGGTTTATGATTGGCAGATGTTTGAATGAAATCATTTGTTTTATTTTATACTTTTTAGTTATGATATGACATGTATATCTTTTTGTAATCTCCTTATAATTTCCCTCATTTTGATACTCCACTCGATAAGTTTGAGTCAAAAATATTTTTGACAACATACGTTTTGGCGCCGAAAATCCACCATTTTGATTTTCTATAAAATTTTAATGTACCTGGTGTCACTCACACAATCACGATGAATCAAATGATACCTCACATGTCCAAATCCGTGAAGTCGTTCAGGCTGTAGACCGTGCCAAATAATTGTACATACATACATACATAGTCTCCAAAAACATTACCCTCCTTCCTTCGGCATTCGGGTAAAATTTCGAATACACCGTGTTTTTAAAAAAAAAACACAAAAAAAGCACTTTACACTAACCCTCCTACTGCAGATCACATGTTATATCACCAATCCTACAACACGCGTATCATTAAATAACCTGTTAATGCTGGAAATCCGGAAATCCCCACCCTTTAATAAATGAAGGTAGTATCAGTAACTGCAGTTAGAACTCTCAATCGACGCCTAATTGCAGCCAAGATGGATGAGTCCTCCCCCGGGACTGGTGCCAACTCCTGGCGCTCCTTCTAACCCTGCGCTCGCTCGCTTTAACTTGCAAATTAAAACGACCCACTTTGGGCGCCCCATTTACTTTCTTACTGATATTAATTTGGTAATTGACTCGTTTGATAAGAATTTTTGAGGGTCCGTTAGTTGATTATTCTCGTAGTAGTAAGGTCTTGATACGAAAGTTATAGAGATTTTATTAATTTACTGTTATTAATTTAAACATTGAAAACAGTTTATTTTTTTAATTTTGAATCCGAGAACGACTTTATCTAATTTTATTTTAATAATCGACTTCATAAATAAATAAATAAAAATATTCCACAACATTCTACACAACGCTATCTAGACCCATGGTAAGCTTAGCTAGCTTGTGTTATGGAATCTAGAATGCGGATAAACATATTTAGATACTTTTCTTTGTAAATACATACATATTATACATAGAAATACCCAGACCAATGCAAATAGCCATATTTAGCAGACAAATATTTGCACTAAGTGGGGATTAAAACCGCACCTCCTGCGTAGCAGTCGCGTTCACTACCGCCATCCGACAGAAGCTGTCAAAAAGGACCTCCTCCTTTTAAATATTACACTAATAGAGCATCCATTGAGAAACCAACCTCACAACCTTACTATCAGACTGTCACTGCCAACTATACAAATCGAATATACATAGGGAAAAAGAATCTTATCGGACGGGCCTCGAACCCGCAGTCTTTCCCTTACAGGGGGAATGCCTGACCAATTCGTTCATTGATTCCGATAGTTCGTAAGAAAATCGGTAGATGACGCCACGTCGCCTCAAAGACGTATAAGATGGGAAATTTGAATCATATCGGGCGTGTCTCGGTAGCCAAATTGGTCAGGCATTCCCCCTGTAAGGGAAAGACTGCGGGTTCGAGTTTCGAGTTTCGAGTCGTTTTTCCCTATGTATTCAAAATGCGTGATAGCCATATTCATGCATACAAATATTTGCACTGAGCGGGAATCGAAACTGCGCCTCCTGCGCAGCAGTCGCGTTCACTACCACCACGCCACAGAGGCTCTGTAATGTAACATCCGTCATTTAATTTAAATCTCTTGGTGTGTCCCCGGCATTACTAAAACTCCTAATCGTGAACCCATTATTGTACAGCGTAGCCTAGTATCTTGATCATTTTCCTTTCACGGTTGCACTGGTACTTTTAAAAGTAAGTTGGTAATTGGAAAACCACGGTCTCGTGACATTTTAAGTAGCATGTCGCAAACACACACGATATTTACTTAACAATCACAATAAAACATGAAATAACTTTTAATGCTTTTAAATCGGCTAAGGCGTCAGCGTGTAAAGCTTTTAAAACGTACCCTTATGACGGCAATCATCCCATAATTTTTATATCAGTTAGGGGGCAGACAAGCACATACATGTTCATAGCACAGAATAGATAAAGTACTAGCGGCTAGTACAGGAGAGTCTCACTTGTGCAGCCTGCAAACGTGGTACGGAAAAAACTTGTTCCTAATGCCGATCAGGTTTCAGAATAATATCCAAATAATTGTTTATCTACCTGTTTATATTGTATATCTGTGTATCTATTTATGCGAGAGGCCTAACGAGCCAATTAAAATATAAACATAAAACGTGTGACCACTACAAAACAAACAGATAGGTACATATAAAAACCACCGATACTGACCAGAAATATTGGCATCAGTTACAAATGTTGCATTTACAAGCAAATCGTCAATTAATCATCATAGTAATGCAACCGTGTGGGTTACACTCCAATAAAACTGTACATTTCGTTAACATCACGCGGCCTCCAGCGGCCTACCGCGGCCTAGCCCTAGGCCCACGTGCGGCCTTCGTTACGTCAATCGTGTCATTCCTCATGCGGTCTCGTTAATGCGCCATGTTTTAATGTTTTATCATTTAAAATGTGCGTTTAAAATGTAACAATTGCAATGAATATTGTTACAATGAAAATTCGTTTATGCATATTTCAGTTTACGTTATTGTAACGTGTTTTTGATAGGATATCGCAGAGGCAGGTAATATGTATTTGATATGTTGTTGTCACTGAGTTTGTCTTTAAAATTTAAGTAATATTTCCTTCATGTAGTTTATTTTTAAATCTAAAATCTTTACGATTACTAGAAACCTACGACCAGGATACATACATGTGCACGGGCCGAACAAAAGTCAAACATACATGCGGTATCCAGTGGGGACGCCGTCAACCGAACGGTTGATCTATCCTTTTGTATGGGACATTTCACCCATTTGCCTGCAGGTATATCATACATATTGTAGAATTTTAATATGAATTTGTTTTTCAAAATATTCTTAATATTCTACAACATTCTACACAACGCTATCTATACCCATGGTAAGCTTTTATAGCTTGTGTTATGGAATCTATAATGCGGATAAACATACTTATATCCTTTTTTTTTGTAAATACATACATATTATACATAGTAACACCCAGACCAATGCAAATAGCCATATTCATGCATACAAATATTTGCACTGAGCCCCCCCTTTGACGAATAGGAGGGGTGACATCATATGGCAATATTTTTGAAAGGATTACAGATATATACCTATATCTGTAGTGCCAAGGTGCCAACGAATCTGTGAAGTGGCTAAAACCGGGACTACAGTGTTAACTATCAAATGCATACTATCTAATATATAAAATTCTCGTGTCACAGTTTTCGTTGCCATACTCCTCCGAAACGGCTTGACCGATTTTGATGAAATTTTGTGAGCATATTGAGTATGTCTGAGAATCGGCCAACATCTATTTTTCATCCCCCTAAATGGTGCAGTGGGAACGGGATCTAAAAAATTGGCGGTACGAAGTTCGCCGGGACAGCTAGTTTTCACATAAAAGTCAATTTAGCACGATTTGACAACATTGAAGAATTATTCACAGATTTGTTGGTACAACCCTAATTCCCTCGTCGCCTTCACATAAGGTTACAAAAAAAAACACAAATATTTTTTCCTCTATTTACACAACTGTCACATAATTCATAGGATTGTCCAGCGAACATTTAGTTACAAATGTCGATCGTTACACCGGGGCTGCAATTTTTCAGGGCTGGCACGCAATCGCAGCACTTTGTCATCGGAGATAGGGCTTTCAACACACGAATACATACATTCTGCCAGTATACGCCTGTTTAACAGGATGACAGGTGGAAATATTACAAATACTGCAACAGATAGATGGGCGCAGATAAGCGCTTGTGATTAAACGTGGCCCATAAATTCACAGTGACCTACTGTGTCCCGTACCTTTGAATTTGGGTACCTTCAGAAAAATGTATGTATCGTATTTTTAATCTGAATTCATAAATAAAAAGGCATGTAATATAAATGTAAATGTATTTTTTAGATAAATGTATGTAATGCGAATTTAAACTCGTGGCCAGGTGTGATATCTCTACGACTTACGAGGCCGATAAGCACATGACCTACCTGATGGAAAGTGACTACCGTCTATGGGCGTGTACAACACTACGGGCGTCATACTCGTGCTGTCGACCCTGTAGGAATCTACTAATACCTTTTTTTAATTACATTTTTATAGCATTTATTATGCTAACTTTTTAAATTCGAAATACATCAAGAAAAAAAAGCGCTTAAGTGGGACTTGAACCCACGACCTTTCCTTTACAGGGGGAATGCTCTTCCAATTGAGCATAATAAATGTTCCAAGTTAGCATAATAAATGCTATAAAAATTTCATTCAAATGTTTGGGCGGAGTCATCAAAAATCAATGTTTAAAAATGGTTGAAAAATCATTCCTTGGTTCCAACAGTTCGTAAGAAAGTTAGTAGATGGCTCCACCGTCACCCTTAAAGACGGATATAAAGAGAAGGGAAATTTGAAGTGATTCAGGTGTGGCTCAATAGCTCAGTTGGAAGAGCATTCCCCCTGTAAGGGAAAGGTCGTGGGTTCTAGTCTCACTTGAGCGCATCTTTTTCCCTACGTATTTCGAATAAAGAACCCCATATTATAGACGTTTGGAAAAATCACAGGAGGAAATTCATTCCACAGTTCATTCACCTTCTAAAACTCTAGTAATATTTAGCTAAAACCCCATAATATCGAAATCCTTTTCATGTAAATTGATGTGAAAAGTGTCAAGTGTATCAGCAGCGATGTGTCACGACTCCGGCGTCAATCCGACTGTGACGCGGTGCCGTGTCGCTGCGTCCTGCGTCTGGGGAAATACACTAAAGTGCTTTCTGCCACTACCTACCCGTGTCAACCATACCTTGTAGCTCATTCCTAACTTGACAATAAATCTACATTTATTCTACTTGTGCATACAGTGAAAGATACGATGTAAAATGTTATTTATTTGGATCGTAACTTTCATCGTTACCTATCTATTCTAAGCTAAGGGTAGCTTAAGACAGACGGCGTGCGGTTTTAGTCGGTTCGAGTCCAACATAACCTTCTCCTCCGGCTCAGGTGGGAGGAAACTAAACATGTACCATGTTGACAATGATGGCACTCAGCTTGACGGCCTCATCAAATGCCTTTTCACGCCCCGCTTAAAGGAGCCGGGACTTTAGGAAGAAGGAAACATGTGAGCTGGCAGGGAGTTTCAGGTCTTAATGGTGCGGCATAGGAATGAGTCACTGAACAAGGGTTTCTTAATCATTCAATTGGTTCTTGAACAAGATTCTTAATAATGCGGACCGCATGTCTCTGCAACCTGTCGAGAGCATCTAGTAAGTACTTTGCGGAGCCATCACAGAGATGCGACCACTCCAAAACCAAGAAAAGAAGTGAAAGGACCTTGGATACCAATGTGAAAGCTTTGGATGCAGAAGAAGAAACGGAAATATTTGAATGAATTTTTTATAGCATTTATTATGCTAACTTTTAAGTTCGAAAAACATCGGAAAAAATTAAACGCTCAAGTGAGGCTGAATGGGGGAAAATGGTTGAAAAATCGGCTATCATTCATTGTTTCCAACAGTTCGTAAGAATGTTGGTAGATGGCTGCACCGTCGCCCTTATAGACGGATATAAAGAGAACGAAAATTTGGAATGATTCAGGTGTGGCTCAATAGCTCAGTTGGAAGAGCATTCCCCCTGTAAGGGAAAGGTCGTGCGTTCAAGCCTCACTTGAGCGTTTCATTTTTTCCGATGTTTTTCGAAAAGGAAATATTTTACTACCTAAACACCAGTAAGTACCTACTGATATTGTACGTAATTAATAACATAATCTCACGAACAAGTCTCTCATTATACTGAATTTAATTGTAATTACTGTACAATTTCCTTGACAGAATCATTTCGAGATACCTCACGACAAATTTGTAATTCCACCTTCAAAAGTTTTCCCGAAACAGTTTGAAACTTTCTACCAAACTCCTCGTAACAGTAATTCCCATTGGTTGATCTCCACTGCGTCATTATAAAGACTTTACTTCTCTCACAAAGGTGTCTAATCAGCAATGTATTCAATTGTCAACTTTAATCCTTAAATCGTTCTGTTGATGCGTCAAACTTTTCTGAACTTCAACAAAAAGTTTCGGTGAACTGTTTTAATATTTACATCGCCATTATGACTTCGTTTGGAAATGAGAAGTTGCGGTTTGAAATGAAGAGTACCTATTTATAATCTTACTCACTCACACGAATATTTAAATTAACTAAGGAATTAACACTATTCCGAACTATAATTGATCACATCATGTACAGTCAGTGACAGAAATATCTTGACATCAAAGTCTCAAAATTATCTTAATACTAAGGTATTAAGTGCAACTCAAACTGTTTTATTGATTTAAGTTATTGTCTGAATTAACGCAGGAGGCGCGAGTTCAATCCCCGCTCAGTACAAATATTTGTATGTATGAATATGGCTATTTGCATTGATCTGGGTGTTTCTATGTATAATATGTATGTATTTAGAAAAAAAAAGTATCTAAGTATGTTTATCCGCATTCTAGATTCCATAACACAAGCTAGTTAAGCTTAGGTACCGTGGATCTAGATAGCGTTGTGAGAATGTTGTGAAATATTTATTTATCATAAAATAAAAATGTAACAAAAGCTCTCCCATCACAACAGTTGTGAGTACATCGGATCCGACTAAATACTTAATTTTTCAGCGTCACTTACCTTCTCTAACAAGTTTGGCCAAGATAAATTGATATCTTACAACCAACGCATCTTGAGCTACTGCGCCTCTCAATTTTCCTTTAAAAACAAGTAACCGTAAGCATTATCACAGCTCTAAGTAATCTAGACACTCGAGAAGAAAGCTGATTTAGCGAAATTCATTTTTTTTTTGCATTTAAACGAAGGCTTCTGTCTATTTTGCTGTTTTTACTCATCATATATTTACTTGCTGCCGACAGATGGCAATGAACTCAATGGTCGGAGATGGCAACCTCGTGGCATTGCCGGAACATAAAGACTTGAAATGGAAATGGACTTAGAAATCATACACTACACAACATAATAACTATCTTCGGACATAAAACAAACTTTATTACATACGCGTTTACATCTAGCAACACCAAGCACCATTTAGATACCGTGCTACACGGCCTTGATACCCATAAATAATTTCAAGTTTAATTAAAACGAACCTTTCGCCAAAAAGGCTGTTATGAAATTAAAGAATGTCTGGACAACAAACAAGCTCGGGAGTGAACTGCCTGCTTTACAGCGCTACTCAATCAAAAACAATGTAATTAGGTCAAGTCAACATGTTTGGAAATAGATCACAAAAAAGCCCGCTCAGTTCCATGCCGGCGGGCGTCTTCTTAGAAAGGGGCTGGGGAAAAATTTTGAAAAAACCCTTCGGCAACCCGTTTGACCACCGTAGCAATAGTAGGCTAAAAATTGCGCACATTAGGAGAGTCCTATCTGTGGACGGCAATAGGCCAATTAAATAAAAAAAAAATGTTTATTTACTTATTGACATTTGCCTTTCTCCTTAAAACTACATCAATAAACTGTTGATTGATGGCACTTGGTGGAATCTGCTACACATATTGAGTAAGACACTTTGTACTTTCCACTTAATTTTATTTTTCACCTGACCGGTTCCGCCTCACAGCATTCTCAAAGGTATGACGTACATCATCATCATTAGTATAGTCGATAGCTAACTATATGTGTATGTAGACAAGAAACACATCAAAATATTTGTCGCCTAAGTCAACGTTATCTGCAAGTCATCATAATCTGATGCACGGACATTGCTCTGGTGATGAGCTCGCAAGCATGTTCACTTTGCTTGGATATAACCGTATTCCTTCACACTACTATTCTATTAAAATCACCATAATGTTCTATTATTATTTTTACAACGACTAATTATTTTAGAACAATGTCCGCGTTGATAGTTTAATTATTTTCACGTCATCGGCAGCGGGTTAATAACCTGTCAATAGTCTGTGGCAGTAACCATTTTAATTAAAAAGTAAACAAAAAGCTCAGGGTTACTCAGTAAAAATTTAGAGCTTATTGTGATCATTATTTTGTTTGGTAACTAATTATAAGAACAGCGTTAACATATGTACATGAAATAAATGTATATTCCTTTTTGTTACTCTATTTAATTCGATTAATCGAATAGTATGTACAATAAATTTCGTTCTTTTAAATTATTTTTTGTTAGATCACAGTAACATTTTTTAACAGTTTAGCTATAGGTACTTGTGCAAAATATCGGCTAATACTAGCTAGTATAAACGCGGCTGTTATCGTTACAGTTGATCAATCAGAATAATAGGGCTGAAGCAAAACTTCTTGCACCATGAGTTCCTTAGGGCGGCTTCTGCGTTGTGCAAGACACGGCGCGGGCAAACGTCGTGCGCTCAGACATCCTATTTCATTAAAATTCATATAGCAACACCGTGTCCTGCAGTCACCGGTGTATTAATTTACTTATAAAATTTTAAATATAAGTGAATCATTTATTTACTTACCAGAGAATATTTATTCCAAACCCATTTTACTATGCGTACACAGTAGTTAAATAAATATATTTGTATAATCACAATTCGTCAGACTGAACCTTAAATAAATAATTAGTAGCAATTATTGTAAATACAAGTGGTTCCGTACAACAATAATGAGGCTGTTGAATTTTAATTCACCGAGCGACATTGTTCAAGCGTTAAATAATGAAATAACAATACTATTGCGTACTATTACAAGTAATATACTTAATTGGCATATTTGCAGAAGTACGGAGTACCTGGTAAATTTTCAGGCACTTTTTTATGTTCTGGCAGGTAAAGTGTACCTTCGACATTCCACGGGCTTGGAAAAATCGCACGTTCGTGGAGCTTTCATCTCGTTAAAGCAACCTGCCGGGTGCCATACGCCGCGACGAGTGAACCGCGTCGACAATACTACGCTATGGCCCGCAAAAGTGTGGTGCGAGTCCGTATTCTGATTGATAGGGCGATATCCAGACATCACCCCTTCGATGTAAAAGTGCTGTCTGTGGGCATTGAATTGATAAGTTAAGATTTTATCGACTTGCTTTCATTTATTTTACCATGTTTGTTAGAGAGATTTCATTCTTATGATTGACACTATCGTTTTATGCAATAAAAATACAAGATATATATTTTTTTAATTTTACCGGATTTCCTTCTTCGACATTCATTATTACATTCATAAACTCACGTCTGTAAATCCCCAAAGGGGTAGACAAAAGTGTATTAACGCCCATATTTCGCCAACAATTATTTTTGGTCCCTGTAATAGGTGCCATGCTTATGGCCGTCAAGTGGGCACTTCCTTATGGGCTGTATGTTTACTGACAGATGGAGAACAGCCCTATGCCTTAGTCGCCTTCTACGACACCCGTGGGTAGAGATGGGGTTACCATATTCTACTCCACCGAGAACTAACACGGCACGCTTCTTCGAATGAAGTTTTTTCTTTTTAAAAATAGGGAATGTTTCCTTTGAGTGAAATTCGCTACCTACTTGTATTTAGAGTACTTTTTCTCCAGGTAAAGTCAAAATCTTCCACCCTGTATACATATAGGTATCTATTGTCCATTGGCAAGAAAAGGTCACTTTCTCGAAAGTGCTCATCCGTATGTATAAGACGCATAAACGTACCAATTCAGGTGAGCACCCCACTAAACGTGAAGGGAAAGTTTTAATTTCCCAAAAACTTGGGAGCCCTGTAACTGCGGAATGTTCTGTAATTAGGTTAATTGGAAGTGTGATATACCGACGTTTTGTTTTACGGTGACCGCTTAAATACACTTTATTATAACACTGCTATTAACCAAGAATGGATGGACTTTGATTACAACTAAAATTGTATGTTTGCTTTATTGAAAACCTTCGTTTCTGACCTGTATATTTTATGTACTTATAGTATACTCATACAATACTTCTTCTTCTTCTTCAATTTAGATTGGTTAGATCAGGTAAGCTGGGTCCGGAAAGTTTTTTTAGGACCTAATGCAATCAGCATCGGATCGACAAAGTGCTCAACATGATCTTAATTCCTTGGTTTTCCTCATTCCTTTTATAGGATTGTTCTAATATTTAGCAAACATCTTTATTTCAGACAATTTTACATTTTAAATCAATCAAACAGTTTGATGTCCTCTTAATACCTTAGTTTACTTTGTAGTCTGCGTGACAAATAACGTCCACACTGCATTAATGACACGCGTAGCAGCCACGCGGACACGCATTGATATTGACACGGGGTGCGTAGTGGATCACTAAAATCGATATGGGTATCGTTTTCAGGGTTTTTGGGGTCGCTGGTTACGAATATATCATCTATTTAACAATCCAAGATGGCGGACTCGAAATTTTCACCAAAATCGATATGGGTATCGTTTTCAGGGTTTTTGGGGTCGCTAATTACGAATATACCATCCATTTAGCGATCCAAGACGGCGGGCTCGCAATTTTCACTAAAATTGATATGGGTATCGTTTTCAGGGTTTTTGGGGTTGCTGATTACGATGATATCGTCAATACCGATATCAGACAATTGCCGGCAGGCAATCGTACGATGAGAAACTGTCGACTCCCAACTGATCGTGTGTAGTCGCAAAACTGATAGCAGGGAATGGCCGGTAGGCCAAAATCACTTTCATGTGTCTGTTGGGACTTTTAGTTATATCTCGCTATCGGCCTAAGACTGCAGACCGCCCGACACGATCTGAAAGTGCAGGCGGACTGATCGTGAATGAGCTCCCAAACAATATATCATCAATTTAGCGAACTCGGCGATTAGCGAAATTTCATCGAAAAACGAACTCAAATTCGAATCTGAATCTGAACCCGAACCTGAATCAATAATCAAATTCAAATCCAAACCGGTCTCTTTTTCTGTTAAGGCACATCAACTCACTGTTACGTGAACACTGGTTCCGGTAATAAAAAATGAAAACATTTGAACATAGCAGTAATAAACGGTAAATACCGGTATCTCGCGATTGCGGCGCGTACCCCATCACTGGGTAGTGAACGCGGTCATTACCTTTTAAGGTAATGCATCGTTCTAACGCACATATAAAATGAGTTACACGAATTGATAACCAATCAGCGCATTCCGTCAAACGGAGAATCAGCTGATGGCCCAACACTAACCGACAACAAAGAAAAAACACGCCCCGCGCTCGCGCCGAGGTAGACGGCAGACCTCATTCGATCGCGAGACTCCGCAGCGGAACGTGCAATCGTAATCCTAACGCGTAACTAGATAGTAATCTAGATTCTGCCAGTTGCTATTATATTATATTATATTAGTGTATATACGAACTAGTCTAATATACGAAGGACTAGTGAATATAATAGCTGTGCCCAATATAAGGGGTAAGTCTAGTGTCCTTAATAAACAGTGCGCGAGTATTAAACGATAGTCACGTAAATAATAAAGTAAAATAACAAGAGTATACTATAAGTCATTCGCGTGTGACATTCCTGCTTAGCCCCTAGGAGCTAAGCGTGATGCTAGCCCATTTTTTAGTACCTGCCTACCTGCGGTCGTGAGTTCGGTAGTTACCTAGTTATAGTTTATCCTATGTGTAAATGTAATTTAAATTAAAGTTAAAGTAAATTGTGATTAACATCGTAATCGTTAAAATGTTGTAAGAAAGTTATTGTATGAAGTGTGTCCATAATATATGTCGCGAGTATACATGTCGACAGACAGCCGAATATAGTAATTGCTTGAGAACTATTCAATTAGTAGTAATGTTTGATTGTTCGTATTCTAAGAGAAAAATCAACACGGTGTATATCTCGCCATAATTTTCTACGGATACCCACATTTTGAGAATATGTTAAATTGTCGAATTTTAATCTCGTTTTAAATCCACGGTTCAGCATATATTAGTATTAGATCTTAATTATTACTGAATCATTTGTTTATGGTTGATTGAACCGTGGTTAACGGGATTACAGACGTACTTACGATAAATACTTACGATTATGAATTCCGGAACAATCCAGTTTTATTTCTTTGTTTTATTGTTTATTTTATGTGTTATGTGTACCTACCATTGTACAGCGCCGCCGACCTTAGGGCCCATGTAGAAAATTATACGTTGGGGCCCGGCGCTGTTGCATTGGGTTCACGCACCAGTGCCTAATCGTGTGGTTGTCTCCCCAGAACTTGGTACCGGCTGGAATACCGGTCCAACTGCATACCGGCTGGAATAGCTTCGCCGCACCGTACCGGCCCGCCTCCGAACCAGCTGAGGTTGCCTGCCCGCTCCGTGCCGTCTTGAAGACGGCCTTGGCGACGACTCCGGCGGACCAAACTAGCAGCTGCGAAGCCTGGTGACCTTGAGGGGAAGACAACGTCTCACTCGCACGGGGCCAGCCCGGAACCCCAAGTTGAGTACATTACTCAGCCTGCCGTTTATAGTGACGCGTACTTATACCCGAACCGACACTCGACCTTGACTTAGAGTAGTTTTTTTTATTGTAAAGCAGGACCTACGGATTAAAGTTGTGGATCTCGTACCAATCGTTTTCTTCATCCTTGACCCCGTAGGGCCCCGTATCATCACGCTAATATAAATAACGTAATATTGGTCTGAGTTCTTCCTCGACTCTGACTCCGCCTCCCGCCTCCCGCCTCCCGCTATAACTCCCGATAAAACTAAGGGCACATAGCACCTGAAATAAGATAATTAAGTATAAAGCAAAACAATAAAACTTAATAAGTGATATTGTACAATTCGTCACTGTCTTACCTTTATTTCCAAGGTTTCTCCCGAGATCCCCTTAATGCACTAAAAACTCTTAACTCTGCACAAAGGTCTATAAACGTTAGTCGAAAATGCTCTATAAATAATGTTTCCGGCATCTCATCAACTTTTTCCAAGTCCCGCCGGGAAATATATCGTCTTTGGCGTCTCTGCCAAACATTTTCATTATGCGCTGCCCATAGTAAGCGCAGCATATGCGTTTTCAATGTAATTATAAAGTTAATAATGATTAGAATTTCAATACTCAAAATAACTGAATAAAAAAACATTACCCTCCTTCTTTCGGCAGTCGGGTAGTGACGGTCTCGTATTTCGGCACTCACACTTACCTACTTGCTACACATATGACACACATCGACATTATATAGCGCTTGCGACAGGGGTCGGGCTTTCGCTGCGGTAGCCATCAAGAAATTCGAAAACGAGCGATAGGACCAGTCAAAATGTGTGACTTGGCTACGCATTTTAATTGAAGTAGCAACCAAAAAGTATAGATAACGACGATCGAATGATGTTTCGAATCATGGAATCGTGTGATTAAAACATTGTCTAGCAAATTTGTGTTCGTTATCTGCGGATCACGTGACAGGTCGAAAGCCAATGTCACTTCCATACATTTGTCAACTTTCGACTGACGAAGTAGATAATAGAATGTAACATTGTCTAGGCCCCAAGGTATATAATAATTATGTATCTTGAACGCACCGTCGTTGTGGACATTCAAGTGCTCGCCGCCTGAGTAGGAATTGTGGGTGGGTAGGTACGCCACATGCCACATGCCACTGGTATTGTATATTTTTTTTGTTATTTCCTTAAAAACACAGTGGGTACCTATCCATTTTTCTGTCATGTTGTAGATTTGTTTTGTTATCTTTATGGTTTTTTTTTATTTGGATTTTGTAGTGTGTGCGATTAGTCCGCAATAAAAACAAATTTTCTTTCTACAGAAAATGCATTTTATGCAAAGTAATAGATGTCACTAAAAGGATATCTAACCGAAAGTTCGTTACTTATAAATAAAATGGCCACCGTACAGAGAACAGCCACAGATTGAATAGTTCCCAAAGGAATGTGGCCCGAGCTCGGGGCAGGAAGTGAGCGCTTTGGGAAAAGTTTTAATTTTATTGGCACCTCGATATCGGAGATAACGCCTCAAGGATGTGCTGTTTGACTTCGGATTACTGGTAATCCTTGGATTTGCAAGACTGGTAATCGAAGGATCAGGCGATTGTGTTATAACCCTAATGATATTTTAGTAGGGCGTCCTGGTTCCTGGCGTCACGGAAAAATGAATATTTCCTATAGGTATTCATTTTTCCGTGACGCCAGGAAAATACTTTTTTGAGCCAACAGGTCCAGACCAGAGATAGCGTACGGTTTTAGTCAGTTCAAGTCCGATATAATCGCTCCGCTGGCCGGCAAAAAAGGTAATGTTCATTTTGAGTTTCGTTCAAATATATCTTCTGACAATAATGTAGCATATTACATACTTGGAAACATCAAAATTCTCCATCTAACAACAGTAGACATAGTCCACCAAGTAGATTTTCACTAGCAAACTCAGCTAATCACTCTATAGTATAAAGCAAAGTCGTTTTCCGCGTCTGTTCGTCCCTATGTATGCTTATATCTATAAAACAATGATACGGATTTTGCTGCGGTTTCTTTTATTAGATAGAGTAATTCAAAAGGAAGGTTTATGTGTATAACAAATGCTTAATATAGTAGAGGGTGCAGCGGGAACGGGATCTGATGCCACGCGGGCGGAAAATAATTGACGCTACGAAGTTCGCCAGGCCAGCTAGTATTAGCAATAAATTAAAAATTTAAAAACCCCCGTCGCTCCCCATCTCCAGTTTAACCCCCATAACTTTTAAATGGCTCAACTGATTTTCATCAAATATGTCTAAGAATTCTCGTACTTAAGTCACCTTTAATACAAAAAAAAATGAAATCGGTTCATCCGTTCGGTAGCTATGATACCACACAGAGAGATACGTCAAACTTATAACACCCCTCTCTTTGCGTCGGGGGTTAACAACAACAAATACAAAAACGATACCGGTATTTACCGGCAATTCAACTCAAATTTATTCAAATATATCCCCAAATTGATAAGTGTAACTGGCAGCTATGTGGGCTATGCATACGCAAATAGAAGCAAATAATCGTAGCACACCGCACACCGCACGGCAAGCGGTTTGAATATTTCATAGCTGGAACACGAGTCCTACAGATTTGTGCATCGAGCACACGCCCCTGTGATCACTCCTAATCACTATGTAGACAATCTAAAATAGGTGAATTTCGGCCAAGAATTATTACAGATATTTTTACAGTGATATTTTCAAAAATTGAAGAAAGACGAGCTTTCCGATGGCTCGAGTTATTTTTCATTATTTCCAATGAATAGAAAATTGTTAGGAATGTTAATGTTTTTAAATGCGTCAGGAAAATAAATGAATGAATGAATGAATTCACGAATTTCTCTTTCATTACTAGAAAGAGAAGTCTGTATAGCATTTAAACTAATACTAAAACGACCCACTTTCTTAAAACTTAAGGTTTAAAAGACTAGTCTAAATGCGAGTCTACAAAAATAAATCTAGATCGTCTTTCTTATAAGACTTTTAAACGATACAGACACTTACATTTACTAGTTATAAGGCATAGTCAAAAGAAAATCATACGTACCTATTGACGCGATTATTGTCGCCTTATGTTCACCTTTTTATAAATTTACGTATATGACATTAACGATATATCTACCTCCAAAGAGCCTTTATTAAACAGGAAGGCTGAGATATTAGTTTACGAGACACTTATTATATGTTACGGACAAAAAAACTATAATTTGCAAAAAAAATAAACAGTTATTTCTAGAACAAAACAAGCGAAACTTCTGTGTTGCATTTGTTTTTGTCACAAAAGCCGGAATGACACGTGGACATTCCCATGTAGAGGCACATTCCAGCCGCTGAACAATTATCTCCCCGAGCGGACGCAATTGTCCCTCAGCAAACAGTTACCTATGTCTTTTGTACATTGCAATGTACAATACTAGCCTTCTTACCGCGACTCCGCCTGCATGAATGTCGATTATTTATTTTATTTATTTAGAAACTTAACAGCATATTAACATGATGCATGAGTAAAGTTAAAATGACATAGGACACTTAGCCAATTACAAAGTTTCCCGACAAGTAAAATTGCTATGTAAACAATTATATACCTACATCAATCACAGGCAGGAATATTATTTATGCTCACTTTTGCATCTCCGGTTCTACTCAACCGATTGCGATCAAGCAAACATGAGATTATAAGTCTGATCAAGATCTTTTGATAAAAAAAAACACATCGAAGCCCGTTCAGTACTTTTGCGTTGCGTGACAAACAAATAAATAGATAAGAATTCCAAAAAATAATTTCAGCAGCTATCGTCAATATGTATAACATAACCTAAATTTGAAATACATCGGGAAAAATAAGCGCTCAAGTGGGACGTGGGACCCACGACCTTTTCCTTACAGAGGGAATGCTCTTCCAACTGAGCTATTGAGCCACACCTGAATCACTTCAAATTTCTCTTCTCTTTATATCCGTCTTTAAGGGCGACGGTTCCCCGTTGTATTTCGAACTTGACATGTTAAAAGCATAATAATTGTTGTAAAAATTTCATTCAAACAACCTAAATTTGTTTTTATATCTCCGACGTACAGACACGACAAATTGACAATTATATAATAGTATAGATAATGCATCCATCCACACACTTGTGTAGCAATTCCCTTTTCATTCACAAAGGTAATATTTATTCAGCCGTATTGCTGGACTTTTTGTAACAAAATGTATAAAATGTTAGGTTTTTGTTTGCGATTGATTCATTGGCGTGCAGTTGGAGCTGTCGATCCGGTTTTTGTTGCGGAAATTGGAAGTGAAAATAAATACAAATAGATTATAAAGTGTTATGTTTTTGTATCATGTTTTTACTAGAATAGTTAGATCATGATTTAGGAGATTGCTGAAATTTACTGATCAGTTTTTTAGAAGAGTACCTGTTACATATCTACTGTATAATCTAAAAAAAGCTGAGCGTATAAATTATTTAAAATAATTGTAAATTCTGAGTAAGAATAGGAGAATTTCATATACGCAAGACGTGTACGACGTAAAATTCCATTTAATGAATTGCTAAACTTCTTTACATATCTACTCTTTCCATTTACGATCGCATGATCCAATTTTGCTATAGATAAGATCCTGGCTTTCGCATCCAGAAAGTGTTGTGAATACAATTATAAAAGTAGAAGAAACTTATTTGTTAAGTATTGTCATATATTATATCATGTACAAATATTTGACAAATTAACTATTTACCGAAATGCGAAAATTGGACTTCACGAGCAAAACATTCGATTCGAAAAGTCGACTTCGGACGACAGAATTAGGTTACAAAAAAAAGAAATAATTGGCTTTACTATTAACTCACCTAAGTCCAGTACAAACAATAAACGTTTGACGAGCTAAACCCAAAACAAAAACAATAAAGCAACAACATTTGTTTTAACACCGACAGCTTATAGATATCCACGCAAAACAACAGAAATGAACTACGCAAGGAAATCCGAGTTCGACCTGTTTTGTTGACGTTGAAACATTATTAAACGAACAGAACCGCAGTTGGCTTTGCCCCGATCAACTCAAACACGCAATCAAACTGTTTGTAATCGTGGCCAAAGTCAGCTCAACTCTCACCAATAAAGTTGAGTAGTAAACCTACTGGCTGTTAAATCGTCGACAAACAAGACTTAGGGAATAACAAAGGAGAAATAAAAATGTTAGTTACTTGTAATTGTTCACTATTGGAATGTGGCGGACAGAGAAATTCCGTGAAAAGGCGAAAATAGGAACTACAATGGTCACTATCAAATGCGTACAGTTTTATTGCAAATCAAAGGCAGTTTAACACGATGGGACATTGTTGAAGGGAAAGTTAAAGTTTCGGATTGACTTTTAATAACGAAATTATTAGTGTAGTCCATGCATATAATAGCGTGTTGTTATAGCAAGTTATGATTAGCATAACATAACATAACATAAACTCACGCCTGTATTCCCCGAAGGGGTAGGCAGAGGTGCTAGCACCCACATTTCGCCAGTTTATGTTTAGGTCCCAATGTAATAGGTGTAACAGGTATTCTATTTGAATAGATTTTTTAAAAGACAGATAGCATCTTCGCTATCATATTATATTAAATACTCAGCCAAGAACTTGGCTAACCAACCTGCTTCTTTTGAGCAGAAAAATGACAATGTTTGTCTGGCGACCTTGGAATCTGTTCCAAATAATAGTGACAATCATTTAAATTTAATTCTAGGACAATAGAGGAAATCTCTAGCAATCTAATTTTAGGGACAAAGGAAAAGTCTATGTTCATGAATATTATACATAAAAATATTGAAGGTTTTTCTGGCAAAGAGTTAGAACTAGAATTGTTTTTAAATGAAATGCATATTCATGTACTTTGTGTAACTGAACATTGGTTAAAAAAACATGAACTATTAGTTAGTATTGATAATTATAAAATCATTAGTTCGTTTACTAGAGTTGCCGCTGAAAGAGGTGGTTCATTAATTTTAATTAATGATAAATTAAAATCTAAAGAAAGAAAAGATATAGTAGCACTCTCAAGTGAGCGAAATATTGAATTAGCATGTGCAGAGCTTGAGCAACACATTATTGTTAGTGTCTATCGACCTCCATCTGGGGATTACCACCTGTTTGAATCAATTATGGAAGAAACCTTAAAAAAAATATGTAAATGTAAGAAGACGGTAGTTGTATGTGGTGATTTTAATGTTAATATATTAGAAAAATCCCATAACGCGTTAAGGTTCCTCAATCTTTTTAAATCTTTTAACTTGCAAAATCTTTTTTGTGAACCAACTCGCACCACACCCACAACATCTACCTGCTTGGATAATATTTTTACTGACGGCAAGGTAAATGAGAAATCTAAAATAAAATTTATAAAATCAGATCATACAGGTCAGTTAGCTAGATTTGAGCAGCAACATGTCCCATTACCTAAAAAAAATATTGTATGTAGATCAATCACAACTTATCGATTAGAAAAATTTAAAGAAAACATTAACAATAAAGTACCTCTTTTGGAGCCGAACCGTAACGAAAACCCGAATGATCTCTACAGAGATTTGTTCGGAGTAATCCAAAACGAATTTAATAACATTTTCACAAAAAAAACAATAAACGTTAATCAATTCAAAATTAAATTCAGTGATTGGGCTACACCTGGAATCTATAAAAGTAGAAAGAAATTGTATGAATTATATGAGACAAAAGCATGTACAAATGATCCACAAGTAATTGAATATACTAAAAAGTACTCAAAAATGTTCAAGAAAGTCTGTTCAATAGCCAAATCCAATTATATTCGGACTAAAATACAAAAAGCTGACAATAAAATTAAAGCAACATGGAATGTTATAAACAAAGAAACCTGTAAAACAAGGTCACGTGATCGATCTTTTGAGTTAAAAATAGATGATAAACACATTAATACTGATTCTGCAGTGGCCAATGCATTTGAATCTTTTTTTACAAATGTTCCAATTACCACTACAAGTAAATTAAATTCCTCAACAAACGCAGCTGCTATTCTACTTGAATCTAGTGTTGAAAAATGTAGTGTTAACTTTGATTTTCAGTATATTGACCCCGCAACCATACTTGAGACCTTTAAGCAACTAAATATAAAAAAGACAGAGGATCTTTGGGGCATTTCTACCAATATAATAAAATCAGTAATGCCCGTTATTGCACCATATCTCGCATTCATATTTAATCAATGTATAGATGATAAACAGTTTCCTACTCTCATGAAGTATAGCAAAATCATACCGTTATTCAAAACAGGGGACAAAAGTGATCCATCAAATTTTCGGCCCATCTCCATACTCCCAGCCCTTAGTAAAATCTTTGAAAAAATTATATTTAATCAACTGCTTTCACATTTTACGCATAACAAGCTACTTCATGATAAACAGTTTGGTTTCACTAAAGGTAGAAATACGACAGATGCAGGAATTGAACTCGTTAAACATATATTTGATGCATGGGAAAAAAAGCAGGATGCCATCGGTATCTTCTGTGATCTATCAAAAGCTTTTGATTGTGTTGATCATGAGACTTTGTTAATAAAATTAGGTCATTATGGTGTTTCGAACGGCTCACTTGGCTTGCTTAAGTCTTACCTCACTGGCAGAGTACAAAAAGTTAACATCAATGGTACCAATTCATCTGGAGCCCCTTTAGTCATGGGCGTACCCCAGGGCTCGATATTAGGACCCCTTTTGTTCTTGATATATGTTAATGATCTTCCTTACTTCAGTAAAGATCTTTGTGAAATAGTATTATTTGCTGATGACACATCATTAATTTTTAAACGTGATAGACAAACAGAAGTACTTGACGATGTAAATAATACCCTTTCTAAAATTTTGCATTGGTTTACAAGTAACAACTTGCTGCTCAATGCTAAGAAAACAAAATGTGTAAAGTTTACTATGCCTAATGTAAAACAGGTTGATACTAGTATTACAATGAACGATGAATCTGTTCAAATAGTTGATACCACAGTTTTTCTTGGAATAACTATAGATAATAAACTGCAATGGGGTTCTCATATCACAGCCTTAGCAGGAAGACTTAGCTCAGCTGCCTATGCGGTTAGAAAAATGAGGTCATTAACTGACGAGGAAACGGCACGATTAGTTTATTTTAGCTACTTTCATAGCGTTATGTCGTATGGTCTGATGCTGTGGGGCTCAGCTGCCGATATTGAGACTATTTTCATATTACAGAAACGCGCGATACGAGCAATCTATGGCCTCGGACCCCGTGACTCGCTGAGAGAAGTTTTTAAGAAATTAATATTTTAACAGTTGCTTCCTAGTACATTTATGATAATATCTTATATGTACGCAAGAATCTAGATCTCTTCAAAAAAAACTCTGACCAACACAATTATAATACCAGAAACAAAAATAAACTTGCAGTGCCAAAACTCAGGCTTCATAAGGTTGGTAATTCGTTTGTAGGCAATTGTATAATAAAATGCCTCAGGATCTGATAGACATGCCACTTAATAAATTTAAAATTCAAGTGAAAAATTGCTTAATAAAAAAAGGTTACTATAAATTAGACGAATATTTAAATGATAAAGATGCATGGTCATCCTAATCTCATCTCTTGCTCGCACTGTAAAAAATTGCTATAAATAAAACCATATTTAAAATAAATAAAAAAAGAAGGATAATCGAGTTCACTGAGTTTCTTGCTGGTCTCTTCTCAGTAGAACCACCTACCGAACCAGCGAAAGAATCATTTTCTAATGATTTATTTTATTTATTTTTTCTGTGATTGACATTACCTACTTGTAAAATTCTGACGTTCATATGTGCTCTTTATGTGCCTAAACTGAATAAATGAAATTGATTCTTTGATTCTTTGATTCTTGATTGCCATTAACCGGGCACTTATAAACCTGCAATAAATACACACATAACTTCGAAAAGCATCGAAAAGTCATTGGTGTGGGCCATGGTAAACCTGGGATCGAACCCGAGACCTCGTCTCAGCAGTCCATTACCCAAGCTATGATTAGACTTTTGGAAAATATAAAATGCAAAATTCTAGATGAATCTATTCAATCGTTTGAGAAAATATTTGAAAAAATATCATTTTAGAACGCTCCCAGAATGCAGGAATTAAAAATAAGTTATTTTATTTTTTTAAATCGATAACGTAATTGTTATTTTTAAACTAGCGCGGTGTAAACTCATAGATTTTTTAAGTTTGGGACTTCACGCGATAATGTTTGGAAAATCTTACTTTTGCCGATGTGTTCGTATCGAATTTTATAGCGTGAAGTCCCGAACTTTAAAAAAAACTATGAATTCTCATAAAATAAATCAGTTCAAAATTCAATCTCGATCTAATCTAAATGTAATTTCCTAGGTAAAAGTCAGAAACGGGACGTATTCTCGTGACACAAAACCACAAAACAGACATCGTGATAATTTTTGACATTTGTGTTGGGAGCTTAAAATTACATTCAGGCTGAATTTTGAACTGACTTTACGAGAACTATTCCTCTATCGATTGAAAGTTGCAAGTCCTGGATTCGTATACACTTAAATACCTTCTACAGAGAACCACCCATATTCTATTAGCCTTCTATTACCGAGGACAAGGTTCGTTACCTCCAGCGAGTGATATCTATCAATCGGACAGCTCGCCCTATCCGGACTGGCTGACCGATGAATCGGCGCATCTGCCTGCCAATCTAGTTTCAATTTGAACCACTTTATAGCAATTTGAATCTAGATTTATGCACAAAATGGATCTTTTTGTCGACTGCACTTACTAAAAGAACATTGACAGCCTCTGTGGCGTGGCGGTAGTGCATGCGACTGCCACGCAGGAGGCGCGGGTTCGATTCCCGCTCAGTGCCAATATTTGTATGCATGAATATGGCTATTTGCATTGGTCTGGGTGTTCCTATGTATAATATGTATGTATTTTCAGAAAAAAAAAGTATATAAGTATGTTTATCCGCATTCTAGATTCCATAACACAAGCTATAAAAGCTTACCATGGGTCTAGATAGCGTTGTGTAGAATGTTGTGGAATATTTATTTATTAATGATTTGTTTACTGTTTTCCCGTGGATTCGTTCAAATAGAATACTGTCAGTTCTGATCCCGTGGCCACAGAAATCTATTCCATCTATTCCCAGTATTAAAAAAGTTTATGCACTATTTTTAACCGACTTCAAAAACGGAGGAGGTTCTCAATTCGTCTGTATTCATAATATTTTTTAAACTACAAACTATTCTTCAACTATCGCGTTCTATGATATAAAATAATGTTAACGATAATTAACGCGATCATGGTATAGTTACATACGTACCTTTGATTTGCCTGACGTTTCGACCAGGTTACACCTGACCACAGCACTGGGACACTGTGAGTGTGGTAGGTATGTAAAGGTACATGGAGAAAAGAAAATCTGAAAAATATCGAGAATACTCAGATAGATGAAGAGCCCTTTACATCACGAACTTGAAGACGGCGGGCGTGCACCGCTGAGCCAGTCAGCCTGTGACCACGGCCGGTGTAACCTGGTCAAAACGTCAGGCAAATCAAAAGTACGTATGTACCTATACCATGATCGCGTTAATTTCTGGTAACATTATTGTATATAAACTATTTAAAAATTAAAACCACCATAGGATCCGTTCAAAGTTTGTTTGTTTTCACTTCAAGGTCTTTTTTTGTTGTTTTTTTTTTCGTGCTGAAATACCCTCGCATACCTCCCCCGCCGGAGCCTGAAGGGGAGGTTATGTCAGACTCGAATCGACTAAAACCGCACGCTGACTGAGAATCGTGGTGCTAGGCCGGAGGTGAGGTTGTCTTTGACATATCCCTCGCTATGGTCAATGATAGTATCTATATTTTGTTCTATTTGATAGGCATTCTTTTTAATCAAGACAGCAAAAAATGGATATTCTGTTAGGTATAGACTTGTTAAAGGTAAAAATTTGACTTTATAACTTTGACTCATAATAAACAGAATCCTCAAGAAATAAATATATCAAAATATAAAAAAGGACTTTGAAACACATTCTCACGAAGTCGTATGACCAACTCAAAGTGTTATTGTTACCTATTAATAACCTTTTCTTTGTTATATAAATGCTTATAATATAAGCAGTCAAATTGTACTACTATAGAATTTACTGAAACCACCAAAACATGAGAATACTTATTTCAGCAACAAACATTCAACAAAAGTTATCTACTTACTCCTTCCAATGGAACTACAACTATAACGCTTGCTTGAAACATATTCTATCAATCCAAGCTTGCCTGACAAAGATAAAAAAAATCTATTGAATAATATTAAATAAATATCAGTACTATACAAATAAATAAATCAATAATTATGTTCCTATCACAGAGACTCAAATGAGTTCACAGACAAACTGTTCAAAACAGTTTTGTGAACCAATAGTAAATGCAATACTTATAAATTGTATGATTAGTAAATAAATTACAAAAAAAAACTGACTGTTAGAACATTCTTCATGAGAATGAAGTTACTACTTTTTGCATCTACTCCAATAACTTCATTCATGCGATACGATTTGACTGACTTCTTTAGAGTACTCGCAGATGTGCTGGCGAGTCTATTAGCATAGAAGCAATATGGAACCCCATGAATTACTATACTGTATATTCTAGTGACTCCTTTTCTGACTTAAAATATAGCCTGGCTAATCAAATATGCTGGCCTGGTCTTGTTCAAAAGATGAAGTTTGTTGCTGTGAACTTGACCTGTGAGCTTCTTGGGTGCCGAACCGGCATGGCAAGACATTTACCCGCCACAATGTGTGGCCACACCAGTCAGTGGAAGTGACATACTTGCATTTTATCTGCGATGTCACGAACATGAGGACTGCCGCGGATCGTGGAGATCCTCACGAAATCTTTGCCCGTGGTGGGAGGCCTGGGAGGGCTAGGCTCCCTTCGTAGTATCCTCCCGAGACGCGTAGGTATGGCAATATCGAAATGATATCAAAATATTTGAATGAATTTTTATAGCATTTAATATGCTCACTTTAAAACTCGAATTTAGTTGGAAGAGCATTTCCCCTGTAAGAGAAAGGTCGTGGGTTCAAGTCCCACTTGAGCATTTAATATTTCCCGATGTATTCGAATTTTTCAAATATTTTGGCGGAGTCATAAAATCAATGTTTAAAAATGGTTCAAAAATTCAACAAACAAACATTCATTCCAACAGTTCGTAAGAAAGTTAGATGACTCCACCGGCGCCCTTAAAGATGGATGTAAAGAGAAGGGAAATTTGAAGTGATTCAGTTGTGGCTCAATAGCTCAGTTGGAAGAGCATTCCCTCTGTTCAGTACGGATGTACACCGTTGTATCAAATAGATTTATTTGTAAAGTTTAACTTGAACCTCGATAGATGGCGTAAGTATCGAGTTACATGGCGATATGGTTTCGTTACCGCTGAGTGCTTATAACCTTAAGGCGGTTGGCACACTGCGACGCTCGACGCGGCGTCGTTCGTCGACGCGCGTCGACGCGGGAGAGCTAGTATAGTCCGAGAGATATTAGAATTTTTTTGGTAGGTAGGTGTGTGAAATAATCTAAAATTTTGAGAAAAGTAAAGTAAAGCCATCCGACCATTAGCTCGATAGCCCAGACTATATTAAGAACGCTAGAGATGAAAAGAAAATGATTAGAAGTGCAAGCTATTTTCGACTTATTGACATGACATAGTAACTAAATTTTTTTCTTATATTCGTGATCAGCGTCATCTTTTAACGCGAAAAGAGACGTAACTAAGAAAATGCCATTTAGGTTGAAAGTCGCTTGCAGTCTCTGCCTGTTCCGATAACGAGCCAAAACAGTGGTGTCGGCTCCAATAGGTACCCGATATTGGGCATCGATATTTGACTTCCTCCGATCTCGGATGTCTGATATTGGATATCGGACGTCAGTTGATGTGAAAGCGCTCTTAATTTGAGGTTACATAGTCATGTTGCATTGCAAAAATATTAATTTAAAATTCGTCTCAAATACCTACACAGAAATTTCTAACAGCTCTCGGACTAAAACTCCCTCGAAAATCACGCGCGTGATTGCAGATTTCAGTGTGCCATACCTCGCGTTTTCTGCTTGTACGCGCGTATTCTGCGGCAACGCGCGTGATTGCGTTGTCAGTGTGTGGGACCCCGCGTGTTTCTATACAAAATGAGCTCCGTAGAGGCGACGAGCGCGACGCCGCGTCGACGCAACAACGCTCGACGCCGCGTCGCGCGTCGCAGTGTGCCAATCGCCTAAGTTAGCATATTAATTTTGAACAATTACATAGATCAAATACAAGTTGTGTGTTTTATTGTCTATTGTCTCCAACTTAGTATACAGAGTTCGATTGTTCCACATAAAGTGACAGCGTACTTGCCACTTTAACACCTCTGTAATACCCGATAATCCAAATAACTATGTAGTTAGGTACAGTCGACAACTTTATATGAAAAAGTTCAGCCGTATCTTCTTTGTCGACTGTAGGTACATATTTTTCCAACTCATTTCATATTGCTAGTAATGGTAGTCGGAATTTATAGCAATACGTAACCTCTCAGTACAATATTTAATCCCCAATTTGTAGGCACTCATTACTGTTATGTTTTTTTTTCTTATGGATAATTGCAAACTGGTATGAACCTTCCTTGACAACCTACTGGCAATTCTGGCAACAGTCCAGTAATACTTCCAATATTATTTTATAATTTACTTACTAATACCACAGTCTAACGATTCATACTACATACAGTCGGTCAACGAAGCCGTCTAGACAGAGCAATCGTGCGGGGGGAGAGGGGTGGTAGGGGACGGGGTATTACTCGGTACGCCCATACATTTTACTCGGTACTAAGGATTCAGGGCTGTCTCATTTTTGTAATCGTTGTTAAAATTGTTTTTTTTTTTCGTTTTCTATATTTAGCTATCCAAGATGGCGGACTCGAAATTTTCACCAAAGTCGATATGGGTATCGTTTTCAGGGTTTTTGGGGTCGCTGATTGCGAATATAACATCCATTTCGCGATCCAAGATGGCGGACTCGAAATTTTTACCAAAATCGATATGGGTATCGTTTTCAGGGTTTTTGGAGTCACTGATTGCGAATATAACATCCATTTGGTGATCCAAAATGGCGGACTCGAAATTTTCACTAAAATCGATATGGGTATCGTTTTCAGGGTTTTGGGGTCGCTGATTGTGAATATAACATCCATTTCGCGATCCAAGACGGCGGACTCGAAATTTTTACTAAAATCGATACGGGTATCGTTTTCAGGGTTTTCGGGGTTGCTGATTACGAATATGTTATTCATGTAGCAATCCCAGATGACTGGATGGATGATATATTCGTAATTAGCAACTCTGAAAACCTCCAAAACGATGCTCATGTTGACTTTATGGGAAATTTCAAGTCCGCCATCTTGGATCGCTAAATGGATTTTAGTATACGTAATTAGTCACCACGAAAAGCTCGATTTGTTTTTTTTTAAATTTCAAGTCCGCCATCTTTGATCGTCGGTAACATGGTCGTCAAGCCCGATAGCAGACAATTGCTGGCAGGCAATCATACGATGGGAAACTGTCGACTCCCAACTGATCGTGTGTAGCCGCAAAGCTGACAGCAGGGCATAGCCACCAGGCCAAAATCACTTTCGTGTGTGGGCGCTGTCGACTTAGGACTGCAGGCCGCCCGATACGATTTGAAACTGCAGGCGAACTGATCGTGGATAGGCTCCTTAAGAATATATCATCAATTTAGCGATTCCAGCGATTAGCGAAATTCGAATTCGAATCCGAATCCAACCTCGAACCCGAACCCGAATCAATATCCAAATTCAAGTCGGAATCGAAATAGAAATTCGAAATCGAAAACGAAATCGAATTTGAAACCGAAATCGAAATCGAAACCAAAATCCAAAAACTCAGACTTAAAATATTACGTTTGCTTGATCATAATTGGTTGAGTAGAACCGGAGATATAACCAAAAGTCGCAATAGCCGACATCCATGCGAGCGGAGCCGCGGGCATCACCTAGTAATATAAATTAGCGTGAGTTGATGTGCCTTGACAGAACAAAGAGAACGAATAGGAGTTGTGACAACCCTGACAAAACTGCAAAAGGCGGCATTTCCGCAAACATCAAACGCGATGAACTACTGTAAGATCTCTCGTTATACTGTGCTAATACTGCTCGAATACGTTTAGAAAGTTTTCCTGATTACGCAATTTGATAAATAGAGCAGAACTCGTATAAAAAGATTTTTTTAAGTAGACTGTCTGGGATCCCATTTTTTTCTCATAATGGTGTTTGTCCTGATTTAAATTGTGATAATAAGTTAGGCATAATTTTCTTTGTCATAATAATAGTGTGCCATAATTGGTTTTTAGCATACTGTGTTATTAAGCATAAATATTGTATATCCTAATGTTTTTATTCATAACTTTGATATGCATAAACTTGTAAAGCATATTGTCTACCAGCTTTTGCCCGCGACTCCGCCCACGTGGATGTTGGTTATCGCGACCAAATATAGCCTATGTCCTTTCTCAAGGTCTAATCTACCCCTATACGAAATTACATCAAAATCGGTTCAGTGGTTGAGGCGTGAAAGCGTAACATACAGACAGACAGACAGACAGACAGAGTTATTTTCGCATTTATAATATTATATTAACAATATTCGTGAAAGGTGAGGTTGAGGTGTATCAAATCCCACATTTCGTCAACAGATTTCGGTTTCACGTATTGGGAACTTGTTTATTTTGTCCTTGAACAAGCGCTTTCAGCCCTTATACTGATGATATATTTTATACCACTTAGACAAGCACACTTAGTTCCTTCAGCCCGTATATTAAAAAAGTGCTTCTATAACATAATTATTGCCTGACCTAAGAATGAAATATAGGCCCTCGTGCAAGCTAAATTACCGCTGCACTACCCCTACATTGAAACAAAATATTCTCAAAAAAATGTCGCTTTAAAAAAATACGAGGAGTAGGTATTTTTAATCCAAAGTTTATGAAAATGAGCTTGTGGTACCAAATTTTCACTTCAATAGTTAAAATTACCTTTGGCATAAGCCAGAATGAACATACATTTTCTAACAAGTAAAACAAAATAAAAAAAAATGAAAAAACCCACGCATCCCGCATCATGCACCCAACTCCCAAAAATGCAACATGAATTTGTGCGATGTTTACTGCAGTGCCCCCTAGTGGGTTGTCGCCATAACACCTATCTAAGAACATGCACCAATGAAACCCAAACCAATAATTGAAAACTGCATCAAAATCGATCTAGTAGTTTTGGAGAAAATTGGCAACATTGATATGCATTAAAAATGCTTGCTGCAGCGACCCACGTTGAGTTTTCATTGTAACACCTATCTAAGAACACTACAATTAAAGCCGAACCCATAACTGAAAACTGCATCAAATAGATTGTTAGTTTCGGAAAAATGACAACATCGATTTGCACATACTAACACACAAACATTCTCCAAACGCATATATCGTCTCCATTCCCTCGTGGGTAAAAATAGAGTCCATCACTTTCATAATTTCTAGCCAGGAACCATTCTTTTGACGTTGATCATATCTTCCAATATCGATTGCATAATTTATCCATTACCGAATGTTCAACCACAAAATTCCCCGTTGCAAATTTTCTACACGAAGAAATTGGCCCTATTATAAAAGTAGGTATCCCTTTCTATTAAATTCCAACATTTTATTTAGCTACTATAGATTTCTCATAAGACAGAACTTTTCCGTTTAACAATAGCCCTGTCGAGATTAAAATACTTATTCATTGTGAATATTTGCTCAAATGAAAATATTTTTATACGGTTAGGATTGTTGGTCTGTCCGCATTCAGATCATTTCTATTCATAAGTAAGAATCCGTGGCATTAGTAATTTATACTATTGAATAATTTATTAGCTAACCATTTATTTTTTCACATTTCAAAAACCTTCCTGTGTTTCCAATTATTGTTAGAAACCATTAAAAATAGTTTTATTTCTTTGTGTACATTCGCGTACACTGCTGACCATATTATGTTTTTTTAGTGTTTCATCTCAAATTTCGTAGACTCGAAATAGTTTGTGATAGGCATATAGTTGAGGTACGTATGTGATGATGTAAAAATATAATCAAATAGATACCTCGTGTCGAATAGTGACCTCTACCTACCTCAAAGAGAGAATAACGTGAGTCTGAGTATTTAGTAATGGTACTCTAATACTCAGACTGCATTCAGAATGCATTACAAATAGGTAATACAATCCAGTTATGTCCAAGCTCCGTTGAAAATACCTGATATTATTGTTATTCAACTGTAGGTACAGTCAGCATCAGAAAGATATTGATAAACAAAGTGCTCAAAATGAATTCCTTTGATAGTTATAATATTTGTTATAGGTACTTACATATCTTCAAAAACGTTTCGGCGAATAAACTTCTTGGAAAGTTTAACCGACGCCGAGTTCGCAGATTCAGGGTAAACACAAAGCAACAGTAGAGATAGTGTACACTTTTTTTCCTTTAGTTCCGACAATAATACAATTTGAATCGATAAAGCAGTTTGATTTTTTCTTAATTTTAAGATCATTTTGGACATTATAGTCAAGATGGATCAAATGCTGACTGTAAGTTTACCCTATCTCCAAGTGTAATTTGCATACCGGGCTGACAGGCGAATATTTTGAAAGACTGTTTAATCTATTGAATACCAGTAGCAAATTCCCCGTGAAGATCCTGTCAGTTTCGCTCTTCAGATTCATTAGTAAAAGCCGCTTAAGTCTATTAATATGATGTGTTTTAAGATGGAAAAACGATTTCTTTGGGTAAATACATACTCACGCATTTGTAGTGCATGGATAGGCAAAGACAACACTGCCCCCTATTAAACCGTTATGTCATTACTGGTTTTTCAGGGTTTTTCATATTGCCTTGAAAATCAATTTACAGAGCTAGTTATGTAATCTACGTTGTAGAAAGACAGGAACAGACGGGAATGTTGGTCAGTGTTGCCATTGCATATTTTTACATTGATATGATTTAATAATAATTAGTTTTAAGCACCTAATGATGGAGTTTGTAAAAAATATATAATATAATATTATAAATGCGAAAGTAACTCTGTCTGTCTGTCTGTCTGTCTGTCTGTCTGTCTAGCCTTGGATGCATCGAGGAATAAGATTAATATGATTGGCCAGTGGTTGAGTACGTTGAGTTACGAAGAACTAGAAGTACTCCTAGATTAAGAATAAATAACACACACACATACACACACGCACACACACACACACACACACACACACACACACACACACACACGAACACACACACACACACACACACACACACACACACACACACACACACACACACACACACACACACACACACACTCTGCTACTTTAGGCTTCTAAATGTATTTTCACTTAATAGTTTTAGTTGTAATTACCGATGCATGTTAATTATAGTGTGAGATTGTGCCATTCTCTGGAGGTGGGCGTTAATAACTGCCACACAGTTCTAAACTATTGCGGTTATTTTCGTGCACATTTGTTATTATGTTCTTTGTTTTTTGTTACAATAAACATTATTATTATTATTATGATATACAATAATGATAACGGGAATTAACGCGATCATGGTATAGGTACAGCCTGTGACCACGGCCGGTGTAACCTGGTCGAAATATCAAGCAAATCAAATCAAATGTTCCTATACCATGATCGCATTAATTCCCGTTATCGTTATTGTATATCATGGAAATATGGTCAAGCTAATCAACTCTTCTAGTAAACCTTTTTTATCATAAATCGCTGGTAAATATGACAGAATATGACTGTCGTTACCAGGGCTCGTCCACATTTTGTGAACCTACAAACTGATTTCCCTGGGGACGTTATGGTTAAGATTTTAATGTTCTCTTCTAGAATAAACAGCTTTTTTCAACATAATATTTTTAATACTCCTAATTCTATATAAAACTTATAATATTTTATAGGTCTTAATTTTTTAAAGGTTGAGCTGAGCAATCTATCATACTTGAGGGTAAATTCTTTTATTAAAAATATGGTCAAAATCGTTCTCACAAAGTTTTCAACATTCAACATTGATAGTAGCACAACAGTAGTTTGGTAAGTAACTGATTGTTGATTACATCGATTTGCAATTGAATGTTGAAAAAGTGTGGGTAAATCAATATTCTTTACAAAAAATATCGAAGTTCAACCGAATCTGAAGGCTAACCGCAGCTTACAGACGATTATTTGATTTAATTGAGCGATACTGTTTCTCTTTCTATCCTTATTTCATAATTTAATTTTATGGTGATAGTTCTTTTAGGTTACAATAATCAAATACCTAAGTTGCATTTACGCATTCACGAACTACGTATTTAGCCAAGATTTTTTTTTTATATTTGGACTGTCAATTGACTGCACCCCGCTAGATGGCAACAAAGCTGAAGTGCAGTCCAGAAGATACAGACCACCATTCCCGGTGCCATTGGACGTAAAATGGTGGTCCTTAACTTGACGCCTTGATAGATGCCTTTTCACGCCCCGCTTGAAGAACCCGGGGCTGTAAGAGGAGGGAAACACGTATGCGGGCAGAGCATTCCAGCTCTTCATCGTGCGGCAGAGGAAAGAGCCCCCAAACCGTTTAGTGCGAGATGGTATGGATTCCACCGTGTGTGGATGGCACCGCAGACCAGCACGTGTTGTTCTGGATAGGAAGGGAGAGGGTGGGATCAGTTGAAATAACTCCTCAGAACACTCGCCGTGGTAGAGGCGGTAGAAAACGGCCAGAGAGGCAACGTCTCTACGCAAACGGAAGAGGTTCCAAGGTGTTGGTAACCTCAGGATCACCTATGATACGAACTGCACGTCGCTGCATTCTGTCAAGAGCGTCTCACAGGTAATGCGCGGAACCATCCCAGAGATGAGAACAGTATTCCACACAAGAGCGAATCTGTATTTTGTACAAAAGACACCGCTGCTCCGGCGTGAAAAACCGCTTCGCCCTGTTCAAGATCCGTTTGCGTTGACGCTGTTTTGATGACGCTCTCGATGTAATTTTATGTATTTTTTCTATACTTATATATCTATACTAATATTATAAAGAAAAAAGATTTGTATTTTTGTATCTAACGAATAAATTCTAAACTACTGGACCAAAAAATATTTCACCATTAGAAAGCTACGTTATAAGGTACTGACATCCATACTAATATTATAAATGCGAAAGTAACTCTATCTGTCTATTTGTATGTTACGCTTTCACGCCTAAACCACTGAACCGATTTTGATGAAATTTGGTATAGGGGTAGATTAGACCTTGAGAAAGGACATAGGCAATGTTTGGTCACGATAACCGATATCGACGTGGGTGGAGCCATGGGCAAAAGCTAGTAGGCTATATATCATCACGCTACTATCAGTGATGAACAGCATCAAAATTCCACGCGGGTGAAACTGCGAGCAACAGCTGTAAAAGAACATTAGTATCTAACTAAAATGTTATTCCGTTGTTCATACTTATGACGTCAGTCTCACTCTTGACGTAATGACATTTCAGAACGTTAGCAAAAATGTCTTGCCTACGTATACACTTTAGAGAAAATTTCACGCCCACACAGCTCGTTAGTATATAAAGGAAGACTACTCGTGTAATTACATATTATAGTAATTTAATTCGTGGTATGAAGGTCTAGTTTATTACGATGTTTTTACAAACTAATGAGGTGGTGTCTGTATGTTTTTTGTTATAGGTAGGGAGGCCACGTAGCTAAATTTGAAGTTACTCGAGCGTCGTAGTAACCTATTAGAATTATTGGTAGATTAGATGATAGAAATTTAATAATGGTATGTAAAGTTTCCACTTTTAGTAGTGGGGGGAGCGCTTACATAACAAAATAATAAATAAATACATATATCATCCATCTTAAATTAATGTTTCGTGTTACTTTGGTGTTATTTAATGTTTTTCAGTTATTCTGGTTAGTTTAACTGTAAAATAAACTTAAAAAAAGACCGGATTCTATTAAATACAGACATTTCTTTGCAAGCTTCTCACTCCTTAGGTTACGCTTAAACCGCAACATTTTCAAAATGGACACTTGATAGCTAGTAACTCACCTACATTATATTAATAAGGTTTACTAATGTTTGCCATAATTTAAAATGCCATAATTTCATATGCCATACTGGTATTTGCCATAATTTCATTAGAAATAACGCTTCAGTTGCCATAATCGAGAAATGACATACAATGACATTCACTTATTCCATTGGTCATAATCGATCAAGTGTCATAATAATTTAAATCCAGAAATGTATTTGCTATAATTTTCCTTTTCAATAATGCCATGTTCCATAACTTATATTCACCATAATATAATTAAAGATAATTTAGTACAAGCGCCTGCAATTTTTATTTTATGAGTAAGTTAATATATTTTTTGCTATTAACATATTCACACTTAAAGTAATAGTATGAGGGTAAAATAAAATAAGTCTGACATAAATAGACAGTCCTTATTAACATTAGTCGTCAATTCACTATTAGTCCTGTCGAGCTGAGTGACAATTGTGAAGTGTTTATAACTACAAAAGGTGGCATTAAAATGTTTACAGACGGAAAAGCTCGACGGGTACCTACTTCTGGGTGGTTTAAAAAAAAGAACCACGAAGACTAAGGCGACTAAGGCTTCTAACCTAACCTATCCGAGTTGGATTGCAATGAGTTGAGGTATTAACGATAATTAATTTCGACCTAACATCATTATGTATTATTTTCATATTTATATCAAATTTTGATTATGTCAAGAGTCGATTATGAGATGTGTTCCTTAAGGAAACTAATTATTATGACATATGTTGTTATAGAAAGTCATTTAATGGCAAATAAAAGTTATGACTGTTGAGTTGTTATGGTAAACGTTATTAGTATAAATGATAATAGTGCAAGTAAATATAATATTATGGTCGGGGATGATTATGGCAAACAATATTAGTGCAAATGAATTTATGGAAAACGAGAGAATACCTATTAATAAGCATTAATAAACAATTTTTTTTGCACACCCACTGATATTGAAGGCTGCCTACCAGCTGAAGGAATTTTTTAATATGTAATTAGCCTCCCCTAACTTAATCTGACGCTCTCGAGTTACTTCCGAATTTCCCTCTATGCGTGCCCTACTATTATAATACAAGCGAGTTGACTACCTACTAGACTCTAGGGACACCAAAAGTGAAACCCACACATTGCGAACTGTCAAAAGTAGTATAATAGTTTCCGATGGTAATTTTTTTTGTGGTGTAACGGAATCTACCATGATGTTTCGCCGCTTTCCTATCGATGTTGGAAGGAAAATAACTAAATTATGGGAAGACTAAGAGAGTGAACCACAGGTTCCAAAATCAAAAAATTAAAAAGTTTTTGCCTATTCCAGAGGAAAAGAACTAAATGAATTTGTCATTGGAATAAAATATAGTCCTAGTTTGAAATTGTACCCGGTAGACAGCAAAAGGTTGCACTATTGTACGGCACACAAAATATATCTGGAGAAAATATGAGTTTATAACATCGGCTGTAAATTACCAAATACATATAAACCATGTTATACTCTAGTACGATAAGCTTTACAAGAGCATTAAGTTATCCACTACACTCTGGTGTACTAGTAGGGTAACAATGCGACATGTTTTCGCAGGAATTCCTGAAAAGCTCATCATGTGGATACATTTTTCAGGGTAAAGCTATGTTATGTTAGACTGTAAATTAATTTGCGTAATAAAGCGGTGCTTACTTTTGGTGTAGTTGACGCAGTGTAGAATATCCTAGAATATTATTATTATCTTTGCATTCTTTCGTAAATGTACAACAAATTATGTTTTATAATTGTTTATTAACTTTATAAATCGTTACATAAATGTCAAGTAGCCAGCCAAGCTTTTATAACTTGCCTCGGATCTTGTCTGGTACAAAGGAGCCCAGAACACTGGCCGCATTTTAGCGCTGGATCGCAATGGCTAGCCTTTGCACCACGTGCGATCCGGAATGAGAAGAAATTTTTAAATACATTAATTACAAAACGAATTTATTAAAAAGATAGCGCGATATTATTCAATGTTTAACCAGTCACAAATAAATTGAAAACCTATTGAAATTATTACATACAATAAATGCAAACCTGACTTACACTGGCGCCTCACGTAGCAACATAAAAGGACAGAATGTTGTGTATTCTCCCCATTTTAAGCGAAGTGTACTCAGTTTATCGGCAGCGTAGCCACCCTTCTCACCTGGCAGTGTAAGCTCTCGTGGGGACCGAGTGAAAACACATGGAACACGGTGTGAGTGCAGCTTCACTGAGTAGCAGCGAGAGAGCAGTATCACACTTGCCTAGTTAAAGTGCAATATAGCTCTATATGTGTCACTAGCTCTTAGACTAGGAACGTTATCATTTAACGTATCATTTACTTAACTTAACACAAATTCATTCAAAACTACATAAAAATATTTTTTCCGTTACATTGGCGCCCAACGTGGGGCATACAGGGGTCTATATATATTTTGATAAATATTGGTACTAGGGTAGCATATAAGTTGTTTGTTGTTTTCCATAGCTAGTTCTGGTATAGCAAGTGCCCTCCTGTATGAGAATTGGAACAAATAAAAATAGAAGACATTTTTAGAATGCAGTATTTTCAATTTTAGATTTATAGTTTGGAATATTTTAATAAGTTCACTAATTTTAGAAAGCTTCTATTCAGAAAGCAAATTTCATAATCCAGCAATCAAAGGTGTATGGGATACATCCTAAATCTTTAGGGCCCCATTCAACCTTATCTGCAAGCCTATTCACTAGATGATTGACAGACGAGACCTATCTTTTTTTTTTGGTTAGATCCCACACCGGTATAAGCCGAGACAAATCAATTCATAAATATATCCTAGAAGAAAGCCGAGACCAATCAATTCATAAATATATCCTAGAGGAGTAGATTCCGAAATATAAAGTGCAAGCTTTGGAAAATGCTAATAGAAGCTTTTAAAATACATTCCTTTTACCTTCGTATCTTTACGGGCAACTGTTTACGTAGGTAGATACTTATTATACGGAACAATATTTTCTCTTCGAAAAATATAATAATTAAATTTTAATCTTTTGAAAGTCCACGGTTGAAACGAAACACTTGAAATTAAACGTCTTAAGGAAAATAACCGGGGAAATTAATTAAAAACAAAACAATGTTTATGATACTGACAGAAGCTGAGAATTCTACTCAAAGAAATACCTTAAGAATAAAATAATTAGTAGAAGATATTAAGACCAAAGTTGAAGACGTATTTTTTATTTTATTATACTTATACAAAAAAGATCCTTTGGCCAAAACAAAAACAAAGTATTTAAGTATTCGAATTCGGCCAATTTTAAATTAGTCTCGGATTTTACTATCACAGGAATGAATCCATTGATTAGCTTGATTGCCTATTTTTCCCATGTCATGTTGGTTTTACTGTACTTGCGCACATTGGCATTTGTCCAGCTATGAATAGTGGTGGCTTAATTGATTGATTGACTGTAATGTTAAAGTGGATGTCTAAGCTGTCCATATATTAGACCCCTTATGATACGTGTCGGAGTAAGTTTATGCCACTTACAGCGCCAGTAGGTACAGTAAAACCAACATGACATAGGAAACATAGGAACTGTGGTTGTCACTATCAATGCATGTAGTTTTTATTGCAAATCAAACACAATTTAGCAAGATTTGACATTGGACGGAATTGATTGAACGGAAAATGGCGGCCTCCTTCAGTTCTCGTTCCGTTTTTACCCTTTGGTTACGAAACCCAAAAATTCGTCTAATTGAGAACAATTTCATTCAACATTGTTATACAGTCTCAGTACAACAATAAAACGCTAACCAAGTGACTTTTCAAGAAGGAATCGGATTACTGGCTGAAGATCACCCTCGGGCGCCAGGGCAGCACTCCGTGAAGCGCTCCTTCGCACACAAACTAAATTTGCAATATTTTCTATATGCCGCACCAAATTCCGACGAATCAAATCAAACTTGCGCGGGATTCCGCCCCTCGAGATACAACCATGTTTGCGAGACTGAGATTTATCTTTTCACAACCAGAAATTGTGTTTACTATTTTTATGTCAGATTCCTTTAAATTCGTCCGCGCAGAGTCGAGACTGTTTGAGTTCGCTCGGACCGCTCCCTGCTTGAAATATTGAATTTTATACAAAGTTAAGACAAACTTCGTATGAACTACTTCTCCTACATTCCACTTATGCAATTGCTTTTCATTTGAGAGCAAACACTATATACACAGCTTAAGGAACTCTAAATTATATTTCCGCGCGCATTCAACATATATTCACATAAAAGTGTGGAACAGAGTGCACAAAAACAATGGATTTGCATTACAAAGGCTCGCTCTGTGTGCATCCTAATGAACAGTAATTGTTTAAATCCACAAGAAAGTGGGTAGCGCGGAATACGCAACAACTTACAAACAGTTAATTATATTAAATGTACGCGCCCTTTTTATATCACACTGTTGTTGTTGTTGAATAAAAATGAGCTTTATACATGTTTTTCATGCTTTAGAAAAATGATAAGCGTCTCATACAAATGCAAATAGTGTACTTATATACACGTAGTGTATTAGTGTGAAACACGGAGTACCTACCTACCGAAAAATTGGTATCAAAGGAAACTTCAATGGACAAACATTTGAGTGCAAATTCAAATTGGGAAAAGTCAACATTCAGGAGATACTTACTTCAAACCTTGGCCTTGTAGGGACTCAGTTGATCTCAGTTGGTCATAGTATTCTTGAAAGAAAGGGTTCTAGGAAGAATACTGAGACCCAGACATATTCTAGTGAACTGAAATTCTCGATTCTATGCGGGTTATTACAGCACTGCAGTTTTTGTAACTAAATCTTATTTTTTTCGTCTCTCTTTCTTTTGTTCTATTAGGGCAGAATTGAAGATTTTTCTAATTTAAATGTTATGGAAAAGTTAGCACTCTAGAGAAGCTAAAGGTTCTTTCTGATACAATTTTGTATCAAACCTAAATATTAAAGTTGTTGTGCGATTGACAGTCTTATCAACAAGGTCATCGAAGAGTTAGTAAACAATCTTTCGGGTAATTGTTTGTAGTCCGGTAACCGGTGTTTATGTTGTAAAGTAATAATTGAGAGGGAAAACCCTACCTTTGGTCCCCCAATGTTGGTGAAAGTTTAGGATAACTTTCTACATGAGTACTTGATTGATATGTGTTCCTAAAGATCTTCTGAAGATTAGTTAAAGGCATTGGCACTTCTGTACTTTGTACATTCACTAGACAAGCTATTTTACTGAAATCGTGTCCCGGTTCCAGTATTATGCGGAAATTAATTTTGCCCATAATAAATAAGGCCAGCCCCTGTAGACTGTACACTGATGTCGTAAACGTCAAATCACATACATTTTTCATTCTATTGTACAAACGCTGGCGAATGAATTGGTACTTGTCTAAAGGGGTAAATACGGGTATATAATAAATACTGTGGCTAATCATACGACAGTCATATAGATCCTACTTCTTACTAATATTAATGTGAAAGTTTGTGAAAATCACGCTCTAACGGATGAACGGATCTGACTGAAATTTGGAAGAATATGGAAATAGGTTCCCATGGGGCCGATATAAGAATTTCATGCTGGTGAAGCCACGGGAGGGAATCATATTTTTTTATGATTTAAAATATGTCACTTTAAATAACACTTAATTGTCGTAGTTACTAGTACTACTAGTGGGGATTTCCGAACGAAAAAAAACTACTACATAGTTTACTAGACATGGTGGCAGTACTTGGTGCTTGGTTGCGCTGAGTACACTACCATGAGCTTGATGTGTAGTTTGCTATGCATAAAGAGTACGGTAGAACGCCTCCTATTCGAAATGTCCCCTCCATAACACAATGTAAATTACACATAATCATTTATAATGTATTCATGGACGATGCACCTACATCCCAGCCTAGCCGACAAAAGCGAGTAATTCCTGACTGGTGTGTACAGGATTAGGGGTTATTACACCTGAATATAACATCATAGGCCGAGGACGAGCAGAATGTGTAATTAGATTTTATTCGGTCTGATGAGCGAGGCCGAATTAGCTTTGTGTCATCGGGTATCGACTCTTCGTGGCAGGACTACGACCGTTGCTAATTGCTCATACCTAATGTGACCATGCATTTAAAATCAAAACGGGACAATGTTTTTTTTTTATTCTGAGTTTGTTAAATTTTTGGCCGTACCGCCACCTTCGGATGAAGCAAATCACACGTGCATGCTGGCACGCCCGCTGTTTAAACGGCAAGGCTTTGGTGCACTTTACTCTCGAGATTGAGAGTATTAATGATAGTTACTCCCAAGAAAAATAGAATAAACCAATAACGTGTAAAGCAGGCAAATGGACCCTAGACTCCGAATTGTGACCTTTGATTTGACTGGGACTGGCGATTGGATAAAGAAAAAGTAATAAAACTCTTGGCAAATTGTTTACCTTTAAACATCTCATCTTATCAATATTTCGGACAATTTTGCATCCCGATTTGCTCTTCGAGGGCTCTGAGACGGTGAACCGGTAAAAGGTACAGTCCCGTCCAAACGGTGAAGTATGGTCACATTACTCATACTGGCCAATTTGGACGAAAAGTTGCGAGGTAATTCCACGAAATTATTTCTACAAAATAACAACATGTTACAATGATTGTATTGTTAGAAATTGTACGTACTGTATGAGTATAATAGGATACATAATAGTAGTGAAGAAATAATTTAATTGTAAAGTACCTACGGATTTATAATGTTTCGGTTTCAACAATAGCAACAAGGGGCTTCTTCTCTGAAATACTAAAATTCTTGTAAAGGAAAGAAAATTATAACACAAAAACATGATATATTCTGTATTATTCTATTGTATTTAATGTTATTATATAAGAAAATTATTTTCTAAACGACGCGCGATGTGTGTACACATAACGTCTGTTAGACACAGTTTATTTTTGAAAGTTGGTGGGTTTGTTCTATGTTAGATTTATTGGATTGGTCAATCTCCAAAGCGTATTTGGGAATAAAAATGCCCACTTATTTGACCTGCGACTGGTCTTATATAGACCACAAGATTCGAATACATCGGGAAAAATTAAATGCTCAAGGGAAACGACCTTTCCCTTACAGGGCGAATGCTCTTGAGCCACAGCTGAATCATTTCAAATTTCCCCTCTTTATATCCGTCTTTAATGGCGACGGTGGAGCCATCTACCAACTTTCTTACGAACTGACCACAAGATGTTTCTTTGATGACTGAAGTTCTGACACACTGTCATCACACCTTTACGTGTAGCTCTACTGCGAGTTGGTGACGTCACCCCATCCATCTGTAACCACACTCAGATATTGGTCCTGTTGTCATCTCGAACTACATACAGATACATATTATCTGACTCAGAGAAATCATGACATACATGACAGCAACAGCAAGACAATTGTGGTAGCACTGGTTGCACAATTATACTTCTTTCAATTCTACCTAGTAGCGATACTGGAACAGTAAACTTCACAATAGAATCTTAGTTACAATCAAACGACAAAACTCATCAAACCCCACATCTCAACAATGCTTACCTCGTCTTTAACACTAAGAACTAAGTACATAACCAACAAAGAAACACAATTTGGAATTCACAAAGAGAATTAAAAGTTGTTAACTAGAGCCGCGATGAGTTAGGGTTGTGTTCGGTGCTAGGAGACAATGGGAGTAGTGTTGTGGTGTGTAGAATGCATGGGTACACGGGTGTGCACGGGTGTTATGCTCGCTGACAGCCGTCCCGGGGTGTTTCGGATAAAATTAAACATGCCCGGTGCACGTACACGCCACATGCACTGCGGCCCGGAAATTTGAGAATGTTTGAGGGTTAAGGTGGCTTCACAGTTATATTGGGTGCGCGTATTCGTGTACCAGATTATAATTTTGTTGTTTACGCTTTAAGCTTTTAAAACATGTATTTAAATTTGTTACTCATCGTCGAAGGATCTAGAAATGTGTAGATATATAAATAAATAAATATTCCACAACATTCTGCACAACTTTTTTTAAATACATAGGTACATTATATTTGAATGAATTTTTTATAGCATTTATTATGCTAACTTTTAAGTTCGAAAAACATCGGAAAAAATGAAACGCTCAAGTGAGACTTGAACTCACGACCTTTCCCTTACCGTACCTTACCTTAAAGACGGATATAAAGAGAAGGAAGATTTGAAATCCTCCTGCGTAGCAGTCGCGTTCACTACCACCACGCCACAGAGGCTATAAGTATATAATAGGTAAGATAGTAGAAGATAGAAACTAAGTATTATTTCACTTTTGTTAATGATTGGAATCGGGCCGACTAAAACCACGTAATATTCCGTCCTCTATGCTACAAGTTGGTAGGTAAATGTCCCATATCCATAACTTCTCGTTCTAAACAATAAACTAAACCAAAGTAAGTTAACAAAAGTTACGAAAATAACGTGATCATGACATAGGTAACTATTTCTGTATTTATAATACATATTTAGAATTATTTAAACTTGAAAAGTCAGGTTGCACAGGCCGTGACAGGCTGACTTACCTAAAACCAAGGTAGCCAGCCTTTTGAGTACGGTACCAGTAGAGGTCGATGGGGAGGAATTCTACGATGCTTAACTTTCTTCTTTCTTCATAGCTGGGCGGTTTCCGCAAGACGTGGCCGCACCAGCGGAGGCGGCTCTCTTGCATTTTATCTGTGATGTTACCTACCTAAAACAACAGTGTCTGCACTCTTATTTAAACGTACTCCTTCTTTTTCTAGTTTCTTTTTCTTTCTATATTTAATACAAGTTTCCTGCAACATAGTAGGTAGGTACAAACGCTTGTGTTGTGAAACTTTACAAACAAAATTTGGTGAAATTGGACAGCAAACATCCGCAATGTACATGAACCCTAATACGAACTCAACTTGAGATGTTGGTGAGCTGGCAAGACTTACATTGTATGCTCAGAAATGGACCGCACGTATAATTTGAGCACATAAACCTATTCTTGTGGTTTGAATTTTTAAATATCCTATAGGTACATCATCTCTTCCATACTAATATTATAAATGCGAAAGTAACTCTGTCTGTCTGTCTGTCTGTCTGTCTGTATGTTACGCTTTCACGCCCTAACCACTGAACCGATTTTGATGAAATTTGGTATAGGGGTAGATTAGACCATGAGAAAGGACATAGGCTATGTTTGGTCGCGATAACCGACTTCCACGCGGGCGGAGCCGCGGGCAAAAGCTAGTATAGTATAAAGCAAAGTCACTTACCGCGTCCACCCGTGCCTATGTTGCTGACCCGGTGAACTTCGTACCACCAATATTTCTTCCGCCCGCGTGGCGTCCGATCCTGTTCCCCCTGCCCCTTCTAGAATATTAAGCTTGTATTATACATATAAACCTTCTTCTTAAATTATTCTATCTATTAAAATAAACTGCATCAAAATCTGTACCGTAGTTTTAAAGATATAAGCATACATAGGGACGGACAGACGCGGAAAGCGACTTTGCTTTATAGGTACTATGTAATGATGACAGTGATGATTACTAAGTATAATATACAACCATACTTTAAAATTATAATATTACTAGCTTTTGCCCGCGGCTCCGCCCGCGTGGATGTCGGTTATCGCGACCAAACATAGCCTATGTCCTTTAGCATGGTCTAATCTACCCCTATACCAAATCACATCAAAATCGGTTCAGTGGTTTAGGCGTGAAAGCGTAACATACAGACAGACAGACAGACAGAGTTACATTCATATTTATAATACTAGCTTTTGCCCGCGGCTCCGCCCGCGTGGAAGTCGGTTATCGCGACCAAACATAGCCTATGTCCTTTCTCATGGTCTAATCTACCCCTATACCAAATTTCATCAAAATCGGTTCAGTGGTTAGGGCGTGAAAGCGTAACATACAGACAGACAGACAGACAGACAGAGTTACTTTCGCATTTATAATATTAGTATGGATTAGTATGGATCATGTAGTCAAGCTGAAGGCGATCATTGTAGATGTCTGTAATATATTTAATATATTATATTTAAAATTAATTATTAAGAAAACAAAAAGCCCGACTGATGCCGTAAAGATCGAAACAAGTTTGATAGCAGGCGGTACCCATTTGCAAATCATAAACCGGACAAAATTAATGGGTTTTTTATTTTCTACAAATTTTAACATACCCAGTGTAACTCACACAATCACGACGAATCAAATGACACCTTACATGTCAAAATCCGTCAAGCCGTTCAGGCTGTAGGCCGTGCCAAAGAAATGAACATACATACACGCATAGTCTCGTAAAACATTACTTTCCTTCCTTCGGCAGTCGGGTATAAAAAATGCTGCGGTGTCACCGCGATCATGGCTGCTGAAATGAGGCCGAAACGTCAGTAAATAATAACAAATATATCGCGATAGAATCCGTAAAAAAGTGGTTTTATTTCAATGAATGACAATCTTTTTTTTTTGTATACAGGGCACGTCAATTTGACTTCACCTCGCCTGATGTTAAGCTAAAGGCAAAGTCTCGGAAAGAGGGTCACCATCGTAAACATTTACCATGTTAACAGTGGTGGCACTCAGCTTGACGGCCTTACGCCCCGCTTAAAGGACCCGGGACTGTAGGAAGAAGGAAACACGTGAGCTGGCAGGGAATTCCAGGTCTTAATGGTGCGGTATAGGAACTAGTCACTGAAACGCTTGGTTCTAGCAGGTATACTCTGCACCGTAAATGGATGACATCTTAGCCCTGCACGTGTCGTCCTGTGAAGGAAAGGGGAGGGTGGGAAAATTCGCGTAAACTTTAGAAAATATCATGCTTTTTCTAGTTAATGTATGTACAGACCCTTAAAACAATGTTCAACCCTTTCATAATATATCATAATTGTATGGCCAACGGAAGAGCGATCAATCGAGAACGTACACAATTATTTACAGCCAACATTATCATCGCACAGATTAATGGCGGATCTGTTCATAAATCATTGGAATAATTCGCCAATTACAAACGCCACGTCCCTACTATTATTCATTTGAGGATTAGTCATTAACAATAATAAATGATAGTGCTTGTCGCAGATACTCAGCTTATTATTTGCGTAAATAGACTTTATGACTCTAGAGGCGTGATTCTTGAAACAGAATAAAGAAACGACTTCCGCGAGTATTTGCATTTTGCTTGAATATTAGAAAATTGTAACAACTCATGGAAAGAAAAAATTAGGAGACATAAAACTACAAGAAAAACATACCTAACAGGATAAGAAAAAAATCAACACACAGACAGAAACTTAATAATTGCTTCTTGTATGCTAAGGTTTCATTTTATAAACAATTTTTTGAGATCAGTCATGTATAGACGAAACAAATGAACCCAATCTCGATAGGTTTATCTTGTATAGCTTAGAAGTTCCTATAGCCACCTTTTGACTCCATCCTCAGACCCTGAATACTATATAATAACATAACATAAACTCATGCCTGTAGTCCCCGAAGGGGTAGGCAGAGGTGCTAGCACCCACATTTCGCCAGTTTATGTTTAGGTCCCAATGTAATAGGTGGCGACCCTATTGCCATTAACCGGGCACTTATAAATGTACTTACTTATATAATATAGAATGAACTGCTACTGCTAGCCTTACTCCCCGTTAATAAACAATGAGAAACGTAACACATTACAGTCCTATTCGTATTTCCTATTCGTATTCCTATGAGCAACAGCTGCTTGACCTGTGAGACTTCTAGTGGTCCGGAGACCCCTAGAAGAAGGCCTGCGCCAGAACATTGTCTGTCAATCAGCTGGGGAGATTGGTTAGGGCTCCGAATAACTTGATAGTGTCACTACAACTAAGTACGATCACTACAACCACTGCAAACAAATATAACCTTTATCATATTTTTAACGTTATAGTTTGCATCTAGAAATCAAAATTTTAAACTCCAATATCCACAAACAAATTCCTATTTAAAAGAAAGTTCTAGCGATCTCCATTCAAAAAGAGTTGTTTACAAAATTGTTGAACAACAATTCTAAATTCCCAAATCCATAACGAAAATACCATTACAAATAAACTTTCCGAGCAATGATCATGAAAATTGTTTAAAAATGGTTATTGTTCTGTTTTGTTTCCTACATTGGTGTTGTCGTAACAATGGCAACACTGGTGGCGCCATCCGAATTCTACTCTTATCTACTACCAGTATAGTTAGACCTGCCCTGCTTCTCTTACTTTGTGTTGTTCAACTATTGTTGGGGGAGGTATTAAGATGAGCCGGAAAGGTCTAGTTAGAATGGTGCGCTATAACTGCATAGTGCATGTTTAGCAAATTCGGGTCGCGCCCGTAACCCGCGAATGAAAATTAAATTGACACTACAGCAGGGACGGTGTACTTAGCTGCAGCTCACTTGGAGAATAACTAATTCTTTGTTACGTTTGTTTAAGTTTTAATGAGAATAGCTAACGAATTAAATAATTAAAGCAATTTGCTTACTGAAGTGCATGACAAAAGCAGCAGAAGCAAAGCAGATCGAAAAGTGTGTAAGTGATGTTTTGAATACTTATCCGTATTCACGGATATCTGAGTCAGAAGTCCGTATCCATTATCTTTTACCTTACTATTTACAATACATAGATTGTGTTACGTGGATTGAGTAACAAAAACGATTTAATTGCCATTCAAATATACCTACCTGGCTAGGCTAGCATCGGATCTAACTACTCGTAAAAATGTATCTCTATTGTAAGAGCAATTGATTCCAATTCAACTTACAAGATTTGACAGCAATTATTCGAATTCAACTTGCAAGATTTGATAAACTAACAAAGTTACAAACATTGCAAGTTAAACAAAACTTATAAAAATAGCAAAGTTAACGAAAAAGTATCCCTGTGTAGACAAACTCGGTACAACAATAACCGTTCAGCCGCCGATCGTTCCCGTCCACATTTTATTGAAAAACTTCAGAAACAACCATTATTATTAATGCTACAATGACTTACAAGCTATTGTTATGTTTCAGTTTAGTTCAAAACGTATAATTGTATTTCAAATGAATAAAATAATAAGGTTTATTTTAGTACTATTGAATTTAAAAGCTTATAATCTTTAAATACGGATATTTCTCGGGTACGAGTGCCAATTCTGTTTACATTTCCATAAAATTAAACTATAATTTGCATATTTTTATTCTCAATTTAAAATCTCGTTTTACTTATTTCATAGCTCTTTTAAACGTTTGCCTGATGTGACTATAGCCATATAGAAAAGCTTATTTTTGGGGCTTAACTTAGAAATGAAGACGCCATCGCCTTAGATTACAAAAATAATTATTCATCATTGATTTATTTAAATGTAAAGATCGTTTGAAAATTTCTAAGTATTCAGATACTGCTGAGAACTACTGTACCTCTTAATGGAAGGCACATCTACGCTCCAAATCAACTTTTAGACAAACAGTCTGAAACAAACTCTAAAGCTATCGGTAAGAATGGTGAAATTCTGGCTTGTTGTGAATGCAATCCGCTACTATAAACACAATTAAACACATACATTGTAACTTGGCCACTGCAAAAGTATATCCTTTAGTTTTTATTATTGTCTAGTCTTCTTGCTTTTGTTATTCTTTGCATTTGGAAAACCACGTTTAATGTAAATAAAACTTTTGATTGTCGCTAGTAATCACTTCTTCACAAAGCATTAACTTTCTTTTAGATACCTAGATTAAGTTATTTCGTACATTGTGGCTAAGTGTATAACTTGTTTAAAGACTTCGGATGGCCAAGAGCTTCAGTAAGCTTTTTACTCAAACGAATATCTAAAACGGCGTTGATAGGATATTACCAAATTTGGATAGGTAGAGGGGGGAACACGACTGACGGTCGAAGTGAGCGCTGATGCATCACAAGGTCGCCACCCTAAACCTACATTATGGGTCGCAAGTCCCAGGCGCCGTCACAGTGTTCCTCTCGGTACCACGCCATGGACCCGGCGACCGCACGGTGAAACCAAAAAACCTTTAAATAAATAAAGAGAAAAAATAGGAATTCATAGTCATTCAACCGGGATCGGCACTGAGATGATGATGATAAGTAGGTACTTGTGGGATAGAAACCAGTCAAGTGGGAGTTGGACTCGCACACGAAGCACTCCGTACTATCGTAAAGGATGTGGATTTTAAATTTTTATGGTTTAAAAACATGAGAAACGCTTAACAATATAAGATATTTCATATTATTATTTGTTGTAGTAAAACCTATATTAATGCAAACACCCTGTCTACATTTCATCTGTCTAACTATTGCGGTATTATAAAGCCCGATGGCAAACATACAAGTGGAGTTTAGTTTTGATTAACTTAAAAAGAGTGAGTAAGAAGAATGAGCTGTGGGTAGGTACTCCTCTCACTTATAGCGAAAGAATTAAAATACTCAAACAGCAAACATATATTTAACATTTGTAAACAACACAATAAAAGCTGTGTGTACTTCAATGCCTTATGTATGTAATACTAGCTAATATTCAGCTATGGTCTAAAATGGTCACTTATACCTCATTTATACCCCTTTATATCCCACTTTTATGTTCCAAATATGAATATAGAGTGTTTTATAACTCGTTAATGATGGCTGTGATATGTTTATTTTCGTGAATTAGTGATATTAGCAGTCGTGGAGAAATGGTGGTAAAATTTAATTTTGTTTTTTTTTTATTCCAAGATGGTATCGAAAGTCGCACGTGGTATATCATTATGTTGATTTCATTTGATTGTTTTAGATTCACTAATACAGTTGCTATAAAATTAACATAATAAGTACATTAGTGGTAGTATTATTTTAATACTGTAGGTACTAGCTCACCTTTGGCTGGCTGGCTTGTTTTTTGAAGTGAAAACATGTTTAGGCGCGTTGAGGACCTTCTGATTGAAAAAAATCAAGTAATTTGCGCTATCGTCACCTAAAGTTTACCGTCACTAAACGTCACGTAACGATTATACAATTCACAAGTTACTTTGTTTTCCCTTCTATCGACAATGCTCCAAGACATCCCCTTATATTTTTTGTACCTACTAAGGTATTATCTCAATATACAGAGTGAAATTAAATTAACCTCCCCAGAAATGAAATCTGCCTTCAAAGACCTTCGTAACCTCCCTTACCACACTCGGTACTCAAATCAGCTAATGTCCGGCCATAATAACGTCCTATTATAGTTTTCTAGTATCAACTTATAGAGACAACCATAAGGAATATTTTTATCCTGGCGTTAATCCCGAAGCTTTAACCTCGGAGTCCGGGGTTCACTTTCCCAGTCTAACTGCGGGTTTGGCTGCTCCTTAATATTGTCCGTGAAGTAAGGGTAGGCAGCGTATAACGCCCCTGGTGTTACATACGTCCATAAGCCGCAGTAACCACTATCCATCACGTGGGCCGTGTGCCTGTCTGCCAGCTAAGTGGTATAAAAAAGCGACTGCCATCTGACTTCAAACACCCACATTTCGCCAATTATGACTTTAGTTCCAACGTAATAGGGAACGAGCCTATAGCCGACAACTTTCAATGCCGTCACGTAGTCATGGGCTGTGTATTTACTGTCGGATGAAGAACAGCCCTATCCAGGAGGGATGATGACGAAACCCGCAGGAAGAGATGGGGTGGCCCTATTTATTTCACATAAATTTTATAACACAAGTTTTACTGACACGTATATGTGCCATATATTCAGTTTAATAAAATCTAGTTACAAACAAAGTAGTAAAATATTTTCAATCAAAAAGACACACAGCGCTCCGGTTGTGAACCGTCGACTAAGTTGCACTAACTTGAAGTTTGATTCGATTCCGAAAGTTGCGCTCTCTGAAATATTGGCGAATAAACTTCACTTATGTATGCTGTAAGCCGTAAACTTACAGAATATAATATCTACTTACGTTGTGTGTACCGTATTTGAGCGATTGAGGCTTGAGACACTTGTTTGATGGATTTGATATAAAATGTTACTTTTTATCGGAGGTTTTTATGTAGTATTTTGGAGGTATAGCCATATTAGGTAATCTTTGGTTTAGTGCCTAATTGGACTTCAAATCAACGAGGGTTTCTCAGTGCTTCAGAGACAAGCCGACCCTATCTTCCGGCTTTTCCGACATCTTCTGTTCGAAGAACGAGGTTTCAGCCTGTGCTGGCTTTAGCCATTAAAACCAAAATTAGCTTCATCGGGAGGAGTAACTTATTAATTTATTTATTTAGAGATTAATAACAAAGTTTTTTTAATATTAAACTAGAACTAACTTAGTAAACTAAAATATTGACTAGAATAGAAAAGAGGGGTCGAAAAGGGGGGGAGGGGACTTCAGGCGTCGATAAATTCCTCCCCTCCATGTCGACTGGTAATGTGCCCAAAAGGCTGGTGGCATTGCCCCGTTGGATGGCAGTGCCAAACCGTTGTACAGACAAGAAGCCAGCCCTTTGGTCACGCGAGGCATCGACTAGTCGCATTGCTAGTTCTTTGTAGAGTGAATTTACGCTCGGATTCGGATGCCACGAACCCAACGTTACGACCCCAAACGGTTCAAATATATTTGGTTGGAGGTTAGAGTAATATTGAAAGATGACAGTCCCCTTAGGCCTAAGTGGGGATCTTATACCCATGCTTTTAGGTTAATTTGCGTTAATATAAGTGGATTTCGTTAATCCAGGATATATTTCGCTTCTCAATAATACATGTAGTAAGCGGTCTCTTGTGTGGATGCATTATTACAATAATTTACAAAGTGAATAGTTTAGTAGCTCGCGTATGCAAATCCGTAGCGATAATCTACGGCGTAGCTACGTCTACGGCTCTACGGCGCTCGTAGCTGAATTAGATGTACTGTATAACTGCAGTGCAGTGTGAAGGAAAAATCGTTTATTGAACTAAATGAACAGAATTTGCGAAATTGGTTCCTCGGTAGTCCAGTAGGAGTTAGTGACTACTGTGGATGAAGTGTCGGGTTCGACATTCGGTGTGTACAAAATGTGTCGCGTCGTTGGTTCGTCTACTACGTTAGAGCTCGCAGATTCGATTCCCGCTTAGAGCAAATATGTATACATATAATATATAGATAGAATCTGTTAGACACGGTGGCTTCGCAAAAAGGCTAACCACTGATTACGAGTACCGAAAACATTATTGACGAAAAGTGGTTATTAGTTCAACTCTGCTCACCGCTTCAGGAATAAGCAGGCGTCAGAATTTTAAAATAGATAAAGCCTTCGAGATAGCCTTAGTAGATTTAGATATTCAGCGACCTCGGTTAATCCCCGGACAACATAATATCATTACACTTAATGGCAACCTTATCGCTTTAAGTGATACAAGTTAACGCTCTTTCGTATTAAAAAGATGAATTACGCGATTTCTAAACGAGATACGGCCCCGTTGTGTTGTGATGGAATATGTCTTAATATAAAATCTCATTTCTGAACGTTTTTTTTTAGTAGAGACAGCATGAGAATGACGTTGACGAAAACATTCCACACAACGTTATCTAGACCCATGGGTTAAGTAGCTTGTGTTATGGAATCTAGAATGCGGATAAACATACTTAGATACATAGAAACATCCAGACTAGTGCAAATAACCATAGGAAATAATAATAGAACAGAGAGGCATTAGGCTATTTAACTAATTTTTTTTACTTTTGAAAAATGACCACTTTGTTATAATAAAATGAACTGTAAAAGTAAAATTATCGTATGACAAATAATTTTCAAAATCAAATTTTTGAAAAATTCAATTTGTCGCGCCGCCCGAAAACTTTCCATACAGAATCGTACGAAATTGTGACGTCACGCTTCTGTAGCGCGTAGTGCAAATGTATGGAGTGCAAGAGAATATCGCAATTATTTCGGCCTACGTTGCGTTTACACGTATATAGTGTTTAATAAAAATTATTTAAAATTTAATGAGGAATCTAAAAAGTTATATATTTGAATTGGATTTGATTGTTTAAATTTTGACTTTTTTTGGAAATTTCAACTTATGAAAAGTCATAGTTTCCGTTTAGATATGCAATATTTTTTCAGAACAAGCTATCATATTAAGCAGTATTGGGATGATTCGACGACTTAGCCAAATAGCCTATTGGCGCTCTTTGTTTTTTTTAGTTAGCACAGGTCACCCCGCGCTATGCAGCCATCACGTACCAGCCAGTAATCTGTACAGTTTGTGTTCGATATCTATGAATGTTAATGTTCCAAATTCAAATCACTTTGCCGGCCCGCTGCTCTGAACAGATAAGAGCTATTTTGCTCCCCGCTACAGTGACAATAAAGTGACACTTTTCGAATAGAAGGGATGAAAAACAGTTTGATTAGCTCTTAATATGTATTAAGATCATTTTGAGACTTTATGGTCAAGATTGTTCTGACGCTGCTTGTACAATACGTGCCATACAACTTTGAGCCTACGAAGTTAGCTAAATATAGCAGTTTGCGCAGGTACCGTCGCGAACAGACAGTACTTAGTACTTTTACTAAGTATAAAATACATCTTATATACTGTTTGCGCGAAATATTGACCTCTTCAGTACCGTATTCATTCTCATAATGGTTAATCAACTCCTTAATAGTATACAAAAACTGATTTTTAACAGTAGAATATGCATATTAACATATTATGTATGCTCCTTGGTTTATAACTAAACTTATGACTTTCTTCTGAAGTATTTTTTTTATTTAGTGTATTAACATGAGTTCAATCAGCCGGATTGTAAGAAGGTGTTTGAAGTACCTACACCCTACAGAATACCATGGCCATAATAACCTCGTGTTGTGTTCCCGGCGGTGAGTATGGTAGCCAGAGCTCACTGGAGAGTTTTTGTGCTATCAATGGGAAGACCAAAGGCTTGTCCTGCTTTTTCTTCTGCACTGTTGGCACAGAAATTCTTTGTTCTTACAGGATTGGCAGGACGAATGTGACTCCCAGGTGTGGCACAGATCCATAGACCAAGGTAGGTACTTTGCATCAGGTGAGCCGTGTGCTTACCACCTGAGGGGTATAAGAAACCCCGCACCTACGGGTAACATGGGTATGGACCTGCGGGTTAACGGGGACGTGATTTTGTTGGAATTAAACCAACTTAAGGAACACTGCGTTCCTTTACGGGTGGCGGGAATCAGTGCCTACTTGCTGGTGGTTTTATCGGCGGCTTGAATCACCTCTGAAGTCTTTGCGGTGACGGCTTTATTGCTGGACACAGATTACTTGGTCGTGATTTTTTAATGTTCATGAGGGGGTTAGATTAGGATAGGATTTAGCACGTCACAAAATTAGAGTGTATACGCCACGGCGCCGCGAGTTGAGTACAGTAGTTATTGAAGCACTGTCTTAGGTAGGGAAACGGGAGTTGGAAGGAATGTGTAGTGTTGCCCTACGAAAGATGCGTAATAAAAAATGTGTGATGTTAAGTGAGTGAGCGTTTAGTTGACGTATAAAAAAAACACAATTACATTAATATACTCACGCCTGTTAATCCCCGACGGGGTAGGGTATTAACACTTACATTTCGCCAACTATGATTTCCAGTCCCACGTAATAGGGGATGAGACGTCAAGACGTCAAGCGTATGTTTAACCTGTATGTTTACTGTCATGATCGAGTCAGATGGAGAACAGTCTCTGTCCAGTACGCCGAGCCACGCCGCCTGAAGAAAGCTGATTGAATGTAAATAGTGTAGTTTGTAAGTTATTATGTAATAGAATAAGTTTAAGTACGCTAAGGTAGAAATAAGAAATATTGTAAATAATGTTAGCAGTAAATATGTCATTAGCCCGCTCATTAAGTCCCCCTGCGGGCTGTGGAAAAAAGGGGTACTTAAGCTCCACTTATCCCTATGTAAATCACTTTTATTGTTTCTTCCATTAAACACTTTTGTTATTAACCACGGCTACTACTTACTCAAGAATATTGTCAGTACAGTTCAGCTATTGTCAGCAGTTAAGAACGGAGTACGCAATAAAGATCAAGAGCTATCGAAGAATCGTGTGTTTTATTTCCTGGTTGACAACGATAAAAGTCCATCATACAGTCCACGACAGTCTCTGTCCCTTAGTCGCCTTCTAATCCACTGGGAACCAACATGGCGGTACCTATTACGATATAACCTGAATACCCTAAGCTTGGCGTCCGATCCGGTTCCCGCTGCACCCTCTAATAAAATTATATAGTTATCTAAACAGCAACAGAAATAACACGGTCACTTCTGCATAGGTATACCCCAATATCGGCCGTATTTATCGACATTAATGATCACTGCTCCGTTCCCTTGAGTAGCAGCGTGATGATATACAGCCTGTGTATTATTCTGATGTATAAGCTATATTATTGTAAAGTTTCATGAAAATCCATTCAGTAGTTTTTACGTGAAAGAGTATTTTTTTTTTTTATTTATTTATTATAAGAAACTCCACAGCTTATTTTTAGTGGTCTTTTTTTTTACATTTACATATTACTTAAGCTAACAATGAGTTTCATGACATTCATAATGATGCATAAACTAGATGTGGTTAGTTGTACCTAGAACTAAAAATTAAACATACATCCATCCATACTCACAAATTTTCGCGTTTACCTATAATATTACTAGGATGTCAACAAGATCTTTTTACGTCGCATTGTAGTGTCACTTACTGCGTCTTTAGTTTGTATAAACTCTAAGCTCCTAAGAAAGGGATTCGCAAGTAAATTAAAACTAAAACTTAACCTACTGTAAACTATCCCTGCACCTAAAATATCACATGTCACATCATATAGTTTTTATTTTACACGGGCTTTCAACATATGAACTTACGGCCGTAGGGAAATCTCTGTCAGATATTGTTTTGAAATGGCTCATTTTAAAGTTTGCGAGCCCGCGGGGCGGCATTAGTGTGGTGTTACGGAGATGAGATGTGTGAGATACATGTTTACGACTATAAGGGATGCGTGATTCTGTTGTTATACACCCTGTATTCTTGGCTGTAAAGTTAGGTTTGTACGCAATATGTAAATAAGACTGGTATAGCTAGAACCATGTATCTTGAACCTAAATTGCAAGATATAAAAGACCCTGGCGCGCGGGGATTGTTTTGTAATAATCTCTGTTTGGTGAATTTGAGCTCGTCCACCGCAGTGGCACCCCGTGCTATCTCCAAAATACATCAAACAAACGTGTACTCCAAGTATAGAACACATTCTAGGTCCAAGATATATGTTCGAGCTATAGATAAACTAGCTTTTGCCCGTAGCTTTGATCCCGTTCCTGCAATTCATGGGAACCTATCCCGGGATAAAAAGTAGCCTATGTGTTATTCTAGATCTATAAAGCAATATAATCCATATCCATACTAATACTATAAATGCGAAAGTAACTCTGTCTGTCTGTCTGTCTGTCTGTCTGTCTGTCTGTCTGTCTGTCTGTCTGTCTGTATGTTACGCTTTCACGCCTAAACTACCGAACCGATTTTGATGAAATTTGGTATAGGGGTAGATTAGACCTTGAGAAAGGACATAGGCTATGTTTGGTTGCGATAACCGACATCCACGCGGGCGGAGCCGCGGGTAAAAGCTAGTACCTTATAATTGTCGAATAAAGTACTGGCAGGTGAGATGGCAGTTGCTAAAAGCTAAAAAAAAACAATTCATAGGTAAAAGAGATACGAGAGTGTGCAGGGACGTTTAACGGTGAACTCATTTAGATTTTCAACTTAAGAAGTACCTAATTTATATTAAATAAGTAGGTATTCATCATAATGCCCAAAATGGCGGACTGTTCAAAAGACAATTTAAGTTCCTCAATCAAACCAAAAGTTTAAATTTAATTCCGTCATCAATTCATTACGACTATGAAGTCCGATTTTCTCTCAGTCATAAATTATATCCAACACTAATAATAATTGATGTTTCCTAACTAATTTAGAAATAAAATAACTGAGAAGATAGAATAGATTTCTTTAATTCAAAGTGCACAGAAAAAAATTGATAACAGGAGTTATGTCCTTGTAACCAATGCCATCCCATAATGGCCTTATTGTTAAGTAGGACATTAAGATAAGTGTCATATCACTTCCTGCTAATGCCACACAGGAAACATTAGTTTTGTATAACCAATCCTTTGTTCTAAGAATTGTATTTAAGATAAGCTTTTGATTGAATAAACAGTTCTGAATTGCTCTTCAAGCGGAGCACACGTCTCAAGTGTGTTTTTAAAAAGCCTTTCGCCTACACCCACTACCTAACTGGCGCAGTCGGTAAACGTGAAACAAAGAAAATTGTGATATTTCGGGCAGTGTTCGGGAATAATCCTAAACTCTTTCACGACAAAGAACCTACAGTGGGAGCAGTGCATAAAAGGCAAAAAACCACAGAAGACGGCAGACTCAATCAAGCCTACAAATCGGCAATGCTCGTGGGGTAAGTTTTAACTCAATTTATTCCCGAGAATCCTCTACTTTTAGTCCTGACCACTCCTATAAACTGCAACTGTGTAGTGTTTAGTGTAAGGTACAATTTGTTTTTCATTGTGTATAATCACCGCAAAAACAACGTGACGATATTTTCACATTTTGACCCTTAATTCTGTTATCTTAAAATGGCTACTGAAAAGGGGGTTCAGGGTGAAAAATCCTTTATAGAAGCAAAGCCGGTAACTACCGACTTCGCAACATTCTCAAAATTGTTACCCAGTTACGACGGGAACAGGAGAACATTAGCGTTTTACATCGAAGGTGTAGAAAACGCCCTAAATATTTTAACTAATAAAGAAGACCCGTGCATTACGTGTCTTATTAGAAATAAACTCACGGGAAAAGCTGTTGAAGCTTTATCTCAAAGCCCAGGCACAAGGACCTGGACTGATATTAAGGATACCCTGTTAAGAAAATTCGGCGAATATAGGTCCGAACTGCAGTTAGTACAAGAACTAATGCAAACAAATAGGGAAAATAGTTCATTAGACGCATTTGGAGATAAAATAAGAAACCTTATGACTACATTAATTTCAAAAAACCCTGAAAAGAGTGTCTATTATGAGCAAATGGCACTTGAAACCTTTCTAGACAGGTTAAACCCGATTACGGCAGTATTAATAAAAATCAAATACATTACAGACTTAGAGCAGGCTATTACCGTAGCAAAACAGGAAGAGTTAAAACTCAGAGCAAAGCGTGCCCTGCAGAACAAAACCAGCCCGCCCAAAACTAACACTAATAATAAATTTAATAAACAAGTAAAAAATACGTCCTTTACAAAAAAAGAAAATACATACAAAAGACAAACGTCTAATAGCTCAGAACCAACTCAAAAAATTCACTATCAAGAGGGAGTTGACTCGGATGAAGAACAAGACGATATCCCCGAGGAAAACCCTGAGGAGGAATTTTCCGACACAAATGACGGAAATTTTCTAATAAATCTGGAAAAAGACACAACAACCTAATTTACATGAACAGCATTAAAAATTACAATCGTCTCCCTTACATTTACATTAATGAACTAGGAGGCAGATTTTTAATAGATACAGGCGCATCACAATCCCTAATTAGTCCAAAAGTACTAAATATAATAGACAAATCTAAAATAAAAGTAAAAAATGAGACACACTATATTAAAACAGCTCACGCAACTTCAAAGCATAGGCAGGTAGCGTACATAAAATTACCAGAAAACACATTTAAACAGGAATTAACACACAAGTTTTTAATTTTCAAATTCGACCCAGATTTTGTTGGACTCCTAGGATTAGATATATTAGCTCCATTAAACAGCAAAATAGACATAAAAAACATGGTACTTCGCACAGAAAACGCTAATATACCTATCAGAGATGATATAAAATCATCCATGAAAATATCACCAAAGTGCGAACAAACTGTTAATTTATTATGTAATTACCAAGAAGGAGATTACTATTTTAGCGGTTTAGACACGAAAAATGGTCTAATCCTTCCAGCAGCACTAGTATCAGTTAAGAACGGAAATTTAAATACAACCATCATAAACACCACAGACAAGTCTTTTTCAATGAAAAAATACTGTAACATTAACCTAACCAGAGTAAATAAAAATAAACACGAAACATCATCAGTTTTAACCGAAAAAACAAAAGAAAAACTTGACGAAATTCAAAAAAAAAACCTAGATAGACTACGCACACAGCACATGAATGCAGAAGAAAATCGAGAAGTCAGAAAACTATGTTTTAAATACCGCGACGTTTTTCATTGTGAAGACATACCTTTAACCTTCACTCATGAGATAAAACACCGGTTAAGACTAACAGATAATAAACCGATTTACGTAAAAAATTTTAGACAGGCCCCAAAACAAAAAGAAGAAATAAAAAAGCAAATAAATAAGTTACTCGAACAAAAAATAATCAGGGAAAGTAGTTCCCCTTGGTCATGCCCAGTACACATCGTTCCAAAGAAATTAGATGCAACAGGAGAACAAAAATATAGATTAGTGATAGACTACAGAAAATTGAACGACAAAACAATAGAAGATAAGTATCCCCTACCTAACATAGACGATATTCTAGATAAACTAGGACGCGCACAATACTTTTCGACGATAGACTTAGCATCAGGTTATCACCAAGTAGAAATGCATAAAAACGATATTGAGAAAACAGCATTCAGTATCGATCGTGGACACTATGAATTCTTAAGAATGCCTTTTGGTCTTAAAAATGCCCCTAGTACATTCCAAAGACTAATGGACGTAGTACTACGTGGCCTAGACAATGTATTAACATACTTAGACGACGTCATAATCTATTCAACATCCTTGCAAGAACACATAGACAAATGCAGACAGGTATTCGAGAGATTCAGACAACATAACCTCAAAATTCAATTAAATAAATCAGAATTTTTACAAAAAGAAGTAAAATTTTTAGGTCATACGTTAACAAATAAAGGATTACAACCAAATTCAGATAAAATTAAAGCTGTCAAGAATTTTCCTATTCCCAAAACACAAAAAGAAATAAAATCATTCTTGGGACTAGTAGGATATTACAGAAAATTCATACAAGATTTCGCAAAACTCACAAAACCACTCACAAAATGCCTGAAGAAGGGCAGTAAAATACAACTAAATCAGGAATATATACAGGCTTTCGAAAAGTGTAAGGAAGTACTAATTAATGCACCGATTCTTCAATACCCAGATTTTGAAAAACCCTTCATTCTCACAACGGACGCATCGGACGTAGCCATAGGCGCAGTACTCTCTCAAGGACAAATAGGTACAGATAAACCAATTGCATACGCTTCACGTACACTGTCAGATACAGAACAACGATACTCTACAATAGAAAAAGAATTACTAAGCATAGTATGGGCTATCAAATACTTCCGCCCCTACCTTTACGGTAAACGCTTCACAATATATACAGATCATAGACCACTAACATGGATCATGTCAATAAAAGACCCAAATTCTAAACTTACACGTTGGCGCTTACGATTAGCAGAGCACAATTATGAAGTGCAGTACAAAAAAGGAAAGACTAACACAAATGCAGATGCACTATCACGGATTAATAGAGTCCACCACAACGAATGCATTAACAACCCCAACACGAATGAACCCCAACCTAGCACCTCGACTACGGACCCGGAACTAGAAAACATCGACATCCGCACATTACTAGACTTACCTATTACACCTACTCAGCAGGAACAACCGCCAATAACACAAACAGACCCACCACCTCCAACTGAAACAGATTCAAATACGCTTAAGATACCTGAAATAAACGATGCAATAGATAGACAACTTAAACAATTTCACATTAGAAAAACCCCCGGAAACACATATAGAGTAGACGATCGGTCAAAAGGAAAAACAGTTATAAAAGACGTCTATATCCCGATTAACGACACGAAAGATCAAATCATAGAATTCTTGAAAGCACACACAATACCGGATAGAATCTTCCACTGTTACTTTCACCACGAAGAATTCTATCAATTATTTTGTGAAGTATATAGAACAATATTTAGCAATCGTGGCCCCAAATTAATACGCTGCATAAATAGAGCTACATTAATAGACAATATTCAGGAACAAACCGATATAATAAGAAAATATCATGAAGGAAAAACAGTACACAGAGGAATACAGGAAACTTACAAACATATACACAGAAATTACCACTGGCCTAAAATGTTAACATCGATACAAAAATTCATTAATAAATGCGACAAGTGCCTGAAAAGTAAATACGAACGCAACCCTCTTAAACTACCCCTATCTCTCACAAACACGCCACACAAACCAATGGAACATATGTTTATGGACATTTACAGCAGTGGAGGAATAACATTCCTAACTATAATCGATAATTTCACGAAATACGCGCAGGCAACACCCCTTACAGCAGCAACAAGCATTCATATAGCAGAGGCATTGTTGAGCATATTTTCAGTTATAGGAATACCTAAGAAATTAACTACGGATTCCGATTCAAAATTCGATAACGAAGTAATAACAGAAATATGTGCAATGCACATCATTCACATACACTTCACCACCCCATATAATCCTAATTCAAATTCACCAATCGAAAGATTACATTCAACCCTCGCAGAAATTATAAGAATTCAAAGAATCACGGACAAAGATGAACCAGCAAACCTAATGAAATACGCGATTATTGCATATAATAACACAATACACTCGGCAACCGGATTCACCCCCTTCGAATTACTATATGGACACACCGATAGCAGAAATCCATTAGAGCTGTACTGCCCTAAGGAATTTTATCAAGAGTACGTACTAAAACACAGACAAATAATGGAAAATACGCAGAAATTAATAAATGCAAAACTAACAAATGATAAGCAACAATCAATAGAAAGATCTAACATAAATACAGAATCGGCACCTTTCAAGGTCGGCGATATCGTATACAAACAAGTAGCAAAAACAGCTAGAGCTAACAAACTTGAACCTAAATACCTAGGACCATACACAATAGTAAGAATACACCCCGAACAAATAGCAGAAATAGTAGGAAAACATGTAAACGCGAAAACTATAAGAGTTCACTTCCGTTTACTAAGGCGACCTGAAAATGTTTCAGGAACGCCATCACCATCATCGGACTCTTCCGACTCGCCGCAAGCACAGCGGTCATACAGCCAATAGACAATCACAATGGAGTATTAGTCTTATCAGAAGCAAGAGTGCAGTATCAAATAGATACATATCACCTGGCAGTAACATATAACACAACTAGCTTAAGAGATATTTACATCGAAATATGTAGCAATTATTTTACATTTAAGTTAAAACATAATAATTCAGTAACTACATTAGCTATTAGGAAACAAATAGAATATCTTATTGATACTATAGAAACTAGATTACAATATTTAGGGTTACAGATTATAGGGTTTAAGTCAAGATATAGACAGAAACGAGGACTAATCGATGGTTTGGGATCAATAGTAAAAGCCATCACGGGAAACTTAGATCAAAATGATGCAATTAAGTACGATAACGAATTAAAAGCAATACAGTCTGCATTAAATAACAACAAATCAAATCAGAAACGCACAATCAGCCTAATGCAAGACTTTATGAAAGAATATGAAAACAATTTAAAACACATAAAAACTAATCAAGAATCAATCGCATTAGCAATTAACAGGTACTCTAAGCAGAGAACGAACCTAGAAACGAATTATTTGACAATGAGCATCTTTAACGAAATAGAGATATCGTGTCAACAACTATACGATAGATTAGAAACCCTAGAAAACGCGCTAACGTTTTCTCACCTTAGTAAAATGCATCCCAGTATAGTAGATCCCACATTCTTAATAGAAGAATTAAACATTATCCAAAACGAAATTAATGGAAAACTACCCTTCGACCCTAGCATAAACTCTATCCACTTTTGGGAAAAAGCAATTATAGTAAAAGCCTTCAGCACTAATGGGACCTTAACCTTTATACTAGACATTCCGATAGTTGCAGAACAATCATATAATCTACTCCACCTTTATTCAATTCCCAACAATAATGACACCATCCTCATACCTAAAAACCCTCTCCTAATCTTGGGAAATAATGAGTTTGCATATCCTCACGAGCCATGCACCGAGGTAGCGGAAGACAACGTCATATGCAAGCACCTGGAATGGCAGACACTACTACATTCAACTGACTGCATAGCACAACTAATACAACATCAAGAACCACATAACTGCACGTATGCAACTGCAAGCTACGACAACAACATAGTACAACAAATTAAAGAAAACAGTTGGATTGTAATAATGAAACAGGAAGAAGTCGTAAAAACTATATGCAACAACGACGTGCAATACCAACGCAACAAAGGAGTCTTCCTAATTACCACAGATAACAACTGCAAGGTGCAAATCCGAGACAGAGTATTAACGACCCATAAACGGTACATTAATCAAAGAGAAACCATACCACTACCTAGGTCCAACCATAATAGAAAAATTTCACCGATGAAAATTGAATTGGAAAACGTAAACCTGGACACCCTAAAAGATGTCCTGAAACAAGCAAAGGAGATTCAAATACCGGACGAAGACCTAAACCTCATTTCAACCACACCCAGTTGGCCATCAGTATTTCTCTACATCATCATTATCCTGGCAGCAGCTGGAACAGCATCATACAAATTTTGGTGGAAACCAAGGTCGGCGCAAACCTCAGCACAGTAGCCTGAACCTGAACAGATCCAGCTTCAGCAGCAGCCTTCGGCACGCCTCCATCTTAAGGGGGGAGGAGTTATGTCCTTGTAACCAATGCCATCCCATAATGGCCTTATTGTTAAGTAGGACATTAAGATAAGTGTCATATCACTTCCTGCTAATGCCACACAGGAAACATTAGTTTTGTATAACCAATCCTTTGTTCTAAGAATTGTATTTAAGATAAGCTTTTGATTGAATAAACAGTTCTGAATTGCTCTTCAAGCGGAGCACACGTCTCAAGTGTGTTTTTAAAAAGCCTTTCGCCTACACCCACTACCTAACTCAGGGCATTTTTTTTTTACACGACCATACTCTAAATGTGTATGTCTCACAAGTTTACCCTTATTTTTATGGAGAAATGAAAGCACATTTATTATGAAGTGTTGATTGTAAAAATATTTAATATCTAATGTATTGGAAATACGTCTAACTATATGAATAATTTATTGATAAATATAAAATAATACTGAATAGAATTTTGAATACCCCTGATTTTACTATGTCCCACAGTGACCGGCTTAGTTTTGAGTTAAGTTTATTTGCGAATTTCCTTCGGCGGTAAGGGTAAAAAAGAATGAATGTTATAGAAATGTGATAATATTGTCGGAATTAAACATAAATAACACTACTTTTATAATATATACTATAGTTCGTAGCATTATTATTATGTCTCACAATTCCAGCTTTGCATGAAATTACACTTTGTAACCGTAATTTAATAATATTTATTCCAAAAAAAATTACCACTAACTAAAAAATTCTTCCTTGGCAACATTATTCCAGACATCGCCATTTTGTAAAGTAGTCAAGAGAATGACAGTTCGACGCATTTCGTGTCGAAACTTGTTAAGCGTTACCGTGCCGGATTTTTCATCTACTTTGTAACTGTGATTTTTACTGGTAAGTTTGGATTTTTGTTAATAGAAATATAATAATGATATACTACAAACGCATTATATGCTATTAAAAGATGTTTTTTCAGTGTTTCATCTTTATTAAAGTTTATTTACAAGCAATCTTAGGTCGGCGATTCGAGATGCGTTACTTCCATTTTGTTTGGTTACATATGAGGTGGAATAAAAAAGTTACAAATTGGAAATATAAAGGCGAGTACAAATGCATGCAGGGTTGATGGTGTTTATGTTTTAAGTGAATAATAATTGGCTGCGCCATTGTGAATATTTAATTTATTTGTTTTATATGTCAACTAAACACACAACTCACTCCATATCACACATTATTATTACGCATAACAAAACGCATCTTTCGTAGGGCAACACTACTCATTCCATCCAACTTCCGTTTCCCTACAAAAGTCAGTGCTTAAAAAACGACCGTACTCTCAACTCGCCGCCGCGACGTATACTCGCTAATTTTGTGACGTGCTAAATCTCTAAAATATAATATAACCGCCTCATGAACATTTAAAACTTCACGACCAAGTGATCAGTGTTCATCAAGAAAGCCGTCACCGCAAAGACTTCGGAGGTGATCCAAGCCGCCGATTAAACCACCAGCAGGTAGGCACTGATTCCCTCCAAGTTTTGGTCCTCCGTCCCGGATAACTAATTAATCTCCTCAATCCGCATAAATTATTCTCTCCTCTCAATACAAATCACTCACGCATATTATTTACTCACGCATTATCGCATTATTTACGCTTTTATTTATACAAAAACTCACCACCCGCCATTTATATTTTATTTCGTCCTCATCGCTTATTACCTCTTTATTTAAAGTGAATCACGCATAAAATACTGTTACTACACCTATATTCATTCGATTAGGTACACAAAGCAATATAATATTAATATTTCACAATTTTAACGTAAAATACTTAACGAAAAATTTCTACCCACATTTTTTTATTATCACTACGCTCAGCCAACATTCTTGTTAGAATAATAAAATTTAACTCCGTTCGTCGCTTGAGACATTAAATTCAAACGTATTATATTTTTACAATAGTAATTATTTCTTTTCACTATGGGTGGAACTGAACCTTTATCCAAGGAAAGTGACAGCAAGTCCAATGACGTCATGATCTCTTTTCTTGAATATAAACAACAAAACCTCTTTCAAATTGTTCAAGAAATATATAACCTCAGTTTAAAGGTTTCCGACGAGGTTAGCAGTAAACAATTTCTTGCTAGGGTTCAATCCATTGAAAATACTCGTATGGAATACGTAGAAACTGTAGACAAACTCATTCTCGAAAAATTAAAGCAAAACCCACGGGTAAAGCCGAGTTTTAGCCTTCTCAACACTTTTGATGAATTATACTGTTACATCAAGCAGACGGAGACATCTCTGAGACAACAGCTCAGAGATTCACACAAAAATGAAAACTTTAACGACATGTTGCCCTCATTAAAACTCACAAATTTCGATGGTACTCCTAGCAAATGGCCAGTGTTTTATGATAATTATTGTAGTGTTATACACTCAAATACTCGCTTCACCAAGGCAGAAAAAATACAGTATTTAATTAGCTGCCTCTCTGGCAAAGCCCTCAATGTTTGTTCTGGAATATCTGCTACAGCTCAAAATTATGATATCCTATGGCAAGCTTTGTTAGATAGATACCATGATACCAGAGTACAGGCATCTGCTTATATAGAACAGATGTTACAACTCAAACCAGGACAATCACCTGAAAACATTATTGATAACTTTTGCTCTGCCGAGGCCGCTTTGCAACGCTTACAGATTGAGGATTTGTCAGACTTTTTAATAACTTATTTAGCATTAAGTAAGCTTGATAAGTCTATGGTAGACCTGTTTGAACAGGCTCATAGACATATAGATATGCCTAAATTTAAAGATTTAAAACAGTTCCTACGCGAGCAATGTAAACTCCAAGTAGTACATGCTCCTTCTCGCTCTCAAGTTAGCAATAATCGCAGTCAATATGTTAAACCCACATCGCAAGTAAACAAACAGAAAACGTTTTTTACTCAAACTATTCATACCTATAATTCTGACAATAGTTCTCAATCTCAACCTTGCAAAGTTTGTAACTCTAATCAATCTCATCCTCTGTTCAAATGTGACTTGTTTTTACAACAAAATGTCAAAACGCGTAACGAGATAGCTCGTCAACACTCATACTGTACTAATTGCTTAGGATTCCATCATATAAATGCATGTAAATCATCCAGACGGTGTTCTACGTGTAACCGCAAACATCACTCGTTATTGCATTACGATAATAACAATAATTCAAATTTAACTCATTTCCCGCGCTCGTCCGAGTCTTGCACTTTTAATTCTAGAATTAAAAATGACAATTTGACCACTGCGCCATCGCCGCATTCGTGGAGCGAGCGCCCCGCGCCCGCGCCGCCGACATCCAGCGCTGTGGGTCCACCCCACGCGGATTGTCCGTCTCACTCGCACCCGCAGTCTCGCCCGCATGCAGACTCGACGTTATCACAGCCACACTGCGCTCCGCGCGTAACTTCAAATAATGATAACAGCAGCTTCGCGTTGTCCGTTACCGTTCCCGCGCGTATATCGAGCAATAATACTACCGTATTGTTGCCGACTGCGTTTGTTATTGTGTATAATGCAAATAATAAACAAAATCGAATGCGATTATTTCTAGACACGGGTTCAATGAGTAACTTCGTTACGAAATCTTGTTGTGAGCGCTTGAACTTAAAGATAACTCCCGCACCTTCTGTTATTACAGGTATAGGTCAAATTAAAAATCATTCATTCGGTATTACGCAATTTAAAATGTACTCTCGCTTTGATTCTCGCTGTGTCTATTCGGTCAGCGCTCGCGTTATAGATACAATAACGGACTTTTTACCCAATATCGAAATTGATACTACTCACGTAACTCACTTGCAAACTTTACCTATGGCTGATGATCATTATAACGTGCCTGGTGAAATAGATTGTCTTATAGGCAACGAATTAGTCCCGCTTTTACTCGGTTCACATAAAGTGACCTCACAAAACTCTTCGGTAGTTGGTATCCAAACCACTCTCGGATATGTCGCAATGGGCAAGGCCCAGTGCATATTAACCCCGCTCTCCGCTAAGTTTCTCCCAGAAGAGACCAATACACGCACTCATACTCATTCCCGCTCGCTCAACTCTAATAAAAATTTCTTTTGTCAAACGCACACGCTCTCACTTGATCAATTAACGCAACGCTTTTGGGAAATAGAAAAGGTCCCAGATAAATTCCATGCTAGTCCCGATGATGAAGCATGTGAGAAAATATTTCAATCTACTTACTCACGGGATGACACCGGTAGATATACCGTTGTTCTTCCTTTCAAACACTCGCCCTCTGAGTTAGGACACTCCTACTCAGTGGCTAAACGCCGCTTTTTAAATCTAGAAAATAAACTCAATTCAGCTGACTTACGGGCTGATTATAACGCAATTATACAAACATATATTGATCAAGGTTTTTTGTCTAAAGTTCCAAATAACTTTCAAGACACTCAAGTTTATTACATGCCGCATCGCGCCGTCTATCGACCTGAAAAGGAAACTACGAAGACCTGCGTGGTTTTAGATGCTGGAAGTAAAACCACATCTGGTAAATCACTTAACGACTTATTGTATGTGGGCCCTGTCCTACAAAATAATATTTTTCATTTGCTTCTCAATCTTCGTATGTTTTCAATCGCTCTAAGCGCAGACATTGAAAAAATGTATTTTCAAGTGAATCTCACTCGAGATCACCACTCATATCAACGCATTCTGTTTAGATTTGATTCCGATGCACCTATTGATACCTACCAGTTTGGTACTGTTTGTTTTGGTGTATCTAGTTCACCATACCTCGCTATGCGCGTCGTGCGACAACTCGCCGCTGACAGTCGCGACTCTTATCCGCTCGCCGCTTATGAAGCTGACAATCACATGTATGTCGATGATTATATTTCCTCTGTAGATAATACCACCATAGCGGAAAATACCTATAAGGAAATGGTCGCGATGTTTCGGTCAGGAGGTTTTAATTTAGTCAAATGGATCTCAAATGACAGAGAATTATTATCGCGTATTCCACAGGCTCATAAGAGTTCTCTCGTTGTTAAATTTGATGACGATCCTAACGCAGATACAAAAATCGTAGGTATGCAATGGCAGCCTATCGATGATAACTTCATTTTTAATATAAATATCGACTGTCAGGGGACTTGTACCAAACGCTCGCTTTTATCTATAACCGCACGCTTGTTTGACCCATTGGGTATCATTAGTCCAGTAATCGCTTACATGAAGCTTCTCATACGGGTAGTTCTTCGAAGACAAAATTTTCTATTTCTAAGGGTATATTTCTGTAACCAACTAACATAATTGCCTGTAATTTTTTGTTTTGGATACTTTAGCTTTGTCCCTAACTTGGTCAAATGATATTTTTGAAATAATTGCTGTCTAGGTACAAAATAAAAATATTTGAAGTATGTTCTTCTGATTCATATGACGCGTCCGTTTGCCATTTTCCGAAAGAAAATGTTTGATGTGGCGTTTTTCTTTTGATAAATGCATATAAATAATAATTTTATTGAAAGGAAATGACTTTTACTTTTACAAAATAATGCGTGGTAGTTATAACTACTAATACTTTTTTTATAAATAAGTAAAACTTATGTGTCCGGCGTATAATACTGATTAATATGGTTTAAGCTGCGCTTGACCATAGTTGACCGGGTAATACAGTTAGGATACTGATTTTGCGCGCAGAGGGAATGAGTCGTGCAACGAACAAGCTAGGAGGTGGACATGCGGCTTATAGCCAGTGAACCTGGTGTTACGAAGGTAAATATATGATTCATCTGTGCTTGGTTCAGGTAGCATTCTGATTACAAAGCCTACTTTATATTATTTATTTTATTGTTTAAAAGCCTCAATTTGCGTTTGCTGTGATGCTTTTAGGTAATATTTTAATGTGGAAAACTTTGAATACTGAAGCCTGTATGAATATGGAGTTATGCATAATTATAGGCAAAATCCTGATTCATCTGTGCCTGCTTCATATGGTCAAAACACCATATGGATTAGAAAACAGCGGTTTTATAGCGCAAATTTGCTTTTATTTGTAACATACATATTAAAGTATGGCTGCTACAAGTATATAGCTGCTATACATACTATCATAATATGTATTTAGTTTAAATATTTAATTGCATTTTTTTTACATTGTACTGTAACGTATACTATCACGCAATTGATAAAATGGCAATTTTAAGATTAATTTTCACTAATAGGTATATATTTTTCATTTTCATTTCATTTATTCATGAAAAGTTATTTATCTTTAAATATCTCTATTTTTTTTAAATATTGTAGTTTACAACAATGCCACAACAAGAAGAAAAAGACACTGGCTGAGCGCATACAGATGGAAAACATAAGAAAAATCCAAAAATTCAGGAAAAACTCTTTGAGGAAATTGAAAGCAGATCGCTCCCTTGCAAAAACTCAAGAAAATATTTCCGTTAGTAATTTTATTAACTTATACTTGACTTACTTGTGTACGTTTGTTTTGATAGTTGGAAATACGATTGGTGTCAAACATTCCATATAATTAAAGTACTTAATTATATGGAATGTTTGACATACGTAGTATAGAACTGTGATTTTTTAATTGTAAAAGGTTTGTCTATTTGATTAAGTATTAAAGTTGTTTAATTTAAATTTTTGTTTCGGATTGTCACCAATTCTGATTCATCTGGGCACAAAATATTTGAATGTCGATATCTTGAAAACTGCTGTATAAAAATGAGTCCCTCATTCAAATATATGTTCTTTAGAATCCATATTTTCATATGAACATGTGTTACAAAGCTGATAGTGAAATTTAATTTCGGCCAGATGAATCAGTTGAAGAATGAAATTTCGAAGAAATACCCATACAAGACTGCTGGAAACTACAGCTCGACTGGGATGATGAAGTCCCCGACTGTATTCTCTCCAAATGGAATCAGTTCCATATGGAACTGTCGCGTTTATCTGAGCTGAAAGTTCCCCGTCATATCGGAATATCTTCTACGAACAGAATAACACTTATAGGATTCGCAGATGCCAGCCTACAATGTTACGGCGCGGTAGTCTACGTGCGAATTGAAACACAGGAGAACGCTACCGCTGATTCTGTTAGGCTGCTCACCGCGAAATCTAAAGTGTCGAATCCCAATAAAACTCTCGCTCGCTTAGAACTCTGCGCTGCTGTGCTACTCGCAAATTTAATTGACTCAGTCCGCTCTGTTTTTAGTAAACGCTGTAGTATAAATCAAATATACGCATTCTCTGACTCCACGGTAACTCTTACCTGGATTCATTCTCCCGCACATAAATTTCAAACATTTGTAGCCAATCGTATCTCTCAAATTAATGAACATTTATCCGCACCTCATTGGTATCACGTCCGTGGTGTAGAAAATCCTGCGGATATCGTATCGCGCCCTGTAACTCCAACGGGATTACTCAATAACGCTCTGTGGTTCCATGGTCCGGAGTGGCTGACCACTCCTATTAACACCTGGCCTATAAAAAACTTTAAAATCAATCACAATGACAACACGGAGTCACAGGAAATGAAAACCGCTTCTCTCCACGTATGTACTATAACTACGATTGACTCATCTCATCCTATTCAGGATCTCGCAGAACGCTGCTCTTCATGGATCAAATTTATTAACTCTCTTGCATACGTACTTCGTTTCTTGAAGATTCTCAAATCTCAAGGTTCCTTAACTATACAGGATATAGAATCCGCAGAATATTACGCACTCCGCTACGTACAGTCTAAGTACTTTTCTCAAGAAATAAACGCACTTAAAAATAATAAATTATGTCCCACTCAATCAATTTTAAAACTCAATCCTTTTCTCGATCAACAAGGTCTACTTCGCGTAGGCGGAAGGCTTACTCATTCTCAATTAGATTTCACTAAAAAACATCCGATATTACTATCATCTAACGGTCGCATTGTTTCACTTTTAGTTGATCATTATCATACTTCCAACCTGCACACCGGACCAGGTTTGGTTCTGTCACTAACTCGTCAGAAATATTGGATTCTCTCCGCTAGAAATCTAATTCGTCAAAGAGTACATAAGTGTAACTCATGTTTTAAACTGAAGCCTCGCGCCACGACTCCGCCTATGGGCGATCTCCCCGCTATTAGAGTTTCTCAAGTAAAGTCTTTCGTGCACACCGCTGTGGATTACGCAGGACCCTTTTATATAACACACATACGTCGGCGCGGAGTGAAAAGCCACAAGGCTTATATTTGCTTATTTGTTTGTCTCACAACTAAAGCGCTCCACTTAGAATTAGTCTCTGATCTAAGTACGGACTTATTTCTCGCTGCGTTCAAACGTTTCATTTCTCGCCGTGGGCCTGTCTCCGTTCTCTACAGCGATGGAGGTACTAATTTTATAGGCGCTAAGCGCAAATTAAATGCAATTTATTCCCTAATACAGTCCACTGATTATAAAGATCACATAAAGGATTATCTCACTCAACATAAAATTAAATTTCTTCATAGTCCACCTTATGGACCTAATTTCAACGGTTTGAGTGAAACTAATGTCAAATCCGTTAAAACTCATTTATTTAAAGCTATCGGAACGCAGATACTCACTTATGAAGAATTTAATACTATTCTAGTACAAATTGAAGGCCTGTTGAACAGCCGTCCAATTTGTGTTCTCTCTTCGGATCCTTCCGATCCATCCGCATTGACGCCCAGTCATTTTTTAAATGTAACTCCGCTTAAATTTTTGCCCGCTGAACCTATTGATCTGACTCTGTCCGACAATAGACTGACGCGTTATCAACTCTTGAATAGAATAGTACAAAGTTATTGGAAGCGCTGGAGTGCAGAATATCTCACTTCCCTTCAGCAGCGAGAAAAATGGAACTCGCCTTCGAAACCTGTGAGGGTGGGTACCTTAGTCATCATTAAGGATGACAATTCGCATCCCTTGTTTTGGACACTAGCTGTTGTCACAGAGGTGTTTCCGGGCAAGGATGGTATAATTCGCGTGGCGAAGGTTAAAACTCCGTCGGGGGATTATGTACGACCCGTAACGCGGCTCTGCCCGTTACCTACGCAATAACCTCATTAATAATAACTCAAAATCCTTTTTTTTTATTAGCTCATAATTTATTTTAATTTAAACTTTTATCTCAATTTAGAGGAAACCTCTAAACCCCCCGAAGTTGGCTGCGCCATTGTGAATATTTAATTTATTTGTTTTATATGTCAACTAAACACACAACTCACTCCATATCACACATTATTATTACGCATAACAAAACGCATCTTTCGTAGGGCAACACTACTCATTCCATCCAACTTCCGTTTCCCTACAAAAGTCAGTGCTTAAAAAACGACCGTACTCTCAACTCGCCGCCGCGACGTATACTCGCTAATTTTGTGACGTGCTAAATCTCTAAAATATAATATAACCGCCTCATGAACATTTAAAACTTCACGACCAAGTGATCAGTGTTCATCAAGAAAGCCGTCACCGCAAAGACTTCGGAGGTGATCCAAGCCGCCGATTAAACCACCAGCAGGTAGGCACTGATTCCCTCCAATAATTATGATAAATTGATGATATCATGGACCAATAATTAAATTCACCATGAGGTAGTGTTTACATAGATTGATTTTTTGAGATTGAACTGAATTATAAGGCTGAATATAAATAAAAAGCGTTGATTACTAAAATAACATAGCTTCATTTCTTTTTAAGTTGGTTCCATCATTCATGGTTTATTACAATCCCTTCCTATTTCAGTACCTACTGATATGCAAAATTTCCTTACCAGGATGAACTAAGCTTTACTTTTCGATTTTGTAACTGAAGTTTTCCATTTTGTAATTTTCTTATATTTTACTGTTACCATTTTATTCATTTTTTTGTTATTTTCAAAGTGACTACCTTAGTTTATTTTGCTTTTCTTTAAATTATAAAAAAGAAATTAATAAAAAAAAATCAACAGCATTCAATGATGATTCACTGTATAAATCAGAAGCTAACTCTGCAAAGTTACCAAATAGTTACAAAATGGTTACATCTTTACAAAATATTAAAAACGTATGGCTTATTTTACTAAATGCTGTTATATTATTTTAAAGAATATTATATTTCTAAACAAATAAAAGCAACTCTTTCATTTAAAGTATACTATTTTATTTATTTATTTTAATTTTAGAAGTTACAAAGTGGATGTCTAAACTACCCTCATGCCCAAAGAAAGTTTTATTTTTGTGCAAACTTGTATACTTATTGGGTAACTGCAGCTATTTTAATGTTTTTGAAGAATAACAAATCATTCAATAATTTTTAATATGCATTACTATTTTTTTTAATTATTTCATTCCATTTTGTAACTTGGACACGTTTAAAAAAAAACGCCCAACAGTATTTTTGGGTTGCAACTTTTAAAAATGATGAGTATTTTTTTTCCAACAGGGCTTTAACCTAATCGCTTCTGCGCTTTAACTGTAGCGCTATCTCTGTGCAATCTTAATATCGATATTGATTGGTAAATTTAAGCACGTCCACCGCCCAGGGCAACCCATGCTTTAATCAAAAAACACTCAAGATACATGCATGCCAATAATATATTTAAAAAAATGTCCCGAATATTATTTCATCTTTACAATACAGTAAGTTACAAAATACTGGCAACATTTATACCGAGAAAAAAACACAGTCATTGCGTTTGTACCAACCATTTCCTATGCCATTACATAAAAATAGAAGCACAAAATACCGAATCTCATGATTTCCGAACGACTAGATCAACGGGCGGGACGCTCGACAATAAAGAAAGATCAATGGCCGTGCGGTTAATATTTATTTCTAATGTTTACCGAGATTAATATAGAAACTATTGTTGCCCAAGTGAAAAATCGACATCCCTACTGCCGGTGATTTATAGCATATGGATAATACCCACTTACAAAGTTTGTTGGAGGCTCGGTTTGCACAGGACGGCACAGCAGTCAGTGTTATACAAACAAGATTTACCAAAACAAACATTTCAACACCCTGTAAACCGATGAATGTTTACATATCAAAGAGGATTCTCTACTGTAAATAAATTATTTTTTTATTATTTTAGTGCATGTATACGTTACTCCCGAAAAGAATAACGGATATTAGAGTTCACGTGTCTAAGGATCTCATAGAATATTGGACGTTGGTACAGATTACGGTAGAATTATTTATCAAGACATAAAAAGGAAGAAAGAGTACGCCAAAGCCTCCCAACATTGGGAGAGGCCTATGTCCAGCAGTGGACTTGATTCTTTGATAGGCTATTTGATTGGTGATAAAGAGGAAGAGACTGAAGAGAGAACACGCAATTCTGTACTAGTAGTGGCTGAAATTGTCAGACAACACTCACAAAGGTTCCATATTGCATTAGGAGGGAAGGGGAAGGAAATATCAAAATTACGGACTTCATTTCTAGGCTCCGGGCTGTGATTGTAAATTTTCTAATAGAAAAATCCACGTGGCTCGTCCCAAATTACGTATTCAGGGCCATATTCAGGACATTAGTTCATCTGCGTGTGAGGCCCAAAAAGCGCAAAACGACTGAATGTTAAGATAAAATTATTATCTTATTCTTCATCATCCCCAAGCGTTTACCCAACTCCGTTGGAATTGGTTTTCAGTATAAGTAAGAAACAGATGAACTTCCATATTTTACTATAACTATAACAAAATTCGGTACTTACTTATGCTTCAAAAATTTGCAAAACCAGCTTACCGCTAACTTAGCTTAACGTGGCTCCGCCCTCGTGAAATACCGTTCCCGTTTCCGCGACCCACAGGATATGCCTGCCACACTATAGGTAATTTATTTCTGTACCATAAATCCATCTATTCATCTAAAGTATCGCATTTATAACAGTAGGTAGTATATAAAATAACAAAATGATTGTATGTATAGTGTAAACTAGATTGTAAGCTAAGATATTTGGACCTAAATCGCGAGATAAAAGCCCTGGCACGCGCGGATTGGATTGCAAATTCATATGGATTCCATCAGCAGTATGCTGATGATGAAATCCTTACGAATTTGAGCTCGTTCACCGCAGTTGCATTTTCGAAATACATCCAAGAAACGTGTACCTACTGCGCGTATGCCTAGAGCACACATTTTGAGCATATTTCAAGTCCAACAGATATGGTTCAAACTATACTTGCCGATAAAATTTTCTGAAAATCTTGTTAATGAAACAAAGATGATATAGATACTCCCTTAAAATCATAAATTGAACAACGAACTTAATTATATCGGATAAGTTGGTTATTGAGCCTTGTGTACCCCCAGCAAAATTGAAATTCGATATCCTAAGGAAAAAATATTACTCGATTAACGTCCAAAAAAGGGCCAATTCATTGCCTGACATTATTGAATTATGATTAATACGCCGGAAGAGCCGGGCAAATAGATCAGGAAGCCTTGGCGGCATTCCAAGTCGACGGATAATGCTCTCACGAGCTAAAATATGCTCCTGAAGACACAATAATACTTCCTTAATCATGTCTATGCATTTGCAGTCAAATGGCTCGGAAATATTCAGATCTGGTTATGTAAAAACATTTTCTATTCTGGGTCTTGCGTGACGATTTCTTATACGTCTTATGCCACGGCTTGACAGCCTTATTAGGAACTCTTGCCAGCTTCGCTCATTGAGCATGTCAAGCAATATTATTTGCGCTTGCTTGCTTAAAGTCATGGGAAGTTGACACCTGAATATTACAATGTTTAGATCAATCTTGTTTTAGAGGGCTTATGCCGAAGTCGTAACTCTTAAAGTGAAACATCACAATATCGAACGTTGTGAACCCACTAGTAGGTACTACTGACCCAATCTGATTAGCTTAGCTAGACAGGTTAATGGAAATAATAGTAATTTCGGATACTGACATTCATTCAAAACAAACGTGCGTGAAACTGAAACTGTACAATAAATACACGCTCTAACGACGAGGAAGCGACACAAAGTAAACATGCAATTAATGGTAACCATATGAAATATATTCGAATGCAAAATAGTTCAGTATTGTAACTGTATCACGGAGCGTCCCGGAGTCCTAGTAATTTGGCGAACAATTTAAATGTTTGTTGTCCTGATTCGCAAAAAGCGCCGCGACGTGATACGACTGTCGATTATTATCGAAAAGCTACATTTTTTGTGAACCAATTTCTGTTTAATGAAAGTAACGAAGTTATTAAATTTCGTTCAGCAAATTATGAGCCTAATACCCTGGTAAGCGTCGACCATATTTGGTTGAAGATTTGGTTGTTCTAAAATCTAAATGTAGGTTCTTTTTTATTAGTGAAGGGATTTGTCGATTCGTGACCACATCGCCTCAGGTATATTTGTTATGCTTGAATCGATTATGTAAAATGATGTTACAATATGCTTCGATTGAATAAAATTAAAATATATGATCTTTGTAGCCCAAACAAATCTCAAGCCGGCCTGTACACCTACCCAGTCGACTGATCTACGAGTTCTACAACAACTTCGAGATAGAAACCTTTAGCAGAGCCTCAGCAAGTGTACCGTCTTGAACCGGACCTAAAGGGCTTCCTTCTTTAATAGCGATCAGTAACTAATTTTATTTCCCAAAAAACAAATCTCCTTAAAGCCTAGTTACTCCTACCTGACTATTCAATTCCAAAACACCTACTGCCTAACTTAATCCAAGAAGATATCAAGACTGAGAAACTACAATCCAATTAGAAAATTGCAGTGGTTCCTCAACATAATTATATTAAGAAATCTAACTTATTACTCCACTTCTCCGTCTTATAAGCGCCGCGCAATCGAATTAACCGCCACATAAATGTCACACATGGCGTCCAATCTTTGACAGAAGCGGTTGAAAGTAAAGCCAGAGCAAACGTGCGACTCCCAGTTGAAATTTTCAACAGGAATTAATGCGCAAAGTTGCGTTGTTATATCTGCACCTGATGCTGTACATTCTGCCAAAATTAAGCGTCGAAATGTACAATTTGGACTGGTGTCATTTTCATTTAAACCTAATTACATTTCGCGCGTGTAATTCTTGGTGTAATAAAAAGGGATGTGGTAGGTATAATAAATACAAAGGATGCTTGTTACGCATTCTTTTATAGCTTTATTTATGACCCTTAATGAAGAATGAAGAGCGACCATATTGGAAAAAGCTGCGTGGAAATTAATCTAGGTATAAAACTGATTAAATTATAAACAGAGATTCTTGATCCAATATTAAGCGATTGAGCATCAACCAATATTGCAAAGACTGTCAACTTATCATCATAGTCATCTTCAGTTCATTAAAATTTATCTAATCCGCACTGTTAGGTATTTCATAAGGCCTAAGTCTGTTCGGGGTCTAGAAATATCCTTTCTTGGGTGTACTGGTAAGGTTCTCCGGCATGACTTGCAGGTACGCGTGAATGATTATTTTCGTGTTGTTTTAGTCGGTTCAAATACTTAAAATCCGACATAATGAGATGAGATGCTAAGGTGAAACATTGTTAGCGGCGTGAGGTGAAGATCACAAATTAAACATACAAATCACTATGAAACCATTAAGGCAGCTCTGAAATTACGAGAAGAAATAGAAGATAACTGTAATCTGCATTAGGATAAAAATAAAACTTTCGGTTCAAACATAAAATACTTCATATTTTACTTAACAAGGTTTACTCCATGCCGACTGTAAATCACTGTTGAACCAAGGTTTTTCAACAAAAATGTAAGTTATAGTAGTTAGTGAAAGCTCAGCTTTAAATCAAGATTAACGAGAGAGTGTCCCCCGCCATTACGGACACTGTCACGCGGGCTTAACGGCTGCACCGACCAGCGACCACCGACCGGGCCGTCTCCCGCCACACATCATCTGGATTCGATTAAAATCTAATCTGCTAAGTGTTATTAGTTGCTCACTGAGATTAACTTAATCCATTGTGCACGTACAAATAAGACACTTTATGTCAGAGCAGAGGAAACTGAGATTATTAGGAAATGTGATTTTCGTTTCGTTTTAGGTGTCCAAGAAGTAGGGTAAAATATCCTAGGTAATTTTGTGTTGCTGTTATAAATAAAAGGAAAGAAAGAAAGTAAAATGCATTCATTCCGGCATGCTGCAGCATACAAAACATAAGCATCAGTAAATTTACAATTACGCAGCAAACCTACAATTACAAAACCTTAAAAACTAAATCATTATAAGATTTTTATGTATCGGCCACACTGACCATTATCCTTATCCAGCCATTACATAGATAACGTCCTTAGAATAATTTGCAGTAGGTACATACAGTAAGTGGTCTTGTACTTTGTGTTTATAAAAATAATCATTGAGTAATAGTTAAGGAGGCCACGCAGCTAAATATGTAGATAGGTACTCGAGCGTCGCGGAAACCTATTGAAATTGGTATGTCACATGATAGTAAGAATAATGGTGTATAAAGTTTACAGTTTTAGTGGTGAGGGAGGCATATACAAAACATAATAATAAATAAATACATGTATCATTCATCTTAATTAAAGTTTTGTATTACTTTGGTCTTGTCTAATGTATTTAATATAGTTATAGTTTAATTACCTCTAAAATAAACATAAAAAAGACGGCGTTCGAGTAAATAAAGACATATCTTTGCAAGTTTCCCACGCCCTAAGGTTCAGCTTAAATCGCGAGATTTTCAAAATGGACACCCGTTAGCTAGTAACTAACCTACATCATCTCAATATGATGCATAGGTGTAAATTCGGAGAACAAATTTTTATTTTGCGCACCCACCGATATTGAAAGCTGCCTACTGGCTGGAGGAATTTGTCAACAATTGTAACTAGCCCCCCCCCCCCCCCCCCCTAGCTTAATCTGACGCGCTCGAGTTACTACAGTATTTCCTTCTACGCCTCCCCTACTATAATAACGTAAGTGTTGTGATACATCCACTATTATTATATCTACTTATAAATGTTTTGATGTTGGTTAATCCATCACGTTCAAATAACTGAATCTCAAATAAAGTTAATTATTGTGCGTAAGGACACGTCAATATGACTTCACCTCGCCTGTTGGTAAGCTGAAGGTAAAGTCCCAGGACCAACAATGGTGGCCCTCAGCTTGACAGCCTCAGCAAATGGTGGATACACGCCCCGTTTAAGGGACCTGGGACTGCAGGAAACACATTATGATAGTAAATAGTTGCAAGATATTATAAATAAAATAAATATTCCACAACATTCTACACAACGCTATCTAGACACATGGTAAGCTTTTATAGCTTGTGTTATGGAATCTAGAATGCGGGTAACCTACTTACATACTTTTCGATTTTTTTCGAAGTTATGTGTGTATTTATCGCAGGTTTATAAGTGCCCGGGTAATGGCAATAGGCTCGCCACCTATTACATTGGGAGCTAAACATAAACTGGCGAAATGTGGGTGCTAGCACCTCTGCCTACCCCTTCAGGGAATACAGGCGTGAATTTGTTATATTATGTTATGCTACTTATATACTTTTTTTGTAAATACATACATATTATACATAGAAACACCCAGACCAATGCAAATAGCCATATTCATGCATACAAATATTTGCATTGAGCGGGAATCGAATCCGCGCCTCCTGCGTGGCAGTCGCGTGCACTACCGCCACGCCTTGGAGGCTGTCAATTATGGTGCGGTATACCTCTAATTTAATAGCAATCTTATGGCGTCATGTGGCGTTCACCGACATGATACAGGCATCATTTGGTACAGGTCGGTTATGTTCCCAAGCCCAAGGTGGTAGATGCTTCACATCAAAAAACTTCATTTCATTTTTAAATGAATAAGGAAGAAACTCGTTCAGACATAATTACTTTCTCTTCTAAAAGGTTTGTTTTTAAGTGCAGAGAAGAGGTAACTTCTCATTCGGCAAAAAACATAAAACACTAAGCTTTTATGTTCATGACGTGACAGGGGGATAATTAAATTTGCCCGCAAAGAGGAATAAAAAGTGACTTGATGAAAAAATGAGACTAAGAAGTCTAACTATTATATGGTCAGGGAAAGGGTTATTTGTTTATTTGTTCTGTAAACTCTGAGAACAATAATATTGTTAGCTACGTAAATTATATGGAAACTATTTTCAAAATCGAAAAAAAATGATTTAGTGTAGGGACCAAGATATTAATATTATAAACGCGAAAGTAACGCTGTTACGCTTTCACGCCTAAACCACTGAATCGATTTTGATGAAATTTGGTATAGGGGCAGATTGTATATACATATAGGTATTAGGCTATGTTTGGTCCCGATAACCGACATCCACGCGGGCGGAGCCGCGGTCAAAAGCTAGTTTAAAAGAAATAGTGTTATCCTTAAAAATAATGCCAATAACACTCTTAAGTATGATCCAAGTGGATGACTGCGGTAGGTAGGTATCGTAAAAAAATAATTATTAATGCCAACGAAAGCAGCTGTCTGTCGACTTGGACACCGTGCCATGCTTCTCACATTGGAGGGAGCGATTTTGAAACCGTTGAGGGCTTAGGCACAGGCAATTGTAACTAGCCCCCCCCCCCCCCCCCCCCTAGCTTAATCTGACGCGCTCGAGTTACTACAGTATTTCCTTCTACGCCTCCCCTACTATAATAACGTAAGTGTTGTGATACATCCACTATTATTATATCTACTTATAAATGTTTTGATGTTGGTTAATCCATCACGTTCAAATAACTGAATCTCAAATAAAGTTAATTATTGTGCGTAAGGACACGTCAATATGACTTCACCTCGCCTGTTGGTAAGCTGAAGGTAAAGTCCCAGGACCAACAATGGTGGCCCTCAGCTTGACAGCCTCAGCAAATGGTGGATACACGCCCCGTTTAAGGGACCTGGGACTGCAGGAAACACATTATGATAGTAAATAGTTGCAAGATATTATAAATAAAATAAATATTCCACAACATTCTACACAACGCTATCTAGACACATGGTAAGCTTTTATAGCTTGTGTTATGGAATCTAGAATGCGGGTAACCTACTTACATACTTTTCGATTTTTTTCGAAGTTATGTGTGTATTTATCGCAGGTTTATAAGTGCCCGGGTAATGGCAATAGGCTCGCCACCTATTACATTGGGAGCTAAACATAAACTGGCGAAATGTGGGTGCTAGCACCTCTGCCTACCCCTTCAGGGAATACAGGCGTGAATTTGTTATATTATGTTATGCTACTTATATACTTTTTTTGTAAATACATACATATTATACATAGAAACACCCAGACCAATGCAAATAGCCATATTCATGCATACAAATATTTGCATTGAGCGGGAATCGAATCCGCGCCTCCTGCGTGGCAGTCGCGTGCACTACCGCCACGCCTTGGAGGCTGTCAATTATGGTGCGGTATACCTCTAATTTAATAGCAATCTTATGGCGTCATGTGGCGTTCACCGACATGATACAGGCATCATTTGGTACAGGTCGGTTATGTTCCCAAGCCCAAGGTGGTAGATGCTTCACATCAAAAAACTTCATTTCATTTTTAAATGAATAAGGAAGAAACTCGTTCAGACATAATTACTTTCTCTTCTAAAAGGTTTGTTTTTAAGTGCAGAGAAGAGGTAACTTCTCATTCGGCAAAAAACATAAAACACTAAGCTTTTATGTTCATGACGTGACAGGGGGATAATTAAATTTGCCCGCAAAGAGGAATAAAAAGTGACTTGATGAAAAAATGAGACTAAGAAGTCTAACTATTATATGGTCAGGGAAAGGGTTATTTGTTTATTTGTTCTGTAAACTCTGAGAACAATAATATTGTTAGCTACGTAAATTATATGGAAACTATTTTCAAAATCGAAAAAAAATGATTTAGTGTAGGGACCAAGATATTAATATTATAAACGCGAAAGTAACGCTGTTACGCTTTCACGCCTAAACCACTGAATCGATTTTGATGAAATTTGGTATAGGGGCAGATTGTATATACATATAGGTATTAGGCTATGTTTGGTCCCGATAACCGACATCCACGCGGGCGGAGCCGCGGTCAAAAGCTAGTTTAAAAGAAATAGTGTTATCCTTAAAAATAATGCCAATAACACTCTTAAGTATGATCCAAGTGGATGACTGCGGTAGGTAGGTATCGTAAAAAAATAATTATTAATGCCAACGAAAGCAGCTGTCTGTCGACTTGGACACCGTGCCATGCTTCTCACATTGGAGGGAGCGATTTTGAAACCGTTGAGGGCTTAGGCACAGGCAGGGTGCGAAGAAAATTCCTTATTGGGTAACCTTATTCATTATTAAACCCGGTAGGCAATTATGACCCGAGATGGCGTTTGGTTTTAGTTGATCCGAGCCCGACCTGCGTGACATAAATGATCTTTCGCCGATGGCCATGTTTTCTTGTTATTAAGTGTGCTGATTCTGTTGTTTTTCTGATATTTCCATTGTTTGTAAATGAAAAATGTAATAGGGTGTTGGCATTGGTACACTAAACTAAAGGTTACGCTGCCAAATTTTAACATTCATAACTAAGCTGACTATTCTGGTTATGTTGTTTAAAGCTTCTTGGTAACTACAGAAACATGTGAAGGCACAAGTGTTTCATTCAATAATTGCAGGAAAATACGTATACTTATAATCCTCTTAAGTTCAAGAGCAAAGCTCAGAAAAAGATTTGTTATCCAGTTTCACTCTGTGGTCCTGCTCACTAACCTCATAAACGTCCAATACCGACTGTCAATGTCAATAAAAAGTGTCTTTAATGTCAAAATCAATGGTAAATACCATAGACATAGTAAATACGCATAAATAACCTCTCAATCAATTTCAGTAAAATCTAATAAAAACAAACCGAAATATATATCAGCATACACCCAAAAATAATCAGGCAGACTACAGAAAAATTAACTACTTTTTGCAGCTATCAAATTAATATGCGGATACCTATTTGAATATCAATTTTCAAATATGTCTCAGAGTTTGAAGCTCCGTAAGAACTATAAATCCATTTACGCTATAACTCGGAATTACTGTGAAAAAACCATCTATCAGCGTGAAGAAGAAGGAGAGAAACCACGAAAAATACACGGAAAACTATACGAGGATTGGAGAAAGCCATGGATAAAACGCGACGGGGAATTCAAAAGCAAACTATCTGTATTCGTAGAGAAAAATCCGAGCCCGGATATTTTATACGCTTTATCTAAGATACCAAGTCTTAACTTTAAAATGGTAAAAGATTGGTGGAGTGACATGAAAAACGTACAAGAAGTTGAAAACCAGCGATATTTGAAGCAAAGAGTGTCTACTCTGGGTTCTAATCTGGCTGCAGTGCATTTCTTTACTTTTCGTCAAGCTGCAGTTAGGTAAATCTTCACTCACCATTTCAGAATGCCTCTGCCTTATTCAATATAATACAGATACCCTTTATGGTGTAACAAAAATCTATATTGTCCTTTGTAACAGCGAGCCGTTTTACAAAAAACAAGGGTGTACAAACAATTATCATAAAACAATTGAACAGCTGATTTTAAACGAAAAAAAAAACCTGTAACAGCGAAATACTTTGGATTACATAACATTCTATAGATTCACTTCTATGATTTACTAACCTTGATTATACAAGGCCTCATTAAAGACTAACCTAACTATAGCAGCTTTGTCCGATATTATTATCAGTGAATATTTATGGACTATTACAAAATAACACTGAGTATGCACATACTACAATGATCTGTTAATCATATAATGTCAAGTGTGGTAGTAAACTCGGTGCATTCTACTATGAATGCTTGTTATCACCACACTACATCATCACTGTACTTGTGTGGTATCCATGGTCTTTCTGGTTATACATTCATTATCTGTACATTAATTATATTGCATCTGATCTTACTTAAATCCGATATATTTTCAGATTGAAGGGCACCACAAAATGGATAAAGGGAGATCCAATGACACTAGACTTACCAGGAATCTTCGAAGAAGGATGGCATGTAGAAGCAGTAGATTGCACCAATTTCCATCACAACGGTATTCGATATGAAGGATTACAAAACCTAACAAATCTGAACTTCCTCAAATGGCTCCGTATAAAGAACAATAAACATATTGATGTCTGGTGCCTTGATAGAATTGCTGGACAAAATGGACATACTCTAGAATATTTAGACATTAGTGGTTGTAAGTTATGTGTAGGTAGCATATTTGCTCTGAACAGGATGTCGGCTTTAAAGCATCTAGTGATAACTGAGCCAGGTCACGATCTCTCTATACAAGCTGCCATTTCTATGTTGGAAGAAGAAAAACCTAACTTATTAATACAAACTTTGGATGTAATAGAAGATATTCCAATACAAGACAAATAATACCTGTGATGAGTAAATTTTATTTTAGTTGATTGTTATGTAATATAATAGAGTATTAAATAAATTATATCTGATTATCTTGTTTTGTGAATCCTACACCACAACCTATTTTGATGACATTTGGTATAGGGGTTAATCACCTTTGTTACCAACTGACCACTCTGTGACAAAGGACATAGGTTATGTTGCAAAAGCCAGTATTTTAATAAAGCTTCAACAGCCATTCTTCTATCAATTCTGTGCTTGGCTGGACAAATCTGGGTGAAATTTGGTACAGAATGATAATACCCTTGAATAGCACATAGGCTACTTTGAGTGATTGAAATCCATACTATTATTATAAATCCGAAAGTAACTGTCTGTATGTTACGCTTTCCCGCCTAAACCACTGAATCGATTTTGATGGGGGTAGATTAGACATTGAGAAAGGACATAGGCTATGTTTGGTCGCGATAACCGACATCCACGCGGGCGGAGCCGCAGGCAAAAGCTAGTAGGATTATACATCGACTTTCAATGTTGGGTGGTTCTTTGCGCGCTCGCTCTGCTTCTCCCTTCCCCTTATTGTTCGTCGTTCGTAGTCATATGATGGGAAAATGTTACATTATATATTCACTTAATGTGTTAACTACCCTCTCTGTGACCTACGTAACTAAGTATTAGGTGCTTTTGGCAACGTAACCTATTTAGGGTGAGTCTATTGCCACTAGCGGCCACTTCGTCACGAGCTATGTTTACTTTCGAATGGAGAACAGCCCCATCGCCTTCTACGACATAAGGGAAAGAGATGGGATATTTTTTTCTGTTCTGTGGGATGGACCTATTGTACTCCCGGGTAATAAAATAAAATACAGGAAATGTTTTCGAGGTTTTATTGTTATAACATAAGTTCATACAATGATCCAATATGCTTGAACGAACTGTCCACAACACTATGGGTTGGTTCTTGATTTGTTGTTGATTACAATGTCTAATTTAAAGTGCCACTTATTGGTCCATTAGTTGGATTCATAAACATTAAAAAACTTGCTTATGTAAAAGTGGTTACTGTTTTAGATATCCATTTTTCACTTATGATTGCGTTTTTCTAATTCAATCTAATACACATTAAATTGAACACTTAAAATCTAAATAAATCTTCTAAACAAGATATTTACATTTACCATTTTGACTAAACAATTACACTAATACCTTATGTAGAAGAAATAAATAACGAATATGAAATGCTTCATTTAAAATGTCCTTTCGAAATAATTGCTAATATTTCTTAAAATATAACATTTAACTTGTTACGTAACAAAGTTAATTCAGTCTAATAAAAAATAAAACTGCCTATTGCACGTAGTTTATTGACTGACAAAACCTAGGGCAAAACTAAAACCTGTAGCTGAGAGTGTTGCAACATTGTACAAGTATAACACTAAAGTTTGAAAGTCAATAAGGCACTAGAAATATGCAGCTTATTATTTCCATTAAGATTTTTCATATTTGTTATTACAATAACACACTAAATGACATTCACTCAAAACTCAACACACCGTCAAAAGTCGAATATTTCAACAAGGGGCAAACTTAAACATATGGACAGTTTAAAAACAAATTGAAACATTTAGTACAAACCATCGCAATCATAAACCATGAAGGAAAACTTCTATTTTTTATTATTATATTTATTAGATATTGCAACAAAGTGTGTAAATATAATCATCTATGCTTTCATATAAGTTTCATAAACATTCAATATGACATGTTAAATGCAAATATTTATTTTACTTATGATTATCGAGTCTACTCTGAATCAAAATACAATATTATTTTAAACTGATTGCTACAAAAAAATGAAATTTTATGAAAACATACATGCAATGGTGCGCGTGAAAACATAAAATATATGAACTTAGTCATTTCGTTAAAATAATCGGATCAAAAACTCGTTTCGCAACAGAATGTTCGAAAATAAAAATAAAGATTCACTAACTCTGATTAAAATTAACGTGACACATGATAATATATTGATTTATATATACTAATATTTAGTACTGATTATGTAAAATTGAGAACCCAATCATACAGTTATACTTATTGTGAGAATGTATTATTTTCACTGATAAAGTGGTCTATATTTTCCCTACTTTGAATTAATTACCCTGCACACCTCAATACCAAAAAATATAAAGTACAGTCACTAAGTACAAATGTCAGGAGACATTATCTCGGACGGCTATACGTGCTTCGGAGAGCACGTTAAGCCGTCGATCCCGGTTGCCATACGAACATCTGTAGCTGTCGTTACGGGTGGTTGTGAGCCCTAAACAGTCCAACAACTGATCTAACTGTAATGCTTCGATATCACCTTTGGGTTGAGGAGATCAGATGATACTTGCTTCACTGAAAAAGGTGAAGCGAACCCCATGCTCCAAGTTGAAAAACTTCAGATGCGACTGGGATTAACGAAGATGAAGAAGACTGTCTCGGACGAATAACTAATTCAAATTAAGGACCAAATTACATATTGTGTTCATTACTACTAACTGGTAACAACAGTTCTATTATTTATGAGTTAAAATGTATGACAACAATGACGATTATGAAGAATTGACTACACAGGGACGCGTACCAACACTCGAAACTTTAAAATTGACAGCAATAACATCAACAAGGTACACAATGGTTTGTTTGTATGTTTGTCGTATTGTATATTTATTGTAGTAGCTATACACGGAAGAGAACAAGCCGCCAAGTCTTGACACGCCCCCGCCTACCGCCTATCGAGATATAACATTAACCGTGCGAAAATATCTCTTAAGATTTATATTTTTAATAAATTCATTTCACTTCCGGACTCCTAAAGCAATTATCTAAATACTATTAACGCCGAAGAGATCATTTAAAAAATACAATTTTGATATACATAACATTTTGTATTGGCCGAAATTTCACATGTATAAATTATATATTTATCTTTTTACCTATAATATAATTAGTATTATCTAAATAAAAACTTAATTACTTTGAGAGCCAGGAATACTTAGTGCTAGTATACAATATAACTAATATTTACAATGAGATTATTATAATGTATAAATATTGATTTATCTAGTGTCGTTACTGATTTGAGCTATTTTGTAAAACCATAGCAATATGTTTTATAGTAGATCGCTGCGTCGATCGTTAACTGACAGAAAAGTGTGATAATTATTATAAAAAACGTTTATATGGGTGAGTGGTGAAACTGCTCATACATAGCATACTGTCATGTCTCACATCACGTGCCTGATAAATCACTGTACAACGTACGTTAAAAATAATTAAATAAGTAGATACTAATCTAATAAAATGAAATAAACTTGAAACACTTGGAAGACCAACATCACAACATAAATAGAAAACAATACAAAATAATTAGAGACAACAATTGTGAATATGTTCGCACCGACATTCCATAACACTACTTCCGACTACAACATTCATAACAATCGCTACATGTGTTGTTAAAGATTTTCACTTAGATCTCATCCACCGAGAGACTTGGATATGTTAGAATACACTAGGGCTAGGCGCGTACCTCGGATCAAACACTCAGAACTGACCGAAAAGTACCTGGAAACAACCCCTAACAGATCCAAGCCTTTGCACATACACACACACTACCTCATAGAACTTTCGCACTATCTTTAGAAATGATCTTGCACAGGTACACCAATGTGTCTTTAGGATATTTTTTATTTCTTAAATGCATCAATAGAAACAGGAGAATCCTGCTTTTTGCTATATTCATAATCTCAACTACTGATATTGCTAATATTGTATACAAATACCATCAACCGAAATACTAAAATTGGAAGTTTATGATTTTTTTTGAACGATTCTCAGATACTCTGATTCATAATCAAGATAGAGCCTGAAATGAAAAATAAATTAATTCACAACATAATTCAGACTTCCATAAGACATTATTAACACGCAACTCGGTCAAAATTGTATTGAGCCAAGACAAACATCTCACAGAAAAGGGGGCATGATTTCTATATTCTCATTATTTTATAATAATATTATTAATATTCTACTTTAACAAAAATAATCGATCTACTATTATGATACATTTTGGCTGGCACATTATTACTATAGGCCACAAATTACTTCACTGCTACTCAAGAATCGGAAGAATAACATTTTTAGTATTCATTTCGTCAATTATAAAAGATTTTAAATATGAAAATGAAACTAATTATATGTTTTTAAGAGCCGGAATCCGCTCAATCAAGAAGTGGTTGATTGAAAATAAAATTGCTAAAAAGAAACACCGACCAAGGAGATTTTTTACAGTAATATAATACAAAACTACGCGGCGATATACCGGCTCTATACAATAAGATCAGTATTATACAATGTCATATTATATATGCACACCCTCAACAAAGCTATTGTGATTCAATATTCCCCGTAACAATAAGTGCGTTATGTCCCACAACACAAAAGTCATCCAATCACACAGCACTCATTCCAAACGAAATACTTAAATACAAATATACAAATAAGTATTGAGATCGTGCCACAATGACGATGTGCTTGAAACGATGAAATAAAATCTATTTGTTATAAATGATCCAATTATAAGCGAATATTACATATTTCTATCACTCTGGGTACTATTTTGTAAAGTATTACATGGAACAGAAGATCAAATCTCGTATTACAAGCCTGTTCAAATTTTTCAATCGCAAATATCAAAAACGGTAACGATTTCTATGAAAATTGTGTTACCAAACGAACATAAAGATCTAGGGCTAGAACAAGATCATTCTAAAAGCATTCTTTCTTAATATTTTAATGTAAACGAAAACTTATTTTCAAAGATAGAACAACGAACAAAATAATGTTCTGTCACTGTTTACAATGAAGCAAATTGACGATAGAACGAGCATTCGCTAATTAAGTGTAAATCCACCTTTACAAGAATACTGAATCGAGACTCGAGACTGAATTTTGAACAAATTTATATCACGAGATTTGGCCTTTAGGTCTTATTACGATACCTGTATCTTTATAAAACAATACTCAGAAGAAAATATCAGATATATTTTTTTGTTATTTTCTTTTTTATATTATCTGTAAGATGCAGTACTAATAGATAAGAATCGAATCCGACTGCTTTAATTGATTAAGTATAAGGAATCATTGTTAAAATTAAACGTTAAATTATTGAAAACTGAAAAGTCATTCGTACCATGGTTATTAATTTTCTGATAAAACTACTATAAACTTACAATTTTAACCAAATCAATTAGAACATACATCGCCAATTCTCACGGACTTATATATTACCAATTAATTTTTTATGATTTTTTTACTTTTTATTTAATTAAAAAGTATTTTCAGAATTATAATAAAATACTATAAACGAGTACCTATACTAAACTAATCACTGTTTTAAATGCTAATGCATTTATATCAATCCAATAGTCACGAACGATTTCGTATTTCAACTCCATCATATAAGGAATATTTAGAATTTAGCTGTTCACAAGCAAACGTCCATTCGTTTTGTAATTTGTAAAGTAATCAAACAAATTTTAAGTACTTGGTTATCTTACCCCACACGACACAAAATGTTCACTTTAGGCACAGTACACGTTTTTTGTGTGGTATCGCTCGTTTCGCTCACGACTCAAGAGACATATACCGGGAATTATAGTATTTTCATAGTTGACAACTACTATTGCCAGATAGACATTGAGAACCAAACCAACCGAGTCTTTTTCTAGTCATAAGGTTGCGGCATACGTAACGGGATAAAACCTCGGACAGGACGAGCACGTGCCTAAATGTAGTGTTGTGTACAAGGAAAGATTAATTTCTACTTGGCTGTGTGTGGCTTTACCCTACTCACAATTACTAGGTATAATGTGTACAATTAAAGTAAGTATCTAAAATGTACTAATATGTTGTGTTCATATATTATGTCTAATTATTGCCAAGCGAAATAAAAAAATATTTGCTTTCTTTTTTTTTAAATTTAAGATTCAAGAATAGGCTTTAAACTTAAAAATCGTCGGCAACGAGATTTGTCCCACCCCGCACGTACCACGTTCTATATATCCGTGACATGCACTTTCGCATTTATTTTGTATGAAATGATATTTCCAAAACTTCCCGTCCCGTCCGTGCAAATACCCGCCACGTATGCCACGGCCCTTAGCCAAAAAAATCAATGTTGTAGTGATTCAAATTTCAATAATATATTTTTGTTTCAAACTTGACTCTCAAGACGTATATAACCAGTCAATAATTACACAAACCCTATTATAACTGGCAAGTAGATGTTTAAAAACAGTAAAAAGTAAATAAATCATGCAGTATGAAGTTGTGTCGATCGGTTGAGAGCTGCGGCTGGAGTCAGTTTGGTTGTTTACGGCAGCCCGTACGGTACAGCCAACAGCTAAATTCTTTACAACTATTATTCCTGAACTACGATAGAGATGGTGTACCCGCATCGCTAACTGGCCGTCGACGTCGGCTGCAACGTGGCTGACGCGATTGGAGAATTTACTGGAATAAAAAAATGTTGTGAAAATCTAGCACCATCGTAGTTCACTGCTGGACATAGGCCTCTTCCAATGTTGGGAGGTTTTGGTCTACTGTTTACACGCTGCTGGCCAGACGGGTTGGTAATATAAATAATAAATACATATTCCACAACATTGTACACAACGCTATCTAGACCCATGGTAAGCCTATCTGGCTTGTTTTATTTTAATCTAGAATGCGGATAAAGATACTTTTTTTTTGTAAATACATACATATTATACATAGGAACACCTAGACCAATGCAAATAGCCATATTCATGCATACAAATATTTGCACTAGGCGGGGATTTTTTTTTATCGTGCGCAAAATCCCCACGGATACCACCCCCACGGAGCCGGTGGAGGCGGTTATGTCGGACTCGAACCGACTAAAACGCACGCCCTCTTGGGTCCTTGGTTGCCGGAGGTGAGATTGCCGAAAGCATATCTCTCGCACCCCGGCAGACCCAGGACCATCCTTCGGTGCACTGAGCGGGGATCGAACCAGCGCCCCCTGCGTAGCAATGGCGTTCATTACTACCTCGCCACAGAGGCTATCAAATACATTGTTTTAATTCGAGTTTTGCTTCCACCAAATCTTCTTCTATCGAGTCAACGGCACATCTACTCGTAAGTTCAGCTTTCCCTCCTACCCAGATTGCGTTCTCGGAGGCGCCTCTCGTCAGATCCTCCATTGTACATGTATATGGGCATGCATCACACGTTAACAAGTTCAGGGTTATAGGCATATATATGGCACAATACGGCCTGCTGTTAAGACGGATTCTCCCTGCTTCGAAGCCTGTCTATTTATGGACTTCCAAAGGAATGTGGTGTAACTTTTCCTAATAAGGAAAGAAATAATAAGACCTACTAAGGTGGTAAACTACTACTAGTACTACCAATATAAAACTTACTGGTTGGTGTATTCGTTTCGGAGTGCGGCGTCAGGTTGGAGTGAGCCATCAACTTCTGTCGCACCTCGCGAATCTTCAACTGAAGAGCAGTTTTTGTCGGGAATATGTCATTGTGGGTAGCCTGAAAAGCAAATACTTATTTCAACAAATCTAGTACATATTCTGTTCTTATACTACGAGCGTTATATGATGATCCCTATGACAGTTCGTTAGCGCTTAACATTGTACTGACGTCCTATCACATCAAATCCTTTAGAGGTCCATTAAAAAGACGAAAAAATCATAATTGTGTACAATTGTAAATTATAAAAATGAATATTAAGAAATTATTACGTAATGTTCGGAAATAATAGAAAAAAACTCAATGCAAATGTACATGGTACGTGCTGCAAAAGTTACGTCGTCAAGCTGTTATCGACTAAGAAGGGACACATTGATAAACAAAATATCGATAATTTGTTGGAAATATAAAACAAATGCTTTGAGTTTGTATTTTATTTATATCAATCTGAATCTGATACAGGGTCAATCGGATCTTCAAAATCTGAGTCTGAACTGCAGCTATCCGTGACGTTTATTATTAACGGTTGGTCAATGATATTGTCGTATTGTACATCTCGATCCCAGTCTTGTAAGCAAATTTTCTTCGTTCTTTCGACCACTTTTCGCCAATCGTCAGCTGTCACTTGAGCGCAAGCTTCTTCCAATAAAACCATCATTTTATTTGCCGTGAATGGCGGAGTTGTGTTATGCCTAGCTGCATGACCTGAAAATATTTGTACATTCAGTAATTATTTTTAGAAATATATGCATATACCTTTGATTATTTATATGTCTAGATGGAGTGTCAAATGCGTACAAACGTCTCAAAAAATATCAGCTAGTTCAATCTCATATTACTTACGCGCAGCTCAGTGACGTTCGCGTCGGCTCGGTGTCACAACGTAAAACCCCCGAAAAACATTAAATAAAAACTGTCGAAATATGGCGACTAGCACTATCAAAGTGTGCCGGAATTAAAAAGGACGCCTAAATACTACTACACACATTACCTTATAAGAATAAAGTAACCAAAATACAAGTTAAATTAATTATTTTTTCATCACAACAATATGTCATTTATCACGCGCCATATTTTGTAAGTGTTGCCAGTTTTTTAAATTCGTGGTTTGGTTCGCTTGGGGGAGCCTTGTACCGATGCTTGAGCCAATGTCCGTCCCTTTTATTGATTTGGATTAGAACATTATTTCCGAAATCCGAAATCCGAAATCCGAAATCCGAAATTCGAAATCCGAAATCCGAAATCCGAAATCCGAAATCCGAAATCCGAAATCCGAAATCCGAAATCCGAAATCCGAAATCCGAAATCCGAAATCCGAAATCCGAAATCCGAAATCCGAAATCCGAAATCTTATTATGTTGAATGACCTGGCTGAATGACATGACATTTGCCTGAAAAAACAGTATTTTATCGAAATTGTTTCGCATAACTAATACAACTGTCAGTTGAAACGTCATAGGGATCATCATTCGGCGATACCACTATAGTAAAGTTGGCAATTTTGTTTATGGGCAAAGTTTGACAAACGAACGGACAATACACCTGATGGTAAGTGATCATCGCCGCCCATAGACATTTGTGGAATCTAAAATGTCTAGCCAATCTTGGAGGGGAGATAAATGGTAAAGGAAACAAGGATGAGGAAGATGGGGGGAAGGAGATAGGCCCCCGGCTTCTCTCACTCACCGAACGAAACACAACAGAACACCTGTTATTTTACATCAATATTCTATGAGAGGGTGGTACCAACCCGGTCGAGCCGGCCTATTCATGCTGATTACAGCAGGGCTCTACCACTGTTTATTTTTGTAGAACCAGAATGCATTAATCATAGAATTATTGTTATCTATAATGTTGATCTCATTACAAATACCAATAATGCTACGATACGTTTTCACGTGCTGCTTCAAGGACCCAGGATTGGAGACAGACTGTAAGCTTGTACTTTGAGACCCGTATGGCTTTAGTAGAAGACTAACGCTATGAATCATTGTGAGATGAAAGAAAGAAACAAATCGTTTATTCGATAGCCTATGATATACATACAGCAATGAAACGAGCCAGTACCTGGAAAGTGGGGAAAGATGGGAACGCCGTAGTCCCACACCCGATGGGGCATTTCATAGACCTGGGTCAGTCGCGCACCCGTGCGGATTATGCCAGAGGTTACCGACCCTCGGCGAGTCGACCGTGCGGTTCTTGTCGGTATTAAACCAAACCCCATATTGTCAGCCCCCCTGGTTGCAGGGAGGAGGGGGGAGCTATCCGAGGTATGTCTTGGGATACGTATCATAGACCTAAGCGTTGCGACCTAATCTTGGCGCGTGCAGATTGTTTTGTAATAATCTATGCTTCGTGAATTTGAACTCGTCCACCGCAGTAACAACCCGTGCTATCTTCAAAAGACATCAAGAAACGTGTACTGTGCGTATAGAGCACATTTTATATCCCGAGTTATAATAATAATAATAATAAAAAAAGGCAATAATAATAAATGGCAACCCTACATCGCCTACGTCAACATAATTTTTCTCCGATTTAAATTTTAATTTAATTTCCCTATTATTTTCAATTTTCGTAAATAATATTTTAACTTTAATCGTGCAATAATAAACAGTATTTGAATAAATAGCCCGAATATTTTAGTTTAAGTAGTGAATAATCAAAAAATACAACATACAACCAACAATGCCGTCCAGAGGTGACAGCTGTCACAATTGCATAAATTATACAAACAAAATTAGGAGAAAATGCTGACTCGGGCACAAGCCAACCGAAACAGAAGCGCACCTACAACATCTCCGGACTCGTCGCTAAGCTCCGCCGCGCAACCTCCAGCAGTGGAACCAGCGGCGTCGAGCTCCTCCTCGAGCGACGAGTTCTTCTCTCCGCCGACGTCGCCAACACCTGTACGTCGGCCGGGGAGAGGCCGGCCACCGACCTACTTGGGACCCCGACGCCCTCCGGCTTCGAATAGGGCCCCCGCTACCGGTGGTAATGTGCACCGCATGCGATGGACTAATTCCATAAACGAAAACGTCATGCGGGCATATTTTGCGGCTACAGAGGGTGGAACTAACCTCAGTGCGTACCGTACTCGGATGCTTCCTTTGTTTCAGGCGCTTGAACCTACCATCAACACATCAGCACAACGATTATCGGACCAAGTGCGGGTCATTCAACGCAATCGCATGTTGAATGAAACCGTACTTGAGACTCTACGGCTAGAATGCTTGCGAAATATCTGTGTCACCCCCGCGCCGGCTCCTGCTCCTGCTTCTACAGCAGGAATAAATGATGTTACTTATGTTGCGCCGGATGACACACCTATTCCTGTAAGTATTCAGTACAATGAAGAGATTAAGGAGGCTTTGGAATGTGCGTTGCGGGAATATCGATCAATGCCCGTACATGTCAGGCCACGTCTCCCGCGGTTGCCCATACATAGGCGTAATATAGCGCTGGTGAGTGCCCTTGATTCATTATTACCTAGATATCTAGAAAATAGTGAAAACCTCGGTGACACTCATTCAATTCTGTATTGTACTGCTGTTGCGGCATGTCGTATAGCAGGTGCTAAATTTCCCATCAAACATCCTGCCATACGACCTAAACCTGTTATACCAGCATGGCAATGCAGAATTGAACGACGTGTGGCCGAGGCAAGGGTGCTCATTGGTAAACTAATCTGCTTCAGGTCGGGCAATACTCGCCCAAGGGTGATGCGCTATGTGACCCGAGCGTTTGCGGGAACTGATATTAGTCCCCAAGATTATACGTCTCGGGTCACAGAGCGTATTGACTTCCTGAAGCAGAAAGTCTATGCATGGGCAAACCGTATACGGAGATATAAAAAACGAGTTGATCGATATACCATCAACTGTATGTTCCAAAGAGACCAAAGGTGGGTATATAGAAGCTGGGAGCGAACAGAAGAAAGTGTGGATGACGTGCGACGGCCGGATGCTGAAGCCACAAATGCGTTCTGGCGCAGCATTTGGTCGGTGCCCGTTAGCCACACTGAAGGCGATTGGATGCGTGAGGTTGAAAGAGCATGCGAAACCATTCCAGAAATGGAAGATATTAACATTGATGCCATTGATGTAGATTGTGCGGTCCGTTCGCTGTCTAATTGGAAATCTCCGGGACCGGATGGACTGCACAATTTCTGGCTGAAATGGCTACGGAGTTCGCATGTTGTTTTGGCCTCACAATTTCAATCCGCTATAGAATCTGGGACGCTACCAGCTTTTATGACAACAGGAGTTACTCACCTGCTCCATAAAACTGGTAGTACTCTGGAGCCCAATAATTATAGACCGATTACATGTCTACCAACGGTCTATAAACTTCTTACATCCATCCTGAGAGCTAAGATTAACAATCATATAAACAATAATTCTATTATGTGTGCCTCTCAGAATGGATGTAGGAATGGGGCCCGGGGTACTAAGGAGCTTCTCCTGATTGATATGACTATTAGCCAACAAGCTCGCCGCAATCGTAAGGATCTGGCGGCATGCTGGATAGATTACAAGAAAGCGTTTGACTCCGTGCCACATACATGGCTTTTGAGGGTGCTGGAGTTGTATAAAGTGAATACAACTCTATGTACCTTCCTAAGGTCATGTATGGGGCAATGGAGGACGGTTCTTTTCTATCCAGGGTGTCGCCAGGCTTTGGGTAGTGGCGTGCCGATAACAATAGAGCGGGGTATTTTTCAAGGGGACAGTCTGAGTCCCCTTTGGTTCTGCTTAGCCCTGAACCCACTTAGCACTTTACTAGTGAATTCAGGGTTAGGTTATAGGTTACGAAGAGAGGGTCAGATGGTATCCCACCTCTTTTACATGGATGATTTAAAGCTATTCGCCCACACCAACCCTCAATTAATAGCTTTACTGAAGATTACTGAAACATTCAGTAATTCTATTAAAATGGCGTTTGGTGTGGACAAATGTGCAGTCATTCATGTAAAGCGAGGACGGGTGGTGGAGTCGGAGGGTATACAACTATCCGATTCCACTAACCTGAGATCACTCCTCGTAACTGAGACCTATAAATACTTGGGTATGTCACAGGCGTTATGCATCAATGAGGCCGGCATGAAACAAATGTTACAGGACCGTTTCTTTGGCCGCCTGAAAAAAGTACTTAACAGTCTTCTTTCAGGTGGTAACAAGGTGCGTGCCTGTAACAGTTGGGTCATGCCACTCTTGATGTACTCTTTTGGCATACTCAAGTGGACTCAGACTGAACTCGATACCATCGATAGGAAAGTCCGGGCTCAGTTGACTGCATTCCGAATGCACCACCCACGGTCGTCAGTCATGAGATTGTACATCCCGCGGAAATGTGGGGGTCGAGGTTTTTTAAATGCTAAGACCCTTCATAATCGCGAAGTGTGCAATCTCAGAGACTACTTTCTTAAGTCGAACGTGGACATGCATCGTGATGTAGTCAACGTAGATACCGGGCTTACCCCGCTCGGTTTGGCTAAAGAGAACTGGCGCAGGCCTACAATAGTTGGCACTGACAGCCGCAGGGAGGTATGGCAGAGTAAGGAGCTACATGGCAGGTTCTATCGGGCCCTACACAGGCCCGAAGTAGATCTACTAGCGTCCGTATCCTGGCTACGTTTCAGTGACCTTTTTGGGGAAACTGAAGGTTTTGTCTGTGCAATTGCAGATGAAGTTATTAAGACGAATAACTACCGGAAGTATATCATGAGGGATGGCACAATTGACATTTGTCGAGCGTGTCACCAACCTGGTGAATCCCTCAGGCATATTACTTCCGGTTGTTCTCGTCTTGCTAACGGCGAGTACTTGCACAGACATAATCAAGTAGCCAGGATAATCCATCAGCGACTTGCTCTGAAATACAACCTTGTGGAAGTCGAGGTGCCGTACTATAGGTATGTTCCTGAGCCAGTTCTAGAAAATAGTCATATCACATTGTACTGGGATCGGTCTATCATCACTGATAGGACTGTTGTAGCTAACAAGCCTGACATTGTGGTGATAGACCGATCCGAACGCCGAGCATTGATTGTTGATGTCACCATTCCTCATGACGAGAATCTCGTGAAAGCTGAGAAAGATAAACAAGTTAAATACTTGGACTTGGCCCACGAGATTGTCGACATGTGGAATGTTGACTCAGCAATCATTGTACCGATAGTCGTATCAGTCAACGGACTGATAGCAAAGAGCCTCGACCAACATCTGAAGAGGCTCGGGTTAGATGGTTGGGTCAAGGGCCAGATGCAGAAGGCAGTACTCCTCGACACGGCGCGTATTGTGAGGAAGTTCCTTTCTCTGGAGCCCTAACCACCGGTAGCTTGGTCCCTGTACCCGATGCCGGTGGGGTACTATTTTTTATATTTTTAAATATATGTTTTATTTTTTATATATGTATTTAAAAATGTAATTAATAAGTTTAAGAATAAAATAAAGAGAATAATAATAATATAAGCCGAAAAAGATAGACAAATGAAATATCTGGATCTGGCTCATGAGGTTGTTGACATGTGGAATATTGATTCAGCAATCATTGTCCCGATAGTCGTATCAGCCCATGGGCTGATTGCTAAGAGCCTCGACCAACACCTTAAGAGGCTCGCGCTGGGCAGCTGGATCAAGAACCTGATGCAGAAGGCGGTACTCCTCGACACGGCGCGCATAGTGAGGAAGTTCCTCTCCCTGGAGCCCTGACCACCGGTAGCTTGGTCCCTGTACTCGATGCCGGTGGGATACTATTTTTTATATTTTTAAATATATGTTTTTTTTTATATGTATTTAAAAATATAATTTATAAGTTGTTTTAAATGAATAAAGAGGATAATAATATATCTCTTTATTGTATGTACACAAAGAACGAATACAGTAGATTACAAAAAGGTGTTATTTTTATGGAATATAGGGAGGCAAACGAGCAAACGGATCGCCTGATGGTAAGCGATCACCGCCGCCCATGCACCAGAGGAGTCACAAGTGCGTTGCCTTCCTTTTAAAAGAGAGTACGCTCTTCTCTTGAAGGTTTGAAGGTCGTAATGGTTCGCAAATACCGTTGGTGACAGTTCATTCTACAGTTTAGTTGTGCGAGGCAGAAAGTTTTTCGAGAAACAAGTTTTGTGGCAAATACGGCTTATTCCTTTTTTCGCCGTTGACAATCCCCTTTGATAGGGATTATTGCACTTTTTGTTCACTATTCCCCGTTGACGCTATATTTTTGAATAATGGGGATTAGTGAACTAAAAAGCTGACTAATCCCCATCATGATAAATTCTATTAGAACTAAAAAGTTCAATAATCCCCATTAGGTACGTTAAAAATAAAATAAATTAAATGAATCATCTATTTTTATTTTTTTAATGGGGATTTTTGAACTTTTTAGTTCTAATAGAATTTATCATCCCCATTATTCAAAAATTTTACGTTAACGGGGAATAGTGAACAAAAAGTGCAATAATCCCTATCAACGGGGATTGTCAACGGCGAAAAAAGGAATAAGCCGTATTTGCCACAAAACTTGTTTCTCGAAAAACTTTCTGCCTCGCACAACTAAACTGTAGAATGAACTGTCACCAACGGTATTTGCGAACCAATAATCAATTCAATTCAATAATCCCCATCAACGGGGATTGTCAACGGGGAAAAGTGGAATAAGCCGCAAATACAAGTGGCGGCCTTATTGTGCAAGGCAATCTCTTCCATTTTATATTCCGTATTTTATTTTTGTATAATAGTACATTATGATATAAGTGCGGTAAGTTGAAAATTACAGCCGAGGCGATATTACTAGCCCGAGCCATCGGCGAGGGCTATAAGGAAGCAGAGGCTGTAATTTTCAAAGCGCACGTATGTCATACGACGTTTTATAACATATTTACGAGGAAATTAATAATTAATACAGCGAAAAGAAAAAGCGCGCGGAATTATTTTTACTTGTCCACAAATAAGCGATGCGCGCGTGTTAGAATCATGTTAAAATATGGAGTGGCCAGCGATCAGGTGAGGTGTAGCTTGATGTATTATAGTGTATTAATATTACTATAAAGAATATTTTAAAGGATTTGTAAATAAGAAACTACTTTATACAATATTTTTATAAGTGGGTAGGTGAAAATCATTCGATGCAATGTGACGTATCAAAATGTTATAAAAAGACGACCTGCAATGTCGTCGGGACAGTTGCTCCCGAGCCGTCGAAGTGTGAGGTACGATATACCTCTGTTATATTTATAATGTTGTGAATGTAGTAATAACTACTGTTATAGTGAATAATATAATAGTGGATTGGTATTTAATAAGTAATTGAATTAGCAATTATAACTAAATACCCACTTTGAGTGTTCCAAATATTGTGTAACTAAAATATACTTGTAAAGTAACCGAATCAAAGTATTACTTGATGTATTTGCGATAGTCCTTCGGGATAATAAACTATCATAATAATAATTGCTGTAGAAGTATGGCTATACCAATGATTATAAGGGCTGGTTCGATACCAGTGTGGTATCTAAGTTTTATGTAAATATACTTGTAAAGTAACCGAATCAAAGTATCATTTGATGTATTTGCGATAGTTCTTCGGGATAATAAATTATCATAATAATAATGGCTGTAAAAGTATGGCTATACCAATAATTATAAGGGCTGGTTCGATACCAGTGTGGTATCTAAGTTTTATGTAAATATACTTGTAAAGTAACCGAATCAAAGTATCATTTGATGTATTTGCGATAGTCCTTCGGGATAATAAATTATCATAATAATAATGGCTGTAAAAGTATGGCTATACCAATAATTATAAGGGCTGGTTCGATACCAGTGTGGTATCTAAGTTTTATGTACTACCTATGTATCATAGTGTCGGCTATTAGTCTGTTTCACTGATGTACCAGATGGTACAATATTATTATAGCGTATTAGTGACTGTGCAAGTATTGTCATACTAATAATTATGAGAAGTGGTTCGACTCCAATGTGGTTCCTATGTGATAAGTATCTGTGTTATAGTTTTAGATATTATACTGTTGTAACTGGTCTGAAACCAGGGTTGTCTTATATTGTAATATTTGGCTACGAGCCTGGTGTAATATGAAGTAAAATAATAATTATGTTGTGGTTAGAAGGCAGACAGGTTTTCTTGTCAGTTCTTTCCTGTCTACAACAGCTTTTGGAACTGACGTAGTATAACAGAATAAAAGAGTGATAAAACAGAATTGTATTTATTGTTTAATTTCCTTGGTTCAAATACATAATTACAAATGGCATCCTGTTTATGGGTATATATAGTAAGTTATAGACATATATATATAGTTACCCCAAATTTTACCCCCCCAAATCTAACATCAGAAGTGGGATTCGCAAAAACCGAATTCTAATACAAATTGTACAAGTTTCAGATTGTATCTGCATCTGGGAGGTTTGCCAAAAGCCTTCTGTAATATTTGCTACCCACTGGAGCAATGACTGACGGCTCAGCTATCTGCAAGGCAGTGAAATCCAGCATCAATTTGCAGAGGTACTGCGAAGCAGTGTATTTCCAAACCACCAACAAAAAAGTGCACAAAAACGGTATTATAGCTTTTGTGATTAATAAGATTCAAGTTGGATAGTGAACTTCCTGATAGTTCTAATTGCAAACCACTCGGGCTGATCACTAACGAATAATTTTAAATTTTCTGGCTGGTATCATTGATATAATACTGGATTTCATATTTAAAGCTACCCTATTGAATAAAAAAAGAAAGTAATGATCGAACGGTTTATTTTCTTAAACAAAATATGTGGCTTGACTAATACCTATAGCAAAGTTAATCTTTGTGGTGATCTGAAATGGTTTGATGAGATTAAGTGGTGTTAATATTCTATACCTATTCTAAAAGTTTGGTGATAAGAATTAGTGGTGTTAATATTTTGTATTCTAAAATAGTTATTTTGGTACCTGACAAGTAACCTATTAAGATATATCAGGTTGGCCGAACAGTTACTTATTTATGATTACTATGTAAAGTAGATTTTATTTGTTATGGGAATTACTAAAAGGGTATGTATACACATACACCGTGATAAAAAGATTGAAGACATTCTTAATTTATTTGGATTCATCTCTTTACAATTTAAGTTATTGATACTGATACTCATTAATGTGTGATGGTTACCAGGACTTTAAAATACGACCCATTTTTTTTATTTAGTTGGACACATTTTCAAGTTATCTAAGACTAAGTAAACTATGTAAAGCCAATAAAGTCAAAAGTCATTTAAAGCCAATGAAGTAAAAGTACAGTCGGTCCAATATTAAAGTAAAAGTACAGCCAACTCAATATGAAAGTAAAAGTACATTCGATTCAATATTAAAGTAAAAGTACCTAACGTCGATTGAATATTAAATTCAAATTAAAAAAAAAACATTTATTCCGCATGGACTATTAAATCGGAACTTGCAACACGTCAATATAAAAATAAATATTAAATACTAGTTTAGCAAATGGACCACCGACCAGTTCGAAACGCGGAGTACAGTCGATGCAATAGTAAAGTTTATTAAAAATAAGCTACAATAAATACAATAATATAGTAAATTTCAGTCAAAGTTAAGTCAAGTACAGTATATAATAATCTATGGTTGAAACGAACTAAATTCGAATTATAAAAAAAAAGACAATAGCGTTTACACTAAGTATGTACCACAAAGGAGTACAATAGGTATTATTTTATTATGGATTTACTAACACTTTGAGATCAAAGTGCAGTTCAGAATGGCCGTGATATATTAAAAACATTGCTATTTGTGTTACTATATATATGGTGTTATTGGCTTTTGGCATTAATGGTGGTTATAAGTAAAAAGAAAAAGTAAGGATGAGACTAAAGACTAAGACTAAGACTAAGGTTAAAATACGAGACTGTAATACCTCGTGGAGAATACGAGTCTTACATCTCGGGTAAAATACGAGACTTGCATCTCGGGTAAAATAAGACTGTTATGATCAAATGACGTGATGCAGAATTAATGTAATGGTAAATTTATAGATGGTGTTTGAAATGATAAAGTTTAGATTATTCCGTTAGATTCGGAGGTAATCAATATTCGTAGATAACTGAACAATAACAAGACATTTTATAAAAGTTCAGATTATCCGTTGGATTCGGAGGTAATCAATATTCTTGGATAACCGAACAATTACAAAAGACATTTTATAAAAGTTCACATTATTCCGTTGGATTCGGAGGTAATTAATGTTCTTAGATAACTGAATAATAACAGAAGATAATATATATATATATATATTTTACACACATTTTATAAAATGTTTTTTGCCCTTCTACTATGCTAAGATTTCATAAAGATCGAAGACTAAATAATGTTTAAATCTTAAGTTTGAGACAAAGTACCAAAATGTTGTTGAATATCTATATTTTTTTGGTGTTGACCATTCTTTTTGGGGTAAATTTGATACTAAGAAAAAGTGTTTTTCTTTTATGTATAAATTTTGTATTGCAAAAAAGTGATGCAAAAGAAATATAATATAACGACTAAGTTTAACTATGTAATATGTGATCGCAATTTGCAATAAAATTCGTTGTATATACTTCGAGAGCGAAGTAATTGTCAGTATGGCCGTGTTAGAATCATGTTAAAATATGGAGTGGCCAGCGATCAGGTGAGGTGTAGCTTGATGTATTATAGTGTATTAATATTACTATAAAGAATATTTTAAAGGATTTGTAAATAAGAAACTACTTTATACAATATTTTTATAAGTGGGTAGGTGAAAATCATTCGATGCAATGTGACGTATCAAAATGTTATAAAAAGACGACCTGCAATGTCGTCGGGACAGTTGCTCCCGAGCCGTCGAAGTGTGAGGTACGATATACCTCTGTTATATTTATAATGTTGTGAATGTAGTAATAACTACTGTTATAGTGAATAATATAATAGTGGATTGGTATTTAATAAGTAATTGAATTAGCAATTATAACTAAATACCCACTTTGAGTGTTCCAAATATTGTGTAACTAAAATATACTTGTAAAGTAACCGAATCAAAGTATTACTTGATGTATTTGCGATAGTCCTTCGGGATAATAAACTATCATAATAATAATTGCTGTAGAAGTATGGCTATACCAATGATTATAAGGGCTGGTTCGATACCAGTGTGGTATCTAAGTTTTATGTAAATATACTTGTAAAGTAACCGAATCAAAGTATCATTTGATGTATTTGCGATAGTTCTTCGGGATAATAAATTATCATAATAATAATGGCTGTAAAAGTATGGCTATACCAATAATTATAAGGGCTGGTTCGATACCAGTGTGGTATCTAAGTTTTATGTAAATATACTTGTAAAGTAACCGAATCAAAGTATCATTTGATGTATTTGCGATAGTCCTTCGGGATAATAAATTATCATAATAATAATGGCTGTAAAAGTATGGCTATACCAATAATTATAAGGGCTGGTTCGATACCAGTGTGGTATCTAAGTTTTATGTACTACCTATGTATCATAGTGTCGGCTATTAGTCTGTTTCACTGATGTACCAGATGGTACAATATTATTATAGCGTATTAGTGACTGTGCAAGTATTGTCATACTAATAATTATGAGAAGTGGTTCGACTCCAATGTGGTTCCTATGTGATAAGTATCTGTGTTATAGTTTTAGATATTATACTGTTGTAACTGGTCTGAAACCAGGGTTGTCTTATATTGTAATATTTGGCTACGAGCCTGGTGTAATATGAAGTAAAATAATAATTATGTTGTGGTTAGAAGGCAGACAGGTTTTCTTGTCAGTTCTTTCCTGTCTACAACAGCTTTTGGAACTGACGTAGTATAACAGAATAAAAGAGTGATAAAACAGAATTGTATTTATTGTTTAATTTCCTTGGTTCAAATACATAATTACAAATGGCATCCTGTTTATGGGTATATATAGTAAGTTATAGACATATATATATAGTTACCCCAAATTTTACCCCCCCAAATCTAACACGCGCATCAACGTTTTTTTATTTGGGCAAAGGTACAAAAATAGCCAGTATTACTAATAAAGTAAATTAATATTTTTGTGTTTTTGTTACAGATAAATGGTTGTAATTTATTGTCAAAATTAATTAAATTGAAGAATTAAATGTTTATTTGTTATATTTTATTTCCCAAAGTTAATTTTATTCATAAAATATTGACCACTTTCTTGACATAAAACCTCTTTGCTAAGATTTTTAAAAGTATCGTTCACGGAGTATCTTAAAACTTTATTAAAAAAAAAACACGTGCCTTTTACATTACATTATCGCACAAGTACGTAATGAGATACATTACGATATTGAAATTGGTGTAATTACAACCACTTTACGAGCAAATATGTTATAAAGAATATTACAACCGAAGTTACTAATATTCCTTGTAACCCCTCCAACTAAACTAAATTGCTTGTGCTAGGAGTGGGTCACGTCAGTAGTGTAATGGCCAGGATCGAACCCGGGACCTCTCGTTCGTAAGGTCGACTCCTTAACCACTAAGCTACCGACGCTTCACTCTTCTTCTTCTTCTCTCTTTATATTCATTATATTCCGCACCTAAAAGAAAAAGCTAAGGTACCTGGAAGTGCGTGGTGGCCTGCGTGGTGGGGAACATGCCGTGCTCCTGGAACAGCTTCAGCACCAGGTGGCGCCGCTGCTCCAGCACGCGCCGGTGCCCCGCCTCGCCGCGCGCCGCCGCGCCCCCGCCCACTCCCCCGCCGCCGCTGGCCGAGCACGGCGTTCGCGGGGACATCTCCTCCATGCCCTCGGTCACCGCTGACAGGGAGGAACGTGTTATTGAGCGTACTACAACAGTGTGCGATAAGGTGAGACTTGCGCTCTCCGCTCTATATAGATAATAGGGTATTTGACTAAGTCGTCGATTCTTCCCAATACTGCTTAATATGATAGCTTGTTCTGAAAGTAAAATATTGCATATCTAAACTGAAGCGATGACTTTTCATTAGTTGAAATTCCCAAAAAAAGTCAAAATATAAACACTATCAAATTCAATTCAAATTTATAACTTTTTAGATTCCTCATTAAATTGTAAATAACTTTTATTATGAACAATATAAGTGTAAACGCAACATAGTAAATGCGATATTATCTTGCACTCCATACATTTGCACTACGCGCTATCGAAGCGTGACGTCACAATTTCATACGATTTTGTATGGAGCATTTTCGGGCGACGACGCGACAAACTGAATTTTTCAAAATCAAATATCTTGAAAACTATTTGTCGTACGAAAATTTTACTTTTACAGTTCATTATATTATAAGACAGTGGTCATTTTTCTAAAGTAAAAAAAAATAGTCAAATAGCCCATTGTGTTGTTCCCGAGAACAACAAACAATGCAGGGAAAGCTTTTTAAGATACTTCTATTCGAAAAGTGTCACTTTGTTCCTCTATGGAGCGAAGTTGCTCTTTTCTGTTATAACTTTTTAGCGAGCGGAAAGTGATTCGAATTTGGAACACATATCTTCTATATATATAAAAATCAATTGCTGTTCGTTAGTCTCGCTAAAACTCGAGAGCGGCTGAACGGATTTATCTTATCTTGGTCTTGAAATGTTCGTGGAGGTCTAGGGATGGTTTTAAAGGTGAGAAAAATTCGAATAATTGCCGGGAACCGACATCCACGCGGGCGGAGCCGCGGGCAGAAGCTAGTCATTCATAGAAATCGAACACAAATTATACGAGTTACTGACTGATAAGTATTGGCCGTAAGGCGCGGAGACTAATGCTATTTAAAAAATAAAAAAAAACCGCGCGAATAACGTCTCTGTTCTTGTAATCATTAGGTTCATATTTTCTCATAGAATGAGGATGAAAAGTTACAACTTGCGAGCAAATTATTTTTCCTTCAGCTCCAAATCCAAGCTCGATCAGGATTCTACGTTACAATTCCGAGCTATAATGACATTCAATACTAATTAATTAATAACATAATTAAATTAACACAAATACAAAAACTTTGAAAAGTAAAAAGAACCAAAAAATAAAAACAAATATACAAGTACCTCTGATCTCACCTCTGTACGAGTCGAGGTTAAAGTCCGGTCCGAAGAAGGTGTTCCCAACCAGTTTGTTAGTGGTAGTAGTGTGGGGGGTGCCGTACGAATGTGGAGTGGGCATGCCGTTCCCGTTCATCATCTCTGACTCCAACTGCGGAGTCACTACTGTACTTTCTTCTTCTGTAAAATAAGAAATATGAATTCAGTTTACAATTAGATTCATCAATTAGCCCTATTAGTCAACTGCTGTTCAATGTTGGGAAGCTTTGGCCTACTGTTTCCATGCTGACCAGTTTTGTTGTTTGCGAGTTTTACTTCTCTCACAGTGATACACTTTGCGTATTTTTTATTTCTTGTATTGTATATTCTCCGTCACCACATGGATAGCAATTAGATTACTACAGACATATTCAAGGCAACTTCTCTGTGGAAACCCGAATCAATGCACAATTTTTAGACTATGTGCCAATGCACATAGTCTAAAAATTGTGCACTGATAAAGTCTGATCTTACAAAAAAAGTAAAAAACCTGGGTTGCAATAAAGGCAATAAAGGGTTGAAATAAAGATTGAATAAACAAAATGAATAATAAACTAGTAAACGAAAAAGATAACTCAATATTTCTTTTATATTTTGCTTGTTCTAGATCTGTAAAATTTAACTAAAGCAAATTCAATCACTAGTCTACAAGAATAATAAATTTTATAAAGCAGTTTTTGAGTGACAGAGATGACATCTGACTTCTATGGAGGAGAATGACATGCAAATAATAATTGATAAAAATAGTAGGAAACCAATTGAAATATTATTAACACAGTAACATTACATACCCATGCCAATCTTATTAATTTTCTTCCTAATATAGAGCTGTGGACTTCTTGGCACCACCATATTGGGACTGCACGCTTCAGGCTTAAATTGTGGCAAAATACTGAACTTCTTTTCGAAATTCACTGTCTCTAGAACCCTGTAAAGATTAGAAAAATAATATAATTTTAGTGGTAAGAAACAGCTCGAAAAAAGACTTTCATTGGCAATTGGGCGTTTTATTCTATATGTAAAAAAGAACGAATGAAATAGTTACGTACTTATCGCGGCCGTCTTCGTTGCCTTTCTTGAACAGGCTCTTTTTGTGTGATGGACTGGGAAGGTCCGCGTGAGGTTTAGGCGAGCCCATGTCGTACTGTGGACTCGTCACATCCATGGCGTTGCTGCAACTTGTAGGTATGTCGGTTCGAGGCCCATTGTTGCCGTTTCCGGAAGCCATGGACGTCACCGGTTCGTTACTGCCTGTGGAACCAGTTGATGTGCCTGAGAAAGAAATGAAACAATATGATTAGCACAAATATTTAATTTCGTATTAATAATAAAGGCAGGATTTTTTTTATACAGGACACGTCAATTTGACTTCACTTCGCCTGATTTTAAGCTAAAGGCAAAGTCTCGGAAAGAGGGTCACCATCATAAACATTTACTATGTTAACAGTGGTTGCACCCAGCTTGACGGCCTCATTAGATGCCTTTTCACGCCCCGCTTAAAGGACCCGGGACTGTAGGAAGAAGGAAACACGTACGAACCTCAGATAGGTAAAGGAATCTCTCTCTTCTTGATTTCAGAACTAAACTACAATCTACAAATCAATAATGTTAGTGAAAATATTATGGTAAAGAGCCATAGCGGCAAATATATGGTACCTATGTAAAATAATATTTATTAACAAGTTTTACTCTAAAATACGCGCTGTCGTAAATATCCTACATCTGCATACTCATGTATCTATACAAACACGCAATCTTTTTCTCTCAACGAGAGTTATCATTGATAAATTCCACATATAAAGATGAATTAGTATTATATTATAAACCTTACCTCGACTGAGTCGTTTCTGAAGTGGCGCCCTCCCAAGCTGCGCAGGAGTTGGTGCCAGTGGGAATGGACGAGTTTCTTCCACAGGAGTTTCCCATTGACTAGATATAAAAAATATACATTAAGTACTTTACATTCCTAGACTTCCTATAATATCTAATTCGGTGTTAGTATTAATAAACGCTTAGAATTTTAGAGTAAACATATTGAATTATACTTACGTAGTAACAGGTTTAGGCAGAGATGTGCTGTTACTTTGAGATACTATTACGGACTGGCCGCTCTGTTGGTTCTGGATATGAGGCTTGCTTGTTTCTATCTCTGTGAACAAAATAATGTTATATCATGGCTAAATATGTTTAATTTTTTCTATGATTTGATGATGATTACTCCATAACGCAATTATTTAAACATTTTTATAATGCATACTAGCTGTCCCGGCGAACTTCGTACCGCCAATTTTTTCCTACCCTCGTGGCGTCAGATCCCGTTCCCGCTGCACCATTTAGGGGGATGAAAAATAGATAATAATTAAATGACGATTGATCATTTTTCTACCGGAAAGAAAAAATTATTAAATTACTAAAATGGCTATTAAAAAATAAGGGTTGATCGTAGAAGGGTGAAAATTGAGGATTGTATGAATTTTTGTATGTTGTATCATAAAAAAATAGAAATTAAAATTTTTGTCTAAATAATAAAAAATAAAATTTAAAGGTTTTAGGGGGATGAAAAATAGATGTTGGCCGATTCTCAGACCTACTCAATATGGTCACAAAATTTCATCAAAATCGGTCAAGCCGTTTCGGAGGAGTATGGCAACAAAAACTGTGACACGAGAATTTTATATATTAGATGTGGTACTTTTTTGCATATCCTATTCTCATGATACCTTTTTCCGTCTGGGATAAGCAAAGACAATAGCCCGCCATGTGCTTCTCTTTTCAAGAGCATATTCTACTGTAATTAAATCTTCCATAAAGGCCTATGGGTTTCAACTGCCCATTTCCACGTGCCTTTCATACTTGGTGTCTCAGAACGTTTTGATATTATCCGATTCGATACCAGTGTCGGACGATGATGGTCGACAACCGATATTTGACAACACAGCGGAGCCGACAGCTCCGATATCCGATATTGGTCGGGATAATGTGTAATTTCAGACATTTACTTCTCCCGATAATGGATCGCCGTCCGACATGTCGGGTCGGATAATGTGACAACGTTCTTATTGTGACTGAATGTTACTGACCTGTGTTAAACGTTGGCACATAAGTAAGTCTCTGAAGATGAAGGCAATGCATGGAGTCGCTGCCTGGACTCTCGGCCACTTGGCTGGGCTTGATCAACAAGTTGCCTGACGCATCCAGTGATAATGTCAACGGACCTGTGGACAAAACATCATTAACTTTTAAACTCTCGCGTTGCATAATAAATGAATCAGCCTGTGACCACGGCCCGGTGTAACATGGTCGAAACGTCAGGCAAATCAAAGGTACGTATGTACCTATACCATGATCGCGTTTATTCCCGTTATTATTATTGTAAAACATAATTATATTGATTAATTAAGTTGCAGTGCATATTTTCTAATGTTTTAGTATGCGGTAAATAGATCGCCTTCTAATATGCACAATTTTTAGTTTAGTAATTTATCATTATAGTTCTAGAGTCTTTGTTAACGTCTGGTTTTACTTTCCAAAGACAAAGAAGTGAAACTTTTTATTCTCTTATTTCATATTTCTTCTTTTATTCATCTTAGCGCTGTTTTTGGTTGCAACAGAGGCCTTAACCTCGGAGGTCAAGGTCTGCTTACTCTTTCTCTTCCTTTTTGTTTGGCTTATACGACGATTGTGGCAGCTACTACCACCTAACCTCCCAAAACTTAGAGAAAACCTCGAAACAGTAGCTGTACCCGCTTGCGGCTGATGTTGGCTTAACCCTAAGTTATTGATGGTGCCATAATGTGGATAGCCTTTTAATTATGTGCTATGAAATTTTCTCACAATGAATATCAAAGCCTACGATACTAAAGAATCATGAACTTAAAATAAATCTACTTACAAGGAGAATTATCACCAATATTCTTCCTGACAAACGTCAATCCTTTCAGTACAGCATTACTCAACGCAGTCGAAGTAGGCGGGGGTGCGGAATGAGGCGCGGGGTGATGACTGGCCACCCCACTGGAGATCACTTGCACCCCACACGTGTTCGTAGGCGAGTGCATGATAGACGCGATGGCATTGTCTAGAGCGGCTTGGGCTGAGAGGTTGCTAGTGACGGCACTGCCGGCGAGAGAGATGCCTTGCACGCTGTGTGATAAGCTGACGGTGGCGGAGGCGGGACTGGCGTGCGGAGAACTCGATACTTGGTTGGATAGTACTGGTTTGCTAACATGGCTGAAGCTCCACTGTCTGTGACTGTCCCCTGTGGTGCGAAGAGTATGGTTATTATAGTAGCTTGGCGGACATTTTAGACTGATATTAACGGAGACTTCTGACTGGTATTCATGTTATTATTCATGGAACACACTAAGGCCCGTATTCTAGAATGGCACTCAGCCTAAATCTCGATTTATCTGAGGACAGATTGTATCCATACTAATATTATAAATGCGAAAGTAACTCTGTCTGTGTGTATGTATGTTACGCTTTCACGCCTAAACCACTGAACCAATTTTGATGAAATTAGTGATAAATTAGACCATGAGAAAAGACATAGGCTATGTTTGGTCGCGATAACCGACATCCACGCGGGTGGAGCCGCAAGCAAAAGCTAGTAGACAATATGTCAAACTATCAACCTGTCTATACCTCTATCTCTATGTGATCTGTCCTCAGATAAATCGCGATTCAGGCTGAGTGCCATTCTAGAATACGGGCCTAAAACTGAGAAGAAGTCTTACCTGCATCCGCGTGGGTTGACTTGAAAGCACCGCCAGTAGGTTGAAATCCCTTAGGACCGCCTGGACTAGATGCAGTTATACTGCCAAGAAGATTATCCGAAGAACCGGCCCTGGAAAAGAATTCATGTTGAAAAAATCAATCGAATTTTGAAGAAACATGTAATAAAATTAGTAACTATCATATCGAAACACGATAGAAGTAGGATTTAATTGCGCCAACCACTATCGAGTGAAGTTCCGTGATATACGTTTTCCGTATAAGCACAAACCTATGCCGCGAAAGCAATTGTGAGACGAAACCTCTTAGAATCACGATTGGTACAATAGTAACATATGAAAGGCAGGCACTTTAGGCTCTACGCACTTATCTAATACAATTGGTATGTGTATGTGTTATCTTACCTGGCTTTAATAGGTTTAGGTCGTCTAGTGTGGTCGTGGTGCGAAGGCAAATAATCACGAGTATCGAGTCCCTCTGAATCTGAATCGGTGACTTTCTCGCCACACTTCAAGTCGATTTCTATAGTTTGGTTTGGCACGGGAGGCTCTTCTAGCGGCTGAGATGGCTGAAAATGGACACATTTTTCAGTAAATCGCTATATATTGATTTAATTGAAATTAATTTTAGACATAAAATAAAGGTTCTTTTATCTACTTCATGTGTGAAAACGTTGCTTTTTTGTGAAAATGTGTCTACGCCAACCTTGTGGTCGACTATTCGCAATAAATCCGAATACACTCTGTACGAGTACGTCCGTGGCATGTTGTTAGACTAGCATGTTAGCCCTAGTCTGACAATATTCAGACTAGCGCTGACATATTGTATAGAACAAGATATCCGCTGGCTCGCGCATTCTGTCAGATTACGACTGCTTGACCAATAAATCCGAAAACAATCGTTAATTTTCTAGTGTCCGTAAGGGTGGGATTAGACAAGCTCTACAATAATAGAATTCGTTTTAAGTTTAATTGGCATGAAATGACCTAAAACCACGTGTATAATACATACCATCTGTTCGTCATCACTGAGTTGCGGCGATCCAACATGGTTGTATGACACGACAGGAACTGGCAAGTCCGAGTTTGCGTTCATGTTGCCACCGTTTGGCACATCTGAAGGAGTCCGTGGGCTCTGTGGGTAATGAAACAATGTACATATACGATGGGATCACATTCCTTCCCTCTGAAAATTCGTACGGGTAAACTACTATTCCGAATCATGCCATTTTGTGAATCTGGCATTCAGTTAATCTGGCTTTTTGAGCTATTGACATTATGCGACAATCTATTATCTGCCATTTTACGACTTAAAAGTCCTTTTGCGTTTTTGTCATTATGCGCTTAATCCCGTTATGCTTGTTAGGCTTTAGGAGTGTTCATGGTTTCTTGTGATAATCCGGCTTGAAGGACCAAAACAGTGTCTAATTATGGTAAAATGATTTTACCGAGATTGCATTTACATAAAATATTTATTTTTCCACATTATATAGAATGAAACTGCTTCATGGATAATACTATACTCCATTCTGTTAGTCATTTTTATTCTAAAGATAAAGTTTTAAAAATTACCTGCGGCATAGATCCAGTTGGATCTTTGCTACTGGAAGACTTTCTGCGATCCTTGTTGCACCATTTCCATTCGGGGTGCGCTTTGAAATGAGCTTCTTTCACCTATAAAAGATAAATTATAATTGATCATTAATATAGTTTATAGAATTCATAGTTCCGAATACGGACTAAATTTAAAGTCTAGCTCAAGGTCTTTTACAAGATAAAGACGTTATAAAACTCTTATAAAAAAATTATAAAACTCTAACTAAAGCCTTATAAAACTGAAGAAAATCAACGTACCTCCGAAGCCAGCTCGTTATACTTCTGTTTCTCCTCAGGTTTGAGTGAGTACCACCACTCGCCAAGTATCTTGCTCACAGTGCGATTGTCCTGATTCGGATGCATTTGATGCACGATCTGGCGGTGACGCTTCGAGAAAATCATGAACGCGTTCATTGGACGTCGGATACGACTGCCCTTCTGTAATGAAATAATTAAAATCACTGCTATAAATAGAGCAGATATGACTTCCATACTAATATTATAAACGCGAAAGTAACTCTGTCTGTCTGTCTGTATGTTAGCTTTTAAGCTTAAACCACTGAACCGATTTTGATGAAATTTGGTATAGGAGTAGATAATACCATGAGAAAGGACATAGGTTTGGTCGCGATAACCGACATACACGCGGGCGGAGCCGCGAGCAAAAGCTAGAAGTTAAGTAAGACTTCTGGTGAAGAGGTCGGCCTTACTATTGAAAGGTTCTTCCTAATCAACAGTTTTCAAATTCTGGGCATTAAGGTACTGAGGGACGTGAATCCACTTCGAACACAAGCAATTTAGCTTATCTGGAGGGGATTATTAGTAATTTTTGTTACAAAAATTGTCTAAAAAAATATACTAGCGTTGTTACCGATTGAATCAGAGTCTTTCTCCTCAGAGCCCGAGATCCGCTTACTCCTTCTGCTTTTGATTTGACTTATAACGCTGCCGTTCCATTGACGCGGAGCGGGGCGGAGCGGAGAAAGATTAACCAATAGGATTACATAAAAAAAACTCCGAAAGCAGCAGGAGCGGAGATCTCCGCGTCAATGGAACCGCAGCCTTAAACTGTTAGGGAAGCGAATGGCTTCTGACTTTTCAACCCTGAGAGGAAAACCAGGGTGTCATCCGTCAGCAGGTACCGTATTACAGGTTAAGTTGGTTCAAAATACGTAGATACGTAGTCAATTAACCTATCGCAAACCACTGTTGGACATAGGCCTCCTCCGATGTTGGGAGGCGATGGCCTACTGTTTCTAAGCTGCCTGGTTCATAACGAGTTTTTATCTTGATATATCCTACTCTCGCAGTAATATCCCCAGCATATTTTTCCGTTAGTCGCCTCTTACGACACCCTTCGGATGAGCTGGGTTGGTGATACTTGTATTCTTTCACCGTCACCACGCGGAGTATATACAGTGTGTATAATTATAAAACCTTACCTTTTCCGTAGTGCTGGCTGGAGAGTTGAGCGAGGATGTGTTTTGAGAGGGTCGTTTGTTAGAGTCATCGCCGGCCGGCGGCGTGTCCTCACATTCAAACACTTCGTCATCTTCATCAGTGCACATTGGGGGATCTGTGGAAGAATTTGTCGTTAGAAATAGAAGGAATTTGAAATACGATACTCGAGAAGCCCACTTTGATACTCCACACTACAGAAAACACTACTTGTTTAGCTAGCTTTCTGCTAATACTGGTATAATCACTTTATAATATGTTTTTAATTTCACATTTATGAAAATATGATTTAGTGTTTAACTTTTGTATGCAGTTTATTGTTCACATTATACAGATCTATGGACCGTAAATAAATATTAGTAATACTAACACACTTTATGCTCGATACAAACACTGTTATCGGATTATTTATATACTAAGCTGTCTACAATCAGCTTTATAGGTAGAAAAAATGTACATGAACACAATTATATTTTAATTGAAATTTACAAATGTCTTTACAAAGCCCAGTTAATAGTTTTCACTAAGAAATGCAAATTGCGTTACGCGTAAAATAATTTTCAAAATCAGACAGTGATCATCTACCTTTCACGCAAACTACCAGGGTGGGGGCGTGAGTAAAGGATGGGAGAAGTGTTTCTTTGTGAATTAGGGAGGGAAGGGACAAAGTGCGAGGGCATTAAAGGGGGATAATGTGGGGGAAGAGAGAAAGGGTGGGAGTGGGTTAAGAGAAAAAGAGACTACTGTTCGTGATCGATACTCACCAATAGATTCTGTCTTGATCTGATCCTCAGTCTTGATAGTCGGCGCCGGCGTGTGGGGTGTGTGCGGGGTGTGGGGTGTCCGCGGGGTGCGCGGGGTGCGCGGGGAGGCGGGCGCGGCCGGCGCGCTGTTCATGGCGGGCGGGGGAGGCGACGCGCTGAGCAGTGGCACTAGAGACTGCCACGGAAATGTGTTGCCGGATACTGTGGACAAGATACGTCGATTGTTAGGAGCAGTAAACAAACCAAATCTTGAATGCGGATAAACATACTTAGATACTTTTTTTTTTGTAAATACTTACACATTATACATAGAATCACCCAGACCAATGCAAATAGCCATATTCATGCATACAAATATTTGCACTGAGCGGAGATCGAACCCGCGCCACCTGCGTTCACAACCGCTACGCCACAGAGGCGGTTTTTAGCTCGAGCCATATATCTCGGACCGAAAATGTGCTCAAAATAATTATGCTCTATACGCACAGTGCACGTTTCTGGGATGTATTTTGAAGATAGCACTGATGCTACTGTGGGGGACGTGCACAAATTCACCAAGGGTAGATTATTACAAAACAATCCGCGCGTGACAGGGCCTTTCATATATTGCGATTTAGATTCAGGATATATGGTTCGAGGAATAACTACCCATAGATTAACTGCGAGCACTGTACCGTTCCCACGGTACAGTCAGCATCAAATCGATGTAGACTACCAAGTACTCAAAATGATCTCAATACCTTCTTATAATGATGTTAATACTAAACTGTTATATTGATTTAAATTGTATTATCCTCCGAACTAAAAGTGGGTACCAAATAGGAGAACATCAGCAAGAAGGGGGAATATCAAGGTTCACTAATGCTGACTGTACGCGCTACGTGGCGGGGGACAAGGTAAAAAAAGAGAAAGAAATAGCATGAAACTAGAGCGAGCGAGATACCGCTGCTAGCACTCACGGCAGTATTATCGCTTGCTCGTTCTCATTTATGAACACCTCCAACGCCCTTCAACCTCACCTGTTAAACTTCTTCACAAACTATAATTTTAATTACCAGGTATATTTTATTTTAATTAATTAGCATTATAAATTGCACTGCCTCATAGTAAAGTTACGACGCAAATGTGCAAGCATCTAGATACAAATGTAATTAATACTACATAAGTTCGTACCGTATCGTAATATCGTATATCAGTGACGTGTAACCAAATATTTGTATTAACAATATACTTAAACAATCAAATAATATGGATTTCAGTTCGATGTAAAGCGAACTTTGAGGGACTACGAAAGATTAGACATTCTTTAGCAATGGATTTATTTAATTCTATGATAAAGTATTCCTATCTTATTGGCGTATCGACTTTCGAATGTGCAATAGGTATACGTTATCTAGACAGTTTGGAGTCCAACTTGACACACACAGATAATCTATATACCACCGCTTTTTTACCATTTAGGCAGCAGACAAGCCTACGGCCCACCTGATGGAAAGTGGTTACCGTGGCCTATGGCCGTGGCTCACCTGGTGTTGTACATGTACAACACCAGGTGAGCCACACTCGTGTTGCCAACCCTATAAAATTAAAGAGCATCTGTGCCGTTTATGCAGAAGACAAAGCAGACCTAGGCATTGGTCATCCCACTGACAGCACAAATTTCTCCAACAAGTTCTGGCTACACTACTCATAGCAGAGCTCCTTCCACGACTCGCTAAGATTAATATACCATTGTTAAATTAGTCGAGTGTATGTTGCATTGCGTATTACAGTGAGAATGTGAAGGTGGTCGTATTTCGACCATACAGAGTACATATCAATGCTTGTCCAAAACGACATTCGTTTTACACACCTTTTTATTACGGCATTTCCTTTGCAGTGCTAGATAGAGAGAACTTAGTAATATTTTATTATAATGTACTGATTAAGTGATAACTTACCGATAATTGTGTGTGACGTAGGCGGGGGCAAAACTGGTAATAACTGGTTGGGGTGGACTATCACTGCGCTGCTGTTCACGTTGTTTACCTGTCGGAAAATTTAGATTTTAGTCATGTGCATTATAACGCAATTTTGAAAATACATTTTTCGGACTCTTGATGTCCAGAAAACGGCTTTGACTGCAATGATTCTGATTGACATTCATAAAACTAGATATTGTCAAGTACATCGTAGATCTAAGGCAGTTTCATAAAATGTAATTCTACAGTCCATCAAATCTAAGAGGTACCGTTTGACGTTTCATATTTTTCAAACCGAAACAACTTTGTTCATACGTACATTATTCAGTTTCGATAACCTTTTTCATAAAACCATGAATTTAGAAAGATTTCATTATTGTATCTAAAAATGTACAATTCTTAATATCTAAATGTAATTGAAAACTTTCAAACAAAGCAAAATAACACATATTTACACAGTAAATAATTTCTAATAGTTATATTCTTGACCTCATTACAAAGTTACGTAGTTAGGTCACTGCACGTAGTGTTGCGACTCTTCGGATACACTTGTATGCAAAAAAATCGTTTACATATACGAAAAATCGAATGTATTATTTACAAATTACACTTGACAACCAAACAAATATTTTTTCATGTGAATGGGATTTATCTCACATATTACGATTACATAACTAAATAGTTATGTAATCGTAAAATATGAGATAAAACCCATTCACCAAAAATACGTATTTATAAATCAAATATATTTGCTTCTTTAAAAAGTTGTCGAAAGCGATTTGTCGATTTTTGATTTTCGCGCCCAAATAAGTCGGGGTTTCTCGCGCTAACGCTGTCGAAATAGTAAATGGAGTCAGGGATAGTGTTTTTTACATTTATTTTTGTGTATGATAGTATGGGTTTGCATATTACAGAGAAATAAACAAATTTTTAACAAGCACATCCATTGATTTTACAATTACAATTTTTTCTTCTAAGTCTTATTTCTACGTCTAAAACTAATAAAAATAAGGTATGTAGAACCCATTCACAAAAATGTTGTTGCCTGATGTTATAAATTAACGACGTTACTGCGCGACCGCATAATGCACTGAATACACAGATACCCTAAAATAAATTAATTTAATTATTTTTAGGTCAATAGGCAAAATCGCAGGTGTCCAAGTCTCTACAATTTTTTTTTTCTGGCAACACTGCCAACTACAAGCGCACGCGGTCCGCTCGGTCGGTTCGGCGTCAGCAGTCTCTCGCCATCTTGGAAGCTGACTGTGCGCGTACTTGCTTTCTCGTTTGTGTTTTACAATTTGTGACTTGGCTATTACTTTTCTGGACTGATCATTCTTTATCCGTTTAACTTGGCAATATTTATACTGGACTCCGAACTAAGCAAGTGTTTATTAATAATGTCGAAAAGAGGACGTACTTTGAACAGCCAGGCTCGTGAATTGGTGGTGAAATTACACGAGTATTTTGAGCGTGAATCTCAAAATGGTGGACTTCTACTGCCAGTTACACAAGTTCGGGATCGCGTCGGTGAAGCTCTCGGTATTGGTAGCCGCACCGTTGGCAAAATATTAAGTGAAAAATATGGGCCTTCGGGGAGTGACAGTAACGTACTTCACACACCGAAAAAACGAAAAAGAAATACTGTGACAGGCATCGATGAATTCGATAGTCATGCTATTAGAAACCATATATACGGGTATTTTACAAGAGGCGAATTTCCAACATTGGCAAAGTTATGTGCAACTTTAAAAGATGCCGGGCTGTATAAGGGAAGCATAGTCGTTGAGAACGGTAATAACAGGAATTGGCTTCAGATACAAAAAAGTTGACAAACGAAAAATTGTTATGGAGCGACATGACATAATTATGCAGCGACTAACATTCCTGCGCGAAGTTAAACAAATTATAAACTGGGATAATGTAATATTTTTGGACGAAACTTGGCTAAATTCCAACCATTCTGTGCCGAAAACATGGACTGATGATTCTGAAGCTTCGTGCTCGAAGGTGCCGATAGGAAAAGGTGGACGCCTCATAATATGCCATGCTGGGTCAGCGTCTACAGGCTTCGTGGAAAACTCTTTATTAGCTTTCCAATCCAAAAGCACTAAAGAGTATCATAAAGAAATGGACGCAGTAAGGTTCCGAGAGTGGTTCTTAAATTTATTACAGAATATCCCTCCTAACAGCACAATTATAATGGATAATGCCCCATACCACTCTGTGCAAATTGATAAAGCACCTACGTCAGCCAATAAGAAAGCAGATTTGGTGGCATGGCTGCAAAGAAAAGGAGTGGATGCCGACATGTCACTATTAAAAGCTGAATTATTACAGTTAGTGAAATTGCATAAACCACCAAAACCGACATATGTAATTGACCAATTGGCCGAAGAGCACGGGCACAAAGTCATACGACTTCCTCCGTACCATTGCCAATATAATGCCATTGAACTGATTTGGGCCCAAGTTAAAGGTAATATTTTATAATATTATAATAATAACACGAGTACTTCTAACATTTATAATTTAAACAATGGTTTTCGTCTGCTATCAAATAGTTACATTATTGTTTTACAGGTTATGCAGCAAGACACAACACAAAACCACCCTTCAGTGTCAAGAAAATGGAAGGTTTATTAAAGGAAGCATGTGCCCAAGTTACACAGGAAGATTGGAGTAAAGTAGTACAAAAAACAAAGAAAATAATAATGGACGACTTCGAAAGAGACGTACACTTTGATAATGTAATGGACAATCAACTGGTCATTAATTTAAATGACGATGATGACGAAGACGACGATACTAGTACTAGTAGTGAATAAAAAAATATCCTAAACATTTCTTTTATTTAATTATAACAATTGATTTCTTAAAATTCGGATATTATAGTAATCGATCTCTTAAAGTTCGGATATTATAGTAATCGATTTTTTCATCCCATCCCTATCATTCAATTGTCAGAACTGTCAAACGGTACTTCTTAGATTTGACGGACTGTAAGTTTAGGCCCAATTCTCACTGTAAGAGCAGCGGCTTCTTTGATATTTCAAATAAATATTACAATTTTAACTACAGGAGGACAAGTTAATTATCAGTTGCAAGCAAGGTGGAATCATTTCTCGTAACAAATTCTGGCTGACGCTTTCAGTGGGAATTGACCTTAAGTATTGTTTACCAGAATTCGATTTTCAGAAATTTAAAAAAGAAAGTACTTACATGATCACCATTATCTATAGACCGGTGTTCCAGCTCAGGCTCATTGTTGTTCATCTGTTGATTCATGTGACTCACTCGTGACTCTATCTGCAATGTGACGTCATATACCCATTAGATGTATACATATACCACAACCGTAACACGTATTTGTAAGACACTAGGTGACACCGATGGTCAAAGAGGTCACTACCATGTTATAGATAGCTATAGCACAACAGATAATAATCATCCGAGCGCCAACCCGGGATATGTCAAAAGTTTGCACTAAGGAGCCCCGGGTCCGCTCTCCTATTACTACGTTTTTTATTTATATTGTTGAGTTGAGTTTATGCGACTTCCATGCGACATTTCAGTGGAAATCTTGCTCCATGGCTTTTTATCATCTTCCATTATTGCCACAATAGTTTAATTAACTGAAGTCCACAAATAAGCGTCTCGATGTATTTTGTAAATACGTAGATGATGTCAAGTAGTATAGATACCTTTTGCAGGGCGCATATCTTCTTGAAAAGGGACCTCTTAGAACCCCATAAAGGTCATGTTAGGTATCTTAAAATACAGTGATCCGTACTTCCATACTAATATGATAAATGGGAAAGTAACTATCTGTCTGTCTGTCTGCCTGTCTGTATGTTACGCTTTCACGACTAAACCACAGAACCGATTTTAATGAAATTTGGTAAAGGAGTAGATTAGACCTTGAGAAAGGACATAGGTTATGCTTGGTTGCGATAACCGACACCTACGCAGGCGGAGCTGCGGGCAAAAGCTAGTATATTTATAATTACGATACGATTTATCATCAACAGAAGTTATTATTCTAACAGTAAGAGATTATATCATTCGAAGCTATAATTTTATATTGTACCTTTTATGTTTGATTAGGTATATCATTTGTGTTTCATACCTTAATGGTCTAATACAGGCTTTTTATACCACTCAGGTGGCAGACAAGCACGGCAGTTACCGCAGCCCATAGACACATCTATAGACGTGTAATATCAATAAACTAAAAAGGTGACAATTTATTTTTACAATACCGGTATGTTGAAAACAACAAGGTATTATATTTATTATTAGATCGTATAAATAACATAAGATGTGGTTAGTGTTTAATATATTGAACTCTGCGGTTAATAACAATTATTTTTAATTCAACTAAGTTTGTAATGAAGAAACCTAACCTATTGGATGGGTCAATAAAAATATTACTAACTTCAGAATAACACTGTAATCAACAAATGCTATTATCGTATATGACTAATTACTATGACGAAAATAAGCTGTTTTAGTAAATTGTGCCTCACTGTAGTAGGTATTAGGTGTGTGTGCTTGTATAATTGGCTATTTAGATAGCTGCACACGAATAGATACTGATTGCTACTACATAGGTACTTTACTATAATCACTATTAAATGGCCTGTATATAGTCTCTAATTACAAATATCGAGGGATGAGACATGTCAACGTGATAATTGTCGCGCGTCACTCAATCTAGATGTGTGATACTATGAATAAATTAATGATAACAATTTTGCTGTTACAGAAAAACAAATGTCTTTATGATTATAGCATAAATATTTACTGTACTATACGTTAAAATGAATACTGTGTGATTAAGCAGTATAATTCGTTACATCGCGCTGCCATAAAAAAGTCAAGTAAAAAATAGCCCTTAATTTTATTTTGACGGAACTCACTTTCGACCCGTCATATTCTAGGTCATACTCTGATCAACTGAGCTACCTGTACATGTCCTAGATAGACGAAATTCACGTCATACCTCTCAGAATGAGGGTGCAATCAATATTTTGAACATCAATGCAATTATACGAACATAACTTATTTAAATCAATCATTTGAGTCATACAAAAAGAACATAATACTTACGCTCACTTGTACAGGCTCCGAAGGTTCATTCTTTATAAGAATGTACTTCTTCTCCGGCGTATTCTGATTCAGCATCGTCACAAAATACCGTTTCCCCTGGTCTTTAATTTCAGGCAAATCGACGGGGAACAGTCTAGCCGCCGCCGGCTTCAAGATCCTCTTATGGTCTTCTATTACGCGAGTCTCGGATAGTTCTGGGGGTCGAGCATCTATTACGTTTCTTAGTATATTGTTCTCTCTTTGAGAAACCGTATGATCGTCATCATCATACTCCGAGACTCTTCTATGCAGAAAATTTTCATGGTTATTGAGGGGTGGGGACATGTCTGTATCACGACGGTACGGTTCGTGAATGCCGTTGCGTTGGTGGATAGACTGCCGATACAAATGTTCGACATCTATACCGTTTGATGTTGGTATGCTGCGTGGAATAACTAAATTGTGTGCGAGATCGCTAGTGTTGCGAATATTGTTTGCCACACTCGTTTGTATGCTCTGAGTAAAGCTGTTCAAATTAACGGATATGTTCGAAGACGTCAAGCTGGATAGTGCAGTGGTTGGAGCGTTTATACTCGTGTGAATGGAGTTTAGGTTGAGTCCTGATGTTTGAACACCAATTAAGCTCGATTGGGACACGCTGCTTGTTTGAACTATTGCTTGGCCGTTTCTGTTCGTTTCAACCTATAAAAATATTATAATAAAATCTATTAAAAAAAATAATTTAATAATAAAAAAAGCTCGGCTCTCAATTTTGTGTCGAACTATGTTTTTAAAAAAAGGCGTAGGTACTTTCATCGTTTGCTGTATAACTATTGTGGGCATAATCACAGAGTTGGTAATTCTGCTGAAAAGTTACATAATATAGGACTACTCAAAACTGTGTGATACCACTATTCTACACACTTTCAGCTAACTTACCACAAATATTGAGCTGAACACTTGCGTGTAAGGTTCATACAATCAAGTTAAATAGAAAGTAATGTTATAATACCTGGTAGTGATAGTTAGGTCCTGGTGAAACTCGAATAACACTGGTGGCAACACTGTTCACGGGCGAGCTGACTCTACTGGGCCGGACTAGCTCAGGCCTAGGGAGACACACGTGATAATGTTAGTTAAACAATACGGATCAAGGCTCGTCTTAGCATAACATCATATCTATCATGACGCTAACGTTTTGTAACGTTCGATAACATTCATCTAACAAAGACGATTATGAAGGACATATACATACATATAGGCACGCCTCAGTCTCTCCAGGGTAGGTAAAGACAACGGATCAATTATTTGACTCAGTCCTTTCATACCTACCTCATGAGGTTCCCTTTACTGTAGTATACTTTCTTAGAAGTGTAATGACTCATGGCAAGTAAAGTTAACACTTTGCAAGGTAGAGCAACACTGGGGGTGACCGGTGGAGCCGCCTGTCACCCTAGTCGAAGCAGGCCGCAGCGGCGGCGCAAAGTGCGCCTCCCCGTAACCAGGGCTAGATGGGGACCCTGTGGTCCCCACAACCCGAATGGGGCCATCTCGAAAGAGATGATCCTGGGTCTGCCTGGGTGCGAGAGATATGCTTTCGGCAATCTCACCTCCGGCAACCAAAGACCCAAGACGGCGTGCGTTTTAGTCGGTTCGAGTCCGACATAACCACCTCCACCGGCTCCGTGGGGGTGGTATCCGTGGGGATTTATCGAACGATAAAAAAAAAGCTAGGTCAGTCTTAGGACGGGTGCTGTGCCTCGTAGATTGTAAAGCACGCTAAACCGTCGGTCTGCGTTGTCATACGAGCATCTATGGCGGTCTTTACGGGTACTTGGAACCCCAAAAAGTCCGACAACTGGTCTTGGCACAAAAAATCGATATCGCCAATGGGTTGTGGTCAGATGGCAGTCGTTTCACGGAACGTTCAGGCGCTTTGCAGTTAAACTGGAAAGCCGGCCCCACCCGTGTTGGGAGAAGGCTGATAGGATGATACTTTCTTGGATGTGGTTTCGAATACTTTTGAATCGTGTGAAGACGTAAATGCTTTATTGGATAATATAATATATTAATGAACGGAACAACATAACTTCTCATACAAAACACTAACCGCTACAACAATAAATTACAATTTATCTTGCGCAACGTTTGCGCGAATTTTCTGTACGTCACAGATATTTTATTGCGTGCCGTATCATTGCTTCATCACTATCAGAATCGATCGGCTCACATTTGGCAATATACGATTATGGATTTTAGCCGAAGGATGCGAATATAAAACGGATAGTAAGTATAGAACAGATAGTCCCGAGGAGGGCCAGACCCCGAGGAGGGCCAGACCGTGGATGGCCGTCAGTCAGCCAGGGTGCGGAGTTACCTCTGGCCTAGCACCACGCCCCTTAGTCGGCGTGCGGTTTTAGTTTGTTGGAGTCCGACATAACCTCCCTTTCCGACTCCGGCGGGGGAGGCATCCGAGGGGAATACCGCACGAAAAAAAAATCAACAGATAGTTACATCGTTCGTTAGTAGTAAGAGATTAAATGGAATGTGACCAATAAATATATAAAAGTTAAAAATTGGTATGTCACAAATCGTGAACTAACAAACAACCAAAGCAAAATATCTTCGTTTTGAGGCAGTTATAAAGGTATAATAAGAGTAAAAGAAAATAAAAGTTCAAACCAACCATCCAGTCACACAAAAATCAATCAATTAGCCTATCGCAGTTCCCTGCGGGACATAGGCCTCTCCCAATATTGGGAGGATTTAGCCTATTGTTTCGACGCTGGCCAGACGGGTTTTATTTTAAAGAGTTTTATTTCGAGTATTCCTTCTCTCGCAGTGATATCGTCGGCATATTTCTCCGTTAGTCGTCTCGTAGGATACCCCTACGGATAAGGTGGAGTGGTGATACTTGTATTCTTTCTCCATCACCCCACACAAAAAGATAAGTTAGAAATGTGTTACAGTACAGCAGGGCGAGGTCCCTATTTCCTAGCGATTTTAAAAAAATTAAAGAAATGGCTTGTACAAAAATGTTTCTATAATATTGAGGAATTCTTAAATTACAAAAACCGCCACAAATAATAGATAAATAAGTATAATAGTTTAAATATATTATATGTAATAGTTTAATAAATAGTTTATAGTTAAGTAGGAAATGTGTAATTAAAGTGTATTATAAAAAAGTAATGTTAGGTAAGTTATAGAAGACTGATTATGGAACACGGCACGCATCCAGTTATTGTATTATATAATTTTAAATAACTTTGTAAAAATTTGTGCGTTTAATGTCTATAAGACAGTGCATAAAGCATTTAATATAATTATTTGTACTATCGAAATTTGCATGCCACTTACTGCGGCTAAACATGTTGTGCTATAATATTTAAGTTACTTGCTAAGATCTTTGTTACCATGTTTATGAGCAAATAAATTTCTATTTCTATTTCTTTAAAAAAAGTCAAACTTCGTCACTGATATGTTATTTACAAACATTAAAATCCAAGTGCCGCGTGATTCCCAGCTAAATAGAACTTGGGCCACCCCATCTCTTCCCATGCGGTGTACAAAGCGATTAAACGATAGGGCTGTTTAACATCAGACAGATATAATACAGTCAAGGCTCAGCCTCAAATGCATGGTTGGCGTCAACAATAGTGCCCGGATTACGGCAATAGGCTCAACCCCTATTGCGTTGAACCGTATAGAATGATTGGAGAAATGTGGGTGTTAATTCACCTCTGCCTAACCCTCCAGGGATATGAACGTGATTATTTTGTTGTCAGTCGACAGTTGTACAGTCGACAACTTTACATACAACATTATATGAAAAAGTGTAACAATATCTTTGTTAAAATCTGACAGCATGCAAATCATTATTCCATCGTTATGTGAGGTTACCTGATAAGATTATGATGAGGAAACAAAACAGGGTGATGCTGGGGCTGCGGTGAGGAGATCGGCTGGAAGAGATTATTGCCCAGGCCTGGAGATGCACCGCCGCCACCCACCGGGGAAGCGCCTGGGCTGCCTGACCGGGAACTGCCCAGAGATACTGAAAAAAATACATATGAGTTAATTTAGTTAGACAAACTATCTTGACAGTAGCTTGATAGGATTTAGGAGGCAAATTGCTCATTTCAATATTTGATTTACAGTACTTATGCCCGTATTCTAGAATGGCACGCAGTTCTGAATCTTGATTTACTGAGAACAGACGTCTCTTCGACCCATGAAGTTGATGACATATGTCTACATCACGACATCTTCTTTCAGCGATTTCATTGGTTGAAGAGATGTCTTGATTTTATCGATGTCTTCTGAAGCCGTGGTCCAGTGATAAATCAAAATTCAGAATTCCGTTCTACCGCATAAGAGTCCTACCGGCTTGCTTTGCAATGGGAAGCCGTGGTAGATGTTCATATTTACACCCGACCATTTCCACCGGCTTGCCTTTTGAAAAGTTGCATAGCATAACAACCCTGGGAGTATACGAGCTGGTTGGACTTCGTGGCATCACAAGCGCGTTATTTCGTGGTAACAAACACACTCACCCAACATATTGGCAGCCTCAGTCTCATCGGGGTCGAATTGACCCCTGACACGGTAGTGTGGCGGCGTGGTGTCAGACTCCCGAGAAGTCTCATCGCCCTCCACACCCGTTCCACTTGACGATAGAGATTTACTGCTACTTCTGTAACAAATGTTTTTCAAATTAATTAAATACGAGCTTATATAAAATACATGATGCTAAGCGCCAAACCCGAGAACGGCTTGACTGATTCGGGATTTTTTTTGTATGTTCCTGAAGTTTTTTTTTTTAAGTTCCACGGAATTTTTATGTAGCAGACGAACGGAAACAGGAACAGAATTCCACGCAGGCGTGGGGCAGGCCGTGGGCAATGTGGGCATTCATAGTCGTAATAAATAATAATTTAACCAGTTTATTGATTTTATCGCCACCAGCATAGAAAAACATTGCCACTTGATTTTTAAGACTTCTGATTGTCAATTTAAAGATTTTCTTTGTTGGTGTCATTGTTGTAGTCGTCTGTTAGTTGCTATTTTTATTTTAAAAAAAACCATTTCTTTTTAAACTGGTCCCTGAATACCAACTACGAACTATTTATGCATTCCCATTTTTGAGGAAGTGCGACTCCATGATATAACAATTCTCAAATCTGAACACGACATACCTAAATGTTATATTTCAATCAGGAAAATGGTACCATTTAGGAGCTGATAATGATAACGGATCACGTATAAGGACATATCTGTTTATAATTGAACGTTTACCGCCTATTACTGATTATATTATTTCCTACACTAATAAATGGCGTAAAATACATATCTTTAAGCGTAATACAATTTATTAAAGAGCTTAATAATAATTCAAAATGCTTAATAAGCTTCAATTTAGAAAAGGAATTACATTTGAGTTATAAATTTACTATGGTAAGCCTTTAAAAGGCTTTACCCTCTTACTATGGTAAACCTTCTTTTCCGTGGTACTATCAAATGATGACGGTATCATTCCTAGCAACACTAAACTCGTGGTGTCTGCCTCTTCTACCGTTGAGTTCTAATCAATGCTTTTTTACATATATTTCTATTTTTCCTTTTTTTTTAAAGCATATTAGTACTGAAATTACCTACTAATGTTCCCTCTAACCCCTCCGATATTTGTATGTGTAATAAAGCATGTACTTGTGTACAGGAATACATTAGTAACACTCCTGGTTTGCATATATCCACAGGGCACGGTAACCATTTTCCATCAGGTTGTCTGTCTGCCACCTGTAGTGATATTACCGAAAACTGCATCAAAATTGGATTGGTAGTTTCGGAGAAAATGGCAACATGGATTTGCACAAACAAACAAACAAACACACAAACATCCTCTCACCCCAAACGCATATGAAGTCTTCGTTCCGTCGTGGGTAATAAAATAATAAAAGTACGCCGACGGCATAATTGTGACAGACTTCAAGGTGTTAGTTCGGTCAATAATTAATTATACGCGAGCTTTATCCTCCGATTGGGATATCTACCTACATGTATATGACTCATAATATATTAATACGATAATGGGGATTTATTATGTTTAGATACAACCGAAATATAATCCATGTTTGTATGAATTTGCGTCGCGTCGTCATAAAATCATTTGACAAATAAACAAACTGTTGTAGTCGTACCCAATAAATGACGTAAAAAAACACAAACGACTTCAAAATAAACATGGAACTCTATCACTCAAATTGTGTGATATGAAAACTTACGACTGAAAAGGAACAAATTGATTCTGAAGGCGATTTTTACGTTTCTCTTTCTGACCTTTTTTTAGTAAAGGACACTTCAATTTGACTTCACCTCGCCTGATGGTGAGCTAAAGGCAAAGTCACGGCAAGTGGGTCACCATTAAAAACATGTACCACGTTAACAACCGGATTGAAAAGTTCACATAAGCGTTTAGATAACGGGTCTTCCTTCCACACTCTTGTATAATTGACGAAATTTGACCTTGCACCACTTTGCATTAACCGAACCAAACTACTGAGTGAACGGTCACTCACCTAAATCCCCGAAGGGGTAGGCAGAGGTGTATGAATACCCACATTCCGCCAACTATGATTTCCGGTCCCAATTTTATTAATTTAATTCACAATTTCATAAAAATTAAATTAAAAATTTAAAAAACCCCCGTCACAAAAAACACTTCCTAAAAGTTGAAAATAAATTAATAAATTTTGATTCAACGGTTGCCATGTCGGGGGACCCTAACTGGTTAAGCTTTCCGTTATATTATTGGAACAATTCAAGGTCCCCCGAGATGGCAACCGTTGAATCAAAATTTATTAATTTATTTTCAACTTTTAGGAAGTGTTTTTTGTGACGAGGGTTTTTTAAATTTTAAATTTAATTTTTATTTTATACTTTTTAAATTGATCTACTAGTCAAGCTCTTTCATTTGATACCCATATTGAGGGAATTATGAAGAAATATGTATTCGGACATGTTGTGGCGGCGGCCATCTTGGACCGATTTTTTTCAAACATAGCTAAGAACACTCCCGACTAATATACCTTTCAAACAAAAAAAACTAAATCCAAATCGGTTCATCCCTTTGGGCGCTACGATGCCACAGACAGACACACACACACACACACATACACACACACACACAGACACGTCAAACTTATAACACCCCGTCGTTTTTGCGTCGGGGGTTAAAAATTACAAATCACAAAAATACCATAAGATGCATTGAATATACAACACTAAATCATCATACATACTTAATTTTGGGCATCTGTGCCAGGACTAGACAAAATAGTCTGTATTCCAGGCATCAGCGCTCATCATTTTTTTATCAGACTTACAATTACGGTATTACACAGATTTACACTTCATAATCGTTTTTATGGCAAAGTAGACTGAGCTACAATCTAGTGTGCAATTTGTGTCAAAAAAAATCTGAAAAACCACGTAATAGGGAATGAGCCTATTGCCGTCAAGCGGGCACTTAGTCATAGGCTTTATGTTTACTGGATGGCAAACTGCCCAAACCCTTAATCGTCTTATACAACACCCACGGGAAGAGATGGGGTAGCCCTATTCTACTCCACCGGAAACCAATATTCTTGTTATTACAAACCTCTGTTGAGGAGTATGCGCTGATCCTTGCGCTAACGGCGTATTCGAAGACCGAGTGACGCCTCTGAGAGACAAGTGCCTCGAACAGAACCCTCTCCGCTGACTCTCCTTAGTGCACCCATCCTTGGAGCAGAGACGGCGCCATTGCTTGCCGTTGAACTTCTTCCTGATGCCAGTGGGGGTAGATACCACGTCGCCCTTCTTGTACTTGTGCGGGGTTGCCGCTTGAGATCTGTAGGGAAGAGTTGAATATGTTACATGAATTCGTGACATATCTATGTGGTTGTCTAAAATTGTGAATACTGAAACACATCAATGATCGATAGAAAAAAAAAGTATACTCAATAACGAGCAACATACGTGTGATTGTATATAATTCAACCAACCAACGTCATCAGCAAGCCAGTATATCAGCTAATTAAGGGACAAGGTTCTGACACTCTTCTCAGGATCACGGATTCTCACGGTAGTCGCTTCCGTAAAAGCCAAGAAAAGTCAAATCAAGAAACGTTTAGCAGAGTGAACCCTGGGATTCAAAGTGCTGCTTTGATGGTGATAATGAACCTTATTAACTAGTTTAATTTTTTTTAAAATCTATGCATCATTATGTGTGACTCTTATGAACTAAAACTCCTGTCGATGTGACATACTCTACGATTCTTTGGGCTTAAAATTGTTCATGAGAAACTTCCCTGAGTTTACTCCCAAGCAACAGGGCAACAATGCCCTAAGAGTTATCCGGTGTACTGCTAGCTTACCTTGGGGTAGGTGGTTGAGATCTGGGTGTGAGACTTCTCTCGAGCAGACTGGAGGTGCTGCCGCGACTTTGCAAACTGCTGCGTTTACTATTACCGCATGTGTCTGTCAACAACAGTATATAAATATAGCTTGATTCGTATACCTTGCACTTATAATGTACTCAAAATGTGCTCTATAAGCGCAGTACACGTTTCTTGGACGCTTTTTGAAGATAGCACGGGGTGCTACGCGGTGGACGAGTTCAAATTCAACAAGTATTACAAAACAATCTGGGTGGCCCAGGGCCTTTTATATCCCGCGCTTTAGGTCCAAGATATATGATTCGACCTTTAACTTAAAAGGAGGCAGTTTAGGCAATGTATTTTTAGCTCAGTGGTTATGGGGTCGGCTTTACGATCGAGAGATTCTAAGTTGGAATGACAACCATTACAGACCATCAAATAAATATTATAAACTTTGAATATCTATGTTGTAGGAAAACACATCATTTGAATTTTATTTGTGTGTAAACGAAGAGAATTCTCAGAATAACAGACGAATAGTGCATGTAGCAACTCAGTTCAGAAATCAGATCGATTTATCAGTAAATTAATGTGTCTATATTAAAATTAATTTACCCAGTCTGGGTTTATTTTGTCAACACAGAAAATAAATTGTTCAAAATTCCCTCTGCTCTCCAGTGCAGGGAGGCTCTCTTTCGAGGTTATTTCGATGGCCCTGGTGCAGCCGGGGCGACCCACGATGGCATGCGGATTTAGTCGGTTCGAGTTCGACATAACCACCCCCGCTGGATTAGGCGGAAGAGAGGAGGGAGGGTATCTGTGGTGATTTCGGCACTAAGAAACCGAAGGTGGGAATGGGGAATTCAGACAGCAGTCGATTCAAAAACGGGCAATTGGAATTGGCGCTCAACTAAAGAGAATTAAATTCAAGGAATTGGGATAACCAACAGGTAAGTAATAACAATTATATTTATGAAATACAATCCTATCAGAGACTGTGTTTTCCCACTTGTGAATAGAATACGACTATGCAATAATGCATGCTTATCATTTATTAATAACTAGCAACTCCGGTATAAATTCGTTATTAAAACAGTGCTACAACAGTCTTCTTGTTTTAAAAGTAGATAATTTTCCATATATATTTTCTACCCGTACCCTACACTGCCTCTGCGGAGAGCGGTAGTGATTGCGACTGCAACGCAAGAGACACGGGTTCGAAGCCGTCGTCGGTCCCAGTAATCATACGAACATCTATGGCAGTCGTTGCGGGTAGTTACAGCCCTAAAAAAATTGACTACTATAACTACAGAATTGCTGTAACACCAATTGGTTATAGAGGTAACATGGCATGGCAGTCGCTTCCCATTTGGGAAAGGCTCGGAAAATGGTTCTACCCTCTTAGGGGTCAAATTGAGAAAGATTACGGAATTTCACGTAATCTTTCATCCTCTATTTTATCCCTTTTTTTCTTTCTCGTAACGGTAAAATATGGAAAATCATCTGGTTGCCGCGTTAACGTCACCAAATGTCGAAACCGGGCTAGGCCGAAGCCGGGAAACAATACCTCAATATGTCAATATCGATGATTGATTGATATCCATTATTCATGACCATGTGGTCAATGCTGGACATAGGCCGCTCCCAATATGCGCCATTGCTCTCAATCCTCCTCCTTTCGCTTCCAGTCTATCCCAGCTAACTTATTCAGGTCATCAGATCATCTGGCTAGGGAGCGTCCCACCTTCTGTTTGCCTTCTCCACGTGTTTCCTTCATCCTACAGTCCCGGGTCCCTTAAGCGGGGCGTGAAAAGGCATCTGATGAGGCCGTCAACCTGAGTGCCACCACTGTTAAAATGGTACATATTTACGATGGTGACCCTCTTTCCGAAACTTTGCCTTTAGCTTAACATCAGGAGAGGTGAAATAAAATTGACGTGTCCGGCATATAAAAAAAAATATATAAAAAAGAAAGTATTGAAAAGGAATGTTACCATAATTACCCATGTGCGAAACATCGGCTGGGAACATGATGTCCTCGCGCCTGAGATCGTCGTCACTCTCGCCGTAGTCCATGGAGCCGTTGGACAGGGCGCCCACGGTGACCACGCCGCCCGCGCCCGCGCCGGGCATCGGCGACGATGTGTAGAAGCCGTCACCACCCATCTGTACCAGAAATAGAAAATATAATCCTTACTAATATTATAAATGCGAAAGTAACTCTGTCTGTTTGTCTGTCTGTCTGTGGTCGCGATAACCGACATCCACGCGGGCGGAGCCGCGGGCAAAAAAGCTAGCCTATATATACAAAAGAAAATGTTAGTTACACTATTTATAACTCAAGAACGGCTGTACCGATTAGGCTGAAAATGTGGGGATGTAGCTTAGAACCAGGAGACGGACATAGGATACTTTTCATCCCGTTCGACTGTTATTTTATCCTGGGTATAGGTTCCTGGAGGCGCGGTCACGAGATCGGTATTTCTGTTACTCCATCGATTGGTGGCCTCAGGAAGCTAGTAGCCTTGTGTGAAACGTATGCTGTGTCTCATGGGCTCAAGTACAATGTAAAGAAAAGTGAGCTCCTTATGTTTAGGTCAGGTCCGCTGAAGCATACCGATGTGCCAGAGGTCTTGCTTGGTGGGGTTGGATTGAACTGGGTAAAATCTTTCAAGTACTTGGGCCACTGGGTCACAGATATGCTCAAGGATGATTGAGATGTTGAGAGGGAGCGTAGGTCGCTGGCTATCAGATGTAACATGGTTGTCCGGAGGTTTGCACGTTGTACGAATACAGTTAAAGTGACTCTCTTTAAAGCCTTCTGTCAGTCCTTCTACACGTGCAGCCTGTGGACGTGTTGCACTCTGCGAGCATACAGCGACCTGCGCATCCAGTATAACAACGCATTCAGGATGCTGTTGGGGCTGTCGCGGAGGTGCAGTGCGTCAGGAATGTTTGCAGAGGCCCGAACGGACGATTTCTATGCTATTATTAGAAAGCGTTCGGCCTCTGCCTTGGCACGACTCCGCTGCAGCTCCAACAGTCTCCTGAGTGTGTTCAAGGACCGGTGGGACTCTCCCTTGTTGCGGCACTGGATGGCGCTACACTCTAGTGGAGTGTCATCCACTCGAGTGTAGTGTCATCGGTGTGGATAGTGGAGTGTTTTGTAAATTGAATTTATTACTAACATTAGTTCTTAAGTTAAATTGTTACTAACACTATGGATCGAAAGGTCTGAGATTAAATGGATTTTAATTTAATTTAATTTCCATGACCACCAGGCTCACAGAAATTTTAAGGAACTTTGTCTGGGTCGGGGGAACAGGAACAGTGTGTCCTAAACCGAACCTATTCCGAACTTAACGCGTTCGAAGTCGCGGGCAAAAGATAGTGAAGGATATATTTACTTAAACTGCAATAGTTAAAGTTCCATATTTAACCTATATTTGAATATAGGACATGTTTATACTGCTATCTATGTCATTTTATACAAATGAACCATTTCAATTACAAATCATTATGAGAACATGAAGGGTGGGTCGGTCGTCCGACCAAAACCAACCTCCCCTGATAAACCTGACGAATAATGAACGAGACTAGAGGAGATTCTATGTAGAGTAGGCTTTCGTTTTAGGATTGGAAGGTCTGACGGCAGCAGCGAATGAATTCCAAGTGATGGGGCAAAGAATAGAGATAGGGGTAGGGCCCTTAGTAGATACTGGATGAAAATTTATTTACGGCCTTCGATAACTAAAGGATCAAAGAAATCGTTATTTTGAATGAAAACAGCAGGCAAGATTGTCAGAGCTGATAGCACTTACTTTGTTACATACTATAATTTGTCGGGTATTAACCTTTTTTACCTAACCTCACTCAGGGTGATAAACAATGCAATTATTTTAGGGCACCGTTATCTAGTGAGACTGTAATACGTAACACAGCGATAAACGTTTTTGTAAATATGTATACGATAAAAAAAGAATTAGGTCAGATTTTCTGCGTTGGTAATACTGCAAAAGTATGAAAAACAGACACAAGACTTCAACTAATCGTTGTGATATTTTGTGTTTGTGATGAATACCTATTTATTATAACCCTTCCTTGGCAGTCAGGTAAAAAATCTTTCATCATTTAAAAGGTGTATTATTCCTGAATCGAGGACGGATTAAAAACAAAAAATACAAACGAAAAGCCTTGGACAAGGCATGCTTAATAGTTTATCAGTGGATGGTTTCAAAAAAATATCTATTAAGTTCGAAAAACATTGGAAAAAATGAAATGCTCATGTGAGACTCGAACTCACGACCTTTCCCTTACAGGGGGACTGCTCTTCCAACTGAGCTATTGAGCCACACTTGAATCATTCCAAATTTTCCTTCTCTTCTTCTTCTTCTTCTTCAGGTGTGGCTCAATAGCTCAGTTGGAAGAGCAGTCCCCCTGTAAGGGAAAGGTCGTGAGTTCGAGTCTCACTTGAGCATTTCATTTTTTCCAATGTTTTTCGAACTTAAAAGTTAGCATAATAAATGCTATAAAAAAATCATTCAAATATCTACTTATTAAGTTTGCATCAATTTGATTCACCTCGCAAAAGTCTAGCTCTAACTTACAATATTATCACAACGTGTAGAGGACCAGACCTACTGAAAGTAGGTTTATTTCTATCACAGTTTACTCTAAAAAATAAAACCGGGAAAGTTGCGATTGACCCACTATGCACATAAAAAGAATATACCTTATAATATATTCAGTAAAACACTACAAAACGTGTTGGTTCCCCGTCGAATAGAATAGGTCCCCCCCACCCCACCCCATCTGTTCCTGTGAGTGTCGTAGAAAGCCACTAAGGAATAGTGCAGCCATGACTAAGAGCTCACTTGACAGCAATAGGCAATAGGCTCTCTATTATGTGGGCCTGAAAATCATAGTCGGCGAAATGTGGGTGTTAAAACACATTTACCATTTTCGGATAAAAATTTTCAGGAAATTCTAAATTAAAAGAGTATAGGTACTTAACATACCTGCGTGGGCACATGGTGAATTCTGAGATGGCCAGGGTGCAATGCAGACGAGCAATGAGTTCCAGCTTCTTCCAACTCGTCAGCCCAAGGTGGCTGCAGTAGTCTGATGTCGGCGCGCTTCACTTCCACCATCTCCTTGCATAGATCGCCTTCTGTCACCTAAATAAAAAACAACTTTAGACTCGAGACTTGGTTGCGCAACCTGTCCATTAAAACTATCGATGTGAACCTACGACTTGTAGGTGCAAGCATTTGATTTATTTGAATATTTTAATAAGAATGAATTAGGTATCGTGTATGATTGAACGTGCAATGTTTGAAGCAAAAAAAAACCAACATGATAATTGGTATTTTTAAACTAACGCTTGAATGAATCGCATAAGTGTGTAAAGTTGTAAGACCATCTCCTAAGATCTCTAATAGGGAAGAAAGTAGTCATAGGTATTATATTTGATTTAATAAATCGTGTCCGTTGCAAATCAGTCCGTCTAGCTACAAAGATAAGAACAGCATTGACCGACAAAAACACTAGATATACAACGAGTTCCAGATAAACAAACTTCCTTGGAGCCCCGAACGAATTATCAAGTATAGTTTGATGAAACAGGCGTGTTTTAGGTATCTACTGGAGTGATGCAATAAATTATCTTTGGCCTAGAATATGCGACTCGTAAATGACAATTAAAAATAATATACAACCGTATTAAACAGCGTGAATGAAGTGAAAATGGTGTCTATAGCATTGTGTAAGATATTGTCAAGTAACGAAATACAAACACTATAAAAACGCGTATAGACACATTTTTGCCTAAACTAATAGCTAGAAATCTAAAAGCGTTCATCCGTAACATGTTTTGCGTAGAAAGATAGACAAAAAATGGATGCAGTCTCACCTTAACTCGTATTCTGATTGGAGAATTTAGCACCTCATACACAAGTCCTTCAACAAAAACGTTTTGCATATTCTCCCGATTATCCGTAGTCCTTACTACACAGAGCGATTCCATCACAAGATGGCTTATTTGGGGACTTGCATCACTTATCACGTCATTCTTGTTAACACCAAACACATCACTGTATTCCACGGACTCATTTTCGAGTCCATCGAACTCCACTAACACTTTACAACCTTCCGCCTGACGAATCACACCAGGTACGTACACACCGCGAAGTTTCGCCAAAACACGATGATCCCGCCATTCAGATAGATCAATATTTGGGTACGAGATAGAATAATTCTTCAGTTCTGATGGTGGAGACGGGTGCTGCACTATTGGCGAGGGTTGCAGCACCGGTTGGTAAGTCTGATGTTGATACTCCATCGGCAATGGAGCATTGACTGTATTATTGTTGGAGCAACTCTGTTGGATTTCTTCTAACACGGATGGGTCGAATTTACGTTTTTTGGGCAAGTTGCGCACAGGAGCCTGGGTAGGAGGCTGCTGGGCAGGCGGCTGGACGTTATTGCCGCTGCTTGCATTACCAGGATTCGTTGGATTTGCCATGGTGATGTTAGGTGTTGGGTTGGTCGATGATTGAGACAGGCTCACTGTGCCCACACTGCTGATGACAGACGCAGGTATCTAAAAGAAATTACTAAGAATTAATACTATAGCAATCTAAAAAATCATATATGACTCATGGTTTGTAGGAATCACGAGACAAACATTTTCCTTATTATACAACAGAATAGATACAATGTACAAAGTTACCAGTTCTATTTTGAGCATATGCCTACATACTAAGGCATCCGGACCCGATAGTCATTTCAAGAACCGCTAGTTTAGATTGGATACAAAAGTAAGAAAACCTGGATTCCTCAATTATGGAACTTTCCATACTTGCTAATTATTTTTTATTAATCCTACATACCTACTTGCTGATTTTATTTCTCTTGCCATTGCAATATTCAATGAGGAAATAATAACGGAATGAACGGAAGGAAAATATTGGGATTCCTTTTTCTACTATATTCTGGTAATTCATTTCATTTTATTTCATCTAAAGCACGTCAACGTGACAAAACCGGAAAGCCGAGTGTATGTTAAAAGGAAAGTGTGGCGTTTAATTCAATGCTATTTTGAAGATGTAATGAATAATTTTAAATTGTACTTGTATTTTGAAACAATGATCAAATCCCCTATATTTTAGACTAGCTTTTGCCGGCGACTCGTCCAGGGTGGTTGTCTGTTATCGCGATCAAACATAGCCTATGTGTTAATCCAAGGTGCCAGCTAACTCCATACCAAATTTTATTTAAATCACTCCAGTCGTTTAGACGTGAACAATAGAGAGACATTCACACTTACAAACTTTTGTGTTTATAATATTAGTAGGATTTTTCCCTAAACAGTTAACTATTTTAAGTAGTATCTTGTATTATAATAAACATTGCTTCCATTATGGCGTTAAAAACAATAGCTTCTGTAATATTACTATGTAACACAACACGTTACATAAATGCTATAAATGAAATTACTAAGAAATTGTAATTCTGACAACCCTTCGACTTCGACAAACATTCATAACTAGGTAAGCAGTATTACTTTATATCTGCACTGCACAACTTCTTGAAGCACTAGTAAATCTGTCTCAGTACTTTATTTTATCGCGAAGGTATTACCGTCGAGTTTTCGCGTTCTGTGCTGTGACTTTTCCCATCTTAATCGATATGTAATAGTATAATGGAATTGTTCCCTTTATGTCGAGTCCCAATATGTCGAGTCTGTGCGTCTAAATTCTCCAAAGTATTAATATTTTACACTTTCTATTACCGTCATGTCGAGTTTGGTGAACAGGTAAAGTCAGGATATAAATTAAAAGCCAATAGTATGATCTTACTATTAATAAATTATTAATTTTCATTAAGTTCTACAAAGTTCAAAGAAAAAGAGTGTGGTATACCACTACCAATACACACACTAATAAAAATTGCTATAGTCTTATGAGCTTACCAGCAATTTTTATTGACTGCGACCTAGATAGAACTTTATTACGTGGTAGCGAAAGTAGCTATTTAAGTGTACCCTAAGCCACATTCTTATTGAATGAATACTACTGTGTATTATGTGTAATGACAAGATATGACGACATTTCGTATTAGTGTTTGAAATATTTAATAACAATTACTATTTTAATTACATAGCCCTAAAATGTTCGCCTTTTAACTGTTCATCACAGTTACACTGGAAAGTTAACACCAACTGCGCTGAGAAAAGGCCCAGAGAATGATGATGACCTACACAATAAGCTAAATTACAAATTCTACGTTCTAAGATATCTTTCTCTTTGTCTGGCGGGTTCACGTGTAAATTTACATTTATTTGATTAGTAATTTTGCTATCATTGTGTAAGTAAAGAGTAAAGATAAAGGCTGATATTATTAAATTTATAAAAAGCAAGTAATATTAATTCCCCAGAAAATCAATTAGATTTGAACACAATAAGGTTACCCAAATTTACCGTTTGCGCAAGTAAATGTACTTTGTTCAAATGATAATCGCGCAGATTATGTAAATTATGTATAACCACTATAATGCTATTATTAAATTTATAAAAAGTAAGTAATATTAATTCCCCAGAAAATCAATTAGATTTGAACACAATAAGGTTACCCAAATTTACCGTTTGCGCAAGTAAATGTACTTTGTTCAAATGATAATCGCGCAGATTATGTAAATTATGTATAACCACTATAAATAGTAACAACTAGTACCAAACAAATATAATCGTTTCCGACGTTATGTATGACACGAACAGATATGGACACTCCCTTAAGATACACACAGCAACAATAGCAACACTATTATTATTGTTATATTGTGTAGATAAACAAACCTGATCATCGATGTCGGCGTAGTGCGAGCGGTAGTGCGGCTGTGCGGGGGCGGAGGCCTGCGAGTGCGGGGCGCCGCCCGCGTGGCCACGCTGCATCACCGCCTCCCGCTACCACACCTCACTCATTGCGCGCGCAATGATGGCCTGTCAACAAAAACAAACGTGTGTAAGCCCTTATCGATAACATGTACAATTTGCGTGATTTTCCTTACAAAGACGCGTATTCAATGTGTACAGTGTACTATGTATGTTGAATGAAATTCTAAGCCATAAATGTATTCACCAAATTTGGCAATGACGTCAGATAGCTGTATTTACACTAAGACAACTGTATTTATGTCATTCATTATTTTGTAAGTCCATGTAAACGGTGTAACGTTTGGGTTTTTACTACTAAGTAGGTAGGTACAGTCAATGTCAGAACTCAGAATGATCTTCTTGACTACAAGGTCTAAAAATGATCTTAAAACTAAAGTAAATCAAATCAACAGTTTTATTGACTTAAATTATTGTCCGAACTATAGGTGTATGTGTATACCAAATATCAGAAAAATCAGTCAACTGGAAGGGGCCAAACCAAGGGAAAACCAAGGCATTAAGATTATTTTGAGTACTTTGTTCGTCAATATAGACTATACTAGTATTATAATGAACATAGCACTAAAATGTACACTCATTTATCCTTAAAATCGATTTATAAAAAGTATCTAATCGAATGGAATTGCAAGACTCGTAATAAACCGTTAACTTCTATGATGATCTCAAATGGAACTGTTAGTAAATACAAACATAAATAAGGCAGCCATTGTTATCATTATTAGTGACACAAACAGTAACCTGCTGCTGTCTGAACCGAATTTTACACTCGATCGTAATGAAGACGGAAGATTCCATAGGGTATTCCAAGTTTAAATGCCTTATACCTTAAGTAGAGCATCGAAAAAGTCTTCATGACATATAAAATAAACAGACTTCAAACCCAAGTCACGGAAAAACGATTAATAACTAATTAAAAGATTTAATTCAAACGAAAAAATACGTATAAGATTTTTTTGTTTAAGTGTCTCACTGGTCTGTCTCTAAGCCAAAGACCGAAGCAACAATGTCAATATTTAATGAGCATAAATCGAAAATCTTATTTATAATCATGATCATAACTGAATACAACAAAATATGTACTGTATATTATTATAATTTTATAAAAAATTTACCGGTGTATTGTAATAAATGAATCGTCAAGATTATGAATAGATAATTACAAATACTCATCTCAATAAACTTATACACATAATAAATAAACTGCGGCGTTCGTATCTGACCTACATAGCTGCAGTACTGTTAATCTATTTTCATTTTATTAACTAGCGATGGTAGCAGAACTTGGAATTCGGCATATATGCACGCCCAATTTATGCCAACAACAGTACTGTTATTTAGGTTTATTCTGCACGCTGTTAACATAGAATTTCATAAAGTTCTTTTGATCAAAATAATATTATTTAGAGCAGATTTCAGCAACGATACGAACCAGGATTAATTGGAAGTATACCTAAATTGTTTAATGATCATAAGGAAAGAAAACAAACGTATTTGCGTAGAAAGACGTAGTGTTATTTAAAAGACTATTGGAGTATTAATGCTGGCGAAGCTGCTGGTAACAGCTAGGTAACAAATAATAAATTAGCGTAGATTGGAGCGTGTGTTATTTTTAATTATTTTTAAACATTATTCAAATAATAATGTGCTCTTTTCTATTGGAACAGTATCAAAGTTTCAAACAAATTGACACCTTTCTCAATTGGTTCTGAGATGGTATGATTTAAGATTAATATCCGAATTGGCAGACGGATAAAATTCGTATAGCAATGATGACAGGTGTTACGAATTTCATAATCATCTTGTGTATGAAAAATGAGTGTATTACCAACGATTTTCTGCAAAAAGTCTGCATTCCGAAATGAAGTTTGCGTCATCATACTCATTATCCGTTGTTATGCGAAACAAAATTAGTACATAAAAAGGTTACCGGAACAAGGAATACCGCTGCTGATGTAGGGAATTAGGCAATCTAATCCCGCATTGCTTAACGTCCATAGTGTGTTTACCCTTAGGTACCTACCCTCTGGTAACTAGGTTTATGTTACCAAAGGGTACCTATAGTAATAATGTAGTATGAATCGTTAGACTGTGGTAATAATATCTAAAGTCAACCATCGACTGAGCTGTTTTAATAAAGATTTTGTAAATTTACTTTCAGAAGAAATCAACATCCAGGACGGGAGTTTATTTATTTATACTTTATTGTACACCATAAAAATACAGAATAAATGCCTATGGAAACAGTACAATGGCGGCCTTATCGCTTTAAGCGATTTCTACCAGGCAACCTTTTTAACCTTTAAACCGCGACCAGATCTTTCTAGGAGAATACCTCTAACCTACTTAGTTGCCTGACACGTGCTGAATATTAAAAATTCTCCTATTAAAAGACCTAAACAACTTCTTGTTTTTTAAACAGACCACATATTTTGATTTCCGTTGGATCAAGTTATTTGAACAGCTTTACGCTGAATTCATACCCAAGGTTACTTACTCGCGAGTCACGGTTGAGTGTTATGCCAGATCATCGCCAGAACACAAAACAAAATTCTCAGAACAATATGATAAATAGAATTAACGCATTCAAAATGTTATTCGGAATATTACCTCCAATTTTTACAAATAGGAAGTATAGTAGACTTGTACATAGATATGCTGACCTGGTCCACTGCTGAAAGTACAGGAGGCACTGAAGCACAAGGCCCTACACGCCTGTTATAGGCAATAAACAAGCATTATTGAATTAGTCTCCTTCAAGAACTGGCTGGAGGTAAACACACCTTGAGTTACTACCCCCAACCAACCTACCCGTCTCGCATGTAAATAAAGGTATGTGAGTATGTGAGGAATTTATCGCTCATCTGCCGCTAACCTGCTTCTTTTCTAGTAAGACAAGTTCTCCTACCAGACGTTTATAACAAAATAAGAACAAAAACGTGAACAAATTTTACTCCTTCACGAATTTTTTGAAGTCAGTTTTTCGATACAACCGTAGTTTCGTTCTTATTTACAAACGCCTTTTGCAAGAATAATAGGATGACACATGCCAAAGTTACAGTTATTTTTTTTTTACAAACAAAGCTCCAACTTTTGGAGATGGAATGTGGAACATATCCGGTATCCCCATCAAGAGTCGAGGTCGAGAAAATATTTACCCCTAAATAAAAAGATTGTGGCTGTGTGGATTTTTAATAACCTTCGCGTTTCTGTCTCTGCATTGTATAAATATCTACGGTCTTTAGCTGATGCCTGCGGGTCCACCCGCGGATCTCGGTTATCACAATTATTAGTAATTTCTAGTCAACTAATTACAATTTAAACATACGGTAGATTGTAAAGTATGATCAAGACTTAAAAAAAAAACCAACATCAAAATTCGTTCACAAGTTTTTGTGTCCAAAGTGACAAGAATGGACAAAATTTTAAAAAAATTGTTCAGGGTCATTAATTCAACATATTCAAAGTGTTTTTAATATCTTAAATGTAATTGATTTTAAATTGAATAATAAAAATTAAAGTAATTCTACAAAATGACGCAATAGTTAAATTAATGAGAAACTGTAATGGTCTGAAAGGACAAGCTGTCCTAAAGACACCCGTATAGGTAGGTACTTACAGCAGTGAAGTGACTCATATACATTTTAATAAACAACCGAGAGTTAAAATGAGGCTGAAATTGGCAGCCAAAATGGTAGCAGCCAAAGTCAATACAAGTAGCAGCAATATGAAAATGATGATGGTGAAACTTCTTCAAATTGTCCGAGATCTTCTTGTAATAGAAATATGTGTTTGGCTGCTATAATTTTGCTTCCCATCTTAGTTGCCGATTTTGCTACAATTTTGGCTGCCAATTTTAATAAACAACCGAGAGTTAAAATGAGGCTGAAATTGGCAGCCAAAATGGTAGCAGCCAAAGTCAATACAAGTAGCAGCAATATGAAAATGATGATGGTGAAACTTCTTCAAATTGTCCGAGATCTTCTTGTAATAGAAATATGTGTTTGGCTGCTATAATTTTGCTTCCCATCTTAGTTGCCGATTTTGCTACAATTTTGGCTGCCAATTTTAATAAACAACCGAGAGTTAAAATGAGGCTGAAATTGGCAGCCAAAATGGTAGCAGCCAAAGTCAATACAAGTAGCAGCAATATGAAAATGATGATGGTGAAACTTCTTCAAATTGTCCGAGATCTTCTTGTAATAGAAATATGTGTTTGGCTGCTATAATTTTGCTTCCCATCTTAGTTGCCGATTTTGCTACAATTTTGGCTGCCAATTTCAGCCTCATAGTGTTAAAAGCTACAGAATTTCTAGCTTAAATAACAGTGATTTATTAATAAAATTTAGAACAGTTGCCATTAAATGACAAAATCATAACACTAACTTGGCTTTGCCGTAGTCGGGTAAAAAACATAAAATATAGGCAAAAAATTAAATTGAAAGCCAGTGAAGAATTATCTCGGCCAGCTGATCAACATATTTTATCATACCATAAAAAGTACAAAAATACCAGCTCCTGTACTTACCTACCACACATTAGCAGCTGTCACTTAATTGTTTTAATGGCAGATGCAAAACGCGCTTATCACGTCCACGTCTGAGCGGATAACTTAGACCATGACAGTTTAATAAGACCTGTTGTCTAGTAGTTAAATGTATAATAACATGCGTATGATGGAACTGGCTACGTAGTACTTAGTGGATGATTGTAATTCATATAAAACCGTCATAACGCATGTCCTGTTGCACAGCTGCGAAGCATGGCCGTTGCTAGATCGACACAAGCAGGAGCTGCATGTCATGGTGACGAAACAGCTTTTGATTTTATAGCTAAGCATATGGGGATGCCCGCACGACATAAAGTATGTTATAGATAGATGAGAACCTGTCATTACCTAAAAAATGGGATTCAAAACTGGGATCCAACGAAAATAAATGCCAGTTTTAACGATAATCGTTTAAGATATCAGCACTCACAGTTCGATTTTACGAAGACAAGGAATTACATTCTGATTTCAACAGATTACACAACATCTTTCCAAAGTTTCATGATAGGTCAATAAATGTATAGGTAACGGCCAGACAAAGAACACGTCCTTATTTAAACGGAACTCGTTGAAAATAAGGAAAGTAAAAGAAATAAACATAATACAAACAGCAGAATGTCCAAGTCATTTCTTTATAATTGACCGCATTTTGTCAAGTTACTACAAAGTGAAAGCCTATAAACCCTAATCAATACCACCTTATTGAAGTCATATGTATGTATACATATAAAATTACTTGTCCAGACTGACTGACTGATTGATCAACGCAGAGCCTAAACCGCTGGACCTACAAACTTGAAATTTTCACAGTAGATGCATTTTATGATGTAAGCATCCACTGCTACTAAAGGTTTAAAATAATGGATGGAAGTTTGTAATGAAAGTCCGTCATTCTCAAAGCTAGATGCACTAAATTTCATAAAAAAAGAACACGTGTATCTGCTCATTCACTATCAAATATAGAATACGAAATTTTCTCGGGCAAAGCGGGGCGGGTCAGCTGGTTATACATACATAAAAAGCTCAAGATACGACACATGATAATACAAAACAATATGTATTAATATTCTAGGCGCTAAACTGTTTCAAACGAAAATAGATATACCTAGTCACTTCTATATTAAAGAGCGGAATTCAACAAACCGAATCATAATGTTAGTGACTTAATAAGTAAACTCCAGTATGTATTCAAGCTCAGCAGAAACAGATACAGGATACTTTTTACTGAGGAAATCCCTCCACTATCCCGCCAATCTCGTTACTATCCTGAACTCGATTATTCTAGTCCGAATTTTCCAAGTAGTTAACTTTATTTTCATTTCAGTATAAAGTCTAAATTGAACATGGAAATAGCTTTAAAACGGTGCAGCGAAATAGAAAATCTCTGAAAAGATATTCCGAACATTTGAATTTTCACTTAAATAAAATTGGTTCAAATTCAAACAATGGAAGCGACGGAGCCTATTATAGCTTCACGATATTGAGTTAGGTCGTTGCGGCATGTTACTTCACAAGGTCAAAATACGCTATTGAACCTATCTCAAAATACCCTAAAATACTCATGTAGATCACAGGGTACACTTATGAACGTAAAGATTTACTGCTTCTACATTTAGGTACTATCAGATTATCAAGGAAATAGGTAGCCCCACAGCGAAAATAACCTCACGAAGGTTACATTGGTTTTGTTTACAAAACGCTTTATGGAAGATGGCTGCAACCGACTAAAGTAAGTAACAGTAGAAATTGAGAGAAACTCCATAGAATCTCCTGTTTTTTTTTTACTAGAAACCAAAAGGCTGCTTAACAGATTGAAGCAGATCTATCTCTTCTCCTTTACAAAAGGCACAGCGATATGCTGCTGATGAATGATCATTGATCACTAAGAAGACAGCAAGTTTGGTAACATTCATACCCTGAGGTAAAACATAAAAGCAAGTACGAAAATCAATTAGAGTTAATTAACTAAGTTCTACATAATGCAATCCCCGATTAAGTAATTAGAATTAATGAGGCTAACAAAAACTCATTATGAGAGTGAAGCGAAAAAGAAACAGTATGAAAGGTAGCAATGAGTAATGGTACGAATACAAACGATGATATACTTAGTTAAGCTTTTAGTTCCAGCTTTATTTCACGTAGGAACAGTGATAAAACTATTTATGCTTCAGACATTTTTAATTAGAATTTTTTTTGCACTTTTTCGTAGAAATGCATGCCGAGCACTTATGTAGATCCAAAATAGATTTAGCTCGGATCAATAACCTGGTAACTAAGGTCCCTTATCTTTTTTCCCCTCGAAACGGACAGTGGTTTCTCATCTAACATACGAACAATAGCGGCTTTTTAATACATGTTTACGTAGATTACTTGCTATACAGGTTTTTTAAGATCGATACAAGAGACTGTAATGAAATTAACGCAAAAGTAATGTGTTCCTAGCATATAAACTTTAGAAATAGATAATTATAGTGGATACGAGGATATGTATGACGACTTTGCTATACTACATTCATTTACAAAGCGCGTAATTATTTACTTTTATGGGTATGAATAAACATGAATGTTGTGTGGTTTCCTTCTATATATAACTGAAACATTGCGGCATATCAAAATAGTTTAGTACAAAAATGTAGGCTGTAGGCTATGCAGCGGAATCCGCGTTCATGCGGAAAAGGTTCTCTGATCTGTTTAGAGTGGAGGTATTTCCTCCAGGAATGTGGAGATTTCTTGTTTGGGTGCAAAACATTTGTGTACATTCCTGTGGTAAAAAACAGTCATTGAGATTGCTTAAACCTTTTTAAAGTCTGTATAAGGTTTTGTTCTTGACTCCCAAAATTGGTTCAGATGAAACAAAACGTAAGGAATAATAATTCTAAACCTCGATTTTGGGTTCAGTTTTATTAGAGCTTTTTTGTTAAAAGCAACAATTAGGTAGGTATACGTCATCATTTTACTAGCTCCACTCTTAGCTATTTAAATTCATCATCATATAATTGTAAATTAAATTTTACGTTTAAAAATATTTAGGTCTCCTTTTATGCATACTGGACAACTTCCTGGAAAACGCACGCTGAGCAACGGAAACCGTGGTCCTTTTTTTTTCAATAGACGCCGCTTCTTTACAGTTCGCTTTGCGGTTCAGTGGTTCGACCTAACTCGGTAACTCGAACCCGAAACAGCCTCGAAAAAAAAAATGTTCGTTCAGAAAGAGCAACATTATACCACTATTAAAAATGCGAGAGCTTTAAGTGGATGGATGGATGAACGATGATGGATAGAGGCGTGTGAATGGTATTAGTATTTCACACGGGCGGAACTGCGGACAACTGCATTTATGAACTTGAAACTAGCAGCCAAAATCGACAGCCAAGATTATCAACCAAATTATAACAGCCAAACACATATTTCCATAACAAGAAGTTCTCAGACAATTTATAGAAGTTTCGCCATCATCATTTTCACATTGATGCTACTTATTTTGATTTTTTGGCTGCCAGTTTCAGCATCATGGCTGTATCTCATGAACTATGATAGCTAGACAGTTGAATTTTAACACATCATGTTTTTCTGTTGTCACTACATATAACAACAAAATACTGAAAACAGAATAAAATAAATATTTAAGGGGGGGCTCCCACATAAACGTGATTGTTTTGACGTTTTTTACACGATAATCTTTCGTTTCGCACTTGCCCGGTTCTTTGTCATAATTTAATTGTGGAATATTGTCTCTAACCACCTTTTTTTTTCGTGCGGAAATCTCCTCGGATACCTCCCCTGCCGGAGCCGGTTATGTCGTACTCGAACCGACTCTAACCACCATGGAGCAGGGGGAATGACAATAATAATATTATTGAATTGTGAATTGTATGTGAAACCACTTAATTATTTTTGTACAGACAGCATCTGATGTAAAATTAGGCTTTACAACAAAGTACAGTCATCAAGTGGACATGTTTGAACATGTTTGGTAAGCCACTAAGGCCTCAAGCAATGGTGGCCTTGGTCAATGAATCTTTCTTACTTTATGTAAAATAGGTTGAGATAACAGCAACACGAAGATTAAGAATAAATGTATTTGTATACAATGTATAGGTGAACGGTTGATGACTCATACAACAAGGGTTGTCAACTTCTGACAGAACCAACCCAGGAGGTTTGCAATAAAAAGTTAAAAGCTTTTTTTTGTACAAGTACAGTTATTAATTATGTAGCTGTACTTGTACAAAAAATACATAACAGGTTTATGCAGGGGTAAGCAGAGGTGTACGTACCAGGTAATTCTTTTTATACTTGGAACCTGACTTAGGTAGTAGTATTCTAATAAATTTTTACAGTTTGCATGGTATGCATTTACTTATTTATTTTAGAAAAATCCAGAGAAATTATGACAGGATGGAAGTTAAAAAAAATATATATTTCAGGGGTCACCTATACATATAATACACTAATAATAACATTCACATTCAACTTCTTTAAAGAAAAATATACACAAATTTAAAAATATAGGTATTATACATTAGCAATTTCTTTTTGTTTTATAAAACAGGAATAGGTAATTTCAACAGAATGAAAATGGTAAAGAAGAGGCAAATGGCTGTCAAATTTAAGGGATACTCAGAATTACTTTCTAAGAAGACTTCACTTCATCACATTGGGTGTAACCCTTGTTCTAAATGTCACTAATGAGTGCATACTTATGGAAATGAGGCATCATGTTTAAGTCTAAAAATAAAACATAGGGGCCCTATAACATTGTAGTGACCAGTAAGAACAGAGAAGTAAAATAATCATTTTTATCTTCCAACTTTGTAGCTGGCATAAATGATTCTTTGACAAAGTTATTTTATAGTTTTTTTTTTAATCTTACTTCCTATCAATGTTATAAATGAGAGAGCTTTTGGGGATAAAATAGATGTCTGTTTGTTACTCTTTCATTCAAAAATGGATGCATAATATATGTTACTACTGGATGTTTAAATCAAAACAGTATTTCAAATGGTTTGAGTACAAGTTTTTTTTTTTATACTTGTACCTTAGCTTTTATGACATAGACAGGTCTTAATTTGCTGATTATCTAGTGATAACTGGTATCTTTTGATAAACATCTAGTGATCAATCTAACGATAATCAATAGTACTTAAATCTTGTCAGTTATATTAGTCACTGTGTAGGTGACTTATTACAAAAAGAATCACCCGTCTGATCAAACAGCATCCCCACTGGCAGTAGTACTTAATATGAATGAATACAGTAAAAAAAAAAAATATACTTGTTATGGGAACATTCCATTTCATAATTTTAGTCATGCTGAATTTCATCTATGAAAATCAACTTAACTAAACTGGGTATATTGAGTAAAACAGGAAAATACTAGTTCTGATTGATCTTGGTTTTTGTTTGATCATTGAAAAAATGCAAGTAGTATGCCATTCAATTTTACTAAGTTGTAACAGTTGGGGTATCATCTTATACTTTAGCCATACCTTATTACATTAAAAACTTTAGTCATGTACACAAGACTTTGCCTCTAATTGTATTTGTAATTCCTCTGTGCATAACAGGTTTGCTGGGACTCCACTTTGAGTAATGCTCGCCTCAGTACACAACATCTTATTACATTTATCACATTTTTTATTATACAGCATAATTGATACTTTACTTCTCTCCAAGAGCAAGAGACAATTATTCTCTAGAGGCAAAGAACGCTTTAATCTTGTATCTCTTTACTTCAATGATTATCTTTCTTTAGATTAATTATTATTAAACATCATGCCATTTTATTATGCATTTGAGTTATTAAATACCTACTTGTTATTGTATCCAATTACACAAGGTAATCTACTGTTTGTAAACAGGACACATCAGGTAATAAAGACTAGGTATTCATATATGCCATCTGGCAGCCCGACAGACTAGCCTAACCCATTTTATCACCAGAGAAGACTTGTGCTCAGAATAAGAATATTTTAGTTATCTGCATTGAACACTTTAATTGTTAACAAACAAATTTAATGTGTATTTGGTATGGTGGAACAGCTTTTGAAATTTCATACCCCACTTTTATAGAGATCTATAGAAATGTTACAGTACAAACTAAAATAAAAACATTACTATTGCTAATGATTAGACAGATTCATTCATCCATACAATGTAAAGGTGTTGTACAGTCAGTATCAGAAAGATGTTGACATACAAAGTACTCGAAATGATCATAATTTAGTTTTTTTACCCCCTGCCAGTTGACTGATAGTTCTGATATTTGGTACACACCTATAGTTTGGACAATAATACCATTTAAATCAATAAAACAGTTTGATTCGCTCTTAATACGAGAATTTTAAAATCATTTATGACGATATTTTTATGACGCTGACTACTACCTGCTTTATGGCATGTAGGGCAAAAAAAATACACCTGTACCAATTCACCAATGTTGAATTTCAGATTTAAAAATAAAGATTGTTTACCTAAACAAGGTTGACTTGACGTGTGACTTAACGATTAACTTCAGATTTTATTACGATTATAATAACATTCGGTAGAGCAAGCTTGCCACTGCACTGTACCGTAATCAGCTGATAAGGGCGATGTAAACGCGGCGCTGGTCGTACATAGGCGTGCAGCACACGATCGGCGCATGCTTACGATTTTAACCGAAATCAATTAGCTCGTCGGAACTTCCGAGGCGCGGACCGCATAAGTACTCGCGCGTATACAAAAGAGCTGCTGAGCTACGGGCCACTGCTACTGCCGCGTGCTGCTACCTATGACTAATGAGACGTGCCACCCGCCACCAGCGCGCAGCCACACGATGCACAAATCGAATGCTATTACTTATTCACTGTTGCATGTTTATTGTCATGTGTGTTCCTACATGCGCACTCGTCGTATTTCATTCCATTCCACCACAATATTCGACATGTGAATACTCACCGTCGCTTTCCATTGTCCAGAACGCGGCGCACAGTGTAAACAACCAAACCACATAATAAAACAAAATGGAAGTCGACTCGCCCGCACCGAGATGAGAAATTTTATGAGCGCTCTCGAGTTGTAAAACGTCGTTACTATCCTATCGTAGTATTTTAGCAGCCCCCCTCCAGTTTATTATCTGCCGTCGCCAGATTAGATTCCTTGTGATCACAAAGCAATATGCACAATAGTTCACGAAATATGTTTAAAACACTAAACCAATAATCAAATGTCGATTTACACAAAATTAATGTCCACTTGAAAATAATAATCATCCAAGCGTTTGACGTTCCGAGACACAACACCCACATCAAAAAATTCTACATGGCGACTAGTTGGCCTGGCCCAGCTTTCAATAATTTCCACTCGAACATATTCCTGTTTCACTCGTTTACCATTCATTTAATTATTTCTCAATACGAGGGACAGAGATAGCAATATATAAATATTTCCTATGTATGAATAGAATCGGTGTTGTGAAGTGTCCCTCTCCCCGGCGATGGCCGAGGCGAGTTGAATGGACCCGAGAAGCGTTCAACCATTGGATCGATGACGATCACGTGACACAAATATGTAGCGCTACTGAAGTACCGCGAAAATTGAAAACTGCAGACAGCGTTGTTTGAAAAGATAAATTGTTGTGTAATTTTTTGCCTCTAAAATATTTTTATTGACTAAACGAATAAATTCAAGATATATACGCAAGTGGTATTTAAATATGCATTTTTCATAATGTATTGCTATACTTTTTGTACTAATAATCAATCTGATTAATAGAATCTACGAATAAAGGAGGATAGGGTATAAAAATACTTTATCTTCTATTTTTATATTAGGACCAATAGTTAGGACATAAGAATACGATTAGGTTTATTGTGTAGATGTAGATGATACTTTTGGTGACACACAAGGAAAAATCACTGTAAACTTAATTATATACCATGTGTGCTGAAGTAGGCCCTCCGGCCTCCAGGTATACCGTTTACCTCGAACCAAACTTTATGGCGGCTCGGAAGTGCGTACGAGTGCGGGTTTAGGCCAATGGCGTTTGAGAAAAGAGAGCGAGTCCGAGCGAGTCACAAGCTGATTGGCCTGAATTTGCACTCGTACGAACTTCCGCACCACCATTAACTTTGGTTTGAGGTATACCAGTACCGTATAATTTTCGTGCGGAAATCCCCGTGGATACTCCTCCTCCCCCTGCTGGCCATCTGTGTTAGTTATGTCGGACTCGAACTGACTAAAACCACACACTGTCTCGGGTCTTTCTCTCCCGGGATCTAGATATATGTACATAGATTTTCTTTCGTGTTTTTATGTTTTGTTTACGCCCTTTTTTGTTTCGCTTGCTACCTATTTCCTTTAGGTACAACTACTTTAACGTGTAACGATCCATAGTCCTTTTTTCGTGCAGAAATCACCATGGATACCTCTCCCGCCGGAGCCGGAAGGGAAGGTTATGCCGGACTCGAAACGACCAAAACCGCTAGCCGACTGTGGGTCGTGGTGCTAGGCCGGAGGTGAGGTTGTCTTCGACATATCCCTCGCACCCCGGCTGACGGAGGGCCAGCCCTTACGGTCGGGCCCTCCTCGGGAGGGGGGACAACGGTTTCCCCAACTCGCCCCCGGAATGGGTAGGCGCGCTTTTCAGTGCCGCCGCCGTATCCGTGGAGTCCAAGAATCTGCCCAATCCACGAATTTGTCGTAGGTTCACCTAACAATCGAAGTAAGGGTATAACTGCTTATCTTACCTAGTTTAAAAGTTGTGTCAAAAACGGAAAAATAAATTATTAAAAATGTAGCATACAGAAGCGCTCGTGGCCAGGTACGTACCCTGTTCAGTACCCCTAGCACGAAATACTATCGCAATCGAATCGAGATAACGGAGCATTGCGATTGGCCGGCTTCACATATCCGGCCAATCGCAATGCTCCGTTAGCTCGATATGATTACAATTGTTTTTCGTGCTTGTACGGTAAACGATCAGTGGGTTATGGTATACCTATTAAAATTTGGACGAGTGACCGCATACTGCTTAGTGGTTTTCATTTGAGCGCTTCTGTGCTTCGGAGGGCACGTTAAAAGTCGGTCCATCAACAGGCGTTAGATTAAGACGGCCTTTATGGAAGAACTGAACAACTAACCAACTAACCATAACTTGAGCTGGTAGGTCAGACGGCAGTCGCTTCCAATATAGGCGAATAAAAAGCGTACCCCTCACAATCAGATCAGTGGCAGTGTGAAACCGCTCACTCTCAGTAGAGACTGCCTCACTGTGCGTGTTTTACCACATGTACAACTCAGTCGACAAAAGAGATACGGTTGCACGTTTTCAAAAAATTCTAAATAATTTATTCTGCTAGACCATTAAATCGGAAGTTACAAAACGTCAATATATATAAATATATTGACGTTTATATGACGTATATCCATACTTAATATTATAAATGGGAAAGTAACTCTGTCTGTCTGTATGTTACGCTTTCACGCCTCAATCACTGAACCGATTTTGATGAAATTTGGTATAGGGATAGATTAGACCTTGAGAAAGGACATAGGTTATGTTTGGTCGCGATAACCGACATCCACGCGGGCGGAGCCGCGGGCAAAAGCTAGTATAAAATAAATATTAAAGACTAGTTTAGCAAATGGACCACGGGTTCGAAACGCGGTCTCAAGTCTCCGGTAAGAACTCAGCGGGCATTCTTTTGGTCTATTTACAACCATTATATAGTTGTATATAAAGATGCAACCAGATACGGTCGACAGTATAATCACAGTCTAACGATTCATAACTACATAACCATCTCTCGTTATAGTGTGGTTTATTGGTGTGTTCAGATGAACTGTTCGACATGATGCCCACGGCTACATTCTATCATAGCCCGGCTTGCCACAGGCAGGGATTTCATCCTGTTGCGATAGGAAACGGTACGCACGTCAGGTTTCATACCTGACGCAGTATCATCCCAAGTATACTCCTTGCTGTCGATTTTCAAGCAACTACAATATTAAAGAAGGGCAGAAGAAGAAGGTTCCTACTGGTTCGGTAACACTAGTCGGACACCCCTGGTATTGCGCACGTCCATAGGCCACGGTAACTCCTTTCCGTCAGGTGGGTCGCGTGCTGTTTTGCCACCTAAGTGGTATAAAAAATGGATTGAAAATACAATACTCATTATAGGAGAAGACAGATGGCTTATTGCACTAATAATAGTTTGATTAATTTGCATAATTCACTTCCTCATTGGAGCTGTTACTAGTGATATTAAATTAATAAAAAACAAAAATTCCAATTCCACACAACGCTATCTAGACCCATGGTAAGCTTAACTAACTTGTGTTATGAAATCATCAAGAATGTGGATAAACAAATTTTTTTGTAAATACATATTATACATAGAAACACCCAGACCAATGCAAATAGCCATATTCATGCATACAAATATTTGCATTGAGCGGGTACCGAACCCGCGCCTCCTTCGTAGCAGTCGCTTTCACTACCGCCATGCCACAGAAGCTGTCAATATTATCAACACACACATTCTTACCCAAAATTGTAACTAGAAACTATATTCCTATTTCATTATCCATACTAATATTATAAATGCGAAAGTAACTTTGTCTGTATGTTACGCTGGTTACGCTTTCATGTCTAAACCACTGAACAGGTTTTGATGAAATTTGGTATAGCGGTTGAACATCCACGCGAGGCCGCGGGCAAAAGCTAGTATTGTATAACAGTCCCATTGTAGAGGTATTGAACGCTTTAGCAAGTTGTAAGGAAATCAACAGGCATTTTTCTGTACATCCAGTTTTCTTAACACTGCATCATGTACATAGTTCCAAGGTTTCACACAGCACAGCATTTCTAAATCTATATATACAAAAATCAATGCCACTTTTCGTTGTAATGTTATAAGTTATAACTCAACAACGCCTTTACCGATTTGGCTAATATTGGTCTTGGAATTATTCGTGGATGTCCAGGGAAGGTTTGTACGTAGACAAAAATTCGAATAATTGCCGGGAACCGACATCCATGCGGGAGGAGCCGCGGGCAAAAGCTAGTAAATTATATAGATAGATGAAAGATAAGTCTATCAATGAAATAATGAACATTTTGTTTAAGAAATCTTCAGCAGGACATATCTTCTTGAGCAGTAAAGAGTGACCCTGCAAATTACGCATGTTACTTACTTACTTACTTACTGCCAGCAGGGGACGCCGCGGCCGGACGGGTGATCCGCCCTCTTGCGTAGGGCCATTTCACCCATTTCCCCTAATTCCTAGGATGGGATGTGGGATGTCCGGCAATCACGGCGTTTCGTTGAACCTACCTGTTTCCTTGCAAAAACTTACAATCTGTTCCACCTTCAGATTTTCGATGTCTTCTTGTTCTAGTCTGTCTGTTCCCATGATTTCCCATCTTTTCAGCGAGTACATAGGGCATTCGGCCAGCAGGTGGAGGCTGGTTTCCTCGGCGTCCATGCACTCCGGACATCTGGGGTCGTTCTTTACTCCTATTAGTGTCAGGTGCCTGTTCAGTCGGCAGTGTCCTGTTATCACTTCTATGACAAGCCTCATGTTTTTCCTGGAAAGTTTCGTCAGGGTGCTTGTTCTTTTTGTATCTATGCCTTTTATGAAAATTTTCGATTGTCTCATGACAGGCGATAATTTCCATCTTCTATTGGTCTCTGCCACTATGCTTCGGCTGATGACTCCCTTAGTGATTTTGTGGGCAATTGGCAGCCTGGGTTCAGGGCCCACTTGGTTTTCATCAGCTCCTTTTCTGGCCAGTTCATCAGCTACCTCGTTACCCGTGTTGCCTTCATGGCCGGGTACCCAGGCCAACGTCACCTCGGCTGCTCTGGCCAGCTTTTCTAACGCCTTCTTGCACTCCTTGACCTCTGCCGAGGAAGTTTCTACCTTGCCGAGTGCCTTCAGCGCTGCTTGGCTGTCGCTGTAGATAGTGACCTTCCCTGTGTTCAGGTGTGTTGTCATATCCGCGCACTCCATGATGGCAAAGATCTCTGCTTGAAATACACTTGCAAACTTACCCAGTGGTATTGAACTGTTTAGCTCCGTCCCGTCTTCACATTTGATGTGTACTCCGGAGCCGGAGAGCTTTGTTGATTCTTTCCTAGAGCCGTCTGTGTAGCAGATGGTGCCATCTGTGTTTGTTTGCCAGTCGTCTCTCTGTCCTATGTGTATTCTGTACTTTTTGTCAAACGTTCTCTCCTTCTTGATAAGGTCATTGTTTGAGAGAATCATTGACAGTTTGTCTTCGTATCCTTGGTTGATCTTTGCGTGGCCTTCGTCGAAGCTGTTTGCCATCCATAGGCCAGTGCTTCTTAGTTTGAACCATTGTTCAACTGCTTTCTTTTTTGCCTCTAGGTCTAGGGGATTTAGTCCCAATATTATTTCCAGCGCGGCAGTGGGTGTTGTTCTCATTGCACCCGTGGTGATTAGTGCCGCCATTCTTTGGACCTTGTCCAGTTCTTTTTTGTTTCTCCCTATATTGGCTTTGTGCCACCATGCTAGGGCACCATGTAGAACTCTAGGCATTATGATTGCCTTATAGATCCACAGTACTATGGCGGGTTTAATTCCCCATGTTCTTCCTATGGCTCTTTTGCATTGCATCATGGCCATTTTGGCTTTTGAGCATGCGTTGCTTAAGTGAGTGCTGAACAATGATATTACATATAAAAAAGAGGCAGATATGTTATTAAAGTGCGCCTGGTGAAGACGCGAAAACGTCCCAATTGGGACGTATCGCATTTAGTATAAGTCTGGCAAACGCCGAGTTGTCACGTATGTAAGCGCATAGTAAAATTGCAACAAAAATGCCATCGTGTTTCTTAAAAAGTGTACAAATTACGATATTAAATTAATAAAAAACGAGGGATCTCCTATCACATGTAAGTACATACAATATTACCGATTTATCAGTGTATTTCATTAAAATTGGTTTAATAATATTTTTAAAATAATGGCGGCAGAGAAAAAAGACAGAAACACTTTTTGATATAAGTACGACAAGGACACAACAACACTGCTTGCATAGATTATCAGTACAGATGCGACATAGGGTAATTTTCTATTTACTGCCTATTAGGTACTAAAGTAATAAGTAATAATTGACACGTTCAGTTTTATTTGTTATTTTAAATTCAGTGACAAAATTTTTGTTTTATTTATTTGTTATCCTTTAAATAATTGTAATAACCTACCTTTTTTTTTCAAGGTTTCCGACTAATGAAGTTCGACTTCAAGAGTGGATTGCAATTGTTAGGGAACAACGAAATGAGTTTGACTGGACACCTTCAAAAAGCAGCAGAATTTGTAGCAATCACTTTGAAGCCACTGAGAGATATACTTCGAAATAAGGTCGAACATTGCTGAGGAAGAATATAAATAAATGACAAATATACCACTGTTCGGCTTCATTCTGCTCAAAAATAATCCCGATATAAAAAACTTTCTAAGAGGCAGAAAAGAAATAAATTAAATTCATTTGAAGGCGTTTAATTTTTTATTATAACGTCATTGCGTCACTATGGTTTTATTTTCGAGAAGGTTCTTTATTACCTTTTTTAATTGTTATCATTTTCCGAAGTGAATAATGACGTATTATTTTTTCATCGAATTTAATTTCTTGCCTACCAAAGAAATACCCCTTCTGTTCAACAAAATTATAATCTATGCTAAAAAGCCATACTAGAACGAACGAGACGATTGCAGTCCGAATCATTCCGAATTATAGCTATCTTTTTTACTCACGTGCTTATCCCATCTTTTGTACTACTTTAACGCTAATTGTCAACTATTGTGCACTGACTGGCACTGACACACTGCTGGATCAGATTTGAGGAGTCAGTTACTATGAACGTAACATATCTTGTATAAAATATCATTGGTGCTGAACGTCAGTTTGCTGTCTAGCGTTACCCCTAGGTATTTAACCTCTTTTACCGTTTCGAGGTTTTGTCCGCTCAGCCGTACCGGTTCAGCTCGTCCTAGTTTTCTTTTCCTCGTGAAGAGTACTAATTTGGTCTTGTCGGGGTTGAGGTTCAGGCCTTTGCTCCTGCACCATTCTAGTGCTATGTTAAGTCCTCTGTTCATTATGTTGCATATGACGCTGAGGACTTTGCCTGTTATCAGGAGCACGCCATCATCAGAGTATACCTGTGTGTATATGTGCTCTCTGTTTATCTTGTTTACTAGCTCATCTATTAACAGGCACCATAGCAGGGGCGATAGGCATCCTCCTTGTGGAAAGCCTCTCCTTGCTATCACCGTGCGTGTCGTTCCTGCTAGCTCGGCTTGTATCAGTCGTTGGTTAAGCATGTTTTTTATCCAGCCTGATATATCTTTGTTTATGCCTTCGCGGTTAAGGGTTTCCTCGATTGAAGCTGGGGTTGCCTTATCAAAGGCCCCCTCGACATCGAAGAAGCATCCTAGTGCGTATTCTGTGTTGCTTAATGACCTCTGTATCCTGTTAACCAAGTTATGCAGTGCTGTTTCTATGGATTTGCCTTCCATGTATGCATGTTGGTTTTTATGGAGCGGAGATCCACTAGCTGCTATTTGTTCTCTTATTAGTCTATCCAGTATCTTTTCTAGGGTTTTTAGTAGAAATGAGGAGAGGCTTATGCATCTAAAGGCTTTTGCCTCTTGATAAGTCTCCTTACCAGGCTTTGGTATGAATACCGCCCGTACTTCCCTCCACTTCCTAGGGATATATTTCATTCTAATGCTACTGTTGTATAGCTCCAGTAGGTCGTCTTCAATGTGCTTGATTGCTTTTTGGAGCATTCCCGGGAATATACCATCCGGTCCGGCCGCCTTATACGGTTGGAATGATTGTATGCTCCATTGTAGGTGTTCTTTGGTGATCAGTGTCTTTGCCTCAGTGTCCGTCGGGTTTCCTGTGTCCACGGACACTTCGTTGCTTGTGTATTCTACGCATTCTGGAAAGTGTGTTTCCAGCATTATTTCCAGTATACTTTCCGGGTCAGATATTAGTTCGTTCCCTCTCTTGATGCTGCCTAGTTTGCAGGTATTGGTTTTGGGGAACATTTTGGCGAGTCTAGCTGCGTCAGGGTACTTCTCGACGCCTTCGCAGAAGGCTCTCCAGCTTTTCCTGTTCTCCCTTCTGCATTCTTTTTTAAAAACGTTTCTTTCTGTTCTATAAGCGAGCCAGCTTTCCTCGTCGCCCTTTCTAAGGGCTGTCCTGAGGGCTCGCCGAGTCTTTTTCCTTTTTTTCTCAAGTGCTTTTGTCCACCATGGTTGACCTTTTCCTGGTTTTATCTCCCTTAGTGGGCATGCCCTATGATATGCCTCCCTGAGAGCCTCGTCCAGTCGGTTGGCTTCTCTTTCTATATCTGCGGTATTCTTTATCGTGTCGCGGGCTGCTGGGGTCCACTTTTTTATTTGGTGTTCAAATGCGGTCCAGTCAGTTTTCCTCGCATTCCTTGTCATAATTTTCTCAGTATCGGCTCCCAGACTGAAGGTTATCCGTCTGTGGTCCGATTTTGAGTCCCTTTCGTCCACTTTCCACTCTGTGATGTGCTGGCTTATCCTGTCTGTGGCAAAGGTGATATCCAGCACTTCTTTCCGGTCCTTTGTGACGAATGTTGGGGTGTTGCCCTCATTTATTACGTCAAAACCTGCTGAACTAATAAAGTCCAAAAGTAAGTCACCTTTATCATTGCAGTCGGTGCTTCCCCACACCGTGTGGTGGGCGTTTGCATCGCAACCTAGGATAATGGGAATGTTCTTACCGTTGTATTTCCTTGTTATTTCTTCCATTTCTGGCGATGGTGGTTTGTAGTCTCTTTCGCTTGGTATGTAGGCGGAGACTATTAGCACCCTCATTCTTTCACCTGTATTGAACTGCATTGTTGCTGTGGCGTTGGCTAGGTCACTGTAACAATCTGCCTTTATTAGTCCTATCGATCTTACCCTGCTGCTGGCGTATATGCATGCCCTGGGGGTAGACTCACCGCTTTCGTGGTAGATAATTTCTCCTCCCAGGGAGCTCAGCCCGGATATACGTCCTTTAACGACGTATGGCTCTTGCAGCAGAGCAATGTCTATTTTCTCATCAACCACGTGTCTGCAGAACTCAATCATAGCGTCACGGCAGTGATGGAGATTAACTTGAACTATTTTTATTTTTTTTGTGTTTTTGTGGTGTGTTACTGTTTGTGTTCATGTGTGAGTGAGTGTGTTGCGTTTGTCTGTTAGTGTGTGTAACTGCTCCCGTCCTCTGTTGCATTACGCAGGTGGACTCTTCTCCATCCAAGGCGGCAGCAGTGCTGCAGCGCTTGGTGGAGGAGCCCGATCACTACGCTTTGCAGGGGCGGGGTGTACTTGAACGTCCGGACGTTGTTGTCGACGAGGCTCCCCAGTCCCAGGTATGGCCTCTTTCGAGGTTCCTGGTCGGGGATCATTGCTGCTCTCGCCGACAGCCAACGTCACCTGTGTGTGCGGTGCCTGTTGTGTGCTGTTTTGGTTGGAGCGCTTTAGGTTCGGCGTACCTGTTTCAGTTGTGCCCACCTTCGGGGCAACAGACTGATCGGTACTGCCGCTAGGCTCGACAACCGGTGTCTTTGAGTTGTGGACAGGGCAGGTGCACATGTCCGGTGCTGGTGTTGTCTGAGTTGGCTTACTCAAGGCACGGACGTAGACGACCGTTGCCTGGTAGTTGAGCCAAGTATCTTTTGCCGCTATCCGGGGAACACCTACCACAAGTCGGACTCCCAGAGGGAGTACTTCCTTGCGGATAAGGTTCCACTCGGAGATCTTAAGGTCTTCTTCCCGGTCGCCGTTCTGGATCTTGATTAGCTCCAGAGGCTGTATCCTAATACCACCTGCGTTGCCGGGGAGCCATATTGCCACCTTGTGGAGGTCTAACTTTCTGGGCCTGAGAGTCACACCGGCGAGCTTCCCGAAGTCGCAGCTCAGGAGCAACGCCATCGCCTCCTCGTTCCTAGGGCTTACCAGGAAATATCCTTCCGCCACTAGGCCCGAGGCGACGAATTGCAGGCTCCGGCCGCTTACTCCGCCAAGTGCCGCCAACTCAATCAGGTCCACTAACCTCGTCCTTATGACTGTCGCCGTGGCCTCGTCCATCGCCATACCGTCTCCCCGTTCTATGATAACCGAGAGCTCGCCTTGACCCGCAGTGGGTTTTGGCGGGCCCTCGATTTTGGGTCTCTTGGTGGGGCGCTGTTGAGTCCGCTCCCCCGGGTCAGTGCCTTGTCGCTTAATCTTATTGGCCCTCTTACCTGAGTCCTCTGTCGCGGTCGCTTCCGAACTGGTCGACGCACCCAGTTGGATTTGGCCAGAGGGGCCTTCTGAGGTCTTCTTTCGGCGAGTCCTCCTCCGTCTGTATTTGACGGTGGTCCACTCACCTTCCTTGGTGTTGCTACCAATGCCTACTGCAGCGAGGCCATCCCCTAGAGATTCAAAAACTGATCTCCCGGGTGTTGGCTGTAGGCTTGGGCCACTTTTGTTGCTTTGGTTGTTATCGTTGTTGGTGGTTCGCGCAGATGTGTCCCCCCCAGAATACGAAGGACGGCTTGCACCTTTTTGAGGTACAAGGAGGGATTCTCCGGCTTGGCCGGTACCCTCCTGGGGTAATTTACTTCTTTCATTTGCGCTGTTCATGTTGTCGTTGTCCGGGATTGCCGGTTTGGTTGGGTAAGGGTTGGGTTTATTGGATGGATGGGTACTGGGAATTGGGTTTAGGGTAGGGGGAGGTGATAGGAGAGAGGGGGCTTGGACGGTTGGGTTAGGAGGGGTATCTTAGGATGGGTGGGTTTTTGGGAGGAGGTTTGGGGAGGGGAGAGATGTTGGGAGAGGGAGGGGTTCTTTAGGATGGGGGATGGGGGATGGGTTTATTGGGATGGGTGGGTTATAGGAAGAGGGTTTGTGGTGAGGATGGGAGATGGGGAAAGGGGGGGGCTTCGACCGAGGTTTCTGTTACATCTGTTTCTTATGGAAACTAGATCAAACAGCAGCAATTACGCATGTTACACAGCTGAATATAATTGCCTATAATAAATGAATCTATTAGAGGGTACTATTAAGATATAGTTTCACATTAAGTAGGACAAACAGCACGATTAAATATTTTGTATGGTTCCAGGTGGCCACTTTAGAAAAATATATTCAAAAAAATGAAACTAAGTCAAAGACATTGAGATATATTTAATGTGTATGAAAATATATCCTACTTACTTAAAATTAAGTAATGACTATAAAACAAGTCTGTTACTACTGAGATAAAATATGTAAGTGTGCTGCTATAAGTGCTTTATTTTTGCAAATTAAATTTATATACCTACAATGTTGTTATCAATACTGCTGTTCTATTACTGCAATTCATCAATATAAATTTATAATAACTTAAAAATAATGTCTTATGAATAATTATTTATTAAGTAGATATTATAGCTTACTAGCAATTTAACCAAATGTAACATGATGTTTTATGAACTAAAAGCAGTACTTGTAATTAATTACCACTGATAGACATCATATAGATAGATATTACAACATAGTATTTAAAGTGAGTGAGTTAGATGCCGAGGCCAAATACGGAGACGATGCAGTACATTGTTTTATTCTCCCAACGGACAGTGCATGAGCCATCAGTGTTATTGTCCCAGAAACAGGATGATGCTGTGTGTAGTCCTGCCCCATTTTTTTGCATTATTGTGCAAGTCACTGAAAAGAAACAGTGTTAGAATGTTTAATATTGTCTTCATCTTAGCATAATTGCAGCGGTACTCGAGCACCGTGAACTGTGTCAACAGTAACGTGTGCTAAAACACCGGTGAACATATAGGTCTCTACTGTCAACATACCTATATATTTGTAAGGTTTTTGTAGCTTCGTCAATTGGCCCAAACAAGACTCTACGACAGCTGACGTCCATTGATTAACTTTGTTATGCTGATAGGCGGTACCTCCGATTGAATTTTCAATTGCTTCTTTGATAATTTTACTCACATCGTCCACAATGAATTGATTCTGAAACACGTCATGTTAGTAAAAGCTCGAATCAATATTTACAAGCTGCATTATCGTTTTAAAACTTTGGAGTTACTTACTTCTTCAGCTAAATCGTTGCATTCTTTAACTTCCATGATTTTAAACGAAAAGCTCTCGCAGTATGGTAAAGTCTTCTGGAAATTGTCTAATACAAAAACAAAATTTTTGACGCTACAGAAAGAAACCAACTCCAGTTCCCAAATTGACGCATTTTGTGGTCATGTTGGCTAAATTGATTTATGACGCATTTTATCGTTTATTTCTCTATGGTTACTAAAACTGAATCTTGCCGATTTTTTTCTGATAATACATATGGCAACACAAAAAAAAAAGTTTCATAAACAAACCGGAAACCCAAAACTCTTTTTTTATGACATTTACTTCTATTCTGTCAAGTTAATCAAGGTTGTCTGTCATTATTGTAACTGGTAATCTCGTTGTGGCTGTCACTCACTTGGCTTTTTATTATCCTTTTTGCGAGGTGAACATGGATATTTTCAGATTTACAATTCAATAATTATAATGGCATCGTCTGTACAAAACAATAGAGTGTCACACCCTGGATATTGTGTATGTTGTAGAGTGTGCAATATGTGGTGTTGGAGAGCTTTCAAGTGGTTCCCCGTACTGTTAATAGTGTCCATTATAGTTTGGTCTTATTATGCCTACGTTATCCAGTTGTGCCTTGGTTAGTATTCAAGTGAATATCTGTAGTAGAATCAGGCTCGTACTGTAGACTTTTCATGACTTTCACGTTGTCATCTTACTTTGCAGGTACCATTACGAATACTGTGCAAAAGGTTGTCTATTTGGTGTTATATCATATTCTGCTTATAATGTTCGCTTGGTCGTACTGGCGTACGATTTTTGCAGACATCAAACCGATTCCAGACAAGGTGAGATTAATATTTAATGTTAAAAGTGGCTTACAAAAGCAGGAGCCAGTTGTTTACTTATGCAAAGTTTATGAAACCTCCTTTATATTTAATAAGTTTCTTTACATAGTAAGGCAGTAGGGCGTGAGGGCTCTTGTGAATTTGTAGTATATTTTTTCGCCTATTACCAATCTTTTCTAAACAAATGCTGAGTCTTTTCTCTCATGTATACATTGCATTACATATAATACACAAATAGTGTAAATACATTGTTTCTTACTGTAATAGAGGGATTCCAACTATGTCATATTAAAGTTGGTTGAGTCATATCCACTTAAGAATGTAATGGGCTATTTAACTAAACCAGGTTTATTGTTATTTTCTCTGACCTACATTGTGATAGCACTCCAGCCGTGATATGATTAACATATGATTCTGTATAGTGATTAATCTATTATTACTAGGTGCAATGAATCATGATAGTGTTAGTGATAGTTACAGTTTACTGTTGCTGTTTTTACCTCTATTTTTTAAATGATTACTAGTAAAAAAACACTTATCAAGAAGTCATGCAGTACTATTTATATTTCTGTTACAAGTACTTATTCTAAATTGCAACTATCTGGTGGTGAAATGAGTCATTAATATGAATTAAAATCTGTACCTACTTGTGTTAATTCCCATTAACATTATCTGTACCTACTCTGTTACTGTTTAGTCCACAGACCACTACGTTCATGAATATTGGCAGATGTTATTTTGTTCCTGTGTGTGCAAAATTAGGTGATTCCCCCAATACAATATCATCTGTACATGCACCTTGATGCAGAGTGACGCTAAGAAAGTTATATGTCAGGCTTTATCACTAAAATTTATTGCAAATACAACATAGTTTGTATTTGCAATTTTTAGTATTTTAAGTATAAATGTATCTAAGAATGTGTGCTTGAGGATAAACCAGTTTTACTAGTACATAAAATATTATGTATTGTTTAATTCATACTGGACATATACATAATTATACATAATTTTGTTAGAAACTGTTATACAGTTGAGCTTGAGGTCAAGTGACACCTGTTTCACACACATGTTTCTCTCTATGAAAAGAGTGGTTGTTTCCGGTTTTTCCACCCAAGGGGAGTTCTGGGAACATTTGTGAACATTTTTTTTCTTAAAGTTCATCTGATTAGCAGTGGGATCAGTTGTAGAATAGACAGACAGAAAGTAGAGTGTTATTCTTGATCTGTTATATATTCCTAGTATGTCCCATCCATAGCCCAGTGCTTAAATTGCCAATGTCTCCTCTATATTAATAAATATTCTGTGGTCTGTGCTGCACTTGACAGTTGAAAGACATTATGTCAAATATAGTGTAGGCTTTGACTATACAGGGTGATTTTACAGTAGTTTCGGAAAAAAGAATTTATGCACAGTTTCAATAGCAAAATCATCTGGATTTTTCCTTTCACCTGAACATTATTCCCATATATTATCAAAAAATAATTTTTCTTTCGCCAAATTAATACTTCCAGATGATTTTGCTATCAAAACTGTGGCCAAATTATATTTTTCCGAAACGACTATAAAATCACGCAGTCTCACTGTACTGTGACACTGTCTAAGTACAGTATTTCTAACAAAATTCAGTGCAAAAGATGTCAATGTGTGCATGTTATGGGATATATGTATATGGCGAATGTGTACCAAAATAGTAGCTTTTTTTACGCCTAATTGTACTGGCCATGCTGTGTCTATTGAGTTTGTATGGTGATCATCCGTCCAGTTGCCAGCATCCCTGTGACAAAGTAACTGTATCATAGTCATAGTCATTTATTTTTCAATATAGAACAATAAAATTGTTTCTTATTGACGTCAATTTTAATTCTACTTAATCTAAGTTTACCACCGCTTCCAAGGCTCTGGTGGAGAAGAAACGGCGCAACAATCAAATACATATTGGGAAGCTACAGTTATAATGTCAATATCCTTAAATCTTTCCCTGAGGGAGTCTCTTGCCTAAGCAATAAATGGCACGAACTGCCCTCTTTTGCAATATAAATATAGTTTCTAAATCTGCTGCATTTCCCCAAAGTAGTATTCCATATGACATCAAGCTATGGAAGTAACTAAAGCATACGAGCCTAGCAGTAGCTACATCAGTCAACTGCCTAATCCGTCTCACAGCATAGGCAGCAGAGCTAAGTTTATTGGCCAGAATAGTGATATGGTCACCCCATTGTAATTTAGAATCTATTGTAATTCTTAGAAAGGTAGTGGTGTTTACGAATTCTAACCCCTTCCCCCCCAGCACAACATCAACGTCTATTTGCCTCACATTGGGTAGTGTAAACTTCATACATTTGGTCTTTTCTGCATTCAACAATAGGTTGTTTGCAGAAAACCATATCCTTATAATAATAGCTTAGATACATTTTCTTTTGAATAGGTCCATTTATAGTAACCCAATCCGCAGTTGCCATACACATTGTGTTTGTATAATGTATATATTTATTTGTATAAGGTTCCTTCTTCCTACAGTCCTGGGTCCTTTAAGCGGGGCGTGAAAAGGCATCTAATGAGGCCGTCAAGCTGAGTGCCACCACTGTTAACATGGTAAATGTTTACGATGGTGACCCTCTTTCCGAGACTTTGCCTTTAGCTTAACATCAGGCGAGGTGAAGTCAAATTGACGTGTCCAGTATAAAAAAAAAAAAAAAAAAATGGTTTGTAAGTAAACATTAATAAGTAGGATGTTGCTGTTGGCAGTGAACTATTGACCTTCTTGATTACAGATATCTGCAATCTTTGCTTGTATTGTAAACAGCTGTTAGTGAATAAATACTATTCTTTACTTGATATCTCACACGGTGTAGCGAATTTCAAAAACCTTCCAACAAAATTAGATAGTTTTGTTTTTGGTTCATCATGACCTATCTACATACGACGTATTTTCCGGAGTGTATTCGAGGCTAAGTTGCCCTCGGAGCTCAGGGTCCGCCGTCCGGCTCTTCCCCCTCCACTTCGCACGATCTTAGACGTCCATAGTAGTGAGCGGATTCGCACTCTTGTCACCCTCTACGTCAAGTCAGAACTTCGTGGCCCTACCCTCTCTCCGTGGACCCGACGGGGCGCCATTCCATTTGTTACGCACGCTTGGCAGTTGCCCCAAGACGAGTGCGCGAAGTTGCTCTTGGTGGTAATGCAGTCATCATCATCATATCAGCCACACATAGTCCACTGCTGAACATAGGCCTCTCCCATAGACCTCCAGAATGACCGATCTGAAGCAGCCCGCATCCAGCGCTTCCCCGCGACCTTGATGAGGTCGTCCTTCCACCTGGCCGTTGGGCGTCCCACACTACGTTTGCCCGTACGCGGTCGCCATTCCAGAACTTTTTTGCTCCATCGGCCATCTGTTCTGCGCGCTATGTGTCCCGCCCACTGCCACTTCAACGAGCTAATCCGCTGGGCTACGTCGGTTACTTTTGTTCTCCTACGGATATCATCATTTCTGACGCGATCACGTAGGGAAATACCGAGCATAGCCCTCTCCATAGCTCGTTGAGCGACTCTGAGCTTTTGTAGGAGACCTATAGCGAGGTTACGGTTACGTTTCAGATCCGTAAGTCATCACTGGTAACACACATTGGTTAAAGACTTTCGTCTTTAGGCACTGAGGTATGTCGGTAATGCAGTACCTAATGTTTTTCCTTTTTGTATCAGTTTATGAAATTTTTAAAGCAATTTGTATGCTCAACTATTCAAAGCACTTTCACTTTTCCAATCTAAATCGAATTGTATCAGTTCTTTTACCTTACAGAGTACACCCTGTAGTTCCATATTTTCCAAATAATTCTGTGTCGAATCCAGCCTAAAGGTATGATTCCGAAGCTGCACACGTATGCAGTAGATCTGTATCTAACCTGTCGTACCGCGATACATACATTTCTTGTTAAACTTCGATACGGATTGGGGGACCATTTTTTTTTTATAAAGGACACGTCAATTTGACTTCACCTCGCCTGTTAGTAAGCTAAAAGCAAAGTCTCAGAAAGAGAGTCACTATCGTAAACAAAACATGTACCATGTTAATAGTGGTGGCACTCAGGTTGACGGCCGGTTCTGAAGTTGTCGTATCCTGTCACCTTTGGCAAATTCGACGTCATGTTGGGGATTAAATTCCATGAGTGAATAATCGCGCGACTGACGGTTCAATACAGCGTACTAGTCTCCACTTTAATGTATGGTTAAAAATTAATTTTATGCAATATTTTGTTATAGTATAAGCTGCCTGAAACAGAATTAGAAAAATTACTGAGTGCCGAAAACGAAGAAACGCAACGGAGTATACTGGAGAACTTCTCTAAAGATCTTCCCATAGTCACAAGGTAATTACATTTTTTTCATACCTCCGCTCACCCCTATTTCCCACCGGGGTAGCACACACAACATTTGACTCTATCCCTACATACTTCTTCATGAGCTTCCTCTTCTGCTAGCCCGCCGTTTTGGAGTACTTCAAATCTGCTTTTTTTTTATATATATATTATCTTTAAATCACCAATCTCAGGGGGAAATGACTTCGTTGAATTAGAGCATGTTATACAGGTATAATATAATAAGCTTTCTGTATACTATCACCATTATGAAAGGAGAGTTATTCCTGGCTGCATCCGAGACCTCGGAGCCTAGGGTCCACTTACATCTTCTGTTTTTAGTTTGGTTTTTAGCGACTGCCGTCTGAGTTCCCAAGTTAATCGAAATACTTCTAAAAATTTACATGCGCGGTCCAAGGAGGTGGGGTCACAAGCGTCACGACCTTCCCTCTCCCAAATTGTGAAAAGTATTCTAAGAAGTAATTTGAAGGAAATTCCACACTAAAAAAGCCCAAAACTTCAGGCTGTGATCAAAATGACAAAACTTCAAGCACACCTGCATCATCATTACCTTTGGTATTTTATTTTTTTGCTCGTCTCTCCTACCCCCTCTTTATTTAAGAGCATAAACGCAAATGCTATTAATAGTGTCTGCTATTAATACCTGCCCTTGACCTATCACTAAGAGTAGTGGACTCCATTGAAGAAATTTCATTTACTCCCGAAAAAATCAACAATGTTATCTCTGAAATGAAAATTGACTCATCCCCAGGACCTGACGATATTCCAGTTGCAATATTAAAAAGATGCAATATAACTAGTTACTTATCAACGATAATGCAAACTTCTTATGAAACTGGCAAACTGCCAGATATATGGAAAACAGCATTGGTGACACCAATATTTAAAAAGGGAAGTAAACTAGAACCAATAAACTATAGACCCATCAGCTTAACTAGCGTCATTTGCAAGGCTATGGAAAAAATTATAGTCAAGCACGTCAGGGAATTTCTCTCTCACCATAGAGTTATTCCCCAACAACAACACGGTTTTTGCCCTCATCGTTCCACGGTCTCCAACTTATTATCATGCTTGTCATCCTGGATTGAGAAATTTAATGAACGAGTACCTATTGACGTCATCTACCTCGATTATGAAAAGGCATTTGATAAAGTGCCTATAAAAAGACTTCTCTACAAATTAGAACATATAGGCATACGTGGAAAACTTCTCACATGGATAGAATCCTTTCTGCGTGGAAGAACACTACAAGTGAGAATCGGTGATGAAAAGTCTGATCATATGGAAGTGCATAGTGGCGTGCCACAGGGATCAGTTTTGGGCCCAGTTCTATACATCATATATACCTTTGACCTCCAACACTGTCTAGACTGCGATGTCAGTATGTTCGCTGATGATACTAAAATATTCGCCAACCCATTAACTGACTATGACAAGCTCCAAAACGATTTAAACCTAATAGCCAACTGGTCCAAGGAGTGGCTCAAAAACCTCAACACCTCAAAATGTACAGTACTGCACATAGGTAATCGAAATCCTTGCCTAAACTATAAATTGAATGACATGCCTCTAACAGAAGTCAAGGTACAAACGGACCTGGGAGTCAAAATTACAGAAAACTTAAAGTGGGATGAACATATTACATCAATCGTCAAGAAAGCAAGAAGTTTAATTTATTTGATTAGAAAAGCCTTTAATGTTCTAACGCCAGATATGATGCTAAAGATCCACAAAACTTTTATCAGACCAATTCTAGAATACGCATTTCAAATCTGGAATCCTTACTTTAATAAAGATATTGAACTCCTGGAGAAGGTACAACATAGCTTCACCAAAATACCACGTTCATTGAAACAGAGACCATATGAGGAGCGCTTGGGAGTTTTAAAAATTACAACTCTAAAAGAACGCAGACATAGAGGTGACATGATAGAGACTTTCAAGATCTTAAGTGGACATTACGACATTGAAGACTTTGACAAGTTGTTCACGCGCAACAATAATAACCACCTCAGAGGTCGCCACCTGAGACTATCCACCAGCTTCTCGAATAACAATCCACACAGAAACTTTTTAAGTAATAGGGTAGTGAGAGAGTGGAATAAGCTACCACATGACGTTGTGACAGCCCAGAACATAAATCAGTTTAAGAATAGATTAGACCAACACCTTAACCAAAATAAATAAATACTGGTGGGCATAAGCAGGATACGGGCATTATCAGTTTCGACTGCCTGCCTGTTAAATAATAATAATAATAATACACAAGACACGAAAACAGTAACAAAAAATCTGAAGAGTTTTTAGATACACTTAAACAAAAACTAGCACTTAAAGTTCACAGGCTTAGGAGGTACAAAAAGGCACAACAACGTAAAAACGACAATACAATATTTGCTACAAATGAAAAAATGTTCTACAGAAATTTACAAAAGCCACAAACCGACACACTAATAGAAAACCATACAGAAATACCTACAAAAGAAAATTTAGAAACAGTTTGGTCTAACATATGGGAAGAACAAGCACACCACAACGATAAGGCAAATTGGATACAAGAAGAAACTGCAAAATGGAGGTCAATAGAAGAAATGGAATTTATAGAATTTACAGAACAAGATATTAGAAATACAACAGCTAGATTACACAATTGGAAGGCACCTGGTATAGATAAAATACACAATTTCTGGTATAAGAAGTTAACTTCATTACATAAATCAATAGCAAAAAATTTGACAGATATTGTATTAGGAAAACAGAATATACCCGAATTCATTGCAACAGGAATAACATACATGCTACCTAAAACTAAACACACATCACAACCTTCCCAATATAGACCAATTACGTGCCTACCTACCATATATATAATTTTAACATCAGTAATCACAGATAAAATTAACTCACACATTGGTACCCATAATATAATTGCCGAGGAACAGAAGGGGTGTAGGCGGGGTCACATGGGATGCAAGGAACAATTAATTATTGACTCTACTATCCATAAACATGCCACCACAAAAAATAGAAATTTACATTGCACATATATAGATTACCAAAAAGCATTTGATAGCATACCGCACTCTTGGTTAATACAAGTTTTAGAAATATACAAAATTAATCCTACAATAATAGATTTCTTACGCAATATAATGGCAAGCTGGAAAACTACATTACAGTTAAACAATGGACTTAGCACTCTTATAACGCGACAGATACAAATCAGAAAGGGTATATCAAGGTGATTCCTTGAGTCCTATGTGGTTCTGTCTCGCCCTAAACCCCTTATCTCACTTATTACACCAATGTCAAGCTGGATACAATCTTAAACTTAACACTGAGGAAACCCTTATATCACATCTCATATATATGGATGACATTAAATTATATGCAAAAACAGAAAAACAAATGAAAAAACTTTTAGATACTACAACAGAATTCAGTAATGACATAAACATGCAATTTGGCTTAGACAAATGTAAGACAGTACATATTATTAAAGGCAAAGTAAAACCGGGTAATTATGTAGTAAACGACGTTGATACAATAGCAGCCATGGAACCGACAGACTTATATAAATATTTAGGATACCAACAACTTAAGGGACTTGACCATACCATGATTAAAAATACACTTAAAACCGAGTATCAAAGGAGAGTGTCTGCAGTATGTAAATCACAATTATCTGGAAAACACCTAATTAAGGCCCTGAACACTTTTGCCATACCAATACTAACATACTCATTCGGAGTAATAAAATGGTCTAAAACAGATATTGCAAACTTAGAGAGAACCACACGCACAACACTCACAAAACACAACAATCTGCATCCAAAATCTGCAACTGAAAGACTCACCATCAAAAGACAGAACGGCGGGAGAGGTTTAATAGATATTCAAAACCTGTGGCAGAAACAAATTACTAGGCTGAGAACATTTTTCCATACAAAATCTAACACTAGTAATATTCATAAAGCTATTTTATTGAATGACCTTAACTACACACCCCTTAACCTATCTGATCCAGAAAACCCACATAACACTAGCAACTCTGACCCACAAAATCAAAAAATAATAGACTGGAAATCTAAAGTACTTCACGGAAGACACCCTCATGACTTAGAGCAACCCCATATTAACACACTCGCATCTAACAAGTGGCTTAAAGTAGGAAATTTGTTCCCGGAAACTGAAGGATTCATAATAGCTATACAAGATCAAATTATCAACACTAAAAACTATAGAAAATATATTATTAAAGACCCGACTATTACAAATGACAGATGCCGCAGATGTTATACACAGTCAGAAACTATACAACACATAACAGGAGCATGCATAACACTCACACAAACAGACTACACTCATAGACATAACCAAGTTGCAAACATCATTCACCAGAAACTAGCACTTAAATATTCACTCATACAAGACACTAACACCCCTTACTATAAATATACACCACAAACTATATTAGAAAATAACACACACAAAATTTACTATGACCGAGCAATTCTAACAGATAGGACTATCCACTACAATAGACCAGATATAATCCTACAGGACAAAATAAAAAAAGTTACATATTTAATAGACATTGCAGTTCCCAACACGCATAATTTACAAAAAACAATAGCTGAAAAAATAAGTAAGTATGCAGAGCTAAAAGAAGAAGTGATAAGGATATGGAGACAAGATAATGTCTTCGTAGTTCCACTAGTTCTCTCCACTACTGGTGTTATCCCGAACCATCTCCTCCATAGCCTAAAATTAATAGATTTGCCAGAATCCTTATACATCAATTTACAGAAAGCTGCCATATTAAACACATGTAGAATAGTCAGAAAGTTCATGCAGTTAGACGAAAACACACCCACTTAATACACACCACAATCTGCATTTACTTGGTTTAGGCCCGTAAATGCAGTTAAAACCAGCTATAAAGCTGAGAAAAAAAAAAAACAAAACATAAATAATAATAATAAAACTCTTCTAAACTCTTCATACGTATAACAGGGGTTATCAAGATTAATTACCGTGACCTACTTTGTAGGACACCCACAAAGTCATATATTTCATAAAACGTATTTTTAACACAGAACATGCGACCATTACCAATTGACTCAACGATCCTTTACACCGTTATTATTTTGTGTGCACACTGTTCTCACACACAGCAGATAACGTGTTTAAAAATAGCAATGTTTTGTCTCAATGTACGCCATGCCATATGCTACGGTGGGACGCATCCGATCCTCTGCTTCCAGTACAGCCTTACCTTGAATAGAGAAGCATAATGTACAGCAATAGACAGCAATTATAAACGAATTTTCTACCTTCTATATTGCTCTTAGCTATAGCTAGAAGAAAGATACTAGTACTCTGTAGTTCTGCGCTGAAACATACATATGGCAGATTTCGTTCTGTTTAAATCCTACCAAAAGAAATTTGAAGTTACTTCATAGTAGCTGAATGCTTAGTTTTTCGTTCGTGTTTTATGTCGTACCGAAGTTACGCTGTAGCGTTTCGTGGTACTTGTGTTTACATGTAGAAATCTGCTGTAATTAACCCCAATTAAAACTGTGGGTCATGACATGAATCAGAATTAACCCGTAACCTTATATATACTGATACTTTCGGCTACGCATATGAATACCAAATTTACAACTTCGTGACAGATAGAAACCAAAAGAAACTAAGCACGATACGAATGTTACGCTTGCAAAATGAGAATAAAATAAATATAAATATTCCACAACATTCTATCTAGACCCATGGTAAGCTTTTATAGCTTATGTTATGGAATCTAGAATGCGGATAAACATACTTATATATATATTTTTTTGTAAATACATACATATTATACATAGAAACACCCAGACCAATGCAAATAGCCATATTGATTATTGTATGCATGAATATGCATACAAATATTTGCACTGAGCGGGGATCGATCCCGTGCCTCCTGCGTAGCTTGTAGTTACATTGAACAAAAGTAAATGATGTATGAAATTTATAGAGGACATGGCAAGGAAGGTAGTGACAAGAATGTATGGAAGATGACATGTGCCGACCCCAATAATTAAGGGCAAGGTCAGGTGGAAGTTGATTGGACAGTTGTTCATCCAGCTTTAGTGTTATTTTCCGTAAATGAGATTGGTGTTGTTACATTAGAAGAAAATTAACCGATGAGCCCAATTACGGTCAGAATGGTAGCTTGTAATGTCCGCTCGATAACACGTGTCATTTCAATTTGTCCTTTCAAAGTTTTTTTTTTCTCTCTTCATTTATTATTAGGGACTTTTATACAGGCGTACATGCTTTTTTTTCGGAGCCGGAAGGGGAGGTTATGTCGGACTCGAACCGAATAAAACCGCACGCCGACTGTGGGTCATGGTGCTAGGCCGGAAGTGAGGTTGCCATCGACATATCCCTCGCACCCCGGCTGACCAGGGCCATCCCTTACGGTCTGGCCCTCCTCGGGAGGGGGGACAACGTTGTCCCCGACTCGCCTCCGGAATGGGTAGGCGCGCTGGGGTGACAGTCATTTAAGTTACTTTTCTATATTCTCGAGTTGAAGAAACCTATACCTACTATTATATTATTGTAAAGTTTGAATGAAAACCGTCACCTTTATAGACGGATATAAAGAGAAGGGAAATTTGAAGTGATTTAGGTGTGGCTCAATAGCTCAGTTGGAAGAGCATTCCCCCTGTAAGGAAAAGTTCGTGGGTTCAAGTCCCACTTGCAGGCTTCTTTTTCTTTATATTTCGAATGTATTGTAAAGTATTCCTGTCTGTACATTGGCTATTTAATTTAGGTACTTGTTTAGGTTATATTAACGATTCTGAACACAATTTTTTTGTTAGCGAAGAACGCAAAAACTTCTGAACGGATTATGTGTATATTTGATGCGGATTCTTTTATTTTAAAGTACTTGGTCAGAGTTAAAGTCTTGTGTTTTGGTTAGATGTGAATCAGTTGAGTAGAACGGGAGATATAAGCAAAATTAGAGATAACCGTCATTCGCGAAATAATAAAATTAACCACTGGTAACCACCAATTTTTCACAATTAGGAAACAGATTACCAGCAGTTGGAATGTAACTATGTCAATGTTGTTTGCAACTATGTCAATGCTAACATACAAAATTCTGAAGCTATTAATTGAACCTTATTTTAAACCTAGATAGTACCTGTAACATCTAGATTTTTTGTTCTCTATTCTTTTAATAGTAAACCAATAGCAACATTTTATAATATTCATTACTTTTTCTCAATTCTAGAGTCTTAATTGCATTAAGAGCGTATAGCAAGCAATTTATATTTGGAAAAGCAACAAAAGAACAGATTTTAGTGAGTTACGCCGATGCAATACCCGTTTTGACGAGGTTTGTTCATAATTTATTCTGTGTAGAATTGAGAAAGAAGTATTATATTATATAGAAAACATTGGTTTATTGGCGAATCGTATTTAGTTACAAATCATCGTGCATATTAGAACTCTTCGCTATTAGATATGGATTTCTTATCATAAAAAAAAACAAGTACATATATACTTGAAACGGCAGTATCGTACTTTATGATAGGTTACGTTAGGTACATACCTATGTAATGTGTCATTGTTAGTAGTAATGTGTTGTTGTATACCTTCAGAAGTGAATAGAAAACAGCCGAAAATTTAATGCAAGCCGCTAAACGCTCGTGATGCTTATTAAACTTAGTTAAGCCTCTGTGGCGTGGCGGTACTGCACGCGACTGCCACGCAGGAGGCGCGGGTTCGATTCCCGCTCAATGCAAATATTTGTATGCATGAATATGACTATTTGCATTGGTCTGGGTGTTTCTATGTATAATATGTATGTATTTACAAAAAAAAGTATTTAAGTATGTTTATCCGCATTCTAAATTCCATAGCATAAGCTATAAAAGCTTACCATGGATCTGGATAGCGTTGTGTAGAATGTTGTGGAATATTTAAAAAAAATACTTTTAAACGACTGCGCTAGCGAGGGTAATGATCTTGATAGTTCATCTTGACGTCACCCTAGCTTCTTACCATCCAGCAGGGTCTATATTAACAGCAATCCTTATCTGAGTGTCAATCCCAGTTGCATCCAAACCAAGTTACGAACAGGGTGGTCCGCTCTTCATTGTTAATTAAGGTTGACTGTCACGGAAGAGACTGTCGTCTGACACCGAGAACAATGCCTGCACCAGAGTCTCGTTCGCCAATCAGCACCCGAAGGTCTTAGTGGAGTCCCATATAGGTACTTCATTCAGATAACAACTTACAAAATAGTTTCAATGGGATCTAGACAAGCAATTACACAATGTGTTTAAAATTATGCTTCCGGTCGTCCGCTACTATATGCGTGTGCACGCATACGGGCGCCTGTTTCGTACAAAAAGTACAACGATTTGTACGAAATCGAATGAAGTGCGGGCGCCGAATACGTGCACACGCATAGGCAGCTAAAGCCAGTTTCGCTATGTATGAAACCTTATAAAGATAGTAAGAGTTGATTGTAGTAAATTGTTCTACATTATAATATACCTGATTAGTGATTAGTAACAATTTGGAATAGAAACTATTACCTATTACAGCGATTAACAGTCTACGCCACAGCCACTTTTAATATTACAATTTACTACATATTGAATAACACACTTGTACTTTTCCACTGAGTTTATTTTAGACCTGACCGGTTTCGCCTTACGGCATTCTCAAAGGTATACGGCACTGTTCAAAAAAAAAAAAACATCAATGTAAACCTTTAACAATGCCGTAAGGCGAAACCGGTCTGGTCTAAAATAAACACAGTGGAAAAGTACAAGTGTGTTATTCAATATGTGTAGCAGATTCCACCAAGCGCCATCAATCTTGGAGGGGTTAGAGGGAATATTAGTAACTTCGGTTCTAATATTCTTTATTAAAAAAAAAACTCCAGTATAAACAATTTACTACATAATTACAAATTGGAATAATACCGCGGTAGCCTAGTGGTATGGGTAATGGACTGCTGAGACGAGGTCTCGGGTTCGATCCCAGGTTTACCATGGCACACACCAATGACTTTTCGATGCTTTTCGAAGTTATGTGTGTATTTATCGCTGGTTTATAAGTGCCCGGTTAATGGCAATAGGCTCGCCAGCTATTACATTGGGACCTAAACATAAACTGGCGAAACGTGGGTGCTAGCACCTCTGCCTACCCCTTCGGGGAATACGGGCGTGAGTTTATGTTATGTGTTTATGGAATAATAGTTGAGTCGTAGCGGCCTACAAGAATATACTACAGGGTGCGGTCCGGCAACCAAAGACCCAAGACGGCGTGTGTTTTTGTCGTTTCGAGTCCGACATAACCACCTCCACCAGTTCCGTGGGGATTTTTCGCACGGTACAAAAAAAGAACGGTGCGGAAGCTGTTTTTTACATAATAAGAAACAGTGATGTATTTTATATCTGTGTAAAAGGTCGAAACTGATATCGGACGTCGCCGGTGGATAAGAAAACAGATAAGATAGCCTTCTTTCAAGACATCGACCTTACAATTATGTTTTGAATCAGCACACACCAAAAAACTTATGTCTTTGTGGGTGGTTCCTATAATAAAGACAGAACACAAAAATATTTTGTTGTAATAGATGTTAACATACTATGGCGTACATTAGAGGATACTTATGGAAATCGCAGTCCACTGATTGATTGCTATTTTATATAATATTCTTTAATACTACTACTACATTTAATACTCAAAAGATAAAATCAATTGATAAACAAAACCAATTTTAAAATAAAATATATTATACAAGAAACACACGAAACAGTGATTGATTACTTGATAATATAATAATAACCATCAGGTTAAAACCGGAGTTTTATAATACGTTCTCAGATGAAATCACTGCCGCACATGACCTTTATGGGTTGCGTATTATATCCCATAGTCTAATTAGGATATGTGTAGAGGTATATTTATTGTCAGTTGCAATGCTATAAAATGTCGAAATTTTTTGTCTTACTTGATACTAATTTGAAATTCGTAATGTCATACAATACTACCATTCTTCCATAAACTATCGTCATATTACGACTAATAAAACATAATCATCATCACAGCATTAATCCCGGTTGCATCTAAAGTTCATGTAAGCAAAAAGTTGTAAACTTGTACTGAACGTTAACTTTTTACTTAAGGACCGAGTCCGCGGAGCGCACGACTCATAATCTGTCAAATACAGACGCAGCCGTGCACGCACACATCACCGAGATGCACAGTGGGCTGCAAGACGCTCTTTACCAGTCAAAATAATGGTGAAAATTGTCTTACCAATGATGAAAAAACTATTTTAAGCCTTGTGGTTAGAGTGCATTTTTGAGTAATATGATTTATTGTGACGTATTACGTCTGTCATATTATGTTACGTGACGTCATTGGCATGTCTTTTGTTTCAGTGTCATACATAGCATGTTAAACTTTTCACAGAGATTATGAGATTTCGAACAAAATAAGGCTGGGGACATACCACAAATCCTGCGGCCGAGCAGTCTGATATCGCGGAAAAATGGCAGCTTCTTGTCACTGAGCTGGACCGGATCCTGGACCACATTGCTCAATGGGGCGCTAGGAACCTGGTCGAGTTCAATGCCAAGAAGACCCAGGCATGTGCGTTTACAGCAAAAGTATCTCCTTTCCTACCCCTTCCCACTCTTCAGAGCACACCACTGCCACTGCAGGATCACCTCAATATCCTCGGTATGGATGTTCGCTGCAAACTGAATAACAAAAACTATATCAAGAGTATCATCAAATCAGCCTCGCGTAAACTCGGAGTCCTGAACAGAGTAAGACGTTTTTACACGCCGGAGCAGCGGTGTCTCCCAGGGCCACCACGAGCTCCCACCTTGCCGGCCACTCGGTGAGCGTGTGCAGTCCTGTGACGTCGCTCACGTCGCAGTGATGGCACTCGGACGTACGCTCCTTATCGATCAGACGCAGATTGACGTGATCGTACCAACGAAGGCGGCTCTCTTGCGTATCTGCGACATTGCGATACATAACTCTTCTAATCCAGTGCACCAGGTCTACTGGTGGTCGCACTAACTGATACCCGCGACTCCTGCGACTCTAGTGATGCAAATATGAATCAGTATCTTTAATATAACATAAGCCAACGAAACTTTTTTTATTACTAATATGTACGGAAACAGCTACTTCTTAATATACATATATACTTACCTATACAATCATATAAAATAGACCATGAAGTTATTAGTATCTAATTATAATTTCATTACAACAGAACCTAAAAATAATGTTTCTACAAAAAATATTTTAACTAGGTATATCCCCAACTTTACAGTTCAAACCTTAAAGCAAGTATGTCAAAATCTGAAACATTATGCTATAAATGTACCAACGAAAGTGTGAAATGGCTAAAATCGGAACTATGGTTGTCACTGTAAAATGCATACTATTTTATTGCCGTCCAAATGATTAATGAAGACGGTGGCGCCATTTTTCATTTCATATATTTCTTGGTAGGCCTATTTGTGTATGCATGAACTGTCATCACGCGCTAAAGAGACGTGCTCCTGCTTCGAAGGCCCGTGGGCGACTGACGGGCGATGAGAAAAAATATGGCAGAAAAAAGACACTATTTTACGCGTTTTTCAGTAACTTTGAAGTGATTTTTTAGATTGATTACTAAATGTATCATCAAATAAGTTTTGTCTTCCCTATCAAGAAGTCTTTGAATTTCAAATGTATACCGGTTCATTGCTAAAATCACTCATTTTCAATATGAATTTACTCAAAAACTGGAGCCTATTTCATGGAGAATTTACGTAAAACATATCTAGATTTTAGGGCTTTAAAAGAGGAAGTCCTTGTTTGTAAAGGTACAAAAAACGTACACGCTATATTTTATTGGTTTCTTCAGTGTTCAAAAAGTGTTTCTTTTTATCAATTTGTGTTGATTTATTGGGTTAAATCTGAAAAATACGAAGGCATGTTTTTGCATTTTTTCTAAATTTTGTGCGTTTGTTGACGTTTATAACAACTATTAGATTTTAAGAGTTTAATATAAGCATACCATAATTTTTGGTCTTTGATTGTAATACATACAAAGTATCATTGATATCAATCATATCTAAATAGGTTAAATATGAAAAATTGTAACACTCTTTTCGGTGATTTTCACGATCTGGCCCCTTAACTTCCTGTGACGTACATTAGAGAGACATGAACATAATTATCCATTTAGGTACTTTTATTTTATTCGTAATCGTATAGAATGCTGAAGTCTTCCAACTGGTCACATTGCGTCTATATAATATCGGTTGCATCTTAAGATACCCAAGATACCCAAGTCAAATCAATACTTGTAAACTTAACATATTGAATAACACACTTGTACTTTTCCACTGACTTTATTTCTAGACCTGACCGGTTTCGCCTTACGGCATTCTCAAAGGTTCACATTGATGTTTTCACAAGTGTGTGTGTGTTTTTCAATATGTGTAGCAGATTCCACCAAGCGCCATCAATCTACAGTATAAACAGACTTGTAAACTTAAGTTTACAAGTATTGATTTGACTTGGGTATATTTTGTCTTTACAAGAGTGATTACCACCTGAAACCCAAAAAAGAAACTGAGAGGAATGCCTGCACCAGAGCCTCAAACAATCACCAGGTGTACTGGCTCACAGGTTAGATGTCAAAAATATCCCAAAAATCTCCCAAGTCAGAATAATAAACCAAACTGTCAAATCTCTTCCAGAACGATGTCGGGCTCAGTGCGCTACTGCAACCGTTGCGTTCTTGTTAAGCCTGACCGGGCGCACCACTGCAGCATCTGCGGCCGGTGCGTCATGAAGATGGATCACCACTGTCCCTGGGTGAACAACTGCGTCTGCTTCCATAACTACAAGTTCTTCATGCTCTTCCTGGGATATGCATTGTTGTACTGCATCTTCATTATGGCAACATGTTTGCCATCGTTCATCAAGTTTTGGAAGGTATGTATGACTATTTTTAGTTACCAGTTATGGTTGAGTTATTATCTCATTGAACACTGTTTATATTTTCCTGTTTTTGTAACACTATTTATCTGGAACAATCCTGTTCGAAATTTCTGACGAATTCTTTATTACTTCATTATTTTTAGATGTTAGTTATTTTATATTCCAGCTGGAAAGTGTTATAACTTTTTCTGTTATTATTGTACCCGTTATTATAGCAAAATGCATGTCCGCATGTCTACATATAAAACTATTTTCTAAGTAACGAATGAATCAATTTGACCAACAGATGTATCAGGATTACAAGTTAGCCCACTGCGACCGCTTGATTGAAAATGGCTCTTATAGTAAAATATGCATGGAAATGATCAATGTAATAATTCTTACTATTTAAATTAAGTTCATCAATCAATTTCAACAGGTTATAGATGTACTTCTGTTTCATGAATGCGTGGCGGCCTTATTTTGTACCTCCTAGGTCGCCTAGAATCAGGTTATAAGAAGGAATCAAATTTTACACACAAAATCATGTATATTAATAATATAATTTCACAAAATACGAGAGCCATGCGCATTCATGAATTGTATCAACTATAAGGCTTAGATTAGATTGTTGATGCACAGTGTGAACAACAGGCATAGTTTCATTAGTAGTTCTCAGTAGTATTTTCATGCCGCTTACATTTGCTTTTAACAAAAGCACTTTAAAATCGAATACCAAAACGACCCAATTTGTTATATATGGAAATATGATCATACGTTGTCGCGATAACTGCATAGGGCAAATGGGAACTTAAATTATTCAGTCAAGACCCTGATTACGGCCGTCCCGCAGACACGGCCTTCGATTGACGCGGGCCTCTGCTGACACACTGGTTGCCCATCACTTCTTCAGTAATAGAGTGGTCCGTAATTGGAACTTGCTGCCGGAGGATGTTGTTTGTGCCACCTCAATAAACTCATTTAAAAATCGACTTGATAACTGGCTACGACTAGACAATTCAGTGCTTAAAAAAATTACGGACAATTAATACAAAAAAAAAAATAGAAGTGAACGCAACAGCTTGTAGCTGCTTGTTCATAATTATATAAATAAATAAATAAATAGGAATGACTGAAATTCCGTAAAAAAGATAAACAATAAGAATCCCGATAGTAAAATAAAAGAGCGTCTACCGTCAATCCAGACTATTTAGACTTCCATGCAAAAGAAAACACGTGAACCTACTATATAGTACTATCGGGCAAATGCATTATGTAAACTTTTTTTTAAGAATAATTTAATTACATGCAGCTTTAGTTACTGTTCCATATGGCGATCAACCGGCTGTGCTTTCGTCACCTATCAAACAGTTTGATAACTTTCGATAAAATTTTATCTGTTTCATTTCAGTCAATTAATCCAAATCATTCGGTTTTCTGTTTTGTTGAGTCATACCTTTGTATATTACACGCAATTCGAGATAATTTAAAGTTATCATAAGCGACAGAGTTTTATAATTGGGTTTTATAGCAATGTTTACAAGTCGAGCACAAAAATTGTCAAACACATAAATACTCAAAATCATGATATAATGTGTAAATCTAAATTGGAAAAGGTCACTATTTTAATTGGGACTTCATCCGGAATAATTACCACATTTGCCGGTGAAATACTCCGCAAACAGAACTGTCCTGGATAGCTGAAATGGTCAAATTTTACCGATTTATATTTATTAGGCGACGATAGTTAGCCGAATGCTTCAAAATTTCATTTAGCATGTTAAGTTTTAATTCACCCAACACTCGTAAAATGTTTGATTCATGTCACTTAAGATAAGTTTTCGCTTATGATTCCATTGGTTCCACATTGTTTAAATTGTAATCGGTATCGCAGTGGGAACCTCTGTGTAGTTTTGAACGAATTTGATTTAAACAGTGTGGAACTCAGGCGTGGATATGTACAGGAGGGTGCAAATATACAAGATTTTGGTGGGGCAAATTGAGTAGAGATTTATTAAAATAATTAAAGCATTTTGAAATTAGTTAAAATAAAGAAGGCACTTGGATTCATTAGGTGGGAAATTGCAATCTTTTCCTTGCGTATCCACGTCTAGTAGAACTTAATAATTGTAGATTTGAGTAATTGATTAGCCGATTTCAGATATTATTGAGTATTGGTACGCAGAGTATTAGTACGCTAAAATTAAGTCTTCAGAGTATAACTGTGTCACTGTTATTCAAACTACCGGAAAAAAATTTACGATAACTGCTGATTTATGAACCGAACATACATACTGATATCCTGTATTTCAATTCAAGTTACCGAGCTATTTGTGTCCCAAATTGTGTAATACATTTTAAAATTTAGATTATCAGTAGGAAAATGTAAAAGAGCAGATTTCCCGTTCAAATTCGATATGAATAATAATCTGTGGCAATATTTTGCGACTTTAGTGCAAAAAAAAACATACTCTTTGCAAAAATAGTAGGCATGCTATGTCTGTTTGGTAAAAATAATAATATACTTACCATTTTCGTGCAATGACGAAACTGTGAGCAGTGTGGGCCACCGTATACGAGAATAGAAGGAAAAAATAGAAAGAATATCACCCCCGGAGACTGCACATAATGATAGAATCTAAGATTTTTTTCCTCCATTCCTATGAATAAATTATATAACTATAAATTATAAGACAATGCCATATTTGAAATGACTTCTCAATTTGTGCACGTAAAACAAAAAAAAAAAATACCTCTAAAAATATTTATTTACCTCCAGTAATTAACATGACTCATTGTCTTGCATTTTGAAACACTTAAATGATTTATCCTTAGTTATTGTATTAGCGCATTCACAGTCATTTTAACGTGACAATTCTACTTCAAGCTGTTTAGTTTTGAAAACATATTTGCGTATTTTGCTTGAGACTTATTGCTGTTTTTGCTTTAGTTGGTCTAAAAATATTTACAAATTGTTCGCTAAACTATAAATATGAAGGTGAACCTATTAAAAGTGTTATATTTTTATAGAACATTGATTAATGCGTCTAAAAGCGTTATCCTGACAGCGTTCACGCCCTACGGCGTCACTCCTACGTGACCGTCAAACGCGATAATGCGACGCCTTTCGATGACATGCGTAAAAATCAAATGGTCCTGGTTCCTTGTGTCCTACGTAGTGTCGCGTGAAAACGTCACTTGAAGTATGTAACGTAACGCGCGTTTGTCGCTTACGTAGGACAACGGGTAACGCATGTGCACGCATACAGGCGCCGTCTTTTTGCACGAATTTTTGCACATGTGGGATGTAGCAATGGACGGGCTAAATTGCAAATTAAGCTAATGACGTCACTTAGGCGATTACCAACCATCGTAATATGGTGTATTATTTTATTACATACAAAAATTCTTTATTCCGAATAGGAAAAAAGGTTATTTAAATTTAAACCTGAGGTTAAGTCTGAATTTCACCGACGACTATAAACCAGTTGAATTTAATCTAAACTTCGGTAGCATATTTATTTACGAAATTCGATTGAGTAAAATCTCTGAAATTATGTAGCGGAATTTAGTTTTAGAATTATTAGTTATTAATTTCGTTAGATAGCCATCGTTTAGATACATTTCATCTGCAAAAACTGCAAATATAATGTAATTTTATACCCCTACATTTACATCGTACTATCATCTTGCAGTCGATTTTCAGTGATAGTAACATTCCACAATTGACAGGGTGAATTCGGGACTGCCGCCAGCGCCGGACGGTACCACGTAGTGTTCGCTTTCTTCGTGGCCCTCATGTTCGCCATTTCACTCGGCTCACTTTTCGGCTACCATTGTTACCTAGTCGCCAATAACAGGACAACTTTAGGTAAGTTTTGTTGTGTGTTTTGTGTAACCTGTGATCATATTATAGTAGTTTAAACTTTTATGGCATCCCTCCTGATGTTCCTTAAGATCTGAATTATTTATATTAAAAGCTAAATAATTATTCATTTGACATTGCATCCATCTCTTACATTACTGGTACATCAATTCGTTATGCAATTGAATGTAAGCATATTCAGTGAGGAATTAATTAATTGAACACATTTATTGTAATTTCATTCAAATATATCTTGATATATTTGTTTATTTCCTGAACCGATTATTAATAGTCTGTGGAAAATATGAAATGATCGCTATGCACAGTACTGTAATACCTGTCATTGAAAAATTTGATTAACTTCAGAACATTTCGATCGCTAAAAATATAGAACTTCATGGGCGTCGCCCATAGAGTACAGAGATACATCTATCAAAGCGGGCCTTTAGATTGTGATGAGTGTAGATATGTCTACCTATACTTATTAATAATACTAGCTTGTGCCCCCGGCTTCGCCCGTGTAGAGTTTGACTCCATTATCGCAACTCATAGGAACCTATTACCGGGAAAACATGTTCTGCATACGTTCCTTGAAATTTCTGTGTGCCTAGTATTCCATGCAAAAAGTACCAGGCTCACAGAATTAGCTATTCCGTGACAAAGGGGCTATTTTTACGGCTTTTCCGGCAATTATTCGAATTTTTCTCGCCGTAAAAACCATACTTGAACATCAACGAACATTTAAAAAAGAATTGGCCAAAATTGGGCCAGGCGTTGTTGAGAGCGCTTACCAACACATTTAGCGATTCATTTTTTATATTATAGACTAATCTATAGACAGGTTTGAATATCTATAAAGTCGTAGTGTTTTCCTAATTGACTGCAATTACAATGACCACATATAATAAGACTAAAGTTTGATTTCAGATATGCTCGTATCATACCGCCGAATGGGCAGTCCTACAGGACAGATCATTAACTCAATGCTAAAGTCCTTGGTCAATGGTAATTGCAGTCGCAACCAATTTGTACGGTAGATGAAATAGGCGGTAGATAGTTTATCTTGGATAGATTTGAATTTAGAGTTGGTATTCCAGAGATAGTTATCTCTATCGATAGATGTTGCCATAACAATTTATTTAAATATTACTGTAAATGAACCATAAATTATAATAAGTAATTTTGTGAAATGTAGTATACTAGTTTAAAGTATAGTACAATTAACAAAAATAACTATTAATATGTATAATTATTGGAATATTCTAGAAGCGTTCAGAGCGCCCATGTTCCGGGGAGGAGCCGACAAGAATGGCTTCTCAATCGGTGTTTACAATAATTTCAAGGAAGTTTTTGGCACCAGCCCTAAACTCTGGGTGGTACCAGTCTTTACCAGGTAACGATTTTTTTTTGACAGAAAAAGATTCTGATATTTTTTCAAGCAACACAAGATTAACAGTGGCAAATACTGGCATGTTTGTCTATGGGTTAAAATAACGCACGTTAGGTATTGTATATACGTATGCTAAAAGTAATATGTATAATACAATTGAATGCTAGGTATGACTTGTGTGCATGTCCCCTTACATGTGTGAAAAAGAAGTGAATGACCAATAAATCTAACATTTGACAACAATTGTAGATAATAATAAAAATATAATTATTATGATCAAAATGAGTTTACGCTCTACTAACTAGGCATGGTCGTAAGCTGTCCGGAAACTAATGCGTGTGCACCTTTTTCGTGCAAATAATATGTGCGAATTTCGTGCAAAAAACATACAATTTGCATGAAACACTATGTGACGTCTTTATGGCAGTTTATTCTGCTAGGGGTTCTTATTTACGTTGTATCGTTTATCACCTCGCTAACTAACAGTCTTGTTTCTTTGTTAAAATATGCAAGGAGGCAATTTTGGTGCTATATCAACTTTTACTATTTCTTCAAATTTTCGTTCAAAAATATCGTTTGAAAATTTTAATTGGCATGAGCAAGCTTTTTTGGATTAATTTTCTTTTTCGGTTGGTGTCATCATATGCGAGGTGTCGGAAATATTGTATATTATTTTCATAACAAAATCATCTCACTAGCTAGCTTTCACATATTTATATAGATAAGCAATTCACTTTTGTACGAACAAAGTGAAAATATATCACAGTATTAATGAATAAAGTTTAATTTATTTTATCCGTGGCGTGGGCGAAAATTTGGGTTCGAAATTATTTTCTTTTTTATTTCCTAATTTCCTCTTTTAATGTAATATTATTTTGGTTAAACATTTTAGTTGTAATTTTTTTCCTATATGAATGAAATATTGCTTTTTCCCTATGAGAATTTTCTTCTACATTATTTTGGAGTTAAATATTAAAGGTCCGCTCTCGCCACGTGTACCGTAACTCTCTCAAATGGTGATCGTTTTGTCAGCCTGGGAGACGGATGCGAATTCCCTGTGCGTCGCGAACACCAACTTCAGACGTTCACGACACCCCAGGAGGCTCATGGCTACGAGTCTATGGGCACCACGCGGTCAAGGTCAGAGAAGGAAGACGAGCCAGTCAGCGACAACCAAATACCTTGAGCATATACCAATAAACAATGGGGTATTACCTACGAGTTGATACGTAGACATACATAGTACTTTGGAATAGATCTCTAAAAGACTACTCTATTCCATCCGGTACGAAATTTAACTAGTTTTTATAAAACTTTCAATACAATTTACTAAACTTATAGTAAATTACTTAACTTTTTTTTTTTTTCAAATATTTTACTCGAATATTAACTCATAAATTTTATTGTGATCCGAGAAGATCATTGAGTTATAATTTTAGAAAAAAATCTTATAATATTAAATGTAATAAAATATTTATAAATTCTAATATTTAGTGCCTTTATGACATACAAGAATATGCTCAAATTGTATACATTATTTGCCACAGCATATTCCAATTTTACAGGATGACGAAGCTTTAACTTTAACTTTAGAAAAAATAGTCGTATATATGCTCAAGTTATGTGGGAAGTCCGGCTGATATTTTCGTGATAATTATTTTTGATTATTAAAATATTATAAAGACAAATGTTTCAACGTGCAAATTGCTTTTTAATGCATTTATTTCTGAGCTATATACAACACACAAGACTGATAAAGTTAGAAATGTATTTTGTAAGTATGTTTTGTGCACAATAAAAATTTTGTTTTTTCTTTTTGTTTTTTATTTCACATGATTACACAGAGCTTCGGCGGTACGTTGTCACATAGGCGCTTGCGTAGACACTGTAGCAATTAGCAAGCAAATGGATACAAATGACACAACATACTATGTATTGTATTTAAGCATTAGCGAACTCTAACGTCTAATGGGAGTATTTACTAATTTTCTAATTTAGAACGTCTGTGTGCTGTATATTTCAATATACATACTATTTATCTTCGACTATAAGTATCTTATCTTACCTCTTATTCTCTCAGTCTATTGCATGTTTGGGTGCTGCAGATACGTTTAGACAACTTTTGTTTTGATCAGATATTATCTGAGTTACTAGCTAACAACTGACTGCAAAGTAAAATATATGCCGATTTTTTTTAACTGATAAAGACATACTAACTTGTCATAGATGTTTGAAAATATATTAACAATCATTTAGTAAGGTTATCAAGTTCAGTGTATATCTGGTTTATATTTATCTTATGTTATAATTTTTCAATGCTCTTTTTTTCTATCGAATATTCTACTCTAACTCACATCTGTGGCGCCCCCGCTTCTATTTTCATACAATATTTATTAATATAATTCCAAATTTTAATTCTATTACGGTTCAATAAACAATAAGAATATTTCTTATTAACATTTTAGCTCGGAGATGGGCCGCGAGACTGAGAGATGGAGACTTTGCCCCAGAAAGGGCAGGACCGTCCCGCAAATAGTATAAGGAAATAACTTTTCCATTTTCGCTATATTTTATTACAGTATATTTAAATAAATCCGTTCGACTAATCAACGTTGCTTTTCATTCATTGGCGTCATCCGACCTTTTCGATGGATACTCAAAATTGTAGTCATTCACTTCTTTTTTTTATGTAGGTTAGTTCATTATACCTGTGTCCTTTTGCATGCTAATTTGTGTAGCGGAGTACTTAGGCTTTTTAGGCTGAGCAAAGGACTATTTGTGCTACGGAATTGTCTTGCACGCTGTAGAATGCCTCATTCAACCATCACTGTAGATTTATCTCAAAGCACAAATAATTTAGATATCACGAGTTCAAACACTAGAATTCCAAAGAATCTGTGTTTTAAATTCACCAACATATTTGTTTATATCTATACATATCAGATTCGTTTTATTCACCATTTTCTAAAAACTTATTACAATCATTTCTCGGGGTTTAAATAATTTTTAGTGATAAAATAGCATATTCTAAAACAAACCCATCATACAAATTATTACGTGATGTGCGAACAAAAAGCTAGAGGTTATAAATAAGAATTTATATTTAAAGGTGCATTGCAGATTTTTCTTTTGATCTAGCAAACATTTTAATAGTTTTTAACATTCTATTTGGTGTTCACAATTATTTTCTATACAGCACAGATCCTTACAAATGTATGAATGAAATTATATAACTTAAAACAATGCAACTGGACGGTGTAGCTTCGGCGACGGCATCGTGTATCCTGTGCCTCAGGATGATGAAGAATCGGAGTCGCTCCTGAGTTCGGAGCGCTGGGACCGCTGGGGCGAGCGAGCGAGACCCTTCGACGAGCGCGAGAGCTCCTCCTTCGACGAACTATGAGTGTAAGCTGTTGTAGCCGGCCAGAACGCAGATTTCGATTCGAATACCAATAAGATTGACTGTATTGTGCTGGAAATAGCTTGAGTTCGTTTTAGAACCATTTTGGAGGGTTTTTATTGTAAAAGATTTTGGGTAGGTGATATTTTGTATCGGTGAGTCAACATATTTAAAATAGTATTAGTAGAAATGGTGGTCGATATTATAGCAACACCTAACATTGGTATAATAAAGTCCTGTATTTTCGAATGGTACTCAGTGCTGAATTTTGATTTATCTAGGGACAGATAAAACGACATTCGTGACTTGTTCGTTCTAGAATACGAGCCTTAGTTACCTAAGTGTTGATATATTATCTAACGAGATCGGTCTGTAATTGATATTTCGCTCAAACTGGCCAGTTTCTCTCTACTATCAGTATGTTCACTATCGCCACCTAGCCCAAAGTTCGTGTTTCCGAGAGTTAAATAAGTTCTTTCATGTCTACTATTCCAATTTTTTCCTGTTAACTAGATGCCAGAGATGCTTCATTTTAGATGTGCTCCAGTAGCAAAAGTATTATGATAGTTTTACTTCGTGCTAATCCAGCCAGCCATGTTTCATTTACTGCTATTTTGGTCTTGAAAATAAAAAAAAGTCGAAACTGCTCTATTGGCTGTTTACAACTGCTACCATAGACAAGTAAGAATAGGAAAATTGAGGAAATTGGTGCTGAATGATAAATATTAGAATGGGTGGTATATTCCGTAGTGAGCTTTGCCTTAGCAAAAATTAAAAATGCCACAGCAATTAACAGTTGTTGGTATTTTTAATTTTTGATAAAAAAATCGGTGTTTTTTGTTATTTAAGAGATAAGGTTAGTCGCAGATGGACAACATTTTAAGATATGAATCTAGTTATATTTTTAAAACACGATGTCTTGATGGGGAAGGAGGGTATATAAATGACACCGCGTGCAGCTTTAATTCTCTCATAGCAAACCCTTTTTAAGTCCCCTTTTAATGTCATTAAAATTTTACTATCGCGCATAATCAAATATTATATTATTTATGTATGGATCTTTTTAACCTCATTTGGGATTCAAGATCCGATCGTTACATTCCAACAGAACTTACCTATAATGTTGTTCATCTTAACGGGTAGATGGGTAAATATTTTTTCTAAATTCCATAACTAATCGCTTAAAATTTTACATTTTTATATTCTACCATATTGGTAGAAATTTAAACGCAAAGAACACTATTGTACTTATTGATTGTGCGATGTATATAGTGCTATTTATAATAAGACTGCAGCCGAAATGTATAAATAAATAATAATAGAACTAAAAAATGAGAAGTTAGGTTTTGATTTGCTAGACTAGATGTCATCATATTTTAGTAAAGATACTATATAATATTACCTATGTTAACTGGTAAGCCACGTACCATTCAAGATTACACTGAAGCTGCTGGAATAGGCTGATTGACCATTTTGATATCAGTCAACTACCCCATTGTATTGTATGTAAGCGCGATCAGAATTGTCAAAAAGACGACAGAGAATTTTTTTTCCAAGAGTCGAGCATATATTTTTTTCCAAGAGTCTATATTGAACACATAATCGTAATTGCGTTGCGTTTGTAGACTAGCAAGCGTTTAGAGCAAATATGTGTATCTCAACTTTTAATTTGATTCTAGGATATTAATAGGTCGCATACATCATTCTAACTCCATGAAATGAAAATCTACACGGGTGAATGTTAAAAATCTAGCATAGAGCACACCCGTGTCTGCCCATTTCAAGACACAAATTTAAAAGTTGGTATATCTACAAACATGAACACCATAATCTGCAATCACTAAAATACAGATTAAGGAAAACAATACTCTTGGTTTAGAAGTATGATCCGGATTGCAATGCAGGGTATTGTATTGGATTCATATATTCAACTTGATCTATCTGATACGGGAGGACCCCAATCGATATTCTGCTATATAGGTACGTTTTTAAATCTGGGCCAAACGGCTCCCTTCCTCCTTATGGAGTTTGAGAAAAGAGAGCCAGTCAAACGCTGATTGGCCTGAACCGCACTCGTACCAACTTCCGAGCTGCCATTAAGCTTGGTTCGAGGTTTACTGGTCGAGCTAATATGATGGTCTTGCACGTTAGGATGCGTTTTATGTTAGGAGGGTTGTCTGTACTGAAGCCATAGTTTTTTTACTCACATTAGGAATTTTACCCATAAAATGGGCACTCCTATGTCCGTATTATTTTTTCATACTAGTTTATTACTTTACGCACTTAATTATTAATATTATTGAAGATAGAATTTAAATTCGCTCTTCCAAACCTAACGTGATTATCGTTATAATATTTTATGTAATAAAAGCAGTATTCTGTATTCATTACAAGCTTTTGCCCGCGGCTCCGCCCGCGTGGATGTCGGTTATATAGATAAGTTTGGAAAAGGAGACCTGTATATCAATCTACCGGTCAGTATGTATAAGCTGTTTAGTCTTTAGCTTATCTTTTTTTAGCAATTATTGGGCAGTTTAAGGTGTCCATTACAATGGCGGGACCAAGTCCTGAATTCTGTCAATTCATATTACAGTGTTTAGTACTAAATTGGTACTATTTGCTACCTTTGGTAAAAAAATGAGTACCTCTTCTATTTCAAAGTTATATTTAAAACAGTCTGGTCCCGCCATTATAACGTTATAATGGCGGGACCAGACTGTACCACTCGTGTCGGCCATTGTTAGCTGTGATTAGTTTTATGAATATTTAGTACCTAAATAGTACTCTTGAAAAATGTGTAAAAAGTGTGGCTGGGTACAGCATGTACTGGGCTGTTGTATTAAAACACTGATCCCGCCATTATAAGTAAATTTTTCAACTACCTACATTTTTAAATAATAGACCGTTACACGTTTAAACATAATGGAAGGATCAGTGTTTTAATACAAAAGCCCAGTACATGCTGTACCCAGCCACACTTTTTACGCAAATTTCAAGAGTACTATTTAGGTACTAAATATTAATAAAACTAATCACAGCTAACAATGGCCGACATGAGTGGTACAGTCTGGTCCCGCCATTATAACGTTATAATGGCGGGACCAGACTGTTTTAAATATAACTTTGAAATAGAAGAGGTACTAATTTTTTTACCAAAGGTAGCAAATAGTACCAATTTAGTACTAAACACTGTAATATGAATTGACAGAATTCAGGACTTGGTCCCGCCATTGTAATGGACACCAGTTTAAGCCCACTATGGTGCATAATATGTCCCAAAGTAAATACGGAGCCGACTTAGTGGTAGCTAAGTGCTAACCTCCGGCACAATTTCATAGCAATGCAAGATGCACAGCCAAGTCACTGCCTTCCGTGATTTCGTCACAACAGGTTGCATCATTGCCGATTAAGTACAAGTACTGTCAACGTCAGAAATATCTTGACGACAGTCTCAAAATGATTTTAAAACTCTTGTACTATGAGCAAATCAAACTGTTTTATTGATTCAAATGGTATTATTGTCCGAACTAAAGAACCGAAACTAAAAAAACTAAATTAGGATCATTTTAAGTAGGTACTTAGTTCATTAACTTCTTTTTGATGCTGACTCTACGTAGTTTAAATGTTTTTTATTTAAGTTTGCATAATTAGTAGGTGGCTTATACTCGTAGAAATATAATTTGAATAAAGGGTCATGACAATTATTTAGGTGTTTTATAGGATTAGTTATCTTGATGCGGCAACAAAAGAGAAATTAATAATTTTAAATTATATAAGTAAATGAAAGCAGTCAGTCAAAAGTAAATTATATCGCAATGAAATGCAGTTACTTATACTTATTTATTATTTTTAAATTTTAAGATAGCAAAGGTTTAAAGTTCATGTCATAACTTTTTTATTGAACTACCCGCTTAGTTAGTGTTATAAAATGTTTAATGTTAGATAATTTTATGGAAATATAATAAATAACTATAATTGAATAGAATGATTGATGACATCTACGTATTATATATTTAGTTAAGTACCTTCCTACCGAATTTTATATCCAATTAGTAATTTTTTTTACAGAATACTCGTAGTTCTTCCATATCGTCACTTAATTTTTCATCGAAATCTCAAACTAGTCATTTTTACGTTATTATGCATTTATCCATTTACTTAATATTTCGTAAATTCCACAGGCATTTAAAAATCTACTTAATAGGTGCGTTTATTTGATAAAATGATAGTTAAAGCTTTTATTGATTGTATATAAGTAGATTTTGAATATTTTAGTTAATAATATATGTATTAATAATAAATAAGGATGACACGATGTGCAATGGTTTTGTAATTTAAGTACAACAGTGATGTGTAAAATAAAGAGATGAAATTATTTGATTGTTTTATTGTATGGAAGGCGGAGGATCGGCAAAAATGGTGCACATTGCGGGACGTCTATGTCCAGGAGTGGACTGCAATAGGCTAGATGATGATGATGATTAACCTACTTCAAGAAGGAGGAGGTTCTTAGTTCGTTTTTTTTTATAAAGGCTAAGTCTCGAAAAGAGAGTCACCATCGCAAACATGTACCATGTTAACAGTGGTGGCACTCAGCTTGACGGCCTCATCAGATGCCTTTTCACGCCCCGCTTAAAGGACCCAGGACTGTAGGAAGGAAACACGAGCTGGCAGGGAGTTCCAGGTCTTAGTGGTGCGGCATAAGAATGAGTCACTAAAACCCTTGGTTCTAGCAGGTATACTCTGCACCGTATATGGATGGCATTTTAGCCCTGCACGTGTCGTCCTGTGAAGGAAAGGAGAGGGTGAGACTAATTGGAAGAGCTCAGCAGAACATTCACTATGGTAGAGACGGTAGAATACTGCCAAAGACGCAACATCTCTATGCAGCTGTAAAGGCTCGAGGGTCTTCGTGACCTCAGGATTCCCAATAATGCGGACCGCACGTCGCTGCAACCTGTCGAGAGCATCTAGTAAGTACTTTGCGGAGCCATCCCAGGGATGTGAGCAGTATTCCACGCAGGACTCTTATTAATCGTATTAATTTGTAAAACAAAATATATATTTGTACGTATAGTTCCAGCCCGTCTAGCCTTTCTGTCGGCAGCACGAGTAAGACGTCCCTTTTTGTTGCGCACGTCCATAAGCTACGGTAACCACTTTCCACGTAAATATTCCACACACCGCTATCTAGACCCATGGTAAGCTTAACTAGCTTGTGTTATGGAATCTAGAATGCGGCTAAACATACTTAGATACTTTTCTTCATAAATGCATACATATTATATACACCAAGACCAATGCAAATATCCATATTCATGCATACAAATATATACACCTGAGCGGGGATCGCACCCGCGCCTCCTGCGTAGTGGCCGCGTTCACTACCGCCACGCCAAAGAGGCTGTCAAAACAATAGTAAGTATACCTAAGTGTATATAATATATACACTAGATATATTATATCTATATATATAAAAATGAATCCCTATTTCCCTTGGTCACGACATCACGCGTGAACGGCTAGACCGATTTCACTAATTCTTTTTTTGTTGTGTTCGTTATTGTTAGGAGAAGGTTCTTATGAAAGAAAAAATGAAGAAAATTGCGCGGGAAAATTAGAAAATTTAAGAATATAACTACCATATAAAATAGCTGATCCGACATACGCCATGTCTAAATTTTGAATTTGGAATACGAATTGGAGAAGAATGTGTTTATTATTCTAATACTACTGCATGATATTCTTCTATGTTATCTGACGTTTGATATAGAATTGACACAATACGTGCAAATATCGTCAGAGGGTGATTAGTAGACATTCTTCTGAATTAACAAAATGCCCGTTGCTTGGGCCGCGAAAATATTTATGGTGGCTATTTTTTTATTTAGGTCGAAAAATTGATGGTTTATGGTAAGTAGTATTGAACGCCCTTGAGCGTAGAGGTATATGGTTGTATGGGTCCGATAGGTATATTATAGGCTCCGTAGGTGTAAGTATGGGCCCCAGTGACCTATTGGTGTCGGGAGCTCCGTGGGCGTATGAGGCCCGAATCGAAATGCTTTCCGTTCTCAAAATAATTAGGAGAATTTGATACAGCTAATTGATTCTAATTTCTAAGGCGAAACAAAGTTTGCCGGGACAGCTAGTATACAATATAAATAAGCACTAAAAGTACATATCCACCTAACACTCAGCAATAAGTCCCGAGACAGAGATTCTATAGGAAGCAATTAATAAAAAGAAACAGCCATAGACGTTATGAAAATGATAGATTTAATTCTAATCCAATAACAGGTGGGAAGTTGCTTAAATTAGTCTTGATTCATCACAAATAATCACATTGTATACAGAGCATTAGGTAATTTGTCCCATGGGACATTTACTTGACTATGTATACTAAAAACTGGCAATGGTCAACTGGGCCAATAGGCTGAGTTGGCTATGGGCTCAGTTGACTTAGTGTATGTAACAATAGGAGGTAGATAAGTAAAGATCCTGCGCTGAATCTTGCGTGAACGCCCATGCATCGTGCAAATAATTCTGACCTAATTTTGTACAGAATCGTGCACAAAACTTGCACAAAATCGTGCAACAAAACCATACGCTGCATTACACGCACAATGCAGCGGAGGCAGTAATACTGAAAGATATAACTTGCGTGCCTTTATTAAACTAAGGCATGTTTCTTATAAAATACTAGCTGACCCGTTACTCGCATACGAAAATTCATAACTCGATTGCAGCGACATCTACATTCAACTACCGTGTAGTTGCAAGCTATAAGTTGTCAGCTCGTATTACAATCGCAAGAAAATTGGTAATACATTTTAAAATAGGACTCGTGTTTTTGTTTCCTTCGTATCATAAACTGCATTGAATACCATTCATTTTGATTACACATGAGACACATCAATGTATTCCTCGATATAGTTGCCACATTCAAAACAATAATACAAACTTAAACAGAACATCATATTATTATACGTAAACAGCATAATTAATCAATAAAACAGAAATTAGTTGCCAACAACAAAAAATTAAATGCTCAAAGATGACAACATCGACCTGAGATCTTTAGGGTTGCTACCCATTTTTAATATTTCCCTAAAGGCTCTGACGCAAGTGGCCTCTTTTTCAAGATTTTTAGATATTTGGTGAGCCTTCAGAGTTATTTCCTTGGGTATTCCTGCTAAACGGGCTGCGTTGAAGCCGTAAGACTTCGGACAGGCGCCAGGGGACAACTTGTAGAGGAATGTTATAGTTTCTTCAGGGATATCCTCTTCATTATCTGGTGTTGATTCGTCTGTTTCGACCATGCAAGCCTGCAATCACACCACAACGAACAAGACATGAGAAATGACATAATAAATTCATTTCATACTTATTATACTGGGGCCACAGTACCTTACCATCTACCGGGTTGTTACCGCAATATGGAATTGTAAAGTGACTATGTCATATCAATCAATATGTCAAAAAAATTTGATTGGCATTGTAAAATTATGGCCACAAATCGTGGCTACACCAAGGCGTTGTTGAAATTATGGAGGTAATTATTGGCATTTCATGGTAGTGTGTACATTACTGTTATCTATAATGTAAAGGAGATTTTCCCATAGGAGTAGGCCCTATAGGAGTCTCCGTTGCTTTCCCATTCCATGGGGAAGGCTTCCAAACATTATCACACTTGATTAGAACAAGTTTTTTTACAAGAGTATTCATTTTCTGTGCCCTACTCGGTTGAGATCAGATTTTCAGTCTAATTGTGATGCGGCTGAATTTCGATATTTTACGTGTAGCGACTGCCATGTAACCTCCACTCTTCTGTGGTTAGACTGGTCTGAGTTTTTAGAGCTCCAATCACCCGTAACGACTGACATAGTAGTCCGTATGACATAGTATATCCAACTCACCATATGGCCCAGCATAATGCCAGGGTACGAAGACAGATGGTGCACGAGGGTGTGGTAGTGCGTAGAGAATATGACTCTGCAGCCGCGCTTGGCCAGCTCCACGCAAACACCCGACGCTATAGCTGTACCATCGTAGGTGGAGGTGCCTCGACCTGTTACACGAAACGATTGTAGGAACTTCAATCTACAGTGCTCGCAGACTCTAGTTAACTAAAGCCAACGAGACAAGAGAAAAAAGGTAAACAAAGCGACCATTATTGAGTTACGTTGCGTTAACTAGAGATTATTTCTCTGTCCTTGTCGCACATGTCACACGCACGCGACAATGGCCGAGCGACAGCGGTAGTACAGGAAAGCTGTCAGCACAGGCAGCGGTCATTCCTGTCTAGATTGCGCTTGAAGTGATACGTAATAATTTTCAAATAAAAATGTTTGGAACCGCTAACTTTCCGAATACATGGGGAAAAAGAATCTTCTCGGATGGAACTCGAACCCGCAGTCTTTCCCTTACAGGGGGAATGTCTTGACCAATTCGGCTACCGAGACACGCCCGATGTGAATCAAATTTCCCATCTTATACGTCTTTAAGGCGACGGCCTTACCTTTACCTTTTTTATCTCGCTTCGTTGGCTTTACTTTAAATTTTGTTATAACAGACCAATGCAAATATACATGTTCACGCCTACAATATACATACTGGAGCCTCGTCCGTTAATCAAGCAGTGCACCAGCCAGGGCCGTAAGATCTTAGGCGTCCATTACACGGTAGGTTTTGCTCTCAGTTTTACCAGTCACGGTCTTAATTAATGAAAAACCTATCATCTAATGCGGTGGACTGATTTGCATGAAATATTTTCACAGACGAGGCGAGTCGGGACACCGTTGGCCAGACCGTAAGGGATGGCCCTGGGTCAGCCGGGGTGCGAGGGATATGTCGATGACAACCTCACCTCCGGCCTAGCACCACGACCCTCAGTCGGCGTTCTGTTTTAGTCGGTTCGAGTCCGACATAACCTCCCCTTCCGGCTCCGGCGGTGGGGGAGGTATCCGAGGGGATTTCCGCAACGAAAAAAAGCAAAATAAAAATATTTTGTTCTAACTATCATTCAAATATAACGTGCCATTAGTCATGAATGAAGCTTGCATGTGCGTGTAATGGACCCCTTAGTGAGACCTAGTCATAAATCACAGAGGTTTTGTTTGATATAGTGCAATACGTACCTAACTCATCGAGCAACACGAGCGAGTGTACAGTGGCGTGCGAGACTATGGCCGCGGTCTCGTTCATCTCGACCAGGAAGGTGGACTGGCCTGAGAATATATCGTCGGACGCGCCCAGACGAGTGAAGATACGGTCCACTAGACTGAGGCTGCATTCTTGGGCGGGGACGTAGCTACCCTGGGAGATACGACATAATATTCGTTATTATAGGTACGAGATCCTAGAATTATTTGGGCGTAAAAATAAAATCACATCACGGAAAATTTGCCTGATCAATAAATTGTAAACATGGTCCAGGGCTTCTGGACTATAAATATGAAAGTGTTTTTTTTTTTAAAGAAAGAATATTAGAACCGTAGTTAATAATATTCCCTCTAACCCCTCCAGCTAAGCTAAATTGCTTGTGTTAGGAGTGGGTTCACGTCGGTAGTGTAATGGCCAGGATCGAACCCGGGACCTCTCGATCGTAAGGTCGACTCCTTAACCACTACGCTACCGAGGATGCTTGTGTTTACTATTATAAAGAGGTAAAGTGTGTATCTTTGTAGGGGGTAAACTCCGGATTTACTAAAATTTTATCAATAGTAAACCACATTATTTGTAAGTTCCGTCTATATCATCATCACGCTATCGAGGAAGGTCAGCAGCGGGAACGGGTTCAGAAGTCCACGCGGACGGAGCCGCTTCAATCAATCAATTACCGCATTGCAGTCCACTGCTGGACATAGACTTCTCCCACTCCACTCAGGATTTAATTTCGAGTTTTTCTTCTCTCGCAGTGTTATCATCTGTGTATTTTTCCGTTGGTCTTACTTTTTTTATTTATTTATAACAGCTTATTTTAAATAAGAAACATCCATACTAATATTATAAATGCGAAAGTAACTCTGTCTGTCTGTATGTTACGCTTTCACGCCTAAACCACTGAACCGATTTTGATGCAATTTGGTATATGGATAGGTT